>WACJ01000548.1:0-1200000 GCA_008973525.1 Stenopsyche tienmushanensis | reverse complement strand
TTTATAGTTCCATCATCATTACAAAATATTGCCTATTTGATTTGAAGCTTTGGATTTTAAAAAATGAGTACTTACTTTTTGCTCGTACTTTTTGCTAAGGCAGAAGGATTTACAGTATGTGTTTTTGTGTTTTTTTGGGTGTATATTTGACCTTGCACTCTTAGACAGCATCATGCTAGATTTTTTCTCATCTTTACAGGTTGTAACGTATATAAACAACTAGGATATATCATATGAAGGGTCGGAATTTCAGTTATTCAAAAATTGACCGTGACCAATCATTTTGGGTTCAAATATACAAAAACACTAGATACTAGAGAAATACTATACAGAATCACAGTTTTAAAAGCATATATATATATTATATTCTATGAAAAACTATGTCAAAATGGCTGGCAATGGTTTGCAATAATCTCAAAAAAAATTAATCTCGACAATAAGTCTCAAGAAAGACTCAAAATCTTTGTTAGATATGAATATTCAAAAGTCATAGTGAAAGCTTAGCTAATCCATATATAACACTTTGAGTATTTGTTTGCGACTTAAGAGCTAGTGGCATAACTATTTCTTATCAATTTGCTTCAAAATAAAGATAAAAAGTTGGAAAAAAGGATGCTGCATAAATTGCCCGAAAATCAAAAACTGATGCACTTGAGGTTACATTATTTTTTGATGAACTCCGTACGTTCATATGGTGCGCCCTAATAAAAAAGCACATGTTCTAGAAAAAATATATCAGAAGCGGCAGATCTCGTTGAAAACCGCACAAATTAAAAGGAAGTAGAAAATTGAAGTAGTTCAAAGATATTATGAGTCTATTTTCAGATACACTTTCACTGCAAATTTTCATTAAAAGCTCTATGACCAATACAATAATATGTCCGTGATTAAATCGTCTTTTATAGCTTCTTCATTGGCATGTCATCAATATTATTTTAATCAATAGAATCATGCCTTCCTAATGAATTCAATAAGGTTAAGATTTGAAGAAAGTCTTCGCGTCTTCGTCATCATCAACAACATATTTAAAGATGACTTAAGATAAACATTGGCCGTAAATTAAGGATAAACGTGTTGATATATTGGCTTAATTCTTAGATTAAAAAGATAATAAGAAATCATCACATTTATATCCTTCATCCTTAAAAAAAACCTCTTATAGAAAACGCCTACGTTCAATGACGAATATGGTACCTTAAGAAGAAAAAAAGGCTAAAACAATATTTTTGACGTTTCTTCGGAATAGTAATGTAACATCATCATCAACAAATATACTCAAAAATAAATCAAAACCAAGATTTAACGATAATCGATTAAAATTCAAGAATAACAATATACGAAGAATTGAAGCTCAATCTGAAATAACAGAAAATATGCCTGAGATTATATTAGCTATAAATTGAATAATGGAGCATTTTTGAATCAAATTATTATTGGAGATGAGAAATAGATTGCATATAACAATATTAGGCATTGAAGACAATGGGTCAATCGCATCCACGGCCAAACAAAAAAGATTCCGTCATTATGGTTTGACCAACGGAAAAGACATCTTATTTCAGCATATCAACGAAAGATCTCATGCCATTAAAACTGGCGCAATTTAATTCTAATGTCCACATCTTCCATTTTCTCTTTATTCAACACCATCTACGTTGAAATGGTGCAATATACAGAGGCGGATTTCCCGATAGGTGGAATGTTACTAAAATTTTGTTCAAAATTTAAATACGTATTAGAAGGGGTAGTTATTTAATCAATCGAATATCCGTGATCAATTAAGCTAAATGTGTTATCGATCGCAAATATCGACGACCTTTGACTATAACGAATTTAACACTCTGACCGACAAATGTCACAATAGGCGCTACAAGATTTCATTCAAAAAGACCCGGCTAAAAAGTAGGCAAATGCTTTAAACGGTGTCAATGTCTACGTAATGGTGTCAATATCTGCTACACGTTTTGACAAAATGTTGATATTTGTGAATTGATATCGCCAAAAATAAATGTGGCAGTCACTAATGTCATGTAAAACTACAACCACTTTAACCAATTCAAAACGTAACTTAATAGTTCAAGGTTATTATTTCGGATTATGTAATTGAGCGCTATCACCGCTGCTTTTTTATCAATTCAACAAACGGTATCGATTCGATGGTCAACGATTTGAGGCTTCGACTAACCTTCGCTTTCATTACGTATTAATCCTTTCGATACGATATTTTTATGTAATGGGTTATGTACGTGTGTCTGACTTCGTCTACGACTGGCTCTTCATTGGGAGACTAGCATATTTTTAACACTTAACCCACCGAGACTTCTTTTATGCCTATTCCTACCGGTTCCGGTCATAAAGACCAGTCCTACCATGATGAAATCTTTTAACGCGTTTTTCTTTTTTAATTACTTTTTTCAACACGATTGAAAAAAGTTAAAATTAAAACTGTGACAAAATAAGGGTTAAAAATGACTTGACTGATTTTTTTTAAGCAGTCGCCATTTTGTTATATTTGTTTTTGAGTTAGAGACTATAGTGACATCTGTTTAAGAACCGCTGACTCTAGTGGATGTCTGGTATTTGAGATGCCAGATGTCAGATATCCTTAAAATTTTATCAATGATATAAGACGTCCTTTAAATGTTACCAAAAATGTTATTTTTAATTGCCTTATTGTTTTCCTATTTTTTTTTATGCGATTTTGGATATATTTTATACAGCCATTTTTTAAATTTTAAAATTAAAAATTAAAATTTGCCCCCTAATGTGACATATTTGATCCAACCCATGGAGCAAGGCGTAATAGTATCAACGTAGCGTTGAATAACATGGAGCAGCCGCGGGGGAGCGGCTCGCACGCGGGTCCATTCTGCTCTCGAACCGTTGTATAACCGAGCGGTGGGATGAAGGTGAATGGGCGTTGAATAGAAAGCCTCTCATCTTAGATAACATTTTTATTAATCACGAGAGAGAGAGAGAGATCTGGTAGCAGGAAGCAAGATTCTTGCAAAGGAAGGTGACAACTTGATCAATTTCTGCGAAAAAATATGATATTTGATGCTATACATGGAATAACACAACACTTGTTCGATTATGGAGAAAGATTCTTCCTGACATGGAAACATATTTAATGCATTCTGAAGAGAAATAAAGCAAATGATATATCTGAAATATACGAATTATTGGAAATTTTAAAATATTTTGAAAACGTGGATAGAGAAAACAACGAGGAGTGGCTCGATCGTGATTTAAATGATCCAAGTATTTACAAGAGGAAGAAAATGAGAGTGACACTGCAAGTGAAGATACCAGTGATTACATCAATCATTAAACGGCGTTGAATTATGTCGAAACATTGCTAGATTAGGTACAGTATATTAAATAAAATTACAGCTTTTTTAATATACTCGTATATATTTTGGTGACTCAAGGGATAAAAGAGGACTGATCATCCCTGCTTTCCTGACTGAAAACTTCTTAACCGACAATTACTTAATGTTAGAGTGTTCCACATGAACGTTCGGAATTCATAAGTGACGCATATGATGCATAATGCAGACGTGTCCGCCAACGCGTTAAGATGTCATAACTTCTACAAATCAAAATTATTAACTTCAATAGTCTTTTGCCTTCTTCGAATCCTTGAATTACTTCATCCCTGGTTATAATATTCAAAGATTCTGGAGGTTCATCGATATTCAACCACTGCTCAGATATTTTTCTATATCGTATAGCATCCATATTTTCCATTTATTTTTCTTTTTTAAGCTTTAATTAGGCTCTAACGCTTGTGGCAAGTATCTAACTTTCCCCTCCCCCCCTTCCGGAAATCCATTTTAAAATGATACACGAAGATAGTCCCAAAAATATTTGACCTAACGTATAGATGGCGGCTGTTTTAAAATACAAAATAAAAAACACGCACGCGCTACCATGATATGTATTTGGTACACCATATGAAATTCTGAAGAAATCTTAACACCTTATCTATTATATTTCATATCGATATTCCCATTATTAGAGTTCAGTTGTAGTAAATACATCATAGTGAAGACGAAACCATACGAGCTGCCAAGACGAACAACGCAGTGGTCGACCAAATGATGTGACCACGCCAGAAATGGTGAAGAAAATCCACAAAATGGTATTGGATGACGGTCTATTTAAGTGCGTACGAGCTAGCAGATATGGTAGGCTTTTCAAAAATGCTGTACATCGCATATTGACTGAAAATTTGGACATGAGAAAGCTGTGCGTAAGGTGAGTGCCGCGTTTGCTCACAATGAAACAAAAACGAAGTCTAGAACGAGCTCATTTTCCGCGAGCCACCTATGTAAGTTAGCCCCTGATATGGCTTCCGTGATCTTACAGATCATAGAAGGCACCGGGTACGCATTTATCCCCGAAAATGCCGCAAAAAGCCCTAAAAGAGGATGAAGTGACCACAAAGTCTGTGTGTCCAACCGGTGCGCTTTTCGGACCGCCGACGTGATGAATGAGCGCCTCGCAATCTACTTTGCCACCCCCTTGTTACGGCTCTGCCGCAATAATTTATAAATCTTCATCAGCAACGACAGTTTTAGGTTTTCTTCAAGACTCATTGTCGAAATTCATATATCCAGAATGATTTTTTTTGTACAAGCAATAGAAATAGCAACAACGATTCCATATTTAAAGACAATTGAGACGACAGTTACTTTGTCAGTTTTAAATAAGCAAATTTGTAAAATATTGCACAGAATCTTTCACAATCAAAGTCGATCTTTGATTAACTCAAATTCCGAATCTTCATGTGGTACTGCGTAATATAAGAAGAAAATCTCCAACAACGCCATATTAATAACGCGCACTGTAAATATCAAATGTCCAACGCAGAAACGATTAACTCTATACCAGACTATTGTTGAATGTTGATCAGGTCCAAGGATGGTTCATTGGCAACACACATTACTTAACGGATAATTATTCAATCATTTAAATCGTACGACACAAGAATATTAAAAATAAAAATATCCAATGTTCGTGTAACTCCTATAAATCTAACTCTTGTATCATCGGCGCTTTAATGTGTTCGTTTTTTATTTACATGGTCGAAAATGAAATGCTCGACGCCTGAGAAGACCGATTGTCTCAGCACGAAGATGAAACGAATGGCTCGCCGCACATTACAATTAAACGCACATTTTCGTTGACAAGCAGGGGGTTGTGCAACAACTTGCAAATTAGATTGCCAAATCGACAATTGCCAAAATGCTTTCATATCATGCTCGCACGCAAAAACCTCGTAATAGTGGTGTTGAACACGCTCGCGTCCATTTCATCATTCCATCAGGTTAGCAGGTCAAGAGAACCTGAACACTGACCGTCAATGTGTTCCAAGAAAAATATTTTCACACGGTGTCATCCCGCACGAAGAACTAAAAGCTTCAACTAAATATTTCACAATCAATAGCAATTTGAGGGTTGCTTTTTTAAAGAACTTGGATGCTGATAAATCTATGATATATCACTGTTCCTGGAAAATATCTATTACTGTAATGTACGTTTGTTTGTGATATATATTAAAGATAATTGTTATACCTATAAGTATTCCCGCCAGACTAGTCAGACTAGTAACTTAATTAACTTAGGTTCAAATCTAAACGTGTGACTGGCGATAACATTTTTAAAAACATGAATACACTATGAAAAACCATGTTAAAATGGTTGATAATGGTTCCATAAAAGATTGCTAAAAGCCACTAATCTATGCAATTTAATGTAATAATATATTTAATTTCTACTGTAATATTATAGAAAAATAAAAATATATTACAATTTTAAGATCAATTACTTATATTATATTTTAAAGAAAGACAATAACATTAAATTTGCATTCATTTATGCTATTAATGAACGATTTAATACATATATATAGGAATGAGTAATGTTAGCATATACTATTTACAAAGTTTCCTTGTGATTAACATGCAAAGATAATATGTACTAACCGATAACCGAGTGAAATCATATAAATCTGAATATTATAATAATGACCTAGACACAATTATTATAATTTTATAATAATAAATAGGTGACATGTCAGGGCATTAAAACACGAATATAACTTGTAAACAATGCTAAAAATTTATTATTCATACATTGACAGAATTAGTAAAAATGCAATAGAGATTCATGAATTATGATCTTAATTTCAAACTTAAATCTATATTATATACATACATATATAAATAGGGAGAGAATTTGTGTAATATTCGACTTACTAATCTAATACTAACAATCACACAATATAACAGATCAAATAAAATTGCATACATTTATAAAAATCATATTCAATTATGTACATATACAAAATGAAATAGACAATAATAAATTAAACATAATTATATTAACAAATTGAAATCCAAATCCGATAATCGGAATGTAAGAGCGTAGAGCGATTAGGTAGAATAACGATTCAATACTGTAACGTACGGGATAAACACGGTCTTGCAAAACAGATAAGAAATGCATATTTTAAGGCCGTTTTTAAAGATGTGTCGTATTTGACCATGGGAAAACTTCTGTGAAAGACGTTAATAAATTTACGATTTGAGAGTTGTTATAGAAAGGTGTAACAATGGGACGCTAGACTCACTTTACAACAAGAGGAATGTGAGAGAATGCTGTAAAATATAATTGAAAATTAAGAGAATATTGATGAAGTAGTGAGTTTAACAAGAAAGGCTATGAATTTCAAGCTCGGATAAAGAGGATGCATATGCAAGTGAAAGCCTTTAGATAAACTGACTGTAGAAGAGGAGGAATTGACAAGTGCTGGTGATTCATTGAACAATAATTTACATTCCCCCGGAAAAAGTGAACTTCTTATAGATTTATCTTCCGATATTACCCCAGATGTAATTCTTCCACTATTTATGAATGAACGTTTTAAAGACAAAAATGTAATATTGCTTTTAAATTTAGAAATATGTCTTGAGATGAGTAAAAATCGAATTTAATCGACATCAAATACTCCTTTTGATTGTCACCTTTTCGGGCTTACTTGTTTGTAAAATGGAAACTTAGTCAAATTTGTCACCGCACTTTTAGCCGCCCTACTCAATGTCGGATCAGAATGTGTTTGCAGCTCTTCTAAAGCCTCACGATGTTTTGTATTCCATAAAGATCCTAATGAGTTGCATAAAGCACTACAGCAATATCGACATAATAAACAAATCAAAATGCACATTCGTATGCGCAATGTATCACTCGGATGAATTAATAAAGTGCAAATATTCACGGAATCGTCTTCAAATAGAATTGATTCGACTAATTCTGCATTTTCGGGTAAATCTTGCAATATGACAATCATCATTATGACTGTATTCAATACAATGCGTAGGGATTTATCATCTGAAATTTAAAATTAATATATAATACGTATTAAAATATATTATTGTAAACGGATTGTAAAAACTAATTACGTAAAGAAAGGAATTGTGCCATGAGTGGAGCGACATTGAGAACGGCAACGGCATCACAAAGTTGTTGAACAAATCCAACGCCTCGTAAACAAAGTTGAGCAGTTAATTCCATCAGCCTGCATAACGCCTCAGTTTCTTCATTAGATAATCGTTGTACAGAGCTACAAAAAAAAAACATGATATAAATTAAAGGAAATAGATGAATATTAAAGCCAAAATGAATTAATGAATGATTTACTTTAATGCCTTTTCTCCAGACGATTCCGCAGCACTTTGTCGAACTAGTAAGCGAGCTGCATATACAAGATTAGGCACCAATTTTACTTCAAGATATACCTAATAATTAGAATACAAATTACTTATTTGTCGAATTATAATCATGAATAAATTATGTATGCATATATCATACTTTTAAAATTGCGTTTATGGAGTGCCTGGAAACATGCGGTGCTACCATAGGCAATGAAAGTAAAGCTGCTAAAGAGCCACGCACTTCTGCACCAGCACCGTTATGTCTCGCCACACTGACAATCATGCTGACCTGCCATAAATTAATATTTATTATGAACTTAATATAAATCAAATCACATTTAGACAACTGAAAATATCTCACAATATTCTGTTGGGTGAGTGATTCAACATCCCCTCCCATTACTTCATTCATATTTGACTTCATGAATGCAAGCCATTCATCTTTTTCAATATGATTACAATCATCATCTAAAAATAATTATATTGAACCATTATTACTTTGAGTTATTGATTTTTTAAATTCATTCGCATTCTTAAATATCATTACCAAAAAAATTTTGTCCGTCACAGCTATTAGCATCGTCCAATTTCAAATTCTCAGATATTTCAGGAATCTCTTCGTTGCATTTCTCATCTTTTTCTTGACTCTCATCCACACTGCTATAAGTAGATATTTGTGAAACCATGACTGGAACGGGCTCGCTCATTCTTCGTTCTTTGTGAAGTTTTATTTTATCGCTGGTTTTACTTAAATGCAGGGATTTTTTTAAGCTCCTCGTTAATCTATTGCCACTACCAAAACCAAATTTATCTCGGGAAAACTGTAATAACTTTTGTTTATAAGAAGGCGGTACACTTTTACTTAATATGGTTTCCTTTGGAATTGAGTTATTATCGCCTTTTTGATCGGTAACATCTGGATTTTTTTCATTTGTGTTAATCTTTGATGATGTTTTTAATCGGATAGAGAAATTATCTAAATTTTGGCTCAGTTTTCTTCGATTTACTTCAGAATTTCCATTGTTGTTAATATTTTTATCTGCAATACTTTTTTCTTCTTTGTTAGAATCATTCTCACTATTTATTTTGCTATTTGAATCGACATGCTCGTTTAAAACAGGTAGTGGAGCTCTAGGTTGAAAAGCCAATTCAGCCATATTTGTATTTAAATTACTTATAATTAAGTTGTCTTGTTTAAGGACCTTAAACTCGTGTGTCAAAAGATCAGCATGTATTTCTGTTATCGGTTGGAGTTCTTCATCGTCTGTACGAAGACTGTCTCTTATACTTACAGCACTCATAGCTCTTATGCTATCGTCATCTGAAACAGGTGCACCTTCGACTATAGTCGTTGGATTTATAGGGTGCGCTCTCAAATGTTCTCTTCTCTCAAACATATGAACAGCTTGCGGCATTAACCTAAAAAATATAAAATGTACATGTATACTTTTACTTAAAATAATACTAATGCTTATTCAAAGCATACCTTTGATTTCTAAATCTTTCTTTTTGAAGCTGTTTTGCTGCTAGTTGACTTTGTGAAAGAGGTAATGTAAACGGTGAATCAATTGGAGATTTTTCAGCTAAAATAAATATATGACCAGTAACAAATGGATGAATCAATATTTCCGGCCAACTTAAACGTAAAGATGGATCTTTATGAAGTAAACCCTGAAAACATAAGTATTTTTAATGATCGCATTTACAATTTGTATTTGATATTAACAATATATACAGCACGCGTTTATTCTTTACCTGCAAAAATGATATTGCTTGCGAAGAAATGTAAGTTGGCCATTGAACAGGGCGATGACGAATTAAACGAACTAATTGTACAATTGACGTTGTATAGAATGGTGGTTCTCCAGCCATCATTTCATAAATGATACAACCAAGAGACCACAAATCAGCCTAAAATAAAATATATACTATCGTTAAAAAAATACCTTTATTTCGCTCGATTTAATATCATTCATTTTTTAAATTAATACCTGATGATCATAAGGTTTTTCATCTATAAGTTCTGGAGCCATGTATAATGGAGTGCCTTTGATGGACGTTAAAACATGTGTGCCCGTTGTCATATTACGAGCTAACCCAAAATCACAGAGTTTAGCACGCCCATTTGAATCAATCAATACATTTTGTGGTTTCAAATCTCTAAAGCACAAAGTGAATTAGATGAATGAGTCATTTGATTCATTATGAATTATTTTTTATATAGAATTCAAATTTACCTGTGCAGTACTCTATGCGAATGTAAATAATAAAGAGCAGATACAAGATCCCAGGTGAGCTCTTGGGCTTTTGCTTCTGGAAACGATCCTTGACGTCCAAGTAGTCCATGTAATTCTTTCTCTGCAAACTCGGTCACGACAACAAGTTCCGATTCCGTATCAAAACTTTCAATCATACGAATTATATTTGGATGTCTCAAATGTTGCTGTATGTCACATTCTTGTCTCAGATTTCGAAGATCCCTCGTAGATCTTCCTTTCTACATATATAAGAATGCCAATATAAACTGATGCCATATCGATAATATATTAAATACAAAAAATATGATCACCTTTCTTATTATTTTTAATGCAAATGTCCCATTTGTTTCCTTATTGATTACTTTAAAGACTCGCCCGAATGATCCCTCTCCAATAAATGAGTCTATAGTATACTTATCCATGTCTATAAAAATACTATCACAACGTGTATAATTACGTCCAAACGACAACTTGTTGATCGAACATATCGAAAACAAACATTTATGAAGTTTAGGTTATGTTTGATTGGGACGCCGTTTTGACGTTCTTTTTATTTTGACAGCAGCGAACCTGTTCCGTAACGGCACTAAATGCAAACGATCTGATTAAAAACTTGAACACAATATTTTTCAATTTGAGACCTATCATTAAAAATATTAAAAAGTTTTACTTTCAACAATAATATAAATATTATTGAAATAAAAAATACATCCGTCAACGATGGTTTTAAATTAATTTTCAACCAGCGAAATAGTTCCAAATAAATAATCAAAAGTTGCCATACATTATTAAATAATATTTCCTTGCAAAACGACACTTAAAAATAACAAAAAGAACATTTTATTCGATAATTTAATTTTATTTCGATTTATATGCTAAATTGGATTTTTGAGACTAATGCGAGGTTGGATCTAAATAAAAATATACAATAGCTTATTTAAAATTATATTCTTATTGAAAAAAAAATACTGGTATGAAATAGTAATATTAATCAAATATATCTTATTTGTTTGAAATATTATACATTTAAACGTGTTTAAAAATACATACAATTTTGTTTAACCAATACAAAATATTTTTTTTAAAATTTCGTTTATATTATGTTTTTGAAATTATTTAAATATTTTATTGAATGAAAATCATTATTGAGCTATAAAAAATCTCTTATTTATTTTCCAAGTATGTTAATAATATTTATTAAATCTGTTCTAAGGAACTATTTCTCATTATTTTTTAATGTTTTGAGTACTTTTGAAATTAAACTCTTATAGGCGTCATAGGATAAATTGACTTGAACGTCACGAAAAGTGAAACTGGAAAAAAAGAGAAAATCGTTTGTAGTGTATCTGTGTCTATTGCAGATCAGTAGCGAGCCTATTTTATTATTTACTACACACACAGCTTAATATTTTAGTTACTAAAAAAGGAGAAAAAAAAACTTTTCCTATGAGCTAAGAAGCTCCAATTCTATCGCATAAGTCTTGCGTATTTATTTATTTTTTGATAGTGCTTCTCGGAGCCGTCACAATGGGGTGGCAAAGCAGGCGCATGTCACGGGCACAACTGGGCTTGAGGCGCAAAATATAGAATACCGACCCGGTCGAAAGTTGCACATGCTTTTTATTTTACTTGACCATTCTACTTTACATGAATCAACAATGATTAAGTCTGTTCTTTTTTACAATATCTAATCCCTTTTTTCTTCGAAATCGCTTAAACATTGAGTCGACCCAGCCCACAATAAAATAAACACAGAAATATTTTCGACCGATTGTAAAATTTAAACAACCCACTTGATCACTCTTCTTCGGACACCTTCGTTTTGTAACGATATGTTGTTGTTCAGGTATGGTATCCGATCGCGAGACGTTCATTCGTCATATCAGCGGTCCGGAAAGCGGACTGGTTGGACACAGATCTTGTGGCCACTCCGTTCTCTGTTAGGGTTTTATACGACCTCGTCTAATATTTCCTTCACAATATTTACTAATACTCGACTCTAATAATGGAAATATCGATATGAAATATAATAGATACGAGGCTTAGAATTTTTCAGAATTTCATATGGTGTACCAAATACATATCATGGTAGCGCGAAGGTGTTTTTTAAAACAACAACCGCCAATCTATAAGTTGGTTAGGTTGGAACACTTTTGGGACTATCCGGAAGGGGGGGGGGGGGGCAAGTTAGATACTTGCCACAGGCGCTTCATACCCTCGTTACGACTCTGGTGATTCTCTAACCATTTTAAGGTTGGTGAATAAAATTATTACCGAAATGAATGAGCTAAAAAAATAGCAAAGGAATTCACAATTGAAAAAAGCTATTGTCTATAAGGAAAACGATAACTTTTGATAAGATTGTCTTACATTCTGAAATAATTTCCGATGTTATTTCAAAATAAATCTGTATGTTATTGCAAATCCGAAATTAAAACCCGAGGATCTAAGCTACAATACCAACACTTTGTTCAATAACGACAACTTTAGTTTTTGCGAAATATTATGTTCAAGCCTATAGCATCTTAAACGTTCCAACTGATTGACCCAGAAGCTGATTAATCCGAAGGAAGTAATTCTTTATAAAGATATTGCACCCTCTATATTTCTAAGATTCAGATGTTTTGAAGTGAAATTTCTATAGACGCAGTAGGGCAAATTGGCTTGAGCGTCACGAAACGTGTAACTTCAAGCAGCAGTTGGTTTGTATTCGTAGCATAAAGCAACCACTACACCAATAGTAATTTTATTGTTCATATATTACACAACACGCGCGAGAGTCTCACGCATATTTTTTAAGCTAATATGTTGCTGTATAAAACCTTGGATTAATGATTGATACTCATAACATTGAACTATAAGTTCATCCATAATTCTGCAGATAACGAATTGTAATCGACTCAGACTGAATAATGCATATTTTAACATCAAGCCTAATGGACGTTTACTTTAATGCAGATGCCCTAAGAAAAATCAAGCATTTTGCAGATAAGGAGATCTATCTTAGCTGGGCGAGCCAGGGCGCTCGTGTTTATATTGAACCAGTTATAAAGCGTTTCTGTTACGACATTCTAATGTTGTTGAAATAATTTATAAATGGACTATAAATACTTGCCCAAGCTAACCGACGGAGAAATTTATAACGGGAGTAGTAATTGCCCACAACGCCGGCCGGGAAGAATTAAACCATTCCCATTCTATTTTACTATTTCTACTGGGAGCTCGCCGTTTTACTGTGCCATTAAAGTACTGAAAACACCAGCGCCCGTTAAAACGAATAATTGTTCCGAAAACTGCGCAGAATATGAAATGGCACAGAGGACAATGTATACTTGGAATAACATTAGCCCACTTCATTTAGGCAAAACTGGATGGTAAATCTGCTAATTAGAAATGACCGTAAGATGAAATGCTAGCCAAGAATGATTTGCATTAAATATAGACGGTGAATCAGCTTTTTTAATTGTAAATAAAACGTGCGTGTGAAGTTTCATTTTAATTACGCTTAGGATATTATGAGAAAAGTAGTGTTGCTGATTTCTATCATCATCAGCAATATCATCTCGATGAAATCCATCACAAAACAAAACCCTTTTAGTGTCGGCCTCTAAGAATATCGATATTGATTATTCATTGTTTTTCAATAGATTTTCATCTCATCCACCCTTTAAAGCTGTTCATGATGAATGTCTTAAGCAAAAAACAATTAGTTTACAGCATTTTCCTTCGGAAATTCTTTTTTATACTTAGGAAATATTTTTTGATTATAAAATTACAATATCAACCTTACTCAACAATTTCAAAATCACCAGCAAACAAACAAGCACGTCATTAGAGCTTTAAACCATCTTAAAAGTTCTTGAATTAAATTTAAGATCTTGGAAGGCATGTCATTATCATCGAGATTCTTCCAGTTTGTGGAAAAAACACAAACACAACACATATTAACTTTACTTACAGTGAAAGTATTGATCACATCTTGGGTCTATATTACTAGTGCTAAAAAAGACTTTGTTAATTTTATGTCCTTAAATACTATGCGAAAATATTCACAGTTTATTGAAACATTGTATTGAAGGTGACTCAAATACGTTCATTTTTTTAAATGAAAATAGACGTTCCTTTTCAGCATATATTTCTTACTTCAAAAATGAAGCGTAGTTGAAGATCTAAGAAATTCTGAGAAAATCCTACAATAAAACATAAAAGAAACACCTAAAGAAATGTCTTTAAAAATACATATTTAAATTGAACATTTGGCAAGACTTACTGTTGTTTTTTAGTTCCATTTAGGTAGTGCATAAACTGTTTAAAATTCTTCGTGGTCATTTTCTAATAAAAACGTTTTATGGGTATATTTAATATCAGACGACCCATAAATCATGCCTTTGCATGACTTATATTATATTTTTCAAATGTGACATAAATCAATAAAGCATGTCATGATATCAATCGGCTTTTAAATTATTTTAAAATATTTACTATTATTATACCCAATCAACCATTAATAACTCTGGCTTTTATGCCCCGGATATACATTACACATTAAAATTCGACTTCACAAATAGTTAGAAGACCCTTGATTTGTCCAATTGAAGATTCTACCAAGCTATTTTTTTCACTTGCGGCGCATTATTCCGCAAATAAAACAACTCGATAAAATAACAATTCTCAAGTTCTTGTATATTTATAGGTGGAAATTCAAATGTATATTTATAAAATAAGATGTGGGCTTTTAATGATCCACAAAATCTCATGTGAACACCAGATCAAATGCTTAAATCAATGTAAATACCGATGTACAATCATAAAAGGAACAATTATGTCATTGTAGAACGGGCAGGATATGTGCCAAGGCGAGCAGCTGAAATCAGTCACATTAACCTTTTGAGGAGTGAGCAAATTTAAAATCGATGAAGTCGTTGATGCCATAATCGCTTTACACCGATTACTTTCTGTCAGTTCCTATCAGCGCAAGACAATATTCAATTCGAGGCAGAGTCAATTGTAAATAAATACTGTTGATAGCATACAAGACCTCGTCATTTCTTTTCATAAACAATACACAAAAAAATGATTCATTTACTCCTGCTTTAGAAGGAAATGATAATTGAATAAAGACTCGTTCAACAAGCAGCGATGATCATTATTAATCGATAAATTTGAACTAACAATCTATACAATCGTACGATGTATGCGAGGAAGCTCTCCGTCTCTGTCTCACGAGCTGCGCTACGTTCTCTCTCTGTCTCTGTTTGTATTCAAGCTCAATGTACAAGAGTGCTCTTTCTGAATAGTGGAGGGGGAGTCCCAGGCTCTGGGATAGTACTCATTTAGGGGTTAAAGCAACACTCTAAAGTTATCACGAGCTTCCAATAATGAATCTGGTTGTAACTATTATTACTAACTAGAGAAGATTTGAAGCCAAATTAAATACATGAAGGTTTATTGTGGGGAGAAATCGTTTGAAGATGATCCTTAAATTTAACATCCTGAGAAAGGCGAATTTTGAATAAATGGATCATAAATAGAAGCACTCGATTTTAGCAGTTATTAAGACGTCTCAAACAGCAGAAGATGCAGATTCTTTAACAAAAGCAGTTCGGAATACTTTTCTTGAAAAATTAAACATGACATAAGCTTAATGCAAGTTAAATCTTGAGACTATTGATTTCTTTGTATAATAATTACCCAATAATGTTTTAATAGCTTTACCGGTTCGGAGCCAAGAAGCTTTAGGAACAGAACAAGGACAAGAAGAACATCAAGCAGACAAATGAAGAATTCCATTTTACAACGATAATAGCATTGTCTTCCGTTGCCCTTTATATCGTTTTAAAATCGCTGAACTTATACAGTCTACCTGAAATAGGAAACCACTCAAGTCTCAAATTTGATCAGGTAAGTAGCACATGGACGGGGAGATACCCTTAGTTGGTGTAGGAGCGAATCCGAGATGCCCTTTCCAGTAAAATCAAAAAGGTCATCAAGAGTAGTTTTTCACTGTCTCTCGAGGAAATTGCTCAGTCTTTACAAACCTCCCAAACACCCTATCGAGACGGCCACGAAAGCGCCCGTCGATGCGTTCATTTAGGAGACCCACTGGGTGAGCATTCCAAATGAAACTCGAAGGTTATACTACCTTCAATATCGAGCAAATGAGGAGGTGAATGTATGAAATGGATGTAACCCCTTCCTTTGAATGGATATTGAAGATGATGATGCTATATCAATACTCAGTGGAAATGGTGAGAAGAACTTGTTTCTATTTTTATGATAAGAAACAAAGCCTCATAGAAGACTTATTTTCATGTTTTTCCGATTTTTGAGGGGTTTTTTTCCCCATTGTTTTTCACATATGATAAGGTAAGAATAGGATCATAAGACAACTTTATTAAACGTTTCAGTATTTTGTCATTTATATTCAGGAAATCAGATTTAACATGGATAGAAACAATCGGAAATGTACATTTTTGGATATTAGCTAATGCTGAGATAGTCTCCATAGGACTGATGATGATGACATGTCTTATCGATTATGTTTTATTTTCATAAAATTACTTAATGTGTTAACTTGAATAAATAATTCATAGTGTTGTAAACAACATAGATATCTACTTTTGATTTGCAGACATTTGGTTGGCCCATCACCAAAATGTCACTGGGTGTTTTTATTATTACGTTTCGTGAGAATGGACATCTTCCGAACACTGTCACGACTTTTTAAAATTTGCCTAGGAGGGCAACGACGACGCAAGTTAATTTGAAGAAATAAAAATAAAGAACTGTTGTGTTTTTTTTTTCGAGTATAAATAAAAGCAGTGATCAAGAGTAATAAGTATTTCAGGCTGTCAGCCAACCATTTTTGAATGCTGAAGATCAGATAACCGATTTTTTTTGAGCAGAAACATACTCTGCTTTTTAATAATTGCCAAGAGAGAGAAATCCTATTGCATTGCAATAAACAATGTTTCTATTTAAAGCGCCACATTAGCATCGCCCAAACAATAAAACGAAATGTCTTCGAGAGCTTTTAATTTGCTACCGCTCTTATTTTTATTTTCTTGTTTATAATATAAGACTTTCGTCTTTTGGCGGGGAGGGATATTGTTAACATATGTTGTCTGATAACTATATCGACTTATCCTTCATAGATCAAATCATAATAACTTGTCTAATTTAAGTTATACTTTACCGATTGACACTCTTAAAATAAAGCATATCAGGCGGACCGGAATTAATAATGGGGTAATTTTCTTTAAACCAATTAAATAAAATAATGATTTGTTGATATCAAAAATAGGTTACAAAATAGTTTTAGATTTAAAAGTGAAATTTTGTATATTTTTTCAATAGGTTGAAAAATAATTTTATTTCGACTACCATAACACTTAGAACATAGGGACTATGTGTGAAACGTAACAAAAGACCCCCCAATCTCCAAAAATATTTTGTCGATCCATGTGTGAAACACCCTGTATATACTACTAGTAAGCTTATATGACCAGGTTCAGGTCATTTAAAATAAATTACTACGATGATATATCAACATACACAGAGATGGTATTTTTTCATTATTATTAATTGTAGTTTGGGGATGAAAATAGATACTTAACCCGAAGAAAATCATTGTTTTTTTCACCATTAAGGAGGACTATACAGTTTTTTTTAAGTGAAACTTTTATAGACGCAGTAGTACAAATTGGTTTGAACGTCACAAAAAGTGAAACTTAAGCCGGTAGTCGATCAGAAAAAGAGGACGAATAGTTTATATTCTCTCTGCCTCCGCTACGTACATCATAGATACGCTATGCGCATGCGCCGCGCCGGCTCTACCGTGTGTTTGTCTATACGCAGCATAAATTAACCAATAGCAAGCCTATTTTATTATATATTACACTAACACAGCTTAATTTTCTAGTTAAAAATGTCCGTTAAGAAATGAAGAAAATAGCTTTTCTTCGGAGCTAAGAAACTTCACATTTCTCCAAATTTCTCATTTATTTAATTTATCTTTTTATTTAATTACGACGAAGGTGCTTTTGAACTATGGATCATAAATAACTAAACTCAATTGATAATGTCCCGATTGCTTGACGAGGATCTATTTCCACTATTAAATTTAAAAATCTCAATATAGCTTGGGCAGGTCTTCGCTTTCTTATGGTCATTCACTGCCCTTCGAAACAACGAATAAACTTCTCATTTAACCAAATACGATTGTTTTGATTTTTAAAGCTGCTGGATTATGAATATCTTCCTATCCGAGAAAACTGGTATCAGGAGGACCATGCTCACATGCAAACGTATCATCTAATTGTACGTAATTCGATCTGAAACATTTTCGAAGAAGTATTTAATATTTTGCGATGTTGTAAATTGATTATTTAAAATAACATCATCAAAACTCAACGAGCTATAAAGGTAAAATTCCATTGCAAATAACTATTTTAAAATGTTCCTTGCAGTTTGTAAACAACGTGATTGATGATTTAACAGCTATGGCATGAAGTTGATAACACTTGGTCTGGCAATCTTTGTGTTATATTTGATATTCGTCGTAATTGAATTCAATGCGTCGAAGAGTTATGTCAGCGTTGAAATGATCCTCGGATGCTTTTAATGTATTTAACGATCGTCTTCGTCTTGCATAAAACAACGAACAATGAAATCAATTAAATGTTTCTTTATAAACAACATAAACAATAAACGATCCAATTTTCAGCTTGATTCATACGTTTGTTTCAGTAAGAAGACATTGATTTATGGTTGACGTGTATTCAAAACAATGAATTCACAATAGATTCTGCCAATTGTAAACACTGCTCTGCAACAGTTTATTAATTTTATTTTTGTCATTTCTATAGCTATTAATGAAACAAGAAATCAAGAATGATCGAATCTGAAGAGGATCATCGTTGAATATTTTTAGGGGTCAATTCGAAGAGCGCCTTTGATTAATGTTTCAAGTCATGTGTCTTTTATTAAGATCCACCTGCTTCGAAAATATAATTTTTCGTAAACACGAAGAGTCATTAATGCATGAATGACATTGGCATCAATCTGTTAAGGAAAAGCACAGATCTAGATCACTTATTCCAACCAAATGTTGGAGAAATCAATCAAAATAAAACGGTCTTGTCACATGTCAGAAAAAGAAGTTTCTTTCGGGTACAGTTTCAAACGAATTTAATTTTGGAATAAAGAAACACGACGTTTATGTGTCCAGCAGCCATGCTTGAAAAAAAATGCTAAAAGCGTAATTTGGATTAAAGCTAATGTCTAAATATATCTCTTTCATTTCTGAGATTTCTTCTTTTAAAAGACGCCAATTTTTTGTTGATATTTTGTCCAATTCACAAGCAATAAGAGGGATTTAGCTATCAGTTACCAACGTATAGCTTTGAATGATAAATTATATTTTTTTAATACAATCTTATACATTTTTCTCATGTTTCTTACAAAACAAATATTAGAACTGTATCATAATTAAGTTAATGGATTTCTTCGTAAATGTTAAAAAAAACTGATTATGGAATTAAAAGTCACCAAATTCCAACAACGAGATGTGGCTATTAAATAACGAGACTAGGCGTTTGTTAATCATAAAAACCAAAACATAAAGACTAAAAGTAGATCAATCATGGATAAATATATAAAATCACTGCAATTTCAACTGCTGCACATTACTTAAAGTCATAAAAAATATCATTTCAAAAATCTAGCAACGTATCGATATAAAATTTTTGGTGAATAAACTGAATGACTACCGAATCTTTTCGGTCAATATAAATCCAAATACAAGATCATATCGAATGTTTTCACTCACATTAAGAACGTAATTTGGAAAAATTGGAATTTATATAATGCAAAAGTAAACTAACGCTGTAATAATAATCACACCCTGGAAACTTTGTGACAAAGAATAAAAAAAAACCGGAATGATTTGTGGCAGAATGATTTTACCATTCAATCAAGAAGATATTGCATAAATTCACTTTAGAAGAAGTTTTAGATTGAAAAAGCTTTTAAATGAAAATCCTAACTTTCCTCAAACTTTAGCTCTATGTGTCCTTGTTTGCCTATGTGCCTGATAATCAATAGTACTGATTTTATCTGCGAAGCATAGATGCAAATTTTGCATAATTGCTGGATAAGACATATTGAAATTAGCTCATTGTCAATAAAATTTAAATCAGTCTCGTTATTTAATAGCCACACTATATGTCATGTTTTTGACATTTATTTTAAAGTTCTCATTGACTATATACATGATGCTTGGCACATGGACGGACAATTTTTTTTAGGGGGTTGGGAGGGTCTTTTTCTACGTTTCTCATAGCAAAAGCAAAACATATTTAAAATATTACTTATATATAGTATTTATCAAAAGTTTTTCAACATCTATGGGCTATTCTTTAATTTGATTATTTAATATTTTATTTAAAAATAGCATGCACTAGCATTCGATAAGTTTTTATTTAAAAAATCGTTTAATCAAAAGTTCTCATGGAAGCATTCATATCAATCTTCCGAATACGTACTTGGGGCTTTATTGATATGATTTAACTAAGTGATTGGTTGAAATGATATAAAATAGAGGACATTATGTCTCATTTTTAAAGTATACATATTCACTAATGTTGTGCATTTATGTTTGATCTTAACCCTTTGAGAACTAGGCTAATTTAAAGTTATTAAAATCTTAGATGCTATATTTGCTCGTCTGCCACTTATCGTCATACAAATCCTCTTATCTATCAGGACCGCCACAGCGTGTATGAAGCTTGTACATAAATAAAAAAACACTGACGATAGCACAAAATATTCGGTCATTTCTTTATGTAAACTTAATTAACATACTGGAAATCGATTCATTATATTATTCACACATGATTATTTGTCAATAAATTTGGGTTAACGATTTCTACAATGTGCAAGACCTTTCCGTGTCTGTCTGTTTCCGAGCTCAACGTGTAAGAATTCTCTTTCCGAATCAATGGAATTCGCTCGCAAATAGGCGATCATCCTACCATACAGGTTAAGAGTGGCTTATTTGACGTAATTAAAAGGTATTAACAAATCTGGAAACAAATATTAAATTACCAGTGGAGTTACCTGATTATTTCATATAAGATTCGTATATGACTTAAATTGAATGTGTGCAGAATGTGCAATGTTTGTTCAAAATACGCATGCAATTCTTACTCAACTCATCAAGCTGACTAGGCAATCTAATCTTGGGATCCCAGACAGTTTTAGGTGCTCATGAATCCCGGGATTAGTAAATGTAATCCCGAAAAAATCAGGATTGATTTTTTTATCTAAGCAAAATCGTACACATTACCAGCACGTTGAAGACTACTAAATCGAGTCATTCTCGCTGAAATCTGGACGCTTGGAAACAGTGACGTAACTACAAATTGGCGAGCTTAGGCGACGCCTAGAGGCAGTAACTGTCTAATCTATGTATACATATATACAGTACATATATGATTTTCAAATTGTCATATTAACTTTTCCCTATCGGTGATGTATTTACTACACCTCGACTCTAATAATGGGAATATTGATATGAAATATAATAGATACAGTGTTCAGATTTTCTTTATTCTTCCGTAATATAATTACGAACCACATCAAAGTATAATAGTTTAAAAATATTCATCTGCAGCGACGAAAATAAATTATTTGTCGGGAAATCGGGAATTTTGCGAGTTTTAGTCAGTGTCTCAGCAGTTAGGAATTTTATCAGTCACATTGATGGTATTATATGAAAATAGGGGCACATGCGATCATCAATTCGGACTAGCATTTAAATATCTGATGACGATACCTCCAACGAGTGTGGAGGCTGAGTGTTCATTTTCAGCAGCAGGTTACCTGGCTACCAAAATCAGATCCAGACTTTATGACGAAATATTCTATGTTTAACGTTACTTCGAATTTATTTTCAAAAAAATATTTGAATATTTTAGTGTTTTATTTATCTATTTTTGAATTGTATTTTTATCTTTTCTTAAATTAATAATTTTTTTTCGCCTACAAATTATTTTTTATATTAAACAAATGGACTTATTAGTAATTTTTGATCAAATTTCTCAATTTAACTTCTTAACCTATTGAAAATTTTGGTCCCGAGATTGATCCGGGACGGTCTGTTACAATCCCGAAATCCCGGGATCGAAATTTTGGCTCGGGATTGGATTCCCTACTCACGATGCACTTATTATCAACCTGAACTTTGGAATTTGATAGTTATGCGATGTATTTTAATTTTGCAAAATTAAAATAAAAGATCGGACTTTTACATTGTTATCTAGTCAAAGGAAATTCTTTTCCTTCAAAGTAATGAATGGAAATCTATCGAATATACGACAAAGTAATCAATTTTCATCATATTTGAAGGAATGTAATGATTTTTGGCTCGTATTGAACCAGATTTTCCAAAACAATGGAACGAATCGTCGATGCCATTGGACTTTGTGAATGAAAGAAATCGAATTCAGGGTTATGAGCAGTTGAATGACCATTTCGATCCCCTGGCACGCTTCTTGTGCCACATGTCAGGGCACAGACACAGTGCTCGATGGTCCGATGGATACGCCGTTGCCAAGAAGAGTGCATTCGTACGAACGCGTCAGGTTGTCTGATCCGGCGTCAAGTTTGGGGCGTCGCCTGTGCTCCCGTCTCTCTCCCGGCCGTTACTGCTGTTTCCCGAATCTTTTTTTATCACTGATGATGCTCCACCGACAGCTTTTATTGTATTGTTATTGTTGAATCTTACACTACTGGTTGTGCCCCTCTCGAGACGCCGTAGTCTACGACCGGCCTATTTATACCGACCGATGCCTTTAATAGCGACCTATAAATCATTATCTGCTTTGTACAGCGGCGCGCTAATCAGACTGGGACTGAAGACACTTGATGGATAGCATATGGCAAATTTGTGTACAGAACAAACAAGCTTCATGGACTAGTTGCAAATAGATCGGCAATATGTATTCAATTGCAACCTCATGGAGCGTCTGAATCACGCTTGGAAAGCTTTGATTTATGCCAGCGACTATGAGTTGCATTAAAAACTAAAGCATTCGTACAATCCTAAAAGTGGCTTATGCTTTTAAGAACATTCAGCTTTTACTGCTAAAAGCAGACAGATATTGTTTATTGTTATAAGCTGCGTAACACTACATTTACTTATTCTTTTAATACCTAACTCTATCCGTCAAATTGATGGATAAAGTAAACACGTATTTTCAATATAAAACTTTTTTTATTTAATTTAAAACCAATTCGATCATGTCGGTTAAATCAATAAATACACGAAATATAATATAATGAAGCATATTTTAAAAAAAATAACTACAGGGTACTCTCGATTATCCGGGTGCGGATTATTCGGTTTGCGGATTATCTGTGCCCGATTTTTTTTTCTTATATGATTTTGAGACAACAAAAAGAACACAATACTAAAAAAATGCGGTAATACACGGATAGTGGATAAGAGTTGGTATAGTGGATAAGATCCTAGACTCTCCTAGATCCTAGAATCATAAAGGTTCGGGTTCAAATCCAGATTGTGGAAAAAAAAATTTCACCGTACCAACACATTTGGGAGATCGGAAATATTAATATTTCTGATCGATCGTCTCAATCCAGGTTTACCCTGATTTCCTGGATTTGAAAAAAGTAAATGCTGAGGTGATTAATGAAATCGTGCAGGGATGCCCATTAGTGAGTGATTGAAATTTGCAACAATAATTAAAAACTATCATTTATATATAATGATAATTTCGCTACTCACTCATAGATTCTATCCTCTCCTACCTTTCCAAATAATCCTATCCTTACTTTACCACTATGGAGATCGCCTACGTCCGATGGTTCAGATATGGCACATTAAGAATACACGGATAATGAGGCAACTCCTGAATAGTATATGATGTGTTATATACACAGGTCAAGATTAAAGAAATAAAACTCTTCAAAGCGATAAGGATGATGATTTTGTCTTAACTACCAAAACAAATACCTGTTCTCATGTCTTAATTAAATTAAATGAAACTTTTAGTGATTGGGAAAGCATAGAAACTTCGATCTTTCAAGGGAACTGAAATGAAAAATCTTCTTGTCGATTATTATAGCCAGAAAGGTGTATGGATGAACAGGCCGATTTTTTATTATTGGTTCAAAAATAAATGGATTCTAGAGGTGCTAGATTTTTAAAAAAAAATAAGGAATTGCCACAGAAAGCAGAAATATTATTAGATAATGCTTCTTCTCATCCGAACAAAAACATATTGAAAACGTGACCTTTTTTATCCAACACATAGATCAAGGGGTTATAAATACACTTTTCTGAAAATTCTTGCTGAGGAAGATGACAGCTTGATCAAATTCTGGAAAAATGGAATGGAACATGGAATAACACAATCTTGATCGATCTTGATGAGTAAAACCAGAAACACTTGTTAGATCAAGAAGAAAGATTCTTCCTGAAATGGAATCAGATTAATGCTGAAATATGTGGATTGTTGGAAAATTTAAATTTTAAAAAAATAATTGAAAACTTGGATAGGGAAAACTTCGAGGAATGGCTCGATCATGATTTAAATGATCCAGGTTTTGAATGCATAGATGATGCAGATATCGGTTATTTTGTTCCTCAAGAGGATACTTTTTTTCCTGTGGGAGAGGAATCTTGCATAAGACACCCTAGGTTTGATCCCAGGGTAGTGTCAGATTATTACTGACCAAACCCCTCCCTTGTTTTATAGGAAGATAATAATTGGATATCATCTTCATTCCGTCATTTGTAAAATCTTATACATATTATGTACAATATAAGCATAAAGCCTTCCAATTGTATTGTCATCCCTTGATATAAAAGTTCACCCCTCCAATAATCTGTATTTTTTTTAGATTTAATATCGGCTATTAACCAAAATATTATGCCAAATTTATTTGGTATTTATATTTTGTAAAGTGACATGATATTAGGGCTAACTTATACATAAGCGTTTAGATCGTTGTTTTCTTGTGTAAATGTATAAATCTATAGATTTCCATAAATTTATCTCTTTAATATTGCGTATTAAAAAAGGCAACCCTATTTCCTAGACAAAAATGTATACCTTTTGAAAATTCATCAATCTCTTTACTTTTAGATTCAAGCATTTCAATTTCATCATTACTTTAATACAGTTCGATTGGAAGATATGGAAAAACCACTTGAAACAATCATATTGATGTTATTATGAGTCCATTCCGTCTTATTCTCGCAAGGAGTGCAATACAAGACCTGCAAAATCCAATAAGGGGAAATTAATTTTATAAATTCATTTGTAAAAATAAGTCATGTTTTTTGACCATGGTTTGAAAATAAAGGTTATTATTAGTATATTTGATACTGTCAAACATTTGCGTACAATACGTTCATCGCCAGATTAAACGCCATCATCCGCGTCGAATGTGTTAATATCACTTTTTTAACGGATTTTTTAAAATACCGTCATAACTAATGGTATTCGAATTGAAATTCGAATTTATTATAGCACGGTATTTGTGTAGAACCAAATGGCCGTATTATACGAGGATTTGACGTGGCATCGATTATGATTTTATTGCCGGTTACAGACCATTTGAATTATGAACGCAAAACCGCTGAATGCACAAATTTGTTTTGGCACAATTCTTAATCAAATTCCAAGAACAAAACGAGCATTCGACTCACACACAAACAGTATATGTTATTCTGGCAAATTTCGATGATATTTTATTGATGTTGTTGCGATTTGGGAGCAATTTTATGGATTAATCAAATTTATAACTATCAATAAACGAAGTGTTTGCGTTTGTATTAAGGTTTATTTTTATATTATATATTATATATATTATATAAATTATTTATGCTGTTAAATATAATTGCAATATTGGTAACAATACGTCACTAAAAGGCGATCAATTCGATTTTTTTCTCGAAATTAATATAGAAAATTATCGATATTCTATCGATGTTTTCTGTAGTCCCGATGATGTTATTTATCGGGTTTGATCCAAATTTTAAACCTATGAAAGTAATTATTTCATCCATGCCTTAAATTGTGGTTTATAAATTGGACATTAACGTTTCTTAATAAATCATTAAAGAATTTTCTTAATTCAGATTAGCTGAATATTGACTTAAATACTCAATGAAATTACAGTTATTTGGCAGCTAACGTACTGTGTGAATTTTAATATGAGAATGATTTTAAAAAACTTTCAACACATAGATAATTAAATTCTAGAATCGTTAATGTGAATGCTCTGCTCGTAAAATCAAGAATAACGGATATTATCTTCAAAATAATTGGAAATCAAATAAAATAGATAATTTATCTACCGAAGTACGATATATTATCCGGGGTTTGCATTCATCTGACGTGAGTGGGTGAATTAAAGGAAGATGAGCCATCAAAGTCTTCCTATGATCCACCAGAATATTCTGCATTGTAAAAATAGTCAACGATGCAGTTAAATCGTACTTTAAAATCAAACAAGAGGACATCCATTTAAAACGAATTTTTGATGCATTTCGTAAATGTGCCATATATTTTTCTGGAACAACTTCTGCAGACTTTATCAGGTTGAAATATTATTAATGCTGATCCGTTGTTATTAAACCTGAAAAAAGGATGATTGCCAGTTATAAATTGTTATTTTCTGCAAATTCATACTGGCCGACAGCTTGATTAATATAAATCATAATTCAATTTGAAAGAATGGCAAGATGAATCGCATAAAACATTCGTAGTGCAGAAAATCTCATTTCAAACTCGATTTTGTGTGGCAAAATATATTGCGATTTGATAAAAAGAAGTCGAGGAAAAATCAAATTGTCGTAATTTTCTATTTAAAATATTTCCAGAAGTTGTTCATCTTGAAGAGTCGTCATCAAGCATCCTTTGTGTTGACTTTTTGGCAGCACTACAATCCGACATGGCCTGAAAAATGTGCCAATTCTTTTCGACGAAAGCTCATAATTATGAACATAATTTCATGTGAATTAAAATGGAAATGAGTCGCATTTTTCATGTTAAATTTTCAAGTCGGTTTACACTGAAAAATATGTATTTAATGTTGCAGAAAAAGATTTAATGCAAATTGTACAAAAAATACTTAAGATCATCGTTTTCATATTGATAATTGGACTGGATTTCAAACATAAATGTGTATTAATTAAGTCGGTCAGGGTTGTCTGTAGATAAATAATTATTAGGTCCTTTAAAAATAATTATTATTTTGGTACACATTCATAGATCCTATCTTACTTAATTAGTTTATGCTCATGTCCTATCTATGTATATCCAATGGTTCTTTTAACAAATGTATTTTTTCAAGGGAATCATAATTCTCAGCATCAAAAATTCCAGTGTATTTTTTAATAATAAAATGCTTTTGTATTTGCCATTATAATTTTGCAATAAATCATTATTTTAAAATATGCATAATAATTCTATGTGAAAAAATAAGGACTGCTCTAATTCCTATCATCATAAACGAAGAAAAATACCATACTGCAAAGTATTAAAATTCTTCTAAACAAAATATGCAATTCTGGATGTATGTGGGCATTCAAATTTATTTTATTAACATATAAAAATATTCACAGTTTTTTGATGGTTGAATCGAGAGGATGTGCGTAAATTTTCACTATGAAAATAAAATTATACCATCATCGAGCGATAACTTATTAATTCATACACTAGAATAAAGCTAAAAAGGCCATAAACACAGGAATAGTCTATGAAGATCAATTTTTCAAAGCACAATATCTTCCATATTATTTTCCTCAGACCAATCCAACTCCCATACTTTTGGTCTATAAAACGATCTTCGATGCGAAAATAAACACTCGCTCTGCATACATAAAAACTGGTTCAAACAATGTTTGCACAAATGCTCCAAACTTTTAATAGACAGCCTTCGCACGTCTCACAACTTCCAATATTTGGCCGAAAGGAAGATTATTGGGCCAGCAAAAAGTGTTTATTTTCTCTCAATTTCTATCATGTCAAAACAAATCCCTTTATTGATCTTACTGCCATAGACGTAAGCTCGCATCCACGCCTCTGAGTCATCCAGACGTGGAATAGTCCATCTCTTCCCGAAATTCCTCCCGATGAATATAACAAATTGCTGGGAATATCGGAAATTGCGTTTAAAAAAACGAAAAAGAACGCGGATCTAATATATTTATAAATATTCACGTGAAAACACTAAGCATCTTTTTAAAAAGCGCATTAAACACATGTCATTAGATGGAGCAATTTGCGGGCACGCATGTATCCATTTATAAACCGAAGAAAGAGGGTTAACACACACATTACGATCTGATCGCATTAATGCATTTTTTTAATCGATGTTGATGATATTGGCATATTGTGGGATATCGTCGTATTAGTGTAAATCTTTTGATTTCTGTCTTTTCATATGGAAATTGAAATACGCTAACCGACCACATATTTTCTTGATCCTTTTAAACCTGTAATATATGAATGTGATAATTTATCATCGGTTAAATTAATTTCAACATTGATTGGAAATTCTACAATACTCGACTTTTTTATTACTTGAACATTGTTTAAATGTTAGATTTGAAGATACATCGAATAAATATATAATATTTAAAGACGTTCGATGGATTGTGGCAAAACTTAAATTTTAATAAAGTAACAATTAGGATGATAAAAAAAAAGTATATATAATAAGATCCACAGTTTTGACAGGATCGATGCAAGTATACAGTATGTTTTGCACATGGACCGACAAAATTTTTCCTGGAGTTAAGGGGGTCTTTTGCTAGGTTTCACATATAAGCCCTATGCCCTATGGATCAACATTATGAAAAAAAAAATCCAAAATTTCACCTTTAAATCGTTATAAATTTTTAATCTGTAGTTATAATAGTACAAAATATCTTTTTTTGTATTTTGCAATGTTTTTTATCTAAATAAATCATTATTTTATGTAATTGATTAAAAAAAATAGTTCCTAGCTTCCAAAGTCACAAAAAGTGCAAAAATACTTTTTTTATGTTTAAGTTGTTTTTATTAAATTTATTAACAAAATTCGTTCAAATTCGCAACCTCTCACGGTCTCCCGACCTGACACCACTGGATTTCTTTGTGTAGGGACGTGCAAAAGAATTAATTTACATGACAGAGGTGCCCACAAAATAAATCCCAATTGAAAGAACAATAATCGCCTTTGCAAAAACGAAAGAGGAAATGTTACTTCAGACAACTACAGTTGAAATAAGAAAAAGGTGTAATATGTGCATTGGGCCGTAACAAGGGTTGGCAAAGCAGGCGCCCGCCACGGGCGCAACTGGGCTCGGGGCGCAAAACGCAGAATACATACTCAGTCGAGAGTTGGACATGGTTTTTATTTCACTTCACATGAATCAGCACTGATTGACTCTGTTCGTTTTTACAATATATACTAAGTTGTCTAATCTCTCTTTTTTTCGTTATCGCCTAAACATTGAGCTCGCAATAAAATACAGACAACAATTTTTTCGAACGATTATAAAATTTAAATAACTCACTAGATCAGTCTTCTTCGGACAACTTCGTTTTGTAATGATAGTTGGACTGTAGACATGTTTGGGTATGACGTCCAATCGCGAGGCGCTCATTTGTTATGTCAGCGATCCGAAAAGCGGACCGGTTAGGCCTTGTAGCTATTCCATTTTCTTTTAGGGTATTTTCTGGGGATAAATTTGTACTCGATTGAAACGACGCTGTTTTTATTCCATTGTGAGCAAACGCGGTACACGTCATGCGCACAGCTTTCTCATGTCCAAAATTTCAGTCGATATGCAATGTAGAGTGTTTTTTGAATTGGCTACCATGTCTGCTAACTTACGCACTTAATATTTAATATATTGCATTTATAATAGTATTATTTAACTTTAAAAAAATGGATTTTTGGGATAAGAGGGGGGGGGCATAAGCTAGATACTTACCACGGGCGATTCATACCCTCGTTACGGCTCTGTATGTGCATACGAAGCAAAGGCGGTGTATTTTAACAAATATCGTAAATAAATTTAAAAAAAAAACATCTTAACCTTTCCCTTCCGATGCTACGTATTTGGTACGTCATATGATATTCTAAAACCCTGTATTTATTATTTTTCATATCGATATTTGATAGTATATATATCAATATAGGTAGTATGTAAATACATCATAGTTAAGGAAAGGTTAAACATAAAAAGTATTTTCTTAACCGTGACAAAATGTTAAAAAAAAGAAATATATTTCGACAACCCTGACACTTAGAACTTAGGGACTATATGTGAAACATAGCAAAAAAACCCTCAACCCTCAAAAAAATTGTGTCGATCTATATGCAAAAAACCCTGTATATTGCTCATACACGCTCAGTAATAGTTGAACATTTGGAGTATGCTTTCATCATCTGGATAGAAAACAACAATGACGAAATATACCTTTGGATTGAAATAATATTAAACAAAAATCAATAAGCATCTTAAAAGTATGGACCAACCGTCATCTAAAGAACGATCTAAAGGGAATTGGAAAAATGCTTTGTTCATTACCATGAAATATTTAATTATTTATTCATGAGTAGGACTGAGGAGTAGGAATTATCATTTACGCAAAGCGTGAAGTGTAGCCCTACTTTTGAACAGATTAGAATTTATAAACAAACAATTCGCACCTAACATTCGATTTTCGCTAAAAATGTCAATCATCAAATTTAACCCTCTGTGTTTGACATATAATATTTAAAGCTTTATATCAATTTATTTCCAACTTTCTTAAAAACGATTATCTGCATTCAAGAAATATAAAAAGAAACTCGGCTAAATAAAAATTTGTATGTATGAAAATCTTTGTATACATAATATTTCATATCTCAAGAACTGACTAAATAATTTTAACAGATATGTATTTAATCTAGCTTATCCTTATTTTCCGTTGAAAATTTTTTTTGGGTTTTCCCCAATTTTGATCCGAGAGCATCAGCCTAAATATTTTTATATTTAACGTCCAAAGATCAAAAATCTTTAAAGATCAGTGGAAAAATTCTATTTCATTTCGGCTCATGACTAATATCCCCAAATCCTGCATCTCCGATAAACATCGAGTCGGCGAAGTAACGACCGCTACGCTTTTGGATTTTGCGTCTTTTTAAATATTTTATATTTAAATCAATATTTACAGAACAGTAGCGAGCATAATTACTGCCTACGCGGGAGTATTAATAAATCCGGGATGCAGATGGCAGACGTTGGACAGGACATCTGAAAGATATTGCGCATCTTGGATCATCAAACGGGTGGTTGGTTATCATATCCACGCATTTCTTGTTTATTATCCCAAGGATGCACTCGCGAATAACGAATCTGTGGGATGCTAAAAAATAATTGCTTATACATCTTTTGTCTGTGATAAATCGGTGCGCGGGCTGCTTGTGGGTGGCGCTTTGCAAAAAGAACTTAAGCGATGGTGAATTTTTGCTCTTCCCAATGTGTGAAAATATTATTTTGGGTGCGTTGATATGAATGAAAATATGCAGTTTTATTTCAGCGCACAATAGAAATTCTACATGAAATATTAATTTTTGGCTTCATGAAATGGCTTTCCAAATCAGAAACTTCAATAAAACTCATCGTCCACTATTATATTTAAGTAATATATAATGATTAAATTTATGATAAATGCATTATTAACTAGGGTTCAAAATTTTTTGGTTATTTTGGGTTTTTGGTTACAATTTATAGATGAATTACTTCAAAGATGCTTGGGTGGCCATACATAATATTTTAACTCGACGGTTTGGCGACTGGCTCCAAAGCACCTGCATTCTGGTGTAAAAAACATTGAAATATTAACATACATTGCTGCCGGGATATTTAATTACAACTACAGGTTCATTTTGAAGATGATGAATACATTAAACATAATTATTGGCACCTACTGTAAAGTCTTTGCTGAAAATACCGATGAAGCGCAGGTAGCGAGGTAGAACCGTAAGAGTCTTTCTGAGACAAAAGCAGTTCGTATAGCCCGAAAACAACAGTTAGTCGAAGATAATCAACTTTTTAAGAAAGCTGAAGATCTATTATACGCACCTGAAATCATTAGTTTATCGGTAAGTCACTAAAATTGATAGTTTTATCGCATTGAAACTTTAAACGAGATTATCTCGAAACTGCATTTTTAACATGTTCGTCAGTTGTAGCTTAAAAAGTTGTTGATCTATCTGACTGAAATTTTTGAATATTTCTCACTATAATATTATCTAGTCAACTAAGCTAAAATTTTAAGGTTTTCACATAAATATTAGGGAAAGCGAAAAGTAATCGCCGTTATTTTAGGGCGCGCTTTGAAATCAGTTTGTGTTCAGTTCTCGTCAAGTAATCACGTCAATATTAGTATTATTTTAAAGCTCCTTTTGTCCTCTTTCTATTTCAATAAATTTATTTTTATTTACACTCATAAAAAAATGTCCAGACCGAATATCGAAGAGATGCAGTTGCGATCAATTTTATTGTTTTTATACGGCAAGTGGTTAAAACTCAAAGAAGCTCAAGAAAGCATTTGTGAAACCTATGGTGATATCCTAAAGATTCGCAGGTACCGATGGTGGCTTAAAAAATTAAATCTGGCGACAAAAATTTACAGAATCAACCAAAATCAGGAAGACCTAAAAAAAATTGATGACGAGGTATTAAAATCATTAGTGGAATCTGATCCTCGAAAAACAATTAAGGAATTATCGCAGGACATCGGCTGTCCATGGTCCACTGTAAAATATCACCTTAAATTGCTGGGAAAGAAGCATAGACAAGGAGTTTGGGTACCACATGATTTGTCGCAGTCGGTCTTGGATCAGCGCGTGACCATTTGTTCGTCATTGTGGAGCAGGTATGAAACCGATCCATTTCTAAGAAGGATAGTAACTGGAGACGAAAAATGGATCCTTTACAACTCTCCATTTAAAAAAAACAATGGCTCTCTCCGAAAGAAGTACCTGTTTCAACCCCTCGACCGACTTTTACATTAAAAAAAGTTTTATTGTGTGTCTGGTGGGATATTTCCGGGGTCGTGTATTATGAAATTTTAAAACCGAGCCAAACAGTAGCAAAGGAGTTGTTCTATGCACAACTAGATAAATTAAAGGCGGAGTTAATTAAAAAAGGTCGATTCTGGTGAATAATCAACGGCGAATTTTGTATCACGACAACACGAGACCGCACGCAGCAAAAATCACTGTAGAAAAAATAAAAGAGCCCCATTTAAAACTACTGCCACATCCACCGTACTCTCCAGACATCGCTCTATCCAACTATCAGTTTTTTCGAAGTCTTGAACATTCACTTCTAAACAAAAAAATTATTTCAGAAATCCAGGTCAAAAATCATATAGATGCCTTTTTTGAATCCAAGGAACTTGAATTTTATAAAAAATGCGTCGAAAAGTTGCCCAAACTGTGGAGTAACATTGTAAGTAATAATAGACATTATTTACCAAAATAAAATATTTGTAATTTTTTTGTAAATACATTTTTTATTTGAACTGAAAAAACGGCGATTTCTTTTCACTTTACCTAATACATTATTTTTTTGGGGTAAAAATTATCAAGAAAATGGTAAAAAATATAAAAGTTTAACTAATAAGCCTACATTTTTTTATTACTTACTTTTTTAAATATTTATAACTGTGTTCATATTTCAGTTCAACAGGAAATCTTTGACAAGTGGCGAGCCGTTTGATATCACGAGAAAAGGCGCCTAATGAAATACCATATAACTCCGCCATTTTGTTTTTATGTTTTTAAAAAAGTAAAATAAATCGGTACCTTAAGGTTATATATATATTATCTACTGATAATGTTTTTGAAAATTTTAATAATCCTATTTTTGAATTATTGTATCAAATTTTAGACAATAGGTTGTTCATTAAACAAATCTATCTTCTATAATTTCAACCATTTATCTGGCTACTAGTTATTTTCAAAGTCGTGCTAAATCCTTTTGATTTCATTTTATGATAGATATAATTGTATCATTACACAAGATTTTATGAGAAAATACGAATCTTTTTGATATAAATACAATGTAGAATACCATACATTTATTCTTGGAATGTGAAGACGGCATAGCATTCAGTGCTCGAAATACTATCAGCCTTTGTTGTCTTCGTAATTTATGGTTGTTTCTGAGTTAACTAGCATTTAGAACTCTCTACGAAAATAATAAATATGTAAGTGATACTAATTTTAAATTGAATTATATTTAAGAAAGATACATACTAAAATACCCAAGCTAAACTGCGGACACACAAACAAAGCAAAAATAAAGCATCTCATTGATATTTGTTTCTTTCTTCCATTTCTTCTATTTTTAACAAATTGGCAGATGACGAAGTATTAATATACAGGATAAGTTAATGGATGTGAATAAAAACGTACTAGTTAATGCAGAAATTCTTGAGAATTTTGCCGAGATATTAGCAAAAGCATACGCATGCATTACGCTCAATAGTGATGAAAGTTCTATCGGTCGTTCATTTGCAAAATTATTATCTAGAAAAGGGGTCAAACAACATTGTGCATTCTTCAGTAAATTTTACAGCATCCAGTAGGTTATTTGATCTTTCAGCGTGACTCTTTCATTCAATAAATTTCGGGTCGGAGGACGTGCCGGACTCAGCGTGCGATTAACGTTATACAACGTCGACACTTTCCTAATATCTACGAATGTTTACGAGCAGAAAACCGGGCGTAAAAATTTCATCGACCCAAATACTTTCATTCACTCCAAAATGTATCCCATCATGAGAAATTTGCGTAAAAATAATTTGAAGCAAAATTGTGCATCTCGTAAAGTTAACGTCGTCGTCAATCAAATGCTCGCCGAGTTGGTGCTCTTTACTTGTCAACCATATGGTATAAATAAGAAATCACAATTTCAAGAAAAAGAATATGACGGCTCAAATGACGACCAAGAAAGACTGAATTTAAATTTGGCGAAAACATGTTGATCCCAATGTTATATTATTATGACAGACGTATGTTTATTATAATTTTTAATTGCTATATTTGTTTGGAGCTTCCATGCCAAAAGTTGATTTATAAATATCCATTGTTTTGATTTCATACAATATTGTCGCCAATTATGCTAATATGACAGCTAATAGAAAATAAACAAGCAGTCGCTTTTGCTAGAAAAGATAATTCAAATCTTTGGTAAAAAATTTTATTACCAATATTTTCCCCAAATTACTTTAAAATCACAAACATTTTCAGTAGTTGATATGCGATCACTTTAATAGTTACAATTGCATTGAAATGACGCTGTGTATATTAGAAGTTAATTGTTCTATTATTCAAAAGTATGTTTAAACTATGGCAATTTGCATGATGAATCATATAAACACAAGTTCTATACTCATTATTATGAGATATTATAGCCATAGATAAAAATCTCATAATTATACTTATAATTTAATTATGATCGATTATTGTTTATATGATTTCTTTCATTGATGTTTTATGAAACGTAAACATATTGTGAAATTATCGATTCATTTTCATAGTATTTGCAATATTTTGATACAATATAAACATTTTCAAGAGAGATTGTTTCATTGATTTTTAATTAACGATTTGATCAAGAAGTTTCTTAACATTATTTAGCATAACTGCATTGTTACATACGCGAAAATCAAACCTACATTGGGAAATTATTATGATGGATTTTATCTAAAGTTGACGATGAATCTATTCAAGCCATTGAAGCATGATAAAGCTGTATAATTTAAGTTAAGTCTATGCGAGGGCAAGACTTTAATGGTAGGAAAGCCTTTAATGATATGAAAGCCTTGCGAAAATTGGAGTTACATTTTTTAAATGGAGATTATTCCATTGAGAACTTTATACATGTTTAATTCATTACAACGAAATTTATAAAGATTTCTAAACAAAAATTCATAATCAGCAAAATGTCTTACACAAAATAGAATATCAAGATGCTGTTGAAGAAAGATTTCAAAATGAGAATACTCCCAATAAGATTTTTGTGGCTTTTAGCAATTTTTTTATGGGACTATTGACATAATTTTTCATGGCAAATATATGTTTTAAAAATGTGGTCGCCAACCGAAAATGCAAGACGAATAACGTCCAAATTCTATTTGTATGAAACTGTGTTATTTTTAAATCTAAGTCTCGCTTAAGGAACCCTCAATAAATATTGACATACGGAATACGAATTCTATTTAGGGATTATATACGAAGCGTATCCCGTTGAGAAAAGAGGAACCGTAAGAAATGGAATAATATGCTAAAGTTATATTTCCAAAAAGCATCAAATTCAAAGCCGAAAGTCACTCAAAACTATTCATCAAAACACTATTATTATGGCAAATAGTCAGAATAACCGAATCAAAACTTTATTTTTCAAATAAAGGTATACACCGTCTATCCTTAAAGGAAGACAAATCCGTGAAATTATATGCGAAGCGTGGCTATTAAATAACGAGATTAAACTTATGTAGATCGAATCACATCAAGTAGGCCGAAAATGAATGTGGAACATTCATTCATTGTCATACATATACAACCATAGCAAGCTTTAATCGCGAATTTAACATTGAAAATAATAAATAATACTCCCTTAATCCCCAAAACAATTTTTCGGTCCATGTGTAAAATATGAACAATTCATCCAAATTCAAAGTTATGTTTTTGTAATGGCTTTAAGGATTTTTTAAAGTAGTGTATTCAACCTGTCTACAAAATTGCAAGAATGGCTTAGAAGTTTTGTGGGAAAAAATCAGATGAAAAAGTCAATGTGGAAAAACGATTTTCTTAATCGTTACATCGTCTCAGAAAAACATGAAAATAATCTAAAAGAGAAACGAGCTGAATATTAGGTTTCTTCGTTAAACAGTCACATATCAGTCTCGCTATTTAATAGCCAAATATCTTGTATATTTCAGAATAAATATTTTAAGAAAAATCCCTTAAAAAACACATAAATGTGCTACATCACGCACATTTATATGTCTTTTATACGGAAAATAGTAATTCGATATAGGGACATTCGGCTAGGAACAATAAAACGAACATTGTTAGCAGCCGATAACAATCATTGATTTAAATATGTCGACGAACAATGTCGATGAGCATTTATATAGCGATGCTGATGATCATGGTCTTTTAATCTTGATTGATGAAGAAGCAATTGAATTTGTATCGAACTAATGATTTTAATGTGCTCAGAATGAGCTGGATGTATTCTTATTAGGATGGTCTATTAATCATTGAATGTAAACGATCTATATAAGAGGAAATTGCCTTCTACGTATGATTACGTTAGGATTGGATTATTTGAAAGGGAAATTTTATTTTACCTTTTGCTTGACTATTTTGTATAAATTCGAGTACTGTTTCGGATATTAGGACAAACTTGTTTGTACCATCATTTTCCTTGAATTTATCTCCTCAGCATTGCGTTTAAAAGCAAAAAAAGTGGACCCCATTTCGTGAACAAAAATAACACGACCATACATTTTCGGATTTTTTTCTGTAAATATGAAAATTCCTCAATTACTTCAGTTTAAGATTCAGGAATTGCAATTTCGCTTCATTTTAGCATAGGAACTTTAATTTGGGTATATATTTCATAAATAGTAATCAGCAAATACTATGAAATAATAGTGAGAAGTATTGCAATTTTGCTCATGAAATCCAAATTCCATCAGATTAACGGCTTAGGATTAATATCCATTTGGATCTATTTCTGATATAAATCCAAGACATTTGATATACATCAAGTAAATCAATATTTATCAACATATTTTGTGCATATTTTTGAGTTCGATGATTATATCGAGCCACCCACTGTAAAACGCATAGCGTCTCGAGTTGCATCCGAGACGATGCAACCGCAGCAACATGTGCGTGCGCCTGTCAAGACTATACGACCACCATTATAATGTGTCGGACTAAAAATAAATGTTTTGCTGTCGATTCCCAATCGCCCTCTATAAAAGCGGCCACTTTTGGCCCGCGGGCCACACGTACCGCGCCAGTGCCCAGTGTCACTACTACCCGCCACGCTCCACCCTCAATCACCACAAAATGGTGCGTGAACCGCGTACATCCCCCATATGTGATTAGCAATCGCCAATAGTGATCATAAAATGCATATTTGAAATCATTAAAAAAAATATATTTTTAAATCGCTGAATTCTATAGCAGCAGTGCCCGATAGATTTGATATTGAAATTACATTATATTAGTGCTAAAATGGTTTAATAATCAATTTTTGGACGCATAATAATCGTATGTTTTTATTTTTGCAGGATGAACTCCCCCCAGAACAAATCGCAGGTATGTAACATTGCCTAATTGATTAACGTAATGAATACATGTAAATGTGCTTTCATTTAAAATATAATTTTTATGCATGAATTCATACGATTGTAGAATGCAATATAAAAATTATTTCGCACAAATCTCTTACGTAGAAATCTAATTAATACACGATGTTCTCGCGCTTTAACTTCTTTGACAGGGACTGACATGCGACTCGGTGTTATGTCAATTAGCCGACTGACTGATATTTTTTGTCATAAAAATATTTATGTTTACATTTTGGAGAGCCTTGACAAAGAGCAGAAATTATAAATTCGTTGTTAACGACGATGATGAGCATTTGTGCCAAGAAAAACCGCGGCCTATAAATCTCGCGGGCTAATTTAAAGAGTTCAATAACCCATCAAATATATACAAATTGTCGAAATAGCATATATGATAAATTCGCAAGTGATTCTAATTTATCATCCCTTAAGCGAAAAAATGTATATATTAATTCATTTAAATCGGGATCCATCTTACTCGTGCGTCGCTATCGCGTCCAAACTCCATGTAGAAATCACACTTAATGGTTGTTTAGATAAGTTTGCTTTAATTTGATAAAATTATATCAAATTCTAGCAATAAATTGCATAACACTTCATCAAGTAGCCAATTTGTTCGAATTTAAAGACCATTCGTAATGCTTTTCAAATGCGCGAATCGAAATATATTGAGAACCGCCTGCATCACATTAAAAAATACAAGAGGACAAGTAGAATTGGCAGCCGTCTCATCGTCTCAAGACATACAATACAATCTTAATAGTTGTTTTCCGGAGAAAAATGTGGAAATTCCGAAGAAATCCGGCTCAGACGCCGGAGCCAAAGACTGGTGGTCTGCATCTGTCATTTTTTTACAACAATAACACCCACGTACGTTGTCTCTGATTTGTGACAATACAGAAGATACAAGACATTATGCATCGAACTCCACGCTCGTTTTTGTGCCATTGGAAAAACTAGTTAGTCCGCAAAAAAACAAACACAAAAGAAAAACCGCCGGCTCAATCCCATCGCGAAATATACTCGCGTCCGGAAATCACTCAATAAATACTGTTCAATCCGCGAATATTTACAGTACGTGGACGGATTTGGATCTTCCTAGATCCGATCCATATGCTGCCAGCGGCGATTCATCAAATTTCACGTCTCGAATAAATCAATCCGTCTTATAGAATCGGTGGCGTAAACACTGTGGAATAATGGAACGACCCAAATCGCAAATAGCCATCGATCGCTTCTTAGAATTTCCACGCTCTTCGGCATTGTTCCGTGGAGCGACGACCATAAATATCGAAACGTAGGAGTGTAAATAAACATTTGCACAATGGCGATTCGCAAGTCGCAGAAGCGATATCTTAACGGCGCGATAACTTAGGCTTTTATTTGAGGATGTTGTTGAGGCTCGTGCCAAATCTATAAACGATGAACAGATCGCATTTGGATGAGCTGATCGATTGTTAGATTTTGATGGCGGCTCGTTTGAATGCAAATCAAAGATGCAACAACTGATAAAATCATTGGAGCTTTAGAACTGGAATATTTCATCAAATCGTCAAGCGTCTTAAAATTTTCTAGCTATTCTAGAACGATCTTTAAATTTGCTTAAAAATTATGTAAAATATCAATATGAAAATCTTGATTTAGCAATTGGATTTGATATAAAATTTCGATCTTGAATTTAATGCCATATGAAATATCGTTAAAAGAAAACTATTTCAGTCCAAGCAATCCGAATTCAAAAGGGGAATATCAGTCTTTAGAAGCATATCTATTTTCATGCAGCTTCTTCCGGTCTTTCGTTCGTCCTCCTTGATCTCTCCAAGCCAAATCGATCTGAAAACATCTGCTTCTTCCATCATTTTATTGATCTGGTATTTCGACGACATGATGAGGATTACGTTTCCAATTCAGCCACAACCGTTTAAATCCATCCCATGACTTAGATGGTACAAAATACATAGCACGATTTGATAACATGAAAAATATGAAACGCCCAACTCATAAGTGCTGATTTATTGCCTCGGATTCGTGTGAGATTTTCGCGAAATTTATGATCGCGCACGAATGAGATATAACAAGGGGATTGGGAGATTTTTGGCCGCCGCACAAATGAAATTTCGCATTGTTCCCGCCGTAAACAATCGGCATCGCATAAATATAGCGCAATGCTATAATTGTTTGAAATCCGCGAATTTATATTGAATAATAGTTGCAATATTTTGAGCGGACGTGTTAGATAAGCAATCACATCGCACACAATTCGGCTGCGTGCTCCCGAAATAAGATCGGAATTATTGTAGGATTGTTTTCGATCTAAATCCAATGGATGGGCGCCGAGAAATAGCGAGGGAGTAATTATATCGATGTTGTTCGGCGAACCGGTTTGTATTGTGGTTGTCGAATTGAAGGGATGCCAAATCCTGGACTGATGATAACGGTTTGTCAACGTTGGCATTTTTTTCGATACGACCGTCCTACATTCAGCTGTTCCATCTTTTTATCATTATCTCTTAATCTTTCTTGTGCTTTTTTCGTCTTCTGCGCTTATTTATTGAGGAGAGGCTCGTGTTTCTCTCTATTATTCGCATCCTAAAAACATCGTGGATTCCTGTTGCAATAGCAATCGACTGTATACAATAGAGCGAATGATCATTATTAGGCGACTCGTCGATATAAATTCTTGCTTGATGTACTTGATGTCTTCTTAATACAATGTACTCTTAGTCTCTTTAAAGCGATGTCTTAATTAAATTAAATGAAACTTTTAGTGATTAGGAAAGCATAGAGACAATAGATTTAAGAAAAAATCCTAGCAAGTATTAGCCCGGATAATCGAGATTCTACTGTATATCGATTTTGAAATCAAATTCATATACTATTAATCAATTACTTTCAGTGGTATTAACGCATTTCTGGAAACTTTCCGCGCAAATTTTCATTGCGTCTTAAATGATCAACGTTGCGCAAATATCAACAGAAGCTCAGGAGCTGATGGTCTTTTTCTTCGCGTCCAGCCGATTGCTACACGCATCCCGAAAGCGTGCAAGCTCCCGATGCAGCCGTTGCAATTGGGTGCATCGTTCTCCACCCGAAATAGATCGTTCCCAATCCGTACAATGCAGTTGACACCTTTTGAAGTTGAAATAAAACGGCCACACATTACGACAATTCCGGTAATAGCGCATTTATTCGCAACATCCACAAATCATGCACGCTGCATCGTTTGTGTCCTGCATAAGCGATTTATTAAAATCTCGGAATTTCCGCATGCAAATACATCGCACAGAATTTGGCTCGTAGCGCCGAGATGAAGTGGAAGGATAAAAAATAAAGAGGATGGCATCGACGATAGCCACTCTAATTGACACGTCCAGAGCCGGTGCCAAAGAAAAGTATCACTAGATTTCGCTTTCTCGAATTCATTTTTCAACAATAAAACGCCCGAGATATAGTCGATTCGAGAGCCAAATTGTATTTATTTTGCGAATTCATCCCGCGGTCATATACGACAATGAGATCTTGGCATTAGATAGACAAGTTGTCTGGTGAAATTTGACCGTATGAAAAAATATCTCGTCCAGAATTTTTGAGCATCCGGAAATAAGTTTCCAGGAAAGAAAGTCCTATGTATAGAAACGGGAACGATGACCCGTCCGTTTGCTTAGGCCGCAGTTATAAACGTACTTTGATTCGAATGATTAAAACGATCTCGTAAATCAATATTTTGTAAAAGTCTTCGTCTAACGTAAGAGTGATGCATCATTCTAAATAAGCAAGACATGTTAGAAAAAACAAATCGAACGATTTTATCATTTTCTTTTTCGCTTTGTTTGCATTTAGATTAATCCCTTTCTGAAAAATAGTTATGCTGTTCAAAATAGACGCTAATTAGAAGGAGTATAATCTGGAAAATAAAGAGGATTTGAACCGGTCCGGAATTAACCCAGACTTTGGAATCGGTTTTTGCCTCATGTCCATTGGATCACTATCTTGAAAGATGTACATATTTTGTCATACAGCACTCATTTTTCGTCTATGATTATTATATTATTGAAAAACAGTAGCTCTTCTTCAAAATTTAGAAGTTATTTACACAAACGGAAATGTCATATTCAACCATTCTACTTTATATGCATCAACACTGATTGACTCTGTCCGTTTTTATAATATACACTAAGTTCTCAAATCCCTCTTTTCGTCGCTATCGTTATGTTCAGACATGGCATCCGACCGCGAGCCGCTCATTCAGCGGTCTGAAAAGCGGACCGATTGAGCGTACCCCATATGATTTGTACGATCGCAGAAGTCCCTCCAGAGGCTAATTTACATAATTGGCTTGCGTTAAATAAAATTATGAGCGAGATTAGACTTCCCCCTACTCTCTTACGGACATGGTTATTAGATTCGGGTTTTACACCTTGCTGTGCACTTTTGTTGAGTAGGCTAGTATTATCTTGATTAGCGAGATCAATAAACAGTTCGGGGCGGTGGAAGATCCCCATATTCATCCATTGTTATGAATCGACTCAAAAACTTGGCTTTATTGTTATAAAACTTTGCTAAACGCTCGATTAAAACATCTTCACGACGTCCCATCTTGCGCAAAGCTTTATCATGTCCAAATTTTCAGTCAATGTGCGATTTACAGCACTTTTTTAAATGCTTACCAAATATCCCCTGGTCGATTTTCATTTTCTTTATTTATTCCGGAATTAAATCAACTTTTTCTTGGATCGCGAGCCGCTCATTTGTCATATCAGCGATCCAAAAAGCGGACCGATTGAGCATACAAACCTTATGGCCACTTTGTCCCCTTTTAGGGCTTTTTACGGCATTTTCTATGATCTGTACGATCACGAAAGTGACGTAGCGTTTATACACTTTCTATCATAGTATTTTTTTACAACAGTAGCCGCTATCTATTATACGTTAGGTCAGGTGCTTTTGGGACTATCTTTGTATATTATTTTAAAACGTACATAATAATAGTATTTAATTATTTCATTTAGAATAGTATTAGTTAACTTTAAAAAATAAATTGGATTTTCGGGGAAGGGAGGAGGGCGTTAAGTTAAATACTTGCCACGGGCGCTTCATACCCTAGTTACGATTCTGCCTAAACAAAATACATAACGACATAAGATTGCAAGCTGGCAAATATTGGGTTGATAACAATATTATCTGAAGTATTGATTTAACAGGACAATTTTAATTGACTCTTCTACTTTACATGAATCAACACTGATTGACTCTGTCCATTTTTATAACATCCGACCCGATCGGTCTTCTTCTGACAACATTTTGTAGTGAGAGTCTTTTCGGCGGTCTGAAAAGCGGACCGATTAGACACACAGACCTTGTGACCACTCCGTCCTCTTTTAGGGCTTTTTGCAGAATTTTCTATGATCTGTACGATCACAGAAGCCCCCTCAGATGCTAGTTTGAATAGGTGGCTAGTCTAGACTTCGCCCCTTTCAAATAAAAGTATTGTGTATCACTTACTTGCACTGATATTGCATTTATAATAGTATTATTTAAATTTTATCGCAAGTTAGATACTTGCCACGAACGCATCATACCCTCGTTGCGGCTCTGATCAGATTAATAAAATAAAACAAATTCTGCATGAAAATGGTGAAGATTCACGTGGTCAGAGGTTCATCTTTCATCATATCTATCTCGGCGATCAAAATTTATTGCCGACGTTTTATAATTATAAATTATATATGTCAGATTATAAATACTCCTCTCAGGCAGCCATAAAAACTTTACGGTCACATCTGGAAAAACTTACAAGAGGCGGAAAATCTGGATCGAAATTTATTAACAGCCGAAATTATGACGTGCATCAACATATTATTGTTGAACGTATCGTCACATCATTCCCCATTTATAAACTGATAGAAATTATTTCCATGATAATAAATCAAAATTGATTTATGTCCCGGGGGATAAAACGGCTTTAAGAATTATTACAAAAATAAATTTGCAAAAACATCAAAGATTTTCCTGGATTGTATTTGAATATAAATCCATTTAAGCGCCCACATGAATATGAATATTGCATACAAAATTTTGTTACAACATAAAAAAAACTTGGTTTGTATATACGTTAATGAATATTAAATTTTTGTTGCAGTTTTGCAAAAGGCTTTCAATGGCTTCGACAGCGACCACTCTGGAAGTATCTCAACTGATACCGTTGCTGACATCTTGCGTTTGATGGGTCAGCCTTTCAATAAGAGTATCCTTGAAGAACTCATTGAAGAAGTAGATGCCGATAGTAAGTTCTTCTCAGATTTGTGTACAAATTACGTTGATTATATAGCATATTATATTAAACACGAATCAATTGCAGAGTCTGGACGTCTTGAATTTGAAGAGTTCGTAACCCTCGCTGCCAAATTCATCATTGAAGAAGATGCTGAAGCTATGCAAAAGGAGTTGAGGGAAGCTTTCAGGCTCTACGACAAAGAAGGTAAGCTATTAGATCTTAGACGCTAATTTTTCATTATTTAAATATCGATCAACGCGTTTCATACAAATGCTATATTTTTTTATAGGAAATGGTTATATTCCCACATCATGCTTGAAAGAGATCTTAAGAGAGCTCGATGATCAATTAACCGATCATGAACTCGATATGATGATTGAAGAAATTGACTCTGATGGTTCAGGAACCGTTGATTTTGATGGTATATATATATTTTATCGCTAATAAAACTTTCATAGACGAAAAGTAGTCTGATGTACTTAATGTTATAACATTTTTATACCATTACAGAATTCATGGAGATGATGACAGGAGAATAAACAATCCGAAGAAGAGTGCCAATTTTTATCTTAGATTAAGATTATTTGTATAAGATTTTTCTACTTCAATATCATCGACAACCAACATTAAAGGCATCACTTCATATTCATTAAGCAACAGAAGCCATGAATTGAAAATACATATCGAGAAATTATTATATATGGACGTGCTTAAGTCATTTCTGCGTTGAAATATCTGGTTTTTTTAATTGTATATTGCAATTTTTAAACTTGACTACTTTGACGTAGAGTATCCATTATAAAAATCATCATCATCCATTTTAACATCCAACGGTGTTACATCGAGAGGTGTATCGAACCAACATATTTTTATATCATTTTATTTAACATCACAATTTTAGATTTAAAACTTTTTTGTATTGTACTAATTTTTAACTTCATTTATAAAATAATGCATTGTTATATTGAAATATTAAAGTATTATCTTATTATAGTTTATCAGATGATTTATAGTTATTAAATGTTCTTACAATTAGAAAATCTGCATAGTATAATATTCTTTCGATAAATTAAATACGTATCAAGATTAATATAACAGAAATAATTAACATTCTCTAACATTGTATTTCATGAATTGATTCTGATTTCGTGACCTGAAGAAGTATGAATTGAGTTCATCAAAATATTTTAATCACCATCTAATTTTTGTAATATGCAATTTTGAAATAGATGTTAAATAATTCTCACGTTCAATAAAAAAATTCATTAAAATACATTTAGTTTTACTTTCTTTTCCAAGTCCAAAATAAAAAACCGCAGTGCTAATATTTTAAAATATATATTATTTAACATTATAATATATAGAGGTACATTTTGTGTGAAATATACAATAAATTTTTAAGTGCACTATAAAAACCAAAGCAAAGAATATTAATCTCCAACTGTATTCTTTGGCTCAATTGATATTATTATATAACACCAACTTCAAAAACCTAAATGCTATCACGTTAGACAAATCGATTTGACTTTGCACTATAAAACACATAGTAGTCAATGTGCAAATATACATAAAGAAGCTGTGCTTTCTTAGAAAGTCAAAGTGTACTTAATATTAATAAATTGACAATACAGATAAATATAATAGTTAAATATTTTATATAACATCTGTAAAGATTTAAACCTCATAAATTAAGCACTCTAATCACAAGACTATTGGTAACCATCACATTTTTCTGCTACGTAAAACCAATTACTTTAAAAGGCATTGAAATAGCAAGTTTATCAGACATAGTCAATAGCCTATCATTTAAATTTGATATCTCACCCACGTATGTATTGATATATTCGTACAACTTGTAGACCTATTTTAATGCTAGATGCTGTTTTATCAATTCAAATTTTAGGCAACTGTGCTACCTATTTTAATTTAAACAAATCCGATCACATATTGAATCTATTCAGTTGGTGAAGATAATGTTTCTAAAATAAATATATTCAAGAAAAGGATATTATATATTCCAACAATTTATTTTACAGAAAAGATAATCAAATACCGTGTAGTTTTGAGGTCAATATGATAGTTTACATCTAAAATTTCATCTTTAAAATTTTTGAAGAATATCTATAATAAATATTGAATCTTTTTTAAAATATGAAAATTTAAGTTAATACGAGAAAAATCTGATTTAAAAAACAACCCACGCTAGGCCGAACTTTTCACTCTATCTAAATCAGTATTATTTTACCGCGTATCCGAATATCACGCGCATTCGTTACGTATTACATACAAAGAAAATCACTATTGTAAAAGACAACAACTATATTGACTTCATTTATAGATATTGTATACCGATGAAAAATATTTATTTTTCGGTCACGCGATAAATATATTTTTTAAATTACAACAACGTAGAGCTTTAGATGTAGATAAACGACTAATAATAGATTTGACAATGACCGAAAAGTACGCCATAAAATAGACTCTAATATACTTTTCAAAATTTCATAAAATTATATCATATCTCACAACAATCGAATAACTTTAGGGATTTATATTATTTCCAACACTGATTAAACGCATCACAACATTCATTCTAAAAATCGATGACATAATCAATACTTTTATTTTATCAATTATCGCTTAGAATTAAAAATTATCATCGTATTCATTACTAGAGTTTTATTAATAAATTTATTCACCCCCCCGTTAAAAACAATATTTTATACCGTGTACACGAGAATTTTCCAAGTTACTCCACATCAATATTTTAATGTTACGGCGTGACATAAAATTGCTCTCAATACTCAGTTCTGTCTATTCAGTCACCTTGATTTTTAAACATTATTTACACATAAATTTTCTTTCAAAGGTAAATACTTGCTTCCGTTAAAATGCTTCATATTTTATTTTAGAAAAACTCAATCAAACCAAATCAATCTGTCTAAATAAAAATTTTGTTAGATACTATTTTTATTTTACAATTTTTTGGATGATTTCAGTTTCAGTTTTTTGCGCTTTTACCAGAATTTGTATCATGTTTTACGCTTTTAAATAATACAAACATTTTGTACTTTATCATTAGGTATTAAATTTGCTAAAAAGCATAAAACTGCTATTCAAACAGCTATCGTTCATCTCATTCTTCAAAAATTATTTTTTACGAATACATTCAATTTCGAATTAACAAATTCTCATCGTAACGGCAACGATAATCATGGAATCATATTATAAAAATTAAGAGTTAATGAGTATCTTATTAAAAATATTTTGTACTGGTAGAATTTAATATTGATTAATAATTTAAATCGAAATGCAAATTGCTCGACTCTATAATTAATAACGGTAGAAAATTATATTTTTGGAATGTAAGTTAATAAAATATTGCCAAATTTGTATTTTAAATGCAAAATTATAATTGATTCAGAAACAATAAAATTTTTGTAGCATTATGGCACATTAACCCTTCTGCCAATAACGAAAAAGTACCGGAATTCGAGACTTTGTGATTTAAAATGTGCTTAATATATTGTACATTTTAATTATGAAAACACATTTTTATCCCCCCGAAACCCTTGCAATGTCCGATTTGTATTGAATGAAAGCGGGTATAACAGGGTACAAGGCATAAAAAAATGCAACACGTCTGCGCACAATTGATATTGGATGAGATTCTAGAATTCCATCAAAAGAATTCCAAGAACAATGGAACAAATGATTGCTGTAAGTGTTTCTAGGTAATATAGCAACAGCTGGGATCGATTGATTCGTAATAAAATTAAGAAAAAGTAAATGAAAGATCAATGTTTTGTAAATACAATATCAGTTTGTCTCCTAACTTTGAGTTAGTTCGTGCTGTTCTTATGTCTGTTCTCTGACGGGTGGCTAACGGATTTTAATATAAGAATTTCTAGTAAATTTTCAAAGGTTATTATAATTTATTTTATATATCTCAAATGGAAAAATGTCGATCGGAAGTATGGAAATATTACATAAATAGCTACAAAAAAGGAGATAGCCCTAATACATCCACTAGTCCAAAATAAATCACATGCAAAGGGTCAAACACAACTGGAAATAAAATATTGCATCTTTTTTCTGCAATAAGCATGGATACTAGCAGCACTGACATCATTCATAGTTTATATTATAAAAATGAACCAGAGAACTAATCATCCCACCGATGTACGACAAAAACAGATCAGCTGGTGACACCAAATGAATCCATTTCCATACAAAATGTATGAGGGTTCAGCCATACCACTTTCATTGACGGGAAGTAATAGAAACATTCATTGACAGAAGGGTTAAGAAATTGCCGATTTGCTAGAGAATCGTAGACATAACAGGAGCAAGACATATGCTTCCATCATTGTTACATTAGACATCTGAAATGTAAATTTGGAATGATGTCCAATTTAGAAAATCCTAAGAAATCCATTTACACACATCATTAACATATTTCCTTAATTTCCATTGGTAATAAATCAGCTACACTGAAAACATACTTAATCGTTTAAAAGATAGATATGCTTCATGATACCAAATAAATTGATATCCCTTATACAAAGTAATCAAAGGATTTGTACATTTGAAAAGTTACAATATAATCTTTGCAATGAAATAAAATAATTACGAATAATGCGCTATCGCGAGGGTATAAAAACTAGCGTCAAATATACAATTTCTAACTCCAATTAAGCTCATCTATTCTGCCGACAAAGCGTACGTAATAAGTAATCAAAATAAAGCAAATTTATCTGTAGTCTTATTACTAATCTAAATAATTAAAAAAAGATCAAAGTCAACTTATGAGTATGAAAACCTAATGCATATTAATAATAGGATCGATAATCAGTAGCAAAAAATATCAGTGTGTATAAAGCATTTTGATGTTTTAACATAATTTTTAAAATGGCACAAGATTTTGACGCCTTCACTATGATTACATAGAAAAAATAGTAAATAATACACGTGTAAACATAACAACTAAATTGGCCTCTTGTATGGTCCATCAGCTTAAAAACTGTAATTATCACAATAAAAGGGAGGAAATATTACACTCGCCATCCTCAATTTGCAAACTCAACCTCGCTATTAAAAATTAAGAAGACAAAAAATGAAGAAAGAAAAAAAACCATACTGCTATACTATCAATATCACTTAATTTAAGCTGTAGAAGAGCTACGCGTTTGAGCTATAACATGGATCTATCCAATAGTATTCCTTAAAAAAAACATATTAAATATTGCAGAGGCAAATTTTATAAATTAAAAATTGATTCCGAATTTGACTAGATACATTTTAATAAATGCAAATACAAATAAAAATATTAATCTTTCTGAATGTTGAAATAGGCGAATTTAAAAAAAAATGAAGCCTAAAAATTTGCCAGTTCATTAAAAAAATAATTGTTCATCGTTCCCTCGCTTAATCCGACATATATTTAAAAAAACTTATATGTATTAATGGAATTTTCTCAGCGAAATATTTGATTGATTTTTCCATTTTAGGAATTCACGACTAAGTTTTCCTATATCAATCCAAAAGATTTTATTTTAGATAAAAGATTAATATTATCGAAAGCTAAATAATATATGTGCATACACATAAGAAAGCAAAAAATTATGTTTTAATAACGGAAATTCATATTAAAGAATTCTAATATTTTTTTCTAAATATCAAGAATCAAATACAGTCTAATAAAATAGCAACTGTTTTGGATCTTAATTAAAAAATCAAATCCACTAAGGACAAATATTTCCGTACATATTTTTGGCACATATATGTGAGACAAGTGATCAAAGACACTGACATAATTATTACACGCATTAAAAGGTGATATCACTATGAAACAAACTTTACCTTATGCGACAACGCATTTTGGGTGCTCGTATATGAAAGGTTGCTCTCAGATATAGATAGATTGATAAATTTTGTGCATATGTATCATTTTGAAATATTTACGACTTGAAATATTGCGGAAATTCATTAGATATTGTTCTAATGAGCGATTGATCACCCATGCTGGCTTCCCCCTCTTCACAGAAAATGCGCGTAAAACACCTCAAGAGATCCGCTTGCCGATGACAATGACTGTAATCCGTGTGGCGCAATATTCCCAGACACAGCTTAAGATACAATCCACGACGCTAAAAAATATAACGATTAATATCTACGTTCACAGTAAAAATATTAAAAATATATTTAAAAACTTACTTGATCTCCTGCTGATAGGTCGGCTAGTTGGCGCACAGTTATATCCAATAATACTTTAGTATCGTTAGTGTAAAATAATGAAGCTGTAGAACACCGACTAAATGTGTCTAATGATAATTTTAAGACCGAGTGTGGAGCTGAGCTCTGATGATCAAATACACTCACAGGATCATCTTAAAACATTATATTAAAAAAATACTTTTAAAATAATGGATTATATACGTTGATAATTCATGTTTTATATTCCTTTCTATCTGTGATCACAAATATACTTTGAAATTATTTTTATGTACACTCATCCCCCGATTTACGCAGTAAATACGTTCTTCAGAAACCTGTGTACATAGAAACCGCATAAAAAAAGGTTAGGAATTCATACAAAAATATAAGATAAATGAAGGCTTTGATTTGTGAAGGTAAGGTTTTTATATATTTCTTCATATTGTGCACAAGTATTTTTCTAATACACGCATTCTCTAACAAGAAATTGATGTAATTCCCTTATTTAATTACTTTTTTCTTGTTACTTTTTGATATACGACATGACTATTCACTATGGTTATTCCTATAAATAAATGTAATAGCAATTTGTGATGTCACTTTATGGTTTTGTACCACTGTATTCTAAAGAATTTAACCATCATAAAATTTAGGTATAATTAATTAAAGTCACTATCGTCAAATAAGCTATTAAGCTCTTTCAACAAATATAAGACGACTTTCATTTGTGTTGTCTTGAGGGCAGGCGTTTGTTTTGATAATTAAGATACTCGCATTATTCTTATCGTTGAACAATTTTATCATTCCCCCTTGACTGTTCTGGAGTGGCGTCATTAGCCGAGTATCACCACTCCTTTGTAAAATCTATTCCTTCAGAAGTAAATTGGCAGGCTTGCATGGTAACCCTGTCCTTTTATTTTCGCAACACATTAATAGACAAAAATAGCTGAACAACAGAAAGCAAATACCATGCAAGTGGAACATTAAGAAATATTCCGAAAAAATTAATGAATATTTTGTGCTATTAACATTGTTAAGGTTCATTTATTGAGCCTGGTTCATTATCAAGCTTGTTACACACTGCAGTGGAGCTAACAGAAAAGTGGATTTATATTAGAGTGTAGCGTGTTCTCCAGTTTGAAAAGGTTAAGGTCTTCAATTGGTGGAATCACAGTCATCTTGTCAAAAAGCGAATCAGGCGTCCCATTGTTACGTATTTTTATAACGACTCTCAAATATCAACATCATTAACGTCTTTCACGGAAGACTTCCCGAGTGTCAACCTACAACACATCTTTCGAGAATGTTCTCGAAATTTGCATTTCTACCCTTGTCTTTTCTCCTCCGGATTCTTTTTTTATAATGTGACTGCCATCTAGCTTATGTTCGCATTGTAGCTGTTAGCTAGTCAATCATAGAACAATAGACCAAGCTTATTGATCTAAAATAAACAACACCTTACAGAAAACGTGCCACAAGTTACATTCTTGGAGTACCTATTTATCCCGTACGTTATCATATTGTATCGCTATTCCACATACTCATTCTGGCGATTGATTCAGAGATCCATGGGAAACGTGATGATGCTGGACGATGAATGTGTTAATAATTACCAACAATAATTTTCATAAATATGAGACTTAGATATTATACTATGTACAGTTAAAAAACATGATTACCTTCTCTGTTAATCAACAAAAGTAGTTTTTCCGTGAAAACTTTGCCATCATTGCGAGATTGTAAAGCATCCAATACTAAATTGTTATCATTATCATGAAATTGGAGATTGAAAGCAAGAACTAAAGTCATAAACATGTCAGAAATCCTTTCTTCTTCATCTGAATCAGATTGCGGCGGGGTTTCTATCAATTCCAATAGGAAGGAAACAAAGTATGTATCTAGTTGCTCTATAACAAGAAGAAAATATATTATATTTTGTCTCATATAACATTGCCAAAAAATACTATTTTGAATATATAACATTCAAATCTAACCAAAATGTGTCACTGGAAGTGGATCAGCCATTGAAAAAACGGATGAAAGAAAACGTGCCGAAGTTGCTAACCGAGGTATGTCACTCGGATTATCCAACATATCACGGGCAATCTCACGTGGTAGTACTGATCCTCCAAGGACTTTTATTGCTTCTCGATCCAAAGCACACATAACGCCAAATGCCTTTATAAAAAAATTAAATTGATCACAATGACATACTATTATACAAAATAAATATATCATTTATATTGTACAAATACCTTTATCAAAAGCTGTCTGATATGCCACCTCGTTTCCATTTGATAGAATAGCACTAGCACGTTAACGTATTCATATTGTTCTGTTGAAAGGATATCTTGAGAAACACGAATATCAGCATTTGCCTAGAATAAAATGAATATGTATAGACGTCTTGGTTGTTTGATAATATTTTCAATACTATAAAATAACCAAATACATTATTACGTTATATTAAGTAAAATTTATCTTACTAAAACATTTATAACTTCTTGAAGTTGTTGAACGATTAAATGATTGTCATCATGTAGAGCCCATGCACGTTGTTGTGCATCTTTAGCACATGAAGTAAGCCCACCCAATGCAGCACGCAAACGTCGCGCATCTGCAGACGATCTCAACATTGCACTGCCAGCCGGTAATGGTCCAGCTGCACTAGCTAGTGTTGCTAAAGACCAAACTGTTCCACATGATTCTTTAGAAGTAAGTTCCTAAAATATCAAATTGTAAATAAAATACATATTTAAATCATATTTATGCTGAAAATAAAATATGTTCACCTTTAAACAATCAAGAACAGTTGAAACAGCTACTCTCGATAAATCATGACTAAGTTGAGTATCTCGACGAACACGTTCTACCATCGTATAGAGTGCATGCGATAAAATTTCTTCCGAGTGCACCACGTGTACGGGAGCTTGCATACTCGGACTTGATTGACTGCGTAAAGGTGAGCGTGACTTGTTTCCCCCCGTCGTATCACTTGTTGAAAGTTGTTCATTAACAGATTGACTGTTATGCAATCGATCTAAATATATAAGATTTATTATGAATCAATTATCGACGATAACATCTAAATCGTAAAATCTTATGCGACAATATACCATGGTTGACTTCATGACCGTTTTCTGAATTGTCTACTTCTTCAGATATATGATCATTTGATGCTACTTTTTGAGGCGATGACTGTAATGATGTACTAACGTGTGGATCTTCATGTTCATCATTCTCAGACATTTGATGCGCTTTACCATTTTCATAGGAATGATCATTGTTGGTCGGCTTGGGTGGTTTCGGTGCTTGTTTTTTAATATTGGGCTACAAACAAATAATTATAAATCAATTTTTCTACTCGTTATCAAGGTTAAAGACTAATCATGTAGACATTCAATTTATTGAACATTGATATTTTTATGAATGGGTTCAATCCTATACAGTAGATACTAAGGTTAAAAAGGTTATTTTAATATCAAATTGCTGGAATTCAATTTACCGGAATATTTAAAGAATTTTCTATTAAAGATATAAAGTTATTACTTTTATTCATAATATTAGGTCTACTGGAAATTTCAGTCCATTTGTAAAGTGCAAAATAATAATATAATAACTAGCGAATACCCAGCATGTGTTGCAATGCCATAAGCGCTTAATAATTATTTGAAAAGAAACACAGTACGTGGTTTATTGGTTCAGGTCACACGTAGCGCATGCCGAAAAACTCCAAAGAAATCCAAAAGCATATGCACACTCGCTCTTATCTCGAAGACCAACTTAACCACCGTATTGCGTTTCTTTTCACGTTGACAAAGTTTCATTGCAATCGGAAGAACGGTATGGAAGTGCATTAAATACAGACAAACAAATATATTAGAAATATTAGATATAATTTCCGTTTTTATGTATGACCTTTCCCAGCTTGATAGAAATTTGTAAATGCCATTTTTTTCATTTTCAGGAAAACAAATAAGCGATAATTGATGGGTGCTAGATCTGGGGAATATGATGGATGTGACAGAATTTCCTAGTCTTGTTCTGTGATTTTCTGACAATCAACCAAAGCAGAATATAGTCAGACGTTATCATGATGCAGAATGATGTGCATAAGATCATCTCAATCATATGGAATATTTATAGAATAATCTTAGTTTCCGAATATGGTCTAAAATAGTTTATTGAGGTGAGTTAAGCTTTTCCAAAATCTCTGATGTTATAAAAAACGTATCTTGCTTAAATTGAAATCACCTGCTTCAAATTTTTTGAACCATCTCCTACATATTCTATTAGAAATTGCTCATTTAATAATGATACGAGATATCTTTGATTTTGTTAATTTAGAAAAGCACATGTGTATACATGCAAAGATAAAGAAGACAGCCATATATGTTTCAAATGAACATGTGCATACAAATAGAAACTTTAATGATGTTATCAGACAGAATTTTCCGGTAGACCTAATAGAGGTATTTTTGTATATATCTCGGATATATTAATTCAAAAATATGAATAAAATCATTGATAATTTCATTAATAAATAAGTCAAATACTTTTAAAATATATTCAATCTGTTGCTTTCGGTTGTAAAGCTGTCCTAATAATTCTTGCTTCTCTGGTGACGGGTCATCAGTCAGATGAGTGATACATTCATCTAAAAAGTTATACATTATATGAGGCTCCACCTACAACATCAAATTATGAAATGTTATAAAATTCGTCAGAATAACTACAGTCAGGATTATTAAATAATTTAACATAAAACAGAGATATGGAAATATCCAACTAGTATTTCAATACCTTTTCGTATGTATACATTTTAAGTAATTAATAATTGAACGATTTATAAAATCGGAAACACTACAAAAGTACAATTGATAATAGTTCGAAAATATGGTGATGTAATTAAAAAACACATCAATATTTTCCAGCAGAGTTTAACTGCTTTACATGACCATAATAGCGCTGGAAGGTCATGTGTATTATGAGATAATGTTACAGATATACAGGGTGATTCATGACTCATGTGTATATTTATTTTCTCGTTTATTTGTATGACTATATTTTTAAATTGGTCTCAATCTGTAGCCACTTATAAAACTCAAGTCCTCTAAATTCAAACTTGCTAACTGAAACACTGTAACCATTATTTTTATATTTATTTATTTACATTAGGTAAATTTTTTAAAGATTATCATAAAAAGCTATAATGGTATGTTTGATGGTTTGTATTTTATGTGATAAGGTAAATAATCATATATAGGAGCTATACATTGTATAAATAGCTAAGATTGAAAATGCATCCTTAACACATGATTCACAAAACGCATATGCCTTATTAGTAAAGATTTAACAGATTTGCTTACTGTTTGCATTTCAAAACAGCTCTAAATAATGATAATTATAATCCTTCATAAAAGATTTGTCTGAGCATAAATTCGATAAGAAAGCAACACTGATAAGACGTGATAGGAAACATGTGGACCTTTTTTATCCTACCTTTAGTCACACACTAACTAGTTCATTTTTTATTGAAGCAATTCAAATATAGTGATTTTCATATTGTTAATACTTATGCTGACTATTAATTAATAACAATAGAATTCAATACTTCTTACAATTGAATGTAATCATACAATGACCAGTATCAGTTACTCATAAATAAAAAAGTCGTAGAAGTGTATAAGACTGTTTTTATCAATTTATTATAATTATACTATTTTAAATATAAGGAAAGTCTATTTAGAATTTCCTAGCGTAATCACTTGAGCTTACACATGGCCCATACATACATAAGTGGCTCACTATAGCCCTATACGACGTCACAAATTTAATATGGCATGAGGGACTCTGTGAGTCGGCATCCACGTTACATGACCTACCCAATGCAGACGATGGGTTCAGACGAAGCTAGTAATTGACGCTTCGCCGTACTTGTCCATACACATGTTTCACTGAAGACTTAAATTCTATCGAGTCATTGTTTCAAGATACGAAACTAATCAATGCATTCTTATTGTATGCAAATTATCATTTCCAATGAAAATAAAGTTAACTTTCAATGAAGAATATAACATCGATTAATTTATCACTTGTATGTCAAATATTTATTACTTTGCAGTAATAAAAATAGATGAATTAGAAAATATCGGATATAACTAACCTGTGTGTTGGTAACGTAGTTTGACGGGACGAATCCTATTTGGCCATTTATGTTGATCACCTGCCACCAGTTTCTTTGTTTTGTGCTACTTTGATGGAGAATGAAGTGGTCCCCTTCGGTAAAACTCAGTGTTTTGGCTAACGTTGCTTCAAAATTATACATTGCTTTTAGCATTTCGTAGCTTTCTGCAAAAATGTCATTGTTATTTTACAATTTATGCTATGAACAACAACAAAAATACATACACTACATAGCAATTACTATCCGCATAAATCAAAATTCTAATTGGATTCTAATAACATTTATGCTTGTTTACCAAATAATAACCATAAGTATTTTTTTCATGATAAAATTTTATCCATATTTGTTACATTATAAAGCATGTATGCAGAGCAAGACACAAATATTTTCGTTTCTTTATTATAATTTACAATCTGTCTTGTTTCAAAATTTCAACAATTTCTTTGACAGTATATTTACTTTGCTGCTATGCTACTTTTTATGTATGGTTTAGTTTGTTTGGAATATGGAGTTTGTTGTCAATTCAATTAAATGTTTTTGAGAGGTCAAATACATTGAATTTTTCAATCTTCTTTTCCAGGTAAATAGGGTTTCTTACGTCAACTTGTTGGCTATCAGATTTTTTACATTTGATTACTCTTTTTATGTTTATTTTTTGACTGTTGACACGAAGATATTAAAATGGAGCTCAATTTGGGATATTAAGAGTTTAGTGTAATTCTAAAACAAAGTACTGAAAACCCAAAATATGACACCTAAAACTGTATTGATTTAAGTTATAATCATTTTTATAAGATTATCAATTAAGTCTACACGTTGTTAAGATTTTTTTCAAGAACAAGAACATTATTAAAATAAACCAATAAAATCTATTTAAGAGCATGTGTTTTATTTTTATTATCAATATTTGATTTCTATACATGATTATTATAAGTGGTCAGGTAATAGATCAACGCAGGATTCCACTATAATTTCTACATACACCTTTATCACGTATGTGACCTGCAAGGCGATTGAAAAAAGATAACATAAATAATAAACACTAAAAACGTTGAGAAATATTTTAAGCGCTCTTAATGGCATATATTAATACATTTTAAATAGGATCAGCGATTTATGTATAGGCAAACTAGACATTTCCATCACACAAGGTCAAAAACGCCCCATCTTATATTTAGGCGATGAATTTATATGCAAAAATCCAGTTCTTCGTTAATTTATGATGAGAATTCGTCAATAAAACGAAAACAGACATTCAATATGAATTCGATTTTTCCTTCAAATTAAAATTTTAAAACCAAAATAATAGCTTGTATTAATAGAAATTTGACATACCGATTGGCGCCATTTTCAACGAATCAATTATTCAAATCAACAAACAGAAATATCAAAAAATAAACAGAACATCAACTATCAATACGCCCGACCGAGCCCAACTGCCGTCTCTTCGACTGACATATTGCTTTTTCAATAAAATAAAAGCGCAATAACGCCAAATATTTCGTCCATATACGACATAATTTTTATTATAGGGAGAAACGGTGAATCGATGCATAAATAGTTTTATTAAATATAAGATCGTAATAAAATAGTTCGTAAAATGCAAATAAATATAAATTTATTAGATATATATTATTATTTTTAACTATAATTGCATATAATTGATCATTTAAATTTATTTCTTGAATATTAACAAAAATATTATTTTACCCTATTTATTTATTGGCCAATATATAAAATGGTTTATCAATTAATCATTTTTTTATTTAAAAAATAAATCATAGTATACGGATGTTATAAGACATTGATTAGCTATATTTTTGCTAACTAAAGGTGAAATATACTTAGATTATATGCTATAACAAGACATCGGCATCGTCTCAAGTCTTTGAATAATTGATACTATTCGTTGATGATAAAATCAATCTTGTATTTAATAATTTATCATGGCATATATTTTGTATTTAGGTTATTAGTTCATTTATTTTGATAATAATTTGGGAGTATTAAAGGATAGGTTTGATATCTGATTTTCTTGTGGTTAAATCTTAAGAAATAAAAACGAATCACAGTCACATTATTTTATTTGTTATGCTGTATAAATATTCAAAATTGTAAAACAGTGATAAAATCCACATTTTAATAATAATTACATCAATTTATCAAATGCAAAGGATATTAAAATTTCAAAAACATACTAAGATTTTCTCAAACTCATATAACTTCTTTCCTCCAAATTATATATTATATTTTTCTACTACCAAGTTATTAATTTATACATTAATTAAATAAATGCGATATGACAGAGTTTTAATGTTTAAATATGAATAGTGAAACGCTGTAACACCTCAGTGTCGTAGCGAATGATTATCATTTTATTCATCAGTCCCCACTCTGATATGCAGGGTCTCTGCATATCTATTATTTAATTTTTAAATCTAAATTGGCAACATTCATTATGAAAGTCACAGGACAAATACAAGTATCCAAAAATCGACTAAAAAGAGCATCTCAAAAGTTCATAGAGAAAATAGTAAAAAAATATTTTTAATTTCATATTAAAAGCAGCGGCCCGCAAAACAAAAATCCCTTCCAAAACCTCGGTCTGGAAGAGTGCCAGAAAAATAACTTCAGGAAAATAATTTATATTTTTGGACCCTTTGTTGGCATGTCTCCTGTCCTCGTTAAAAAACTGTTATACATACTATTTATTTGTTTGTACGTACTATTATATCTAAGCGTGTTGCAAATTAATTGTTGTCGTTTTTCCTAAAACTTGTTTAGAAATAACACATAGAGATTTATAATTAGTTTTACATCACAATAGAAATTACTTTAATATTGCTAATATTCAATTTGTAAATTATTTAAACATGTAAAAAACAACATTTAAAATAGGTATAAGTCGGTTTATGACTGTAACATAAAAGATGAGCTTCCTATACGATAAATGTAGAGAATTTAGGAAATAATATTGACCACTCTGATGCCCGTCCCATAACTTATTATCAATAGATTCATTTCAATTCTAGATCATCGTACAAAATCAAGCCTTCAATCTCATTCAGGAATCCTTAATATGCCATTGAGCATCAATATAGTTTATGTTCCTTAAGTTACTTTATGCATGGTTTTTTAAAGATGTATCCGAATAAATTAACAGTGGATAAAAACTCCTTATATCGAAGTGAAACAGGCGTTCTTAAGGCCTAAAAATAAGCTATTTTATTGAACACATTTTATCGAATATGAGTTAAACTGTAAAAATTGTGTAATCATTTTGTTTGAATTGACAAGACACGTTAAAGGCTGAAAAAAATAATACAATGAATTTTGAATATGTATTTTCTATACTAATGTTAATACATTGAGAGGATTATGAATATACTAAATAATTGCGAATAATCTCATAATAATTATATTCTTTTCGCAGTGCATTCGACGTCAATTCTGTATACGCAATCTTAACTTTTATAGCTGCGTTTTGATGGTAAATGCCTGCAATTAGTATTTTATCAAGTTCCATCGTCTTAATGCACCGAGAAAGGAATTTATATACGATTTAAATTTATTGGCTATAAAAGTATGAATATTTCTCATAAATACTTTATACGTATAAATGGAAATGTTTTTGTACAAATGTTTTTGAAGTAAGAAATAATTTAATTAGATTAATAGTCAGGGCCACTGAAATGTATAAATATTATAGTTTAATATAATAATATACAATAGTAAAATATGCTTATCGTACTGATTCAAATATTGCAAACGACTGATTCTATCGTCAATAAATATTGTGCAAAATCATAATTAATTTTAACCATCTGAAATTATTTACATAACAAATATGCATCAAAAATTTCATTCAGGTACCACTGAAATGTTACGAATTTAATAAAACAAGCATTTTAATTTTTTTTTCTTTTATACTTATCATTTATACTACTTACGTTAAAACATCCAAACACTATGACAAACATTATGTGGTACCTTGAACATCCTATAAGCCATCGTAAGCGGCAGATTTTCCATGTCGACTACATTGCTAACACCGATATATAAGTTATAAAATTGCTTCATGCACATCTGACCTAATTATCTACTTCCTGGATTTTCCCAGACATACATTGATTAATTTCTAAGTTGAGCTTAGGAAATGGAATATATTTCACTATCTTTTTAAATTAATTAACACTAAATACAATCATTCCGTACATCACCTTTGGCAACACATGAACACATCGAAAAACATCAACGGTTTATCATATATTTTATATGCTTTAATATATTGGAATGTGGATAAATAAATTTGTCACCTATTTCCAGATTATATAATTTATAAACGCAAAACAAAATTACATCCGTTCGTCACACGTTATTCATATGTAAACTATCAATATTTTATATCATAATGAAATATATCTTATATAATAATGACAATTTGTTACTAAACCTGCATTATACTAGAGTATCTACAAAAAATTGAAATATATCTAGGAATGAAAGAAAGATTCGGAAATAATTTATTTAAGGAAAGGATTTCGAAACAATATTTTAATGATAAATATTATACAATCTAAAAACTTTAACAAGGATACTGTTAATATTTTCACTCAATTAAAACCGTTTAAATTTTCAAACATACAATATAAATTATGTGTTTTTTAATAATCTCAATATCATAAAACAATACATTAAAAGATAAATATTCGTTGTTGTCAAAACTGAGTTCAATAATGCATTTAAAACTGATCAGTTTCAACAATAGCTTATGAATACCTATATAAACAGATATAAAAATGTCCACTTTTCTTCGTCGATTAAATAAATTTGTTCATATTTTCAATTTGAATTCAACTTCTGAAATTTCAGTTTTCATTCAACAGTTTCATAGTTCCGATTGATAAATATTCAAGTTCGTAAAACGGCGTCTTACAAGTTGAACTTTTTTTTATTAAGAGCGGTATCATCGATTTAATTATCCGTGTAGACAGAGTTCATAGGGCAGTTTTAGTTTTTTACGAAGTTTGATCAGTAGAATTGTGTGGAAATTGAATGCTTGGCGAATTTTAATAGCGAGTGGTCCCCTCGGGGTCTTCGGTCTAGCTGGTACTAGGATCTGAAACGCGGGGACAGCGCTGGCGGCTCACTCGTCTGACGGCAACCATTACTACAATCCCGATGGCAATGAGTGACACGCCGAGAGCATTTATCACTATGCCTTCTTCTTTCCATTTGGGGTATTCATCTCTGAAAATTATATACACATGCTTGTGTTAGTATACGTCAAGCGAAATACTACGATGCAATATGGAAATAAATTCAATAACAGCTAGTTATTTGAAAATCATATTTACCATAAGTTTATATACAACATGCGCTGTGAATTAAAACATTGTTAAATTTAGCAATTTAATTAAATTATGGTTGTTAAATGGAGTTTTGTTATTTAGCAATTCACAACATTGATTGGGTTATTTCAGAACATTATAGAAACAAATTATGCATTTAATTATGTAGACAAAGTATATATTTCATAGACACAAATTTAATACATATATCAAATTAATCACTATTTAATGTTTGCATTACAGCAGATCCGCAGTAATCCAGCCCCGGTCTAATCCAGCGCACCTTATAGTTCAACGTCCCAATACAAGTATAGTACATATGTACGGTAACACTTCGTCAATGTAAAAAAACTGTGACTACATTCAAACGTTCATCTCCACCATTAATTATGGGACAGGCAAAAGGCAAACTTTCAAGAAAACTAAACATCCATAGGTGGAAGAAGCTTTGTATGTGTTCTAAATTACAAGGGGTTGGGTTGATTTAAGTTGATAGGACAATCCGATACTACCTTGCCAAACATTTGTTGGATTACTGCGGATCTACTGTAATATGGTTTTTTTTAAATATTGTAATAATTTGATACCAAAACACCTGAACGGGTGAAATGATTTGAGGCATAAAATCCAATTTAAGACTTCATTTTTGAAAATATTGTCAATATTCAGGTATGATGGTAAATACAATGATAATAAACGATACTAACCGGCTGTAATTCCTGGCTCATTTTTACTATAAAATATTTGATTAGACTGTTAATGTGCCACATGCTAATTATATTAATTTATTTATAAAATAACTACGTAAGCGGCATTAAAAAATATATTGTGAAGATTTGAAATGTATAAATGCCATGCAAAAAACGTTTAAACAAAAAGATAGCATAAGAACTTAGATAAAAAATATTTTGTATACCTTTTATACCTGGGATAAGACGTATTGATTTTTAAATTTAAAACAAGGAGTTAAAGTACAGGTATTCAATAATATGATATTTATATGTAAATAAATTTGTACAAAGACTAATTTATTATATCAAATACAATTAAATATTGCAACAGAAACTCATCGATAATTGAGGGAATACCTATACTTTACACAAAAAATATTGAAAGTCAACGAGCAAATCATCTATTAGATATAAAGCTGAATAAGGACATTTACAAAAGTTACGCAAGACATTATGAACACAATTTGAATGATTGAAACCATAAGAATAAATTAATCAATAAAGAAATAAAACAACGTCTTTAGAAAAAACTTTTATTTTTAAATAGAAATAATATTTAATACTAAAATATAACATTTATTTTCGTTTCTGATAATTTCATACACATCTATATTAAATATAGAAATAAAACGGCATCGCAAAAAAAACTTGAATACCATAAGACTCGCTAAAAAAATATATTTATAACTCACAGTCATTCTACAAAGAGCTCTTAACTTCACGCCAGCAAGACAATAAGAGATACTAAATATTAGAAACGAGCAGATTTTTATAAGCTCGTGATAATTTATGACCTTAAATTTGTCTAAAATTACAAATGCGGTATAAAATACCGGTTATTTCTGATGTTTTCAAATTTAGAAAATATTTTTTGTTTTGAAAAAGAATTATAAAACTGTATAAGTATATTGATATCAAAATTATGCAACTTAAGTGATATATGGTCCCGCATTTAAGTAATATTTCAAAGATCCATATTTAAGTAATATTATAAACGTTCCGCATACAAAAAAGTCTCAAAAAAGGACGGCTTAATATTAGCTCACTTGTGATGGATCCCCGTTATTGATGTAAACGTTTTGGTCAATTCAATGTTTTTACAATTCTATATATGAAAATTAATTTTATAAATATCAATCATTTATTTAAATCGCACACACGCTACGCACACTCATCGATCACTCGCACAAATACAATCAAATAAATGCAACCATTCATAACGCTTACGACTAATTTCATTTTAACGCAATATTCGATAATATCTATTTTATTTGATCAATTTATTATTATTGATATGGAAATAAATTCATTGCTCATACAGAGAACAGCACAATTGTCGAAACACAAATGTATCCAAAGAACACAGAAATTTCACATATAACAATTTTCACATATCGAATTTGAACTGTTGTCTAATTACAATTAAAACAGTGCTTTAGGAGTTTACAAATCGGACGAGGCTCGTATCAACACTTGATTGTGGAATGGACTGACATAGAATTTTTGACGCGTGATGATGTATACCACTACAATAGCCAGAGCGGCGAGTGAAACACCCAAGGCGTTGATCACCATACCTTCTTCGGGGAATTTACCATAGGATGCACTGTGGATTAAATAATAGACATGCTACATAAAGTAAAACAAAACAATAATAGAAAGGAAAACATAAAACATTCAAAGCAGAGATAGATTATAACACTAATTTATATTTATATGAATGTACATTTGCAGTAATGTAACCATCGTTGGAAATTTTACACACTGTTATCAACAGCACAAACTTTTATAAACGGAGAAGAATTTTAACAATAATTCTAACGATGGTTACATATGAAAACAAGCATGATTATGTATTTAGTATATAAAAAAGAAGAGTTTTACATGATGCTAAAATATAACTTTGTATAATGTATTCAATATTTCATATAAGAAAGTTTGGCATGCAGGATTTAGAATATAAATTATGTAAATATCAAGAAAATTGATTAATCCAGATCTACATATATATAATAGTATATCTCTAAATTCATTTAAATGTTATGGAATTGATTTAAAATTAAAATATTTCATCATGCAAATGTTGATAAACTTACTAAAAGTGTTTCTGCATGATTTAATGTATGAATAATATTGGAATCATTTTTGTATTTCAAATCAAGCATTACATACCCTAGTGTGAAGATAGCTTTCTCAGTCAATCCGGTGAGGCAAGTGGCAATAGCCAACATGAGAGTTGTAAGACCGAATGAAGCATGGATGGGTACGAGACTAGCACGGAAATTCGCTGTTGCTCTATCACAGCACAGAAGAACCAGGAAGCTGAAGAAGCCTACCACAAACTAAAATTGGAAAATTTAAAATCATATCAATATGCTGATAGTTGTATCTATAAATAACAAATTATGTGTATAAAACATCTATTTTACCTGTATGGCAAAAAGACCCATGGTAGCAAATCCAAGCCAGCTGTGCAATGAATAGAAATTGGGAATCGGAGCAGGTGATGCCAGATTGTGTGAATCTAGGACAGACAGGAAACCGACGATCACACACGGGATGGCCAAAGCGTGGAAAATTGTATGGAACAACTTGACGTAGAGTCGTCTGCAGCAACGGCAAATGCGGTAGAGTAAGATTGCTATAACACAAAAAACAATATTATTATAATAATGCACATATATAAATAAATTATATTATTTCATTCATATTACAATATGTGATAGTATGATAAAATAATACTAACAGAATCCACTGAATGTGATGAAACCGGCGACCATAAGAACGGGATGAAGATTGAATTGCAGCTGTGGATTATCATTCCATGCAAATCCTCCACGATAGTAAATGACCCAGAAGAGGGTGAGAGCTAGTGAACCCACAAGGAGTATAGTTGCTAAAGTCACGACTAAAGCATATTCGAACCAGCTGCCGCACCCCCATTCTCCTGTATCTTCTTCGTATGAATTGGCACGATGCCTGAAATCATAAAAATATAACCAAGAATGAATATTATTGTCCTTTATATTGCTATATTTAAATATAAACTATTTACATTGCCATGTGCATGAAAATTTAATATACAAAATAAAAATTTGTTTGTTCGTATTTTATGCGCTGCAATACCGTTCATTCGATTGCAATAAAACTTTGCCAAATTATTGTTTGCACTTTCTCAAATAATATAGGCATAGTACAATTAACTTAAAGTAGATCTTATGTATAAAAATCAATATTTGTTCATATTTATAATAAAACCAACAGCTAGTATTTTATTAATATTAAATTGATTTTTATCATCCTACGTCCGATGTTGATGTTAGAAAGCTGCGTTGAAAAAAGAAATCCATCCAAGATGAAAATGGTCATATTCATGGTTTTTCAATTCCTTAAAGGGAAACTAATGTTTTTTAAAATAAAAACGCTGCTGATGAAGATCGAGATAGATTTCCAAAGGCGATTAACACTGGAAACTGAGAAAGTCGTCACGGACTAGAACTTCCCAACTATCAATCGCTATCTCACAAATTCATCTCGAGGCACCCATTGAAGAACCGACCGACAAATGCATTATTTATCAACATTCATATGGATGAATTTAATAATTCACGAACATCCTTATATCATTGTATTATTGCATCTAAGCTTTAATGTATTTAAATGCATGTAACGTTTTGGAAGAGATCCCTTTGAAGACGCTTTTCGAGATTGTTTGGAGCTTTCCTTTGTAGCGTCGAATCTTATGAATATTTGATGTGTCTGAAAGAAAGACATAAATAAATGCATTTTTGAGCTGCATTACAATGAAATGCCTTCGGGGAGAATTTTTCAGAGGATCCCTTAAAGATGCACCCGACCGAATTGAGCGCATCGATTCAGGATTCCAATTGCGGACGAAAAAAGGCTATTTTTACACTATGGCGTTTGTGCGCATGCGCAGGCCCTGTAAGAGAAATGGCTGCTGCCCCGGGCCTCGCAATACAATACAATATGTACAGTAAATAAATGTTTTTTGAATTTGTATATTAACCTTACCCTACCGGTGATGTATTTACTACACCTCGACTCTAATAATGGGAATATCGATATGAAATATAATAGTTACGGGGCTCAGAATTTTTGTATTCCTCCGTAATAGTCCGTGTCTCAGCAAATAGAAAAATATCAGTCACATTGATGGTGTTATACGAAAATGGGGGCAAAACGCTCGATGCTCTAATGTTACTTAGGGCATATTTTCAAAATAATATTTGAATTTTTTAGTGTTTTAATTATCTATTTTTGAATTGTATTTTTATCTTTTCTTAAATAAATAAAATTCTTTCGCCTTCAAATCATTTTTTATAATAAACAAATGGACTTATTAGTAATTTTTCATCAAATGTATCAATGTAATTTCTTTAACTATCGAAAATCTCGGTCCCGGGATTCCGGGACTGATCCCGGGATGGTCTAATACAATCCTGAAATCCCGGGATCGAAATTTTGGCTCGGGATTGCATTCCCTAATAGAGACGCTACGCGCATGCGTCGTATAAAGCAACCACTAAATCGATAGCAAACCTATTTTATTATATATTACACAATACATAGCGCAATATTTTAGCCAACAATTTTCGTTTAAGAAGTCCCTGCGCATGCGCATTATCACTTTACAATATGGCTACCCTCATTTCATGGACAATGAAAGAAATGTAACAATCCATCGACCATATTGACGAATAACAAGCAAATATTGACAGCTGCAGTTCGACTGTCTTCAATGTGCATCATCAGTATCACCTGTAGCGCGATGGCGCAATGGACCACCGCGATGGGATCTAAGTATCACACAGCAGCCTACAATTTCCATGTGTGTTGCGACACACTTCAGCATGGCGGGTTCTTGCATTCCAAATATGAATGTACACAATGCATACAGATTACAATGCAGTCGCGGAGAAGCGGGTTCAATGATGGTAATGTGGGCCCTGAAGTAACGGCACATTGTGTATTTGTATACGCCACGTGGTGATGGTAGCGCATGATGCGCGAATCCGAATCATTTTTGCAATCCTGTGATAAAATCCATATCGTCATCTTGAATTTCCGTCTGGGAAACAGATTAATGCTTAAAGTTCCCACGGAAGCACAAACGACAAACCAAACTACGGCTTACATGCTCTATTTTATATATTTTATTCACGTCACATTAATTCATCATTATAATACAATTTTATAACGATACATTTAAAATTGATGGATTATTCCACTTTTTTTTCTATAGAGGAACAGAATGGAAAAAATCCAATATAGTTATGGAGAATTGCTATAGTGGGTTTTATTAGTATAATATAAATTTTCATATGGCCATAAAAAATCATATACATCATCGAAATGGCTTAGATTACACGGAAGAACACTGATGGTGAAGAGTAATCATCCGGTAAACGCGTGTCGAATTCAATAGAATTAGCATTTAAGCGGTTCTTAATAATAATTTAATTTTTAGATAATTTAATTATCATTGAGAATGATTGATTAGTATGTTATTTGAAAAGTTGTATTATATGAATTCAAAAATATTTTAACATCATCAGTGCATATACATCCGATCCACTTGTACACATAAAATAGTACACAACATAGATTCTATTGCTTAGAATCGACCAAAACTATGAAATTCCTAAGTTGAAATAATATTTTTATAAGGTCTATAAGATATATACTTAAAAAAGTCATAAATTTACAAAGTTTACAATCAAAATCTGACCAATGACGGAATATTATTATTATTTAAAAGTCGAAAAATTCTTAACCGTGTTATTGCAAAACCGCATAAAAACGACCCGTGCAAAAAGAGGGTCGGTTGTGTATGCGAATAAACAACAAAATTTAGCATAAGGCACGAAATGAGGAATTTATATTGCAGAAGATGCTTGCAGAGTGGAATCTAAAGTATAAATTTATGCAAAACGAAGGTAATGTTTAACGAACAGCGTGCAAGCAAAGACTTAGAAGACAAAATTAGTGGAGGTAAACGAATATATTTTGTTAGGAAATATGGCCAATGACACAAAAATTTAGTTTGGGGGTGACGAAAACTGAGCATAGCGCTAATATCATCTCAAGATGATTGCTATTCATGGAATGGTACTATAAAAAAATCGATTTGTAAATTAAATACATAACAAGACGAAAATATGATAGATGGACGAAGGTCGTTATGATGTGAAGCAAATTGAAGCGGCTTTTGTCCAGCAGTGGGCTCTATTGGGTGGATGATTATATCCATATATCATCTATTTTATATCATGTGCCGATAAATTTGCGAAATATATTGATTTATAAAGTCTGCTGCCCTTGGGGCTATTCAATTTCGTCCATATTCCTCTTTGGGTGTCGCATTACCCTTTTCAAAATAAAGATAGACAGCCAAAGATAGGAAAAGATCGAAATGCCGAAGCCTGCTGGATATGTGTCGACCCCACATCTCTCTGGACGGGAACGGTGAATATAAATTTTCTAATAATATCTCCGGTTGTTCCGCAGGGAAGAGGATATAAAGCGATCAATTTGCTCAGTCGACCCGTGACCCGAATCGTTCTTTGGAGATTTTGAAGATAGGATGGGAAACTCGCACGAGTAAGATCTGCACTATGAAGTTCCTCGGGGATGACGATTTTTATAGCGAATCATTGCATCCACGACGACGCGGAATCGTTGATCGATCGTTGCAACAGGTCAAACGAGTTTTTTCTGTGTCCACAAGAACACGTTGCTTCACTTGGGGCAGGCGTGGCGTAACATTTCGTAAGAATCGAAACACTAACCAGCGTCCATTCGGCATGTTGATCAAATTTGTGTGCACTTTGATGATGGAAATTGTATAGACACAATGATGGATTTTTGCAGTTCTGTGGCGCAGAAGAACTGTTATTTAAAATATGTCAGAAGAACACAAACATGCACGAACCAACGACGACACTGGATGGCGACTGGCTATCGAAACAAGTGTTTTTTGGATGACAAATATTATGATATCGATTGTTATATTTTGGAATTAATACAATCATAAAAGCACATTCTGAATACCGAATTTTTATTTTATCGGCAAAGGATTAAGTCAGCTCGAAGTTGACATTAGAAGCGTATGGTTATAATGAATGCAAATAATGTATTTGATTGTAATATATCAAATTTCCGAATTTCCCGATGGGGGGAACGGGATCCCGTAATTAGTAAACGTAATCCCGAAAAATTCGGGATTGAAATTTTTATCTAACAGAAATCGTACATCTCACCAGCACGAAGAAGCCTACTAAATTGAGGCATTCCCGCCGAAATCTGGACGCTTGGAAACAGTGGCGTAACACCTAATTGGCGAGCTTAGACGACGCTTAAGGACAGTAACTATCTAATATATGTATACATATACTGAGTACATATATGTTTCTCAAATTTTTATATTAACCTTTCCCAATCGGTGATGTATTTACTACACCTGGACTCTAATAATGGGAATATCGATATGAAATATAAACAATACGGGGTTCAGAATTTTTGTATTCCTTCGTAATATAATTACGAATCACATCAAAGTATTACAGTATATAAGTATCAATCTGCAGCGACGGAAATAAATAATTTGTCGGGAAATCGGAAATTTTGCGAGTTTTAGTCCGTGCCTCAGCAGAAAGGATTTTTGTCACATTGATGGTGTTATACGAAAATCGAAAACGCGGTCATCAACTCGATCTAGCATTTAAATATCTGATGATGATACCCAGAGCCGTAACGAGGGTATGAAGCGCCCGTGGCAAGTATCTAACTTGCGCCCCCCCCCCCCACCCTCAAATTTAAAAAAGTTAGCCACTGAGGGATCATCCGTTATCATATCGACATAGAAAATGTCGCAAAAAGTCCTGAATGAGGACGGAGTGGCCATAAGTTCTGTGTGTCCAACCGGTCCACTTTTCGGACCACTGACATGACGAACGAGCACTTCGCGATCAGATGCCATACTCGAACATGCCTACAAAGTGATTACGAACTCTCATAACAAAACGTAGTTGTGCGAAGAAGACTGATCAGATGCGTTGTTTAAATTTTACAAACAGTCAAAAATATTTTTGTCTTTATTGCGAACTAATGCCGGCTGGGTCGTCCCAATATTTGAGCGATAACGAAGAAAATATGGATTAGATAGCTTAGTATATATTATAAAAACGGTCAGTCAACCAGTATTGGTTCTGTGTTTTGCGCCCCAAGTCCAGTTGCGCCCGTGGCGGGCGCATGCTTTGCCACCCCCTTGTTACGGGCCTGATGATACCTTCAACGAGTGTGGAGGCTGGGCGTGCATTTTCAGCAGCAGGTTGCCTGGCTACCGAAATCAGTTTCAGGTTAAATGGACATATTAGTAATTTTTGATCAAATTTCTTAAACGATTGAAAATCCCGAGCCCGGGATCCTGGGACTGATCCCGGGATGGTCTAGTGCAATCTCGGGATCGAAATTTTAGATCGGAATTGGATTGGAGTTGGATTTCACACCATAACAAGGGAGATTTATTGTTCACAATTAGGAATTTTAAAAATGGCGTGAAATGAGGAAATTGAAAATAAATGGAGAATATATTGTATCGATGAAATTGATTAAAATTATTTTTTGTTTGAATTTAACTCTTTCATTTAAAAAAACGACATTCCTAACTGGACAATCTATTATTTGGACTAATATTAGTTGAACGTTGCTCGATCTTACACATCTCAAATCACTATTTCCAATTGAAATTCTATGTATTATATTTTGTTTTGTTCAAGATATGGATTTTAAATTCTTATCTACAAATTCGGCAATTTCATGTGTTACGCCCTAATAGATCATTTTGCGCAAGCTATTGATCAAATATCAAATCTATTTTCATTGTGAAATTTCAACAATTTTGCAGTCACAATAGTTTCTAATATTCTTCTGATGAAATCTACAAAAACATCACACGAATCTATAAATCAAGACGAGGAACAACGTTTATTGTATACAAACAAGAACCTCAGAGGCCCAACAGCCAACCGCAGAGTGCGGTTATTCCACGCGAACGTCCACAAAAAAAGAACCGGACGCATAAATGTTTATGGAATAAGACCAAAAGGCGCTAACGAGTTTCGGTGCCCCTCCAACTTTAACGGTAGTTGATCGTTTGATGGTCCAAGTTAAGCGCTATCTCACGACCGACATGACGATCTAACGCGAGCTCTACCCTCTGACCGAATTCTGACACGCTCCAGGTAACCTGCTAGTGGAAGTGTTGACGAAAAACGAAGAAAGTGAGTCGAAAGAGGCAGGTGGAAATGGTGCGTGAAGCTAGAGGAGCAAAACATGAACGGGCGAAGGTGCTGCAGCAGAACCGACGCGTAAGCTTGGAAATGGGGTGGCAAACGACGCGAAAAATGATCCTTCTCAGTGTTATTTGAGGACAAACCCAACGAAAATAAAATAGAACCACATCATCATCAGCGAATTCTTTGCGTCATTAAACTTATAACGAATCGACGGATGCGAGCGAAGAAAATTTGCGACGTTGGATAATATCGAACCGGAAGCAGTATCCATAACGTGGATTAAACAAGGGGGAAAAAACGTCAATGGCTATGAATTTATTGACAAGGAAGTCCGTCTATAAATTCGATATTAGTTCAGAGATCCAAATCAAGGCCGAAGAAAATTTGATTCAAGCCCGGAAATAAGAACAACATTAAATATTCTTTCATTGCGCTGAAATCTTGACATTGAAAGAAGACGACGATAATGTTCATGATAGCTATAATCGATTAAATTCTTAAATTATTTTGAAAAAATACCATCGGAACATATCATCAGATTGAACAGATTTTAGATGGTATCTTTAGATTTTAGATGGGAAAGAATCAAGCATATGTATGTAATTTAACACTATTCTAATATGGACGCGCGAGTGAATCAGAATTCTAAAGGAATAGCGCCCGGTCATAAATACAAAGATAAAAGCTCACAAAGTTCATCATTCGAGTATATTTTATTTTGCTTTTACATTCTGATTTGATCATAAATACCAATATCGACTTTATGATATCATAGCATGAATAAAGAGCCGAATTGAGGTTTTGGGAATGCAATTAACATTCATTCGACATTTTCCATGCAGCCATACATCATTCGTTCATTGAAATTTCGGTTCACAGACTGCTTTCAATAATTATCAGTGTATAATATTTCGGCATGAATTAACACCAAAACGTGCAGAACAATTCCTTCTTATCTGAACAATCGGAACGTGTGAATCGGACATTGCCAAATTATGATTTTATTGTCTCATTTTAGCAGTGTGGCAATAGTCGTGATCCCTCCGAACCCGTACGATAGCATCTCGAGGATCATAAATTAAGATATGCCAACATTAAAAGCATTTGAAGGGAGACATAAAGTTCATTAGTTAATTAGAGATAAACACAAAAGTTAAGGATTATGTTTAAGGTTCTGTATTATTTCCCTCACGTTTCGGCCGTTCACCTAAGAGCATGATGGAATGTGAATTCTTAGAAAGTTCCAACTAAACCATAGTCCGATATTTCAATACTCCATTGCCAATTCGTGTCTGAATCGCAATACACCCATGTAACTGTTGCTGGCGATTTTTATGCTTCTTGCTTTAACAACGCTCTGTCAATAATAATGGCTTCTCAAATGCAAACCGCGTCTTTGCGCAGAACGAATTTTGGGTCATTTGCTGTGATGTCAACTTCTGGACGTATTAATAACGTAGTTCAACAAAGCGTACAAACAGTACGCTTTGAGGTGTTCAACATGAAGTGCGTATAGAGAAGCATTTCAATGACACCTAAAGATGAATTTTTTCCAAGTCCATCGGGTCATCGATCGTAATTGCTTCTCTCATAATAGGAAGAAATCGACATGGAGTGTTCGATGAAGCACTCGAGAGTTGACATTGGTCACGACTTGGGGTCCTCGACTTCGTAAATTGCGTAAGTCGATCGAATCAATTCTTCAAGACTGACAGACGCACTCGACAACCGGTCGTTCTCAATAAGGTCAGACCTCTGTGATTCGCAACCTGTTATCTCATCATCACAACGCGTGCTGACGATGGACGCACGACGAGACCTGCAAATAACTGCATCTCTTGAGGAACGTTCATCTATCAAAATTTGACCAGTTGACCCCCATCATGTGGCGGATTCTTCCTCGTAAGTCCATTGCGCTTGACGACTCTAATTTGGAGTAAAGTATTCAATCGACCTTAATGAATCATTGTGGGTCTATAAATGGAACACGCATCAGAACTCTGACGAAAAATAGTTTCAATATATACATTACCGACAATAAGTTTGGAAACGCCTAGCATATTATCAAGCTTCATGCAAAAACATAATAATTAACCGCTACAATTAATTTATTACTTATTTTCAATACTAGAACTCTTCTATTTAATAATACATCATAACCCGTACTCAAATTATAATACAAGCGTTAAAAAAATAAAGAGTTCAGGGAGGCTTTTTCGCTGTTATACAATAGGTATATGAGGGTGGTTTTTTTTATTTTCCAGCCTCATAATTCCAAATGGCACAAAATGCATTTTTTAAAAAATGTTTTGATGCATTTTGTAATGAATGAACGTTCTGAAAAATTTAAAGTCTTTTAAATTTAATGAAAATCGACGAGAGATTTAATGAAGAACTTGAACTTGAAAATACTTCAAAGCGAAATACAATACCTTCTAATCTTCAAATATTAATCATGTACCAACTTATGCCAATATATACTGGAATGACTTATAAAATACTGAAGATCCAGGATTATAGTAGTGTATTATGTCGATAGTGTATATACCAGCCAAATTTCAAAATATTAAGGGGAGTGTAATTTTTGTCTTAAAATGACCCCTCATCTATGAGTAATTTTAAATTGGGTTGATAAAGGGAAGGGAGATAAAATGAGATTGTATATCAATTCCTTCCACTTCGATTATACGAAATATATGTTAAGTATACATAATACAAAATATTAAAACTGCTGAAATTATCAACAAGCATTCCGAAATTCTGTGAATTGGTGACAAATTTGTATCCTGATAAATTCTTATTATATTATTTTCTATATCCCATCAAACTTATAAGTAGAAAGCCTACTTATTATTGAATTAGCAAATAAGACATAGGACATAGTGAAACATTAAAGTGAAAGGATGCTCAATCGGTCGATCGCGATCGACCGGTCGATCTTAAAGCAAAATTTGGTCGATCCCAAAAACTTCCGTAAATTTTGATTTTAGGTAGTTAATCGCGATCGCGATCTTAAAGCAAGATTTGGTCGACCCAGAAATCTTACGTAAATTTTGAAAAACATATATTATTTTGTATGAATATATTTACAATCTTTTGATTGCACTATTCAGCTCGATTTCATTCGTTCTTATCTGTTAATTGAGGGTATTAAATCAAATTTCCTGTAAGAATCATATTTCGGGATCGATCCCGAGAATTTTTTAAATTGAAAAGTAGCCCCCAAGGTAAAAAAGGTTGGGTACCCTTATTATGGTGAGTATAGAAGCAATTCTAAAATGCATTTCTTGAATACCTTAAGATTTTCACCTTAATTCTTGCTAGGTAAAGAGGAATTGAACTCTGTGTATCAATAACGCTTTTTCAGCAAGATCAATACAATTAAACAAAGTAAATAATCACTACTCTCTAAGGGAAGTTGCTTAGTCTTTAAAAGCACCTGAATTTTATATCAAAAAGGTCAAAGGTTTTATACGTTCTCCTTAGTACCCTACTGGATGAGGATTCACAAATAGAATTCATAAGAAGCTACCTTTACATATTATGTTAGCAATAATATAAATTTCTTTTAATTATTTTAATGCAAATCGTATTATAAACTATATTTATGTTGGTTTGATCAACATTCACAAAAATTGAATTTCCCTCCGGATAGTTTACTCATGGAACAATACAAAATCCATGAAAACAATGAGGCTAGAAGGTCAGGTCCAATGCTGATGAACTCCAAAATCGTGTCCATCAAAACTGCGATATCCATTTAGCATACGACAGCACTTCTCGAGAAGTAGTCCAAGACATAAATACATAGTGAAATTGCACCATGACACTCCATGAATTTAAATATTTAATTTTTCCAGACTGCCGATCCGAGAAAAATATCATCGCATAATTAGATCTTATATGCCATCGTCAATGAATATTTATCGAGCCAAATCCGTTTGCCAAAGCGGACTGAGGACCTGAAAAAAGAGGGGCCTTGTCCTCAATGCGTCCGCTAATCCATCGAAAACGAAAACGTATTTACTTTTATTACAATAAACAACATTACGCCATATTCGTAGCGCTAATTGTATAGCGTAATTAGGCCATTATATCATGCCGCCATAAACATTTGCGCTCCTTGAATACATATTTCAATAAGCATTAGCATGACGACCATTTAATTCAGGCCTGTAAGCCTCCGGGCGGCTTAATTAATGCTCCGATTTACAAAGACTTTCGGCCAAAAAATGCTCTTAATTTTCCCCCCTGGATTATCGTCATGATGTAATGCGAACTGTAATTGTTTATGGTGCTTTAAAATGAATTTAAAGCCACCCTTAATTTCATATTTATCATGCCGCTGTTAAAAGAGTAATCTAAATGGCATCGCTCAAAGACGAATGGGAATTTATACAATCAACTTATATTCTGTCATGGAATACGTTGGTTCAAAGTTTGAGCATATTTTCAGCAATGAACGAAGATTTAGACTTTTTAGTCTATTAAAATCATTGAAGATGTACAACGATAATAGCAGCATAATACTATGATCTTGTAGTGAGATTTAACTCATGATCGGACTATTCAATTTAGAGAGAAAAATCAGTATATTTGACCCTTCTGTCAATAAGATGGTCTAGCCAGGCCATTAAGGTTTTGTAATGAGTTTTTTTAATAGTAGATATATTGATGTTGATGAGATGGAGAAAAAACATGAGGTGTATTTAAGACAAAAAAATATTGCAATGTCTGTAACTTAAGATAAGCCCCTCAGCTTCAGATCACATAATTAAAGCTGATCAAATTTAATTGAATCTGTAGATAATCGTATTTTTCGTAGGTAGTCTTTAAAAAAGATAGAAATTGTCTAGACGCTATGTTGCTTCCGTGATCATACGGATCATATAAAATGCCGCAAAAAGCCCTAAAAGGGGACGGAGTGGTCATTAGGTTTGTATGCTCAATCGGTCCGCTTTTCGGACCACTGATATGGCAAATGAGCGGCTCGTGATCGGATGCCATACCTGGAACATAACGATAATGAAGAAAAGAGGGATTAGACAATTTAGTATATATTGTAAAAACGGACAGAGTCAATTAGTATTGGTTCATGTAAAGTAGAATGGTTGAGTAAAATAAAAACCATGCGCAACTCTCGACCAGGTTGATATTCTACGCTTTGCGCCCCAAGCCCAGTTGCGCTTTGAAGCCTTGTTACGACCCTGTTAATAAAATTGTATAGGAAAGCTTTGAAAGTGCAACCGATGACACTTGCAGTAATCGGCATGCTAGTAAACCATGCACAAGAAACTACGCTCGTGGAATCTGCCCATAAGTTCTTGTCAAAGTCTTCATCTTTACTAAACCTCAAGAAATAAAGTAGAATATTATGGTACTCACTCATGGTTATTAAAAATATATGAATAGATGTACTTCTTTCAACACAAGGAGAGAAGATCCTCGATACAGTCTACTAGGGGGATTTAAAAAGCAACCGGTTCTACAATCATTAAAGCACGAATATACCTAAACGGTGCTACATCGTCAGAAGAGTACATCTCAATATGGATTAAAATCCTCAGTACTGGTATATGAGCCGGAAGAAGTCCTTTGAAATAGGTAATTTCAAATTAAATACCTGTTTCCATCACGGAAATAACTCATGCTCAACGTAGTGTTTCGAAAGAAATTAAAGCTCGTTTTAAATGATGAATGGTCATTTTTAAAAGTAGAAAACTACGAACCCATGCTGCGATGACTGCAACGAAACAAATCTTTGAGTATTTGATACAATAGAGCGTTACGAAAGAAACCAAGTGCAACCGAAAGCACTTCCTCCGGTTCGGATGATGTACCCTACTGGGTACCGAAATGTCCTGGAAAGACAGGTTAGACGAGTCAGGGATTGCGGCAGGAAGTGAGCCAGTCGACCATTCGATGTCGGTGTCAAGTGGAAACTTACTCATCCAAACGGTGCCGCTGCACTGATTTCGATGAGCTTCTACGTGTGCATCTCGAAACATATCTTTTTACTGGACAGAGAAAAAAAGATTTGCGTGACTGGCAATTTTCACACGATAATAATTCTACACTGCGAAAGTAAAATCTCGCAGAAATTAAAGCTGGATAAGCAGAAATTGCCTATCACCCTGACCGTGGATCGCAGAAGCATTTGCATAAAAATGCGTGAGCAACGCCGCACCAACAATTACACATGCAAATCAAGCACTCTGTTCCGCATTTTTTTGTGATCAGCGTACACGAATGATGACGTGGACAAAAACGTAAATCTCACCTTGAAAAATGACTGAAATTCCAGGCAAATTACTCTAACGAGACTAATCAGCGTGATTTACTCGATGCTAATGGCAAGGATGAAATCAAAACCCTCGGTCCGGAAATTCGAAGACAACTGGATGTTGAATCGACGGGGCTATAAATCACAAATTAAATATAGAAGTTCTTGTTCAAATTACGGCTTTGGATGGAGATAATAAATCACGTTAATTGTTTTCGGACCCATTTCCATTCTACCCGTATCCCGAAGGAAGAAACGTGCACGAGTTTATAGAACCCTGTACTACAATCCGAACGCAAATTGTTTGTTTCGCTCAAATTAACGAAGATATTCTTCGATGTCACGTATACGTGACGGTGGAGGTCGCAGCATTACATCGCAATCGTTCCGTCTAGCCGAATTAATTTACGACCCGATATTGCATTTGAAGCGCAATTGTCGCATCAAACCCAAAACCATAATTCTCTCATATCGTGACGCGCGACAATTTGAAAATATATGCTTCCCTAAATTGAGGGGATAATTCGCACGTTTGAACGTAGCCCACATTATCGGACGTGTTGCCATCTGTCCTGATCAACGCTAATTGCGCACATAGACCACGTGCTTTATAATAAATGCATGTCCGGGTACTGCCCAGTTGACAATCGTCATTGCCCATGTAATACTTGACAATAGGACCATGAATGCCTTTGTGGTTTGTCAGCGAAGAACCACTTCCTCTGGATGACCATCGTGCGTATCTCACGCATCGCTTGGACCAGATCGACGTTTTTATAAAACCCCAAATTAGATTTCACATTTTACCAGCGATTTTTTACCAGGCACATCTAAAAAGGGGGATTTCGATAACAGAGCCGTAACGAGGGTATGAAGCGCCCGTGGCAAGTATCTAACTTGCATCCCCACCCCTGATTTTTTTTTAAATTGAATAATACTATTATAAATGCAATATATTAAATATTATTATAATGCATATTTTAAATTGTTATATTAACCTTTCCCTACCGGTGATGTATTTACTACACCTCAACTCTAATAATGGGAATATCGATATGAAATATAATAGATACGGGCTTCAGAATTTTTGCAATTCCTCCGTAATATAATTACGAATCACATCAAAGTATTATAGTATATAAGTGATCATCTGCAGCAACGGAAATAAATAATTTGTCGGGAAATCGGGAATTTTGCCAATTTTAATCCGTGTCTCGGCAGATACAAATTTTATCAGTCACATTGATGGTATTATACGAAAATGGGGACTCACGCGATCATCAACTCGAACTAGCATTAAATTTTCTGATGACGACACCTCCAACGAGTGTGGATGCTGAGCGTGCATTTTCAGTAGCAGGTTGCATGGCTACCAAAATCAGATCCAGACTAAATGACAGCACCTGATGCTCTAATGTTACTACGGGCATATTTTCAAAATAAATTTTGATTTTTTTAGTGTTTTATTTATCTATTTTTGAATAATATTTTTATTTTTTCTTAAATAAATAAAATAATTCCCAAAATTATTTTTTATATTAAACAAATGGATTTATTAGTATTTTTTATCAAATTTATCAATGTAATTTCTTAAACTATTGAAAATCCCGAAACTAATTCCGGGATGGTCTAATGCAATCTCGAAATCCCAGGATTAAAATTTTGGCTCAGGATTGGATCCCTACACCTAGGTAAATTAGCATCTGAGGGAGCTTCTATGATCGTATAGATAATAGAAAATGCCGCAAAAAGCCCTAAAAAAGAACGGAGTAGACCACAAGATGTGTGTGTCCAATTGGTCCGTTTTACGGACCGCTGATATGACGCATGAGCGTCTCGCGATCGGACACCATACCTGAACATTTCTACAGAACGATTACGAACTCTCATTATGAAATTGCGGGCGGCTGGGTTGGCCCAATCTTTAAGCGATAACGAAGAAAAGAGGGATTAGACAACTTAGTACATATTATAAAAACGGACAGAGTCAATCTGTGTTGATTCATATAAAGCAGAATAGTCAAGTAAAATAAAAACCATGGGCAACTCTCGACCGGGTCGGTATTCTGTATTTTGCGCCCCAAGCCCAGTTGCGCCCATGGCGGGCGCCTGCTTTGCCACCCCCTTGTTACGGCTGTTTGATAATGGTGGCGAAATGTAGTTCTATGACTGATCTACTGACATTTGCCATGTACATTAATTGAAGCGACCGTAAGCACCATTTCGACGTTCATAAATCACGTCGGAAAATTTCAACGGACGCAAATGCATCCAAATCCCATAATGCACCCCGCAAATGCATAGCATTCATACACACATCACGTGTCAGCACTTATGAAATATCCGTCGCATATACACGTGTGCATTGTTCTTAGAAGAATGCAGAGTGCTCGTGACTTAAACTCCAATTCATAAAACACCATAAAACCCACAGATTTACATACGCGACGATAAAAAGGCGGGACGACCCCAAAACACGTGGGACGCATCTCAACGCTCAATTCCGTCCATAAATTCAATTAGAGGAAAGTCAAAATGTCCTCTTTTGTATCGACGCTGGAAAGTACGGTCGTTCAATTACGTCCATGTGCCCCTTGATCGGCGATTAAACGAATGTCTCATTACGTTAAGATGTAAAGCCTAATAATTTATTACGGTTGTTTAAAGCCTGCGCGATAACAGCGTGAAACATATTTGATTATCAAATAATACATTCAAAAGAATTCGACTTAATGTGATAACGCATTTTTAATTCTAACCATTTGACCAGGCGTTGAATAGAATTTACGGAATAGCGGTAATCTTACCAGCAATAATAAAAAATCAATTCAAATTCGATTATTTGTCGAAAATTAGCGTCTTTGGACCATGTATTTGAATTGATGTAAAGATTTGAAGCTTTTTTTCGTCTTCGTTAGATATGCGCGCCTAAGACACGCTAAAAATAAAAATAATTATTTTTTTATTTATGGCAACACTATAAAATAATACCGCTTTACTTCATCTCGGTGGGCTTTAAATTTTATGACATGCGAGTGAAAGACAAAACATATTACAAACAAGTGCGAGAAAGAGATGCAAAATATAATATATTTAATTAATTCGGCCCTACTATATTTCAAAATGTATGAATAGATGCATTCGCTTTAACCCCAAATTGACCAAACTATTTTATTGAATGAAATTATATAAGATATATTTTAGATGGATAACAATACTCCACATTAAATATTATATTTAAAAAACGAATTTTGTCTTGAAAATTCATATGTGATACTTTCACGTGGTGGAAATAAAATTTATTAGCTCCTAGGAAAGGTTGATTTTATGCATTGTTTTTTTTACATTTGTAAAAGATTTTTTAAGGATAAGGAAATGGTTGTGTTGAATTTAATGCAAAAAATATTCTTAATTAAATTTTAAAAAAATTCTATTGATTTATCAATTTCTATACAATAATTAAATTATCATTTATATATAATGATAATTTCGCTACTCACTCATAGATTATCTCCTCTCCTACCTTCCCAAATAATCCTATCCTTACATTACCACATGTGGAAGACAATGGAAAACCAACACAATAAAATCCTTTCCCTAGTAAGATCTCCTATGGAGATCCCCTATATCCGACATCGGATATGACACATCAAGATTCATGCTTTGATGGACGTCATATGGACTTTAAAGAAATTAGTAGAGGCGGTGCGACACATGCGCGTAGAGTCTTTACGGTGTATGCAATGGATACGAAGAAACTACAAACGATTATCCCTCTATCTTTCCGATCAATTATCGCTTGGAGTATAATTTTACGTGACATTTAAGCCAATATTCCCTACCGTGCCACAGATGTAATCTATAAATTGAAACAAAATTTTATGTTAAATGATGATGTGTTTGTCTTTTTCAAAGGTATATATAATGTATGTCTAAAAGCAATATCTATACTTTATAATCAAATCAACACATATAAATAATGACGTATTTAAAAGAGTTATGAGAAAAAATACTAATTATTAAACAGAAAAGTTTTCGGATATCGTAATCAACCGTGTGATCTATTTAATTGTATCAAAAGTATATTTTTTTTATATTGATAATAAAAAAAATATTTTAAAATGTAATCATTGCTGTGACTTTTTTAATATAAAAGGCTTTGGTATTATCTAACGATAAAAAATGTTCACCAAAAAAAGGATCTATTAGATGAATTGAACGAGCGTTATAAATAAAAACGTAATTTCTCTCGAAATCGTAATTTATCGCATGGCTAGGCCAAGTATTGATACAGTGCTTTAAAGGGGAAGTGTTTTATCAGATTGCATCACAGCACGATTTCAATGGGTTCGATTAATTCTGTAAATAAAAGTGGTATGAGAATTTCGAGCATACACATGAATTCGAGTTGTATAAACAAAACGATCATTACGAACGGATGTTTCAAATTAATCGAACAATACGGATCCATAGAAAAACAAACCGAATTTCCGTCATTTCAAATGCTTAAGTGAATGCAATGTGGGTCTCTACGAAGGAAATAATTTATCAGTGAAAGTGACGAAGAAAACAATCCGTAGGAAGCACAAAAGAAGTGAAGGCAAAAACAAATTGACGATATTTTTACTTGTCAATAAAATCGTAGTGAATTTCAAGAAATGCTGCGGGCTATGTAACAATGGATGCTCACGAAGATGAGATCTGTATCGACATTTATTCACACGATATTGAGTGGCACGAGCTTAAATGGCCACCAGCAGTGTAACGTGATATTAGTGGTGTTGAAGAACACTTCCTGCTCTGTATGTTTTAGAAATGACATTTTTGAACCCGCTAATCTCTTTTAATTCATGTACAATTAGCGCTCAAAAAGAGTGCCGCCATCTTATAATGTTAAACAATAAAAGCCCGCTACATAAGGGTTAGCCCATTATCATGCGGTTGCCATTTTATCACTGAAGTTTTATTAATGAGAGTGTATATTTGAGGTGTTATAAGCGTATATTCGTTATGGCCACAGAACAACTAAATGGCGACCATTAAATTTTATATGCGAGTAAATTTAGTTTTTCTCCAAAGATTAACGCTTATATGGTACATTAACCAATACTTCATACGCCGTTATAATAAATTGAATCCATTCAATTCAACACCAAAAAGCGTTGAATAAGCAATTGGCTAACTTTTCATTCAGCTCCGACGTATAATTTAAAATTCTTATACGCAAAACCAACCATTCATCTCTTATGGGGCCATTTGAGAGAGAAGATGAATAGGCAAAATCTACCATAAGCACTCCATGGTCAAAGATCAATAAACTCAAAGAAATTATTAAGTGAAACTATTGTGCCGTCGCGAATAACTGTAGAAAAGATGTTGGATATCAGAGTTTTACTTCCTATCTTCTCCCCGCCCCTAGACAGAATGCATTGCACATTGTGAATTCGCTGACTCTGTACTTTTACTTCTTGGTGAAATATGCTAGTTCTAAGTCAATCGTAAAAGACACTTTCCCGATCGTGGAAACTTTCGCTGGCTAATTGAACTTACCGTCAAAGACCGCCATTACAGTGCCAAGAGTGCTATAATCATGACCAAAAGCGTCACAGATTTCATAAAGAAGAAATGATCCATGTAAATGTACCTACATCTCATAAACCATATGATGGAGCTCATAAAAAGTACTTTTACAAAGATAAAAACATTTATTTTAACTTAAAATATATCAATCAAAACGAACGACATTTAAATATGTCGTCGCAAACGACGTCGTTTCGAATGTGTCAACATGGACGCAAATTGACGTTTTAGATCCGCTCTTTATATGCAAGTGATTTAAATATTTTCAATCTGTGTCAGCTATGCGCGTAAGAGCACAAATGATCGTCAAAATTGTGAATGTGAGTGACAGAGACAAAATAAAAACACTTATAAAAAAGGGAGATGGAAAATTTTCAAATTTCTTCCAACCCAATTATATCAACACACACACATCTAAAATAGTACAGTATTATATTGTAGTTAACCTTAAATTAACTACAAATTTCTTTACATTTTCACACAATTAATATGCAAAATACCATAATACACTCGGGCCTCGTATAACACGGTTTTTTACAACACGCTTTACTGCGAACAATGCACCAGGATATCTGCTCGATTTAAAACATCCTAATGTTGGATTATTATTTTCACAGCCAAATACTACGCCTATAATCCAACCCTTAGACCAAGGCATCATTAAAAATATTAGGATGCATCGATCAAGATGAAATTTTAAAACATCCTCAAGTCTGCAAAAACATTCTATTCGAAATTGTGTCAATATTGTTTCGGTATCCATGTCATAATATTAATGGAGAAGGTTTTGATGACATGGATATTCATGACATCCAAGAAATATTAGAGGAACGTACGTTGAACGAAGACGAATTAATCAAAATATTAAATGAATCTACCACAATTAATGAGTCAGAAAGCAGTTGCAGCGAAGTAGCTACATGTTTCACATTAAAAGCAATTAACGAAGGCATACAATTGGCTATTAAATTATATTTTTTTATATAAAAAATGATCTTATAATGGAAAGATGTTTAAAACCCAAGAGGGAATTACAACTGATTTTGGAACCTTCTAATGAAATATGTAAAGATTTATACTATAAAAGCAGACAATCGCATACTACCAAATTTCTGAAGGCTGGAAACACTAGAAATACTCCAGATTTCTCTGATGATGGAAACCCATAAAGGATCTCGAAAAAAAATAAAACATATAGAATTATAATGATAGCGATGATGAATGAATGGTATATTATATGCTGTGTATGTATTTATTTATTTAAAAAAAAGTTCATACATACATATAAACTATATTCGATATATTTTTGGAACGCAAACCCTAATTTTGTTCAATTTGTTCAAACTTCAAATTTGTATTACACGACGTTTTTGCGGAATCGTATAACCGTGTTATATGAGGTCCGAGTGTATTTTCAACGGGAAAACTTTACATTTGTGTAATGGACGTGGCTCTTGTCGCGGACGCATAACATTATTTATAAATTGTTAAACACGCCTCTTCATTCGTCAAGCGTATTGTTTAATGCTAAGATATATGCATTTGTTGCCAACGCATCATTGGCGATGAATATATAAATGAATTCATAATTGTATATGAGATGCATTCACGAAAATGTATCATTACCAGCATTACTACCGTATCGAAATATGGAGATCGGAGTGCCGGTGTCAACTCGGCGTGTGAAGAATTTACATAATGACTTGAGAGTAATGGGGGAAATGTACACATAATCTAGCTTGATCTTGAAACGAAAATTGGATATGTGCGATGGGTCGTAATTTAGTGCCACCATGTATATTTTTTATACAGCTAGATCCCGATCTACGCAGAAGAATTGGCCTGATGATGATCTCCCTCTCTACATGAGCAATTGAAGAAGCCGACAATGATGCCGAAGAACGAGATAATAGGCATGTGAACATATAAAATCGTTTAAAATTGTTCATTGCCTATTTCGAGCCGGTTGCAACCAATTACCATATTTTACACGAAATTATGACTTTGAATATTGTGATTTCAAATACACCAATCACTTCATTGTATTCATTATGTGCATTAATTCTGATCTATCTGCATATTAAATGGCAAAATAGCGGAAGTCTAAAAAAATTAACGAAATGTAATCGAATTGTTGAATTTTCATGATGCAACAACGTGAGAACTCTAAAAATGGACGAATAAATGAACATGTACTTTTGAAAATCGTGTTCTTCGACAAATTATAGTACGTTATAAGGTGTGTATGCTAATCACATTCCCGACAATTGTGTAATAGAACATTATATAATACAATATATGTCATACGGGTGCTTAAAACGTCAAGCATAGCATGAATGATAGTTTATATTAATATTGCTATGTAATCAATACATAAAATTGCATCGACAATGTTATTGCACGTTTATACTGAATATATTATATCGCATTTAAATATCAATAAATAGCGTGTTGATACAAATGGTCTTTCAGCTACCGCGAATTAATAACCAAACGATGTGAAATATAAAAAATGTTCAGTCATTTGGGGGTTGACTTTATTCGAAATTATCTAATACTGTCTCATTATTCAAACGGAAGAGCTCGTCAGATCATAGCGTAGATTAATGTGACCATATGTAAATATTTTTTTGCATAGACAAACATGGTATACATTTTTTTAACACTTTATATGCAACCAACAAAAATGTTTAAATACATTTTATGAATTTAAAATATCAAACCATTACTAGCTGGTATTTATTTTATGATGGTCCATTTTAATGTCGAAATCGGCTCGAATAATCGCCGCCATTATTAGAGTATGATTTGTTTTATAGCAAAGTTCAAAGGTGAGGAAAGGTTTAACAATTTAACAATTCCCACGAAACGCTTTGCTGTTGGGAACTTTTGCAAGAGGACCTTCCTAGAAATTCGAATAATGCAAATTTGATCACTAGTATTTATTCGTGACCAAGTGTTGGTGTAGTGAGTTAGTTCCTGGACTCGCATTATAAAGGTTCGGGTTCAAATTCAGACTGGAAAAAAAATACAGTACAAAACAAATTTGTAGCGAATGTACTGTATATTTTTACGAACAATTATCTTGACCATATTTTACCTAATTTTTTGAGGCAAAAAGAAATCACCACATATTATTTTCTAATCCTGAAAAAATCATCTATGGACAAGCATCAATAATTCACAGGTATGTAAATATGGATGACTTTTTCTTTTCATTTTCAAATTCTTTCCAACTGGATTTCACCCATTAACATCACATGGATGATTTACTGAGGATTAGGACGAGGATATTTTTATGGTTGTCAACTCTTGTTGTCATATAGATAAAAACATCTGCGCCGGCATCAAAACTATTAAAGTGCTTATATTACTTTATTTTTTAATATTTGTCATCAGCCTGTTGAATATTGTTACATTCATTGCTCAAATGATAAATTGTCTGTACTCCCTTTGATATTTTATATATATGTACATGATCTTAAACCACATTCTTCAACGTCCATTCATTTCTGTCTTGTTAATATAATACGACCTAGTGATATGTAGATGGATTGATTGAAATTTTACTTGCTCTTTATAAATGTTGAAAGGTTTCAATTACGTAATCTCAGAAAAGAAATTATATTGGATTCAGACTTGAATATCGATATCCTTTTATTCTTGCCAAATATGATCTTGATATTCCATCATCGAATAATTTTATTTAAATACTTGAGTTTTCGATTATTCGAACTTTTTTAAATCAAAATAAACGCGATATTGAGTCAAAATTTTATGGCCACTAGGTAATATAGAAACTTTTAAGAATCGATTATTTATATCGTGATCTTATTACCCTAATTAAGCTTCACTGTGCTTAAAAAACCCGCGCGCTACTATGATATGTATTTGGTACACAATATGAAATTCTTAACCCTGTATTTATTATATTTCATATCGATATTTCCATTATTAGAGTCGAATTGTAGTAAATACATCATGGTGAAGGAAAGGTTAAAAAAATATTTTCGTCATTAATTTTTTACTTTACTTTAAAGAATATTTTAGTAATTAAGTATTTTAAGAGTGTAAATTTAAAAAAAATATATACTAAGATATGTTTAAATCTTCGAAAGTTATACATATTTAGTGAGAATTTAAAAAAAACAGCATTACAAAAATTCGCCCGGCGCAATTGTGTTAAGCACCAACTTCTGCAGCAAACCTTGAGAAGCTTTGAATGTGCATATGAAAGTCGAATAATGGTAAGAAATGAACAACGTGAAATAAATAATAATTTTTTTGTGCGATTTCGAAGTTATGCGATTTTTTTAAAGCAATTTTTCTTTTTTTTAATTTCATAAAGACTACGTATCGAGATATTTTGGATAAAATAGGAAATAAATCATCAACACTAACCAAAATTTGGGGAAAAAATATAATTTTGGACTGTGTAAATCATATTGCATCTGCTATTGCTGAATTAGGACCACGCCTGTTATTCTGGTTTAGATTTTTGAAAAAATTGATTTCGTTTTTTTTTTGCATTTTTCCAATGTTTTGACTTTTAAAAATACATTCTACAAAGGAGTTATATCGAAAATCGCAACGAAAATTATCATACAGCGATGGAATGCCAGATGTCAGATATCCTTAAAATTTTACCAATGATGCAAGACATCCTTTAAATCTTACCAAAAATGTTATTTTTAATTGCCTTATTGTTTACCTGTTTTTTATTAAAAATTTTTGTGCGATTTTGTATTATTTGGTGTAAGTCAAAGCTTTTTTTGTGCGATTTATTTTTATGCGATTTTTGTTGAACGCATCTACCGCACAAAAAAAATTGTATGCACAAAACTAATTTGTAAACAAAATTATGTATGCATAGATTTTAAGACGCCATCTGACTCTATATGAAATTTTATATTGACAACATCATTAATTAATTAATGATTAAAAATTTTAGCATGATTTTTTTTTGTATAAAGTTGATATGATGAAAAGCACAGATCTGTGCGCACGGTATTCGTAGTGTTAAAGCAAAAAATAATTATTTCGAAAGCACTCATTTATCCAATCTACTTCCAGATACGTCATTAGATACATCGTCATTTATCATCTTCGTCCAAATTTACGTCCATGAGATAAAAACAAAATTTTACAACATCCACTGCGAAAAATACGACTCAAATTCGTAGAGTCGACACGTAGCTCAATTCGTAACTTTAAATATTTACTCTCGGTAAATTCTTCTTGTATAACATCCTATCGCCAAGGCTGCCCGAGATAATATCATATGATAAGCATCATAATTTGTCTAAAATTTACTGGGCAAGTGTTTGATCAACCAGCGCTGAAACTGGTAGCGGCACGCGGATATTGCAATCCGAAAGAATTTAACACCAAGAAATTCTTCATATCAATCATAACGGGAAACGCCAAGGCCTAAACAGAAATCGTTGGCCAACCGATTAGAAGCCTCCAGCTAAATTGATACTTGAATTCTAAATAGTGACCCTCGAAATTGCAGACCCTCAAACGCTCACATATATAATTTAATAGCAATCTGGGCAATAAATTACGAGTTGCTGGAAACGCTCCGAATTCATCATGGAGACACGGTATTCGCCCGGACCGAATGTGTTATGATTATCATCGCGTTTCTGGAATGATGAAATCGAAAAAGGTCATCGCGCAAAGATTCGCCATCCGACATACAGACAGACGGTCAGATGAGGGGCTTGAAAAAATATGATTTACAATTGCAGAAACTGGTTTCAAAAGCGTCCATTTGAGACGGATTTGACCTTTCGAGGAGATTATCTTTGATCCACAATTACGACTCGACAAATAGAAGATCATACGCTTCCAGCATAGTTTACAACACGATACGGATAATCAAAAATTCAGCTAAAACTCATTGTATGAGAGATTTCACTTAATTGGGCCATTAGTTAAATAAGTTGATCCGCTTATTTGGGTCAGCGCGCTTCTTATTCTCTATAATTAATTTAACATGAATATGACGCACTTAGAAGCCTCCAATGTAAAAGTGAAGCGCAAGACATTAAAATATAAGTGCTTAGACATTTTATTTTTTTTATATCCAAAATAATCCAAGGTAAGATGAACCTTCATGCATTCAAAACTTCCACATGTATACTAACCTATAATAAGTTTTGAAAAAAAATATTTCCCCTAACTTGCGTCTATGCGTATTTAGTCATGTGATTAACCTTTCCCTTACTGTGCTAAAAACACTCGCACGCTCCGATGATATGTATTTGGTACACCACATGAAAAAGTGTATGATCGAGTTGAAATAAATACATCACAGAGAAGGAAGGATTAATTGGGATTTAGAAAAAAGAGCAATCATTGACATTAAAATGTATTAATGGGAAGTTACTTAATATTGACCATCAATGGCAGGAAAAGCATGGGAGGAAATTTATGATTAAAATCAACGGAAGCTATGATGAGAGCAAGAGACGTGTTGCAAAGATGTACTACTGAGCTTCCTGTTTTCGTTCGTGTGATTAAAATGAGGATTCTCAAAGGACGATGATAATAAATTGAAGATAGTATAACGTGCATTTCATATGCAAGTTTAGAAAACGCTGAATCGATGACTTCAATCGTGAAACATTCGATGTATTGAGGATTCCAGCGAAGAACAGAAGTGGCCGCCTGATGGAGATAAATCTCGACACTGAAAGTCGCGAATGATGAATCGATGACCCTTCGCCAGCGGAGCGAACGTGACATCATTTCTATTATAAATCGCAGTGCAAGTGAGCGTACCTCGAAGAAGGTTTAGGAAATCTTGCTAGATGATTGGTTTAATTGCATTCAATTGCCGTTGGACGATGAAGAGAGAGAGGAAATCTTCAATTAGTGAAGCGTGTAGGAGAGGCCACCGCGAACAAAGACTGCTTACCCACATCTGAAGAGAAGTTAAGTGGGCAAATGGAATAAGGAGGTAATACTACATGTGTATAAGACTTGCCAAGTTTCATAATAGACGTTTGACTAAGGTAAAGACCTGAATGAAAACATATACGTATAGGGCGTGGGACGAAATTGGCGTTTATAAAGTTTCATTAAATAATGAGGATGGGACATTGTTGGATCAATTCGTATTCGCCAATGAAGATACGCCTTTATCTTGCCATTCTGTAAGTTCTAAGGTTTGATCCAGTTTAAGATCGATTCTGTGATACACAATAGAATAATTTCCATATGTAGATGCATGTTACATTAACACATTGCTTGCAGGAGCAGAAAATCAATATCAATCGCTGCCACACATTGAATGCGGGAGAAGGAAAGACAAAAATTGCGTTAGTTATGTTACATTTGGTGCCTCGATATTGTGTTTCGATATTGAATTTTGTATAATATTTTCAAATAACTAATAAAGGAGACAGTTTCTCTCGTTATTATTTCCTTTGTAAAATATATTCTGTTGTGTATATATATATAAATATATTACAGAAAAATATACTGGGGATGTAGGTCATGTCTATATATTTTGTTTATATCAAATAGTTTGAGAATTAACAAAAAAACATGTTGCATTCAATGCATGGCTGACCAATAGCCCCGCAAGCAAAGTGTTACGTCAATGCACGAAGGGTGGTCTTGTATTCGAAAGGAAGAAGAAATTCTAAATGATGCAACTTGAATAGGAAGTCGATAAATATTCCTAATAGATGGTAGCATTTATCAGAATAGACATTGGCAATGATCTTGATCAGATTATTGCAGACATAATTAGATTAACCGAGGCTATAACCGTTATCAGATGAAGGCAATCTCCATAGGAGATTTTTCTAGGGATAAAATATTTCAATATAGTGGTTTGATGGAATCATTAAATACATAAAGATTTACATGCTTATAAGTAAGAAATTAATAATTATAGTTTTCAATTTTAAAAAATCCTACAGTAAAGAAATCCTATAAACGATCTTGAAACTAACTCAAATAAGTACGATTATAAGTGATAATCCTCCCTAATTTATCGCCTTATAATATAGATGAACAAACATTTTAAAGGAAAACATATACATCTTACCAAATTTTCCATACTTATGATCATTAAATAAATCTTCAAAACTCACCTGAAACAAACAAATAAAAAAATTAATTAATTGACAAATATGCAAATTATGTCATCGTTCTGATTTTAGATAATATGGAAATGTTCTAATTATTTTTAATAGCATTGACGTAAATCTGGATGCTATTTTCGCCCTGACGAAGTGTCGAACGATACGTTCCTGGATGAAGCAATTTTCAACGCGTGCCATAAATTTTTACTCCGAAATTTTTCAGCATCGACTGCAAGACATTAAATTAAATGATTCACAAGACTAAAAACGTCATTCAATGCCATGCGGAATAAAAAATAAATTCCACTCCGTTCGGAGTAATATTTTGATGTACAATTGAACGAACAAGTCTTAATTACCAAAGCAAACATTGGCGGAATAACGGCTTATTGACGTTGAAGAATTTTAAATGGGAATAATTAGTGTGCTTTAAAAGTTACTGTAATTTTACTAATTCATTGAACAATGAGCTTGTTTTGTGGAAAAATATGAAGGTCGTATTTAAACTATGTAAATATTTTCATGGGGTATTTTGAATCGCGTAATTGATTTGACATTGATAATATTAACGCGGCCACAAAATATTCGAAAATTTGTAACATACATTTTTACAGTCGGTTTAAATCGAGACACGGTTCAGGAAACCCTTTTGTTACATGTGAGAATTGCAATTTTATTTCTGTTTTGTTGGTTAAAAATATTTTTTTCTTCGTGTATCGGAAATAACCAATGTTTAAGAATATGTTCAATAAATTTCAAATCGATATAAATAATATTCACCGATGAGGAGAAGCTACTTTTTTCAAGCTCACGGAAATGCTCCCACAAGCCCTAGATGAGTATTCTTTATGAAATTTGGCAAGCACGTGTATAATAAACGTCTTCATTGTATAAACTATAATTATCTAAAAATATTCAAAAGTTTTTTTATATAATGGATAAAAATCTTCAAAAAATGTTGGTAAAAACACAACCTTTTCTTCGATCGTTCACTTTTTTTTGTATTTTCCAATATTTCTTCTTTATTATAGGTCAAACTTTAAAAAACATTTTTATGTTAAATAAAGATCGCCCAGTCAATATTCTATATTTAATACTTTTCACATAAAAAACTGTTTAAAAATCGATCACTTTTAGACCCAATAAGGCAGAAACAACATGAAGAAAAATTGTGTTATTGTATGCTGCTTCTATTCAACCAAAGAATGAAGTCAAATGAAGTATGTAACAATCAAAATACAGAATACATGGAGATTTTTAAACTTGACAAGTATCATATCATGGATAAAATAAAATGACGATAGGATCCTAAGAGATGTTCTTATAATAGGAAGGTCCCATAAATTGGATGATTACGTGCTGACGTCATTAATGGAATCAGATCCTCGTCAAGCAATCAGGGAATTATCAATTAAGCTTGGTTGTCCATGGTCAACATTTCTAAAGCATATTCATCGTGTCGTGAGTGCGAATCGTCATAAGTCAACAGTTAAAGTGAATGAAACAAGATCTCTTAAAAAACTAGTTTAAGTCAAAAATAATGGAATTCAACCTTTTGAAGAGTGAGAAAATTAAAAATCAATGAAATCGTTGATGCCATAATCGTTTTACACCGGTTACTTTCTGTCAGCTCCTATCAGCGTAAGACAATCTTCAATTCGAGGCAGAGTCAATTGTAAATCAACACTGTTGATAGCATATAAGACCACATTATTTCTTTACACAAACAATACACAAAAAATCGATTAATTTTGCTCCTGCTTTAGAAGGAAATGATAATTGAATAAAGACTCATTCAACAAGCAGCGACGAACAGGAAGCAATTAAATAAATAAACACTGTCGATAGCATAAAATATTCGGTCATTTCTTTGCGTAACAACAAATAACACACTTGAAGTCGAAATCATTATTAGTCGATGAATTTGGGCTAACGATCTATACAATCATGCGATGTATGCGGGGAAGCTCTCCGTCTCTGTCTCGCGAACTGCGTCACATTCTCTCACTATCTCTGTCTGTCTCCGAGCTCAATGTACAAGAGTGCTCTTTCGAATAAGTGGAGGGGGGGTCCCAGGCTCTGGGATAGTACTCTTTTAGGGGTAAATTGAAAATTTAAATCCATTTCGTCTTATTTACTGGATTCAATACGGAGAAATAAAATAATCATATAAATAATTTTTAAAAGAAATGCCTACAAAAAATGCCATTGAAAAATAGCTCGACCGATGGCAAAAAAGGTGATCTTATGCCCACTTGAAGTTAAAATTATTGCTCATTAACTAAAAGATTGCGCTGTGTTGTGTAATATATAATAAAATAGGCGCGCTTCTGGTCTTGTGGTTGCTTTATGCTACGTGGTTACTTTGACGCGGCGCATCTATGATGCATGTGACGGAGACAGAGAGACTACGATCAAATGCCTGGTTGGAGTTTCACTTTTCGTGACGCATTGGCCAATTTGCCTTGCTGCGCCTTTAGAAATTTCATTGCAAAAAGTTCAATCTACTGAACCCTGATATGAAATGATTATTATAGTAACAGTTATTCTATTGTCATCGACACCATGTAGTGGGTCTCATTTTTCATTTCAGAACCAGGCACGCGTAAAAAAGCCACGATCGCCACAGCCACAAAACATGGTTATTATTTACGAAAGTCACGTTTCCAAAATAGGGAATAAATTATTCGCCACTTATCTATGGACGCATTATACTTTCACAAAACGAAAAACAGAAGAGTCTGCTCTTTTTTCGGCGCATCGCAGAGAGCTCATTCGAAGGGGGCACAATTTAAGCGGACGATGGAGTCAATAAATTTCCAAAAGAAACCTCTGCAGCGGGTCATTTATAACGATTAATTTAATGGATGCATTGTAAATTTAGAAAGGTCCCAATTGCAGCAATTGGTGCAGCAAGAATTTATTGGCATGTGTCATTCGCACAATGAATCAAAACATCTATTCAAAGAGAGGTGACCATGAATCATTCGAACCCAATGCTAAACAAGTCGTGATAAACATAAGCGGATTGATTAATTAAACAATTTTCACCATAGTCGATTGTTATCGGTTCTGTTCCGATGATAGTTTGGAATTTCGATCCGTCCTATTTGGCGATCAAATTCGATTATCGTGTACGATCATAAACTTTAATAGAATCTGGCCGAATGGTCACGTTTTGTGCCTTTCTATTCCATACACTTGTCGGTCAACTCTTGGACAGGTTGAGGCTGTTTGCATGATGTCCACCTTGAACTAGTTGCAACATACTTCGGTAACACTTCCTTGTAATTAAAAACGATTATGCTCGAGTTTTTGACGTTCCGGGTCGAGACCCCCATTTTGCCAATTCACGATTAATCAATAATAATACATATATTTTGACTTATTATAGATCCAGTTTTCATAACAAGATTGGGGGTTTTATCCTATTTATCATATTTGGAAGATAAAGGGAAACAATCAAATGAAGAGTTCCTTTCCCCAGAAAAATCCAACATGGAGATCGCCTACATCTAATAATGAATATGATACATTAAGAAGAATGAGAAGAAGAATCAAGGATATGTCACATATTCAAGGAAGCTTAATGAAATGGTTTGATTTAAACTCAAATATAGACGGATCAATATTGACTATCCATTAAGTCATTTACATCACGATGACTTACAAAACATATTTTCGTAAAGCTCTTTAATATGCCAAATGTATAGTTTTACCGATTACAGAATGCACTTTTTTTGCTCAGAATACGCAACACGATGAATTACCACAGACATTTACAAAAGCTTCACGCGTGCCACATTTCTACAAACATCGCCGCTCAAATAATGCACATGTAATCGAAAATAAATTATTGAAATGTCAATCGGTAGCAGGGAGCCATTCAAAATTTAAATTGGCAATGGCACGCTTTTTTCCAAGACATCTCTTAGCCAAGGCTGTATTTGTATGCATTGTGTATCGATAGAAAGCGCCGGTCATTTTCTGACATTTCCTGTGTTCCATTGTCGCCAATTCGTGGATGTAATTAATTGACGTCAAAATTAATATACGCCATTTTTTACGCTCAATGGTAATGGATTCAGCGACGCCCACCACAAGGGAAGTCAAATTTTGGCGTTTGAAGGATATTTGGAAAATGTACCAATATAATGAAATGCGTTTTAATCGATTATGTTCAGAACGTATCCATAAATATATATATTGTTCGGAGCTTAATAATATAGGGTGATATGAAATTTGAGCAAATTATATAGACGATGTTTTGATTGGCTCGAATTTAAATAGACCATTTTACCCAACTGCAATGGTATCATGCTCATAAAAATAAATTACTATGGCAATACTTGGAATGGCTCGAATAATTTTATTGTATATTTTTATCATAAATAAGTGATATTTCTATTATTGGATTGTTAGAATTTTTTTGCATAATCAAAACATGTTTAACATTTTATATAATTATTATGACATTGACATGATTTGATTGGATGGATTTGAAGTCATCTTTAATTCATGAATTAGTATTGTTTATTCGTCAAGTTTAAGAATGTTGTCTCATAAAAATTCGTGGTTTAAGTCTATTTAATGCTATTTATCTGCAAACTCAGTCGTGATAATGTTTTAAATGGGTTAAAAACGGGGTGGCAAAGCAGGCGACCACCATGGGCGCAATTAAGCTTGGGGCACAAAACGTAGAATACCGACCCATGATTTTTATTTTATTTGACCATTCTACTTTATACGAATCAACACTGTCCGCTTTTATAGCATATACTAAGTTTTCTATTCTTTCTTCTCTTCATTATTGCTTAAACATTGTGCCGACCCAACCAGCATAAGCCCGCAATAAAATAAAGACAATATTTTCGACCGATTATAAAATTTAAACAACCCACCCGATCAGTCTTCTTCGTTTTATAATGAGAGTTCGTAATCGTTATGTAGCCATGTTCAGGTATGGCGTCCAATCGCGAGACATTCGTTCGTCATGTTAGCGGTCCGAAAACCAGACCGATTGGACACAGAGGCCTTATAGCCACTCCTGTCCTCTTTTAAGTTTTTTTTGCGGCATTTTTTATGATCTGTACGATCATGAAAGCTCCCTCAGAGACTAGCTTACATAGATGGTTTGCGCCAAATAGCGAACAAGTCCAGTTTTCTATGAATTGATGCAAAAACTCAGCTTTATTGCTGTGAAACAACGCCAAACACTCGATTGAAACATCATCACGGCCAAAATAATAGACATATTTTTCCAAATTTCAGTTTGTATCAAATTGGCTCAAATTATTGGTTTTTAACAGGGTGACACGATTTACACATTATGACCGGGTTTGACAGATTCCTGACAAGGTGTGAAAAGATCCATACGTGTCGAGAATTGCGCATCAGTCGTGTCTGACCCGAAAAATTATTAATAGTACGTCTGACCCAGTCCGAAAATGGATGCTCTTTGTAGTCGCCGATATTCCAAAATTATATGAAATTTCCTCAGTTAATGAAGATCGCTCTCGTGATCTCCCGATCTCGTTTGGCATTGAAGCTCATCATGGAAGATCACGGCATTTGTAATTTTTTCCGCGTTCGTGTCTGGATCATCCGTATCGTTCGTCAGCATCATCACAGTCGATGCCCATTGGGAATGCCGAGAAAGTTTTGAATTCTACAATGGCAGACGGCATTCTTGGAAAGTTTAGAAATGGCGACATTCACACGTGGATCGTTGAAAACACCGTTGCACCAATAGTTCGACGATTTTTCTAAGCTGCGAAACGATTGCGGTTAAGCTTTGGAAAGCACTGGTTTTCGGAGGAGTGTTATAATACATTTTTATTATGAAACCAAACAGTCTGAATCTAAATGGAGCCCGTGGGAAACATTCGGGCGGAATAAAAGTTTTAATTGTAAATATGGCATATAATCCTTAAATGCGAACTTACATGTGGATGCTCCAAAATGTGTTTTTGCTCATTGTTAATGGCCTTAACATGGACATTAATTTATTAAAATTGCGAATTTTATTCATAATATAATTAAATTAATCTTATACAATAACATTTTCAAATCCATACAAAATTTTGCACGCAAATAATATTGGAAGAATAATGGTTTACGATAATTACGCCATCAACAAGGACAAATACTAAAGATAGACAATCATATTGTAAGAATGGCTTATTTGAATAAATGACGGGAAAATATGTGGAAAATTCCGGGAAATTGACGATATTTAATTAATTCAATGCGTGAATAATAGAAAAACCAATTGTTTTCCTGTATGTATATTTTGTTTTGATCTTGCATTATAAATATTGTACAAAGAGTATTAAAGTTCATTCAAATTGCTAATTATTATCAATATGCAGTCGAAATGTCCATCAAACATATCGTAAAGTGGACAATATGTTCAATAACTCAATAACTGAACATTTTGCCTTTTAAGTACTGGAGGAATTATCTTATTATTAATCCCGAAAGAAAAATATTGATATACAAGCAAGTAATAATACGATAAATAGAATTTGCATAAGTTAGATAAGCAAGATTTGTAGCATCGAAAATATCGAAAAGCACTCATTTAGAAAAGCTATGGCATTTTCTATCTATATTAATGTATAAAATGCTACATTATAAATACGTCTATGTTAACTACTTTAACAAGGTGCTATCCGTTTTAATCACCAGTACAAAAAAATACAAGAACATGAATTATATATTGGATTAGTGATCAATTAAAAATGTAGAGATTTGGTCGTTCGTTCGCATACGAAATAAAAGATTAGTCTCTGAATATTTTATGGCATGATTTCGATTTGCGGCTCCCATCCTACCTTCTTATAAGCTAAAGTTAATTGAGTTTTGGTTGCTCTAACCTCGATGAACGTTCGTCCAAAGATTGTGTTCTTGCGTTGCCGATGGTCAATCTCAAAATTAATGCATTCTAAGACGTAAATAGAGTTCATGGTTTAAATGCATCATCTCAAGATCATGAATAAACATCTCGCATTGAATAATGTGTTTATCTCGTCAAGGTGGCCATATGCTCCGAGATAGAATTACGTCGCGAAGATGTAAGTAGAAACGTCTGCGAAGCAATAAGACTTGCCAATTACGACGAGTTTCACCGGCACAAATTAAAATTTTATACTACGCGGTGATGTTAATCGTTGAAATATTCAATTTGGTGCCATCCGTCTTTATGATTTCACTGCTGGATTATAATATGCATTGGCTGACACTGTGTTGATATACTTTCTAATGAGCCACTTGTAAACAATGCATGTTAACAAATATTGACATGTAGAAAAATCATTAATGACTTCGTGAGGATTAATACGACAATGTCGTTAAATTCTAAAAAAAATGTTAATAATATCGTGACACGAAAGAAACATGACGTTTTTCATAAAATCTATTCCATATGGGGCTCAATTATACGTTATATTGTTGATGGAAATCATGTGATTTTGGCGCGAATTTTTCCTCGTGATAAGACTTAAATACAGCAGAGAAGCAATCATTTAATCGCCCTTTAAATATATCAAATTTGATTTAATATACCCAAGCATAGTAATTAAATAAATAAGCCCTTCAAAAATATATTGAGCGGAAAGCCTATATTACATAATAAATTTGGATTTACCCCCCAAATGAAAATAAATATACTGGGGGAATCATTTTACTGGGATGCTTTTACTTTATCGCTTGGCGAAAATCCAAAAATAAAGAAATTTTAAGCAAATACATAAATTCTCATTTCTTAAATGCATCTATCAGGATTTATTGTATGTCCTGGTGTACCTGTTTCCATTGATATCGCGCTGCTTCCCGTTCTCATCCTGGTTCCTCTGCTTCGACGACATCTTCAGCCACTAATTACTGAAGCACCCGTTCACCTCGGTCCACCGATGGATAATGAAGAATGACCTCATTAGATAGCCTACAGGTGACTGCAGAATGGTTTCGTAACAACACCAAGTCAACGTGTTAACTTTTCATATCTTATAAATTAAGTTCTGGCTTTGTCGTGAAGTAACCCATATTTGTTTTTGGTACATATTTTTAGATATGAATTATGATACTGACGACGCTGCGTATGGCTCCAAAAAATGGAGCCAATAATAGACAAAGTATGACGAATTATATTTCGTGACTTAATTAATATATATAACTTTATAACAGCGGCTTTGCTATGAGCCATTTTATTACAGCCATGTCCATTAGGTTCTACAAAGAATGTCCATCTAAAAACTCAAACATGCCATATGAAGAAAATATGTTATTTCAGTCATATTTTGTCAATATGTTATCAAACATTTTTTTTGAAAAAAACATTCAATATATGCATCGAATGATACATATCTTGATGAAGAAAAATGGAAATCGCTTAGTAAAAGTGGTCATCGTCATCATATCGTAGTTATAAGCAACCTAATATAGAAATAAAATTTCTCTTCGATGTGCATTAATTAATTAGTATTACAATAATGTCATTTTGAATAAATATTTGTAATTTTTATAGTGAAACTTCTGCAGGTGCAGTGGGGCAAACTCCAACCGGCAATTGTCAAACAAAAATCAAAATATCATTTCTAGGCACTCTATTTTTATGCGTTCCTACGGAAACATAAACAACAAAAATACATTTATGCCTATATTAACCCTTTGCAATCGAGACCCTTTTTCGCGCGGCGAACTAGCAACTCGAGACGATTTACAGCACTTTTGGCGAATTTCTTACTCCTGACTTAAAATCATTACACACAAATTAATGTATAAAACTTTTATATTTTAACATTTTATATATCTTTACACCTTTATGAATAAAATTTCTTAAATATTAGTCTCTGTAATTTTGCTTTGTGTGATATTTTATCAAACAATTGCCAAGATGCATGCCTGGCTTTTCGGGGCAAATGTTACAATAATATGTAGTTTAATGTTTTTGTCGGCTTTGTTTCTTTGAGAACAGACTTTGCAATACTTCCTAATTCCTGTTCAATGCTTATAGGGATCAAAAACATAGTAGTCTTTCTGCCACGACTGTTAAGTTCAAAAAGTTGTGGACTAATTTCAGATAAGAAAATCTTATATATATTTCATGTTACACTTTATAATATAAAGAAGTGTATAGGGACTCGTTTCAAAGAAACTAAATGTAAATAGCTATTGCCGTGCATCGAGTTTTTGTATAAAATCGAGTGGTGAGCGAGAGTCACCTCTCGAGTGCAAAAGGCTAATACAACAAGATTGACCCTATTGATTGTTGTTCAGCCATCGAGACTAAAACCGTAGAACAAGGGATTAATCTAATATTCTATCTATACTATAGTATACGGAGGATTCTTAGTATAGACATGAATATGCTAATTATGGAAATGTATTCATTATTAATGGAAATTATCCCAATGCAAATGAATATCAATTTTAAAATATCTAATATAAAAATGAACGGAACCATGACAATTTTGAACGCATTGCAATTATGTTAGTAATAAATTTGATCGAATTAATGCGTAATTTATGGAAAAAAGGGGAACATTGTATACCACGTACATGACTGCCAAAACTATGAGTGCACTTTCATGGATGATTGACATCAAATTCTAAATGATTTTCAATGTCGTCCTCATTTAAAAAAAACGTTTGGAAAACCGTAATCGTTCTTATCTCGATTCAAGGCGCTGCAAAAATGAGGGTCAGTGGGAAAGTTTACGTCGATTCCATTGTCTCGTTCATGTTTATAAACCCACAAACAAGTGTAGATTTACATTAAAATAAATATTTACGCCGCTTTTCTCACCTGTCGAATGGTAATAAACATCGATTTCGTACGACAAAGTTTACCGTACAACAAATTTCACCGGAACACTTCTCTTGTGTTTGTGGTTCACCCACAAATTTGCCATAAGTGAACCATCACGCTGTCATAAATACGAAAAATCTATGTTTGTTTTTAGATGAACAAGATTGAAGTTTTAGTGCAGATCGTGCTCAAGAAATTAAGATAAAACTCAACTCAGTTTGAAATAATTGAGTGAGTTCTTCGAGCTACTTTTCGCGTTGAAATGGAGCCATGGAACAAGAAATGCAATCAATGTGACAAACGCGACAAAAGTGAAAATTACGACTCTTTCAAATGTATTAAAAATATTTAAATGAAGTTTCTAATGCAATCTTATAGATCATTTCATTTTTAAGTGATTGTTTCTGAAGATGCCATGGATCCGGAAACTTTTCTAGGGAAAGGATGTGGTAGTTTTTCATTACCCTTATACATGAGTCAGTCAAGTCAGTATTTTTTTCTGGTAGCAAATAATCTGATGGAGTAGCGAAATTATCTTTTTTTTTAAATTGTGCCACGAATTTATTAATCGGCTTAGTATTTATTTTTTCAGATCCAGAAAATCATCTAAGCCTGGATCGATGCGATTGTTCGAAAATATTACTTTCAATTTCTCAAACATTGGTTGGATGAATTTTTTTTTCACCATCTGGATTTTAAGGACTGAGCCTTAAAATATACTATTTTTATTACATTTGATTATGTATGAGAATGGATTTCATTGAAATAAAAAATAAGACAAAAAACAGAAAAAAGCATTTGAACAGTTTTGTGCACACATGCTTCTCTGTCGATTTTCGCCGGCTAAATATCGTATCGATAAATTTGTAGTGTTAATATTTATGATTAATTTTCATGATCTAGATTTCTTGATCCAAGATAAGTAAATACTGAGATGATTAATTGAACCAGGCAGAGCCATTTATGATTAATTAATTTGCAATAACCCATAAATTCTCTCCTACATAAAAAAAAATCGTATTCAAATGAATTTGTACCAATCAAAGCATATGTGGAAGGCATTATAGGAAATCACCACATAAAAAAACATTTACCTGGGGAAATCTTGTTTTATGGTTTTCCAAATTAATATAACCCCTTGAAGTCAGTCGGTTTATTGCAATGATGAATTACTAGCAAATAAAATTAATTGAATGTTATTAAATATTAGAGAAGATATCTGCCATAAAATTACGATTAACATATCATTACGCCTTTCAGTAAAGTATGAAGTAGAATAATTATCCGGCAGAGCAACTACATAACGAAAAAAAGTGTGAATGCATGCGTTGTAAATCATACAAGCCACACATCTAGATATGAAACATAATGACATGAAAATGTGCTTCTCAAATATTTGGCGCGCGATTAAATTGCTTTAAAATTATAGGTGTCACTTTTGGGTCAATAACATGAACGAAATCGATACGCCCATCAATAAAAAATTAATATCCTATTTATATTCGTTCCATTGGCAGATCCGTGTAGGCTAACAATTTAGACCGATCTTTTGAATGCATCAAACACGCAGGGAACCCGAAGTAGACTCGAGATACGACTCAAAATGACCCAGATTTATCCAACTGCAACCAATTTGCAACCACATTCCTGCAACCAAGAACTACTTCTACTCTGCAAAAACCTGCCTATACCGAATGCATAATGTAATCTGCGAACCCTTTGGGGAAAACTCGTATAGCCACAACGTCCATGGGCCCCCTTAAAGTATGACGAAATGGGCGTAAATTATATATCAGCAGGGCATGGCGAGGGTTAAACGTGGAGAGAAAACAAATTTGCATGCCTAAAAAATGGCCAAAATAAATATTTGACAATTCTGTGGCAAGTCTTTGATATCATACTTATATAGACCAGACATTCTTTCCGTTAATTAACAATTTGCTACACCCAAGCACATCCGCCACCTCAGGGTATTGCAAAGAGAAAATGGGCATGTGAGCCATAAAATCAATGAAATAACTATGACAAATGCACTATTGACTAAATATAAAATATCATCAAAAACTTGTGTAAATTTCACAAGGTAGTATGAGAAATATCCTAAAATTAATATTGAGGCGAAATGATTTTTTAATTTTTTCTGCTACATTGCAATGTAATAAAGAAAATAGGATCAGTCAATCAGTCTATAAATTTAACAATTTAAAAAAACTATTCTGCAGTCAATTTCTTTTCATTGATAACTTAGATAATAAAATACCTTTACTAAAGTATGACAAATCGTTCATTACCATAAATAATAACTACAGTGAGACAAATTCTTCCTTTTTGCGGTGTTAATAAAATAAAGGATTCCATAGTATACTGCGGGTTTGTGTCGAGGCTGCGGAGCCCCGTCTATACTAAGGGCCGTACGCCGCCGTCTTTCTCATCGAGGCCCTTCAGGCTAAGATGCAGCATGAGAGGTAGCTATCGAAATTTTGCACCCATTTCTACAAAACTATTTTTTATTTCAGTCAGTGTTCAGGAAAGTTACAGTCTATCAAGCTTTCAAATTTAAAATAATTATATACACCGGCATTAACTTAAAATCTACAAAGTTTTATTTATGTTATTTTTTGTCAAATAAACGTCATCTACTTTCGATACAAGGTGGTTAGGGTTTTGGTAGACACGGCTAAAGCGGTTTTGTAAGAACTAGATTGAAGTATTTTTATAATATAAAATATAATATAATACCAATAATATTTTTATAAGCATATATTTGCAGGTGTAGCGTGGGCGATTTACCATCCCCACGTAGTAGCGCTGTTAACAGCGACATCTTCCATCTCTCTTCAGGCGCAATGTGTTATTTTAACAGCGCCATCTCTTGTTGCTCTGCGGAGACATTGCACCTGTATACCAACCGATCGCTTCTTGCGCGTGCACCTTTGCCGATTGGGTATTGACGCGCAGGAGGCGGGAGTCGGGAAAGTCGTCATTTAGCCTTGGCTGCGGGAAGTCGTCCTTCCTGCAGCCAGATCTCTCTCTTTCTTTCTCTCTTTCTCGTATGGAATAAATATATTATATCCGATAGAAGAACGGACCCGTACGCTAGCATGGCCATCCCGACGAGCACGTGGGGGCAGGGAGCCACCCGGGGACTCTACCCTCGAAAGCGCCCTCGCCTCAACGTTACACAGCTTTGTAGTGATGAGCTTTGTAGAAATAATTATACAAATATTGTTTCTGCTTCCTGTAATATCATTGAATGCGGGAAATGGTAATATTTTTGAGTAAATAGGTTAAAAGCCGCAGCATCAAGCGCGTTCAATGCATAGTCAAGCCAAACATATAAACCCCACATATAAAGTGTTAAGGTGGCATATCTACAATAGACGTAAACGACCTTCATATGAGATTTTTCTAGAGGTAAAAGTAGGAGAGGATCTATACGTTAGTGACAAAATTTTAATTATTGGTAAATAATATTTTAATGATTGTTGCAAATCATTCAACGGTGGCCCTGTTGTTTATTAATCGTCTCAAAGTCTACTTTTTCAAAATCAGGAAATCAGACTATACCTGGATTAAGGACGGTCCCAAAATTCGCCAACATGATCTGATTTTGAACCAATTTTTTTAATAAAAGTTCTGAAGCTAATCCAATGTACCAAAATCAATATATTTTTTTTAGTGTTTATTAGATTTGCCTTGAATACATTGCCAAAATTGAATGCTAACTGTACCCAGTCAATGATATGTTGTTCTCCATTATGGGAGAGGTCAACTTTTTGTGTCCCGTTTTATCCTAAATTCAATAATCCGAAGAGCTATCAAAGAATCGTGACCAGCAATGGTAATGATGACGTCGGGAAGAAAAATAGGCACATAAAACACTCGCGTGGGAATGCGTTTTAATTTACAATAGCGAGTCAAGATCGTTAACTGCCATAATACAGTTACGTTTCAAACTTTTTCCCGGCGTCGTTTCGCAGACAAAATTGAAAGTTGTCGGCAATGTGTGAAAAAAAGTAAACAAAGAGCGCTTTTATGGTCGGAATAAATTTGGACGCAGGCAATAAATCGTTCGATAAGCGAAATTGATAAAAAAAAACCGAATGACAGACGGAAAAGCGCCGAAATTTAAGTGATGTATTTGAGCTCAGCAGATGACCACATGCTTAATAACAGGTTTGTTATTTTCTAAAACCATTATTAACTACATCCAAAAAAATTAACATGGTCAAGGTCGGTTTCGTATGGTGAGATCCGCTTGCTAGAAATTTATTACGAGCTTAAACTTATAAATATTTGTACACAAGAAACCGTAGTGCGATTAATTTGCAGCTACTCGAATGAATTTTTAATAAATACTCATGAGTTTTGAAGCATATTTCAATTGAGAAACAATTAGGCAACAAAATATCTTCTTCTGCATCAAGAAGAGCATTAATATTGCAATATTATTTTAAAAAAGTGTTTTATTAACACATTCCCGTCTAGTTAGGCATGGCAATGTATTTCGCCTAACGTAGGAAGTATTTGCAAAAATATGCAATTTTAGAGTAAATACTCTTTATAAATATACAAATATATCTCCAATGACAACTACTAAAATCATAATCAATTTTCTTAACTAAAAGCTTAACATCTTTATGCACGAAGAAGCATTGTAGCGAAAAATTAACCCATCCGCAATGACCATGTAACAACTCTGCATCCGATTAGACTCCATCCAACTATAAAGCACAATAAAATTATGTAAATATAAAAAAAATCCCAGGAAAGACGATGAAAAATAGATTTTCTTATGTTATGAAAAAGAGAGAGTTATGATGGCGACTATTGAAGAACAATAGTTTCCACGACTCTTACACACGACCGATTATAAAACTGGGGTTCACGTTCGTAACACTTGATTAATATGATTAATATTTAAATGCAGTTTTGAGGAACGCTATCGCAATTATCGCAAGCTTCCTTTTATTGTCACACAAATGCCGAATGATAAGCTTTCGCAATAACGTAATCGTTTTTCCAATAAGACAACCCATTGCGATAAAATTCCCATTGTAATTTTGTAAGCGTTTCTCAAAATATTTATTTTGCGGGATCAAAAGCTCTCGTGAACGTATATTTAAGGGAATAACCTATTTATTCTTGGGCGCCGAGCCTTTCTTAAATAGATTCTATAACATCAGAGGAGAGATGTAATTGAATTTTGCGGACAAAGGCAGTGAAGCTCTACGTCAAATAGGAAATAACAAAACGTTCCCGTATACCTTCACTATAGCAAATGTAATAAAAAAGAAAGGATGCTATTAAAATTGAAGTAAATTTATTAGGCTCAAAGGTTGTATACTAAGTGCACAACTTTTATGTGTGCGTTTGGATAAATTCTCGTGTATAATATGCAATAAAACATGCATATCGCGAATTAAGTCGCGAATTATATAATGGTATTTGTGCATTCATTTGTGGTTAGCAGCCCGTGGCTAAGCTTGTGGCATATAAGATCAGGAAGCTTGCAATATTCATGTTATTTATATTCACTCGAACCATAATGACAAGTGCTCTTTAGCGCTTTGGACACCACCAGCAATAAATCATTTGACCTCTCCAACCACGATGCATTTCTGCAGCGATGTTACCGGCGCTTACAGAAAGAAGTCTATCGTTCAGGGTTCAAAGCCCAAGCTGGTGGCCACCACCTGAGATAATTGTTCGAGTTATTCAGTCACGGTATAAGCACAATCCATTGTCCGGTATTTACTAGCTTGCTTACTCGAATGAAACCTTACCGTATTTAAAATAAATGATAGCAATATCACACTAGAACCGGAGGAATTGAGCCGCCCCGGGTTCTGATCTTAAACTCTATCCGAGATAAGCCAATTATACGCTGTCAATCTGAGTGTAGGTTTGGAAAAGTATAGTCTACATTTGTAATAATGCATTTGGAAAACACCAACTTTCCATTTTGGATCATCCACTATGCAATAATAGGATAATTCATGATATCAAAAGCTTACCTGACTATAAGATTGATCTGAGAAATGTATAGAGACTCACCTGAAACAAAAACAAAAAGAAATTGTTATAAAATGGAAACTATGGAAATCATGTGAAAGTTATCAGACTAAAAAAAACCATTGAAAAAGGTGATCGTTTCGAAAACGCTTTGAGATCACATCTAGATTGCATCAATTGGCTTTCTTTGAAACAGTATAATTGAAATTACTCCCAAAAACAATCATGAATTCATTGCAAAAAGTACTGTGAATTTACAATAAAAATAATACGTCATCGAGATGCTTTTGCTTTATCATCGTAAATTAGTAGTTAGAAATGTTTGTATTTATCAATATAAAGATGTGATGATTTTTAAGCATCCGTTATGATATGATTTAGAAAAAACACATCATAAACATAATATTTTTTATCGCCCATATTAGATTATAGCAACAATTTGAAAAGGTTCAGTTTAATCGAAAAATATCTTTCCAAGATCGAAAAATTGTAGATGATTTTTCCGAAAGACTTTATAACAAAATTTTAAATATAGTCTATAAATATAGCAAATTTCCTTATGATTTTTTTGAGTTTATTTTATACAATAGGTCAGAAACGTAACATGAACTTAAAAATGCTGTATACAATCTTTGATCACAGAATTCTTTAAATATAACAATGTAATCTGACGTTTTATAGCATATTCTAAAGACCCGGACTAATAGGATTTCATGATATTTATAAATCGATTCCGCCCCCACCCCCTTCCGGAAATACAATTTATTTCTTAATGTTAACTAATACTATTATAAATGCAATAAATTAAATAAAAAGCTGTAAAAAAAATACTATGATAGAGTGTCTAGAGGTTACGTTGCTTCCATGATCGTACAAATCATAGAAAATGCCGCAAAATGCTCTAAAAGAGGACGGAGTGGTCATAAGGTTAGTATGCTCAATCGGTCCGCTTTTCAGACCGCTGATGTGGTGAATGAGCGGTTTGCGATCGGATGCCACACCTGAACATAACGATAAACGAAGAAATGAGGGATTAGACAACTTAGTATATATTGTAAAAACGGACAGAGTTAATCAGTGTTAGTTCATGTAAAGTAGAATGGTCGAGTAAAATAAAAACCATATGCAACTCTCGATCGGGTCGGTATTCTGCGTTTTGCACCCCAAGCCCAGTTGCGCCCTGTCTTTCACCTAAGTAAGAAATGTAAAATGGCTAAAGATGCACAAACGAAAGACGCACATATGCGTAACCCGACAAAAATGTGTCAACATACGATTTTTTTATTCCAGCAGATAAAATTCTTCTGTGAATTTTGATATTAATAGAAAATTGTCAATTATTTCTAAGCTGAGATCTGAGAGAACCGTTAGAACAATGAGTTTTAAATCAAGTTGTAGCACTTAAACGTAGATACATTACAAGTTCTCATTTTATATCGAAGACCCCTCATATTTTTCTCTCGCCCCCTTTCCAAAAGAACAGGAGCAAAGTTGATGAATGATATAAAAAATCTTGAAACACTTACAAAAGAGAGTCTCGTGCCGCGATTCAATCTAATATTTCAAACGATATAATATTTTTGATTTATGTCACAACGACTTTCCCAAATCGACGAAGATTTATGACTGCTCCCGGAGGAGATTAAAAACGTCCCCATATAAGTCGAGCAGTAAAATTGACGACTCCGCATAAAAAGCGCCGATCTTAAATTCGCGAGTCGCCTACATGGCGTAATTCGAACCGGCTAAATAGACGTCCGTTTAATAGTTGCATTCGATCAATTGATCGCGTATGCACTTTATGACGTCCAATTGGTTCCGAGCCAGTTTCTCTCGATAGAAACCTGAAATCGGTTTCAATTTTTCACTTTCACTGATTGGCGACAATTATCGACGACAATTCGAAGAAAGTCTCGACAGAAGGCGCTGTCGGCTTGCATACTCGATTATTCTTTTAGGCTTGGTCGATAATCGAAACGATCGAGTTTTTGTGGTTGGCTCGTGACGAATTGCGTAATCCGATTTTATTAAGACTGCTTTCGCCGGCTCGTTATATCAGATTCGAAAAAAATGCATTTTAAAACTCGACGAGAATGGTAAAGGACCAGATTTGGCAGCTGATATGGTCATAAACATTGCTTTCATGACCACTTTTTATAAGCGTCCTACGCATTTTGCTTTTTACACCACGACACTTAATTAATCAATTAGCGATTTGATTTTTAGCTACTAAAAATCAATGCATTTTAAATTGATGAATGGTTCTTGTAAACACACAAACATAATGAAGCATTTGTAAGCAGACCGATTGAGAATTTAGCATAAAACCCAGTTATTAAATCTACATATTGATTCGGTCTTCTGCCTGAGGTATTAGATAAAGCGGAAAGAAATGTCATTTTTTTATTGCGTCCTTTGCCGTTAGTTTGCCTCGGGTTGCTGTCAAGTGAATACGTCAAGGTTGATGTCATTTTGAAGCTTTGTTATTTGTCTTACTTTTTCAAATATTTTTATATTTTTTTAGCCATAGTGAAAATGTCCAAGCCAGAAATTGATGAGACCCATTTGCGATCATGTTTACTGTTTTTATTCGACAAAGGATTAAAAGCAAAAGAAGTTACTCAGAGCTTCTGTGATATATATGGCAACATACTGAATATTCTAAAATGCCATAGATGGTTCAAAAAATTCAAAAGTGGCGACAGAGATTTGAAAAATAAACCAAAATCAGGACGACCTCTAAAAATCGATGATGACGCATTAAATTCTCTGGTAGAATCTGATCTTCGAAAAACAATAAAATAATTATCGCTAGACATCGGTTGTCCCTGATCGACAGTAAAAAACCATTTGAAAAGACTCGGGAAAAAACATAGACAGGGAATTTGGGTACCGCACGAGTTGTCATCAACGGCTTTGGAACAACAGATTATTCGCTATTGTCCAAGTATAAAACCGATCCATTTTTAAGAAAGATCGTTACTGGGGATAAGAAGTGGGTCCTCTACAACAGCCCGAGAAGGAAAAACAGTGGCTTTCTTCAAATCAAGTACCTGTTTCTACCCCTCGCCGTCATTATCCTTGAAAAAGGTCCTCCTTTGTGTTTGGTGGGATTTTTTAGCGTAATTCAATACGAATTATTATAACCTGGCCAAACTGTTACAGCAGAGCTATACTGTGATAGATACACAATTAGATAGGTTAAAAGCGGAAAAGCTCAAAAAGCGATCAATACTAGTTAACAACCAAAGAAGAATATTACAGCATGATAATGCAAGAGCACACGCAGCAAGGATTACGCAGAACAAAATAAGGGAGCTAAATTTGGAAGTGCTGCAACATCCACCATATTTTCCTGATATTACACCTTCAGACTATCATCTTTTCAAGTCATCAGAAAATTCGCTTCGCGATAAAAAAAAACTCACTTCTGTGGAACAAGTAAAAATCATTTGAATTCTTACTTTAGTGGAAAACCGGCCGAATTTTACGAAAGTGGTATTAAAAAGCTACCTAATCTGTGGAAGGCGATTATAAATAACAATTACAATTATTTAATTGAGTAATATTGTACAGCTTTTATTAAAATGATTTTTTTATTCAAATAACAAAAAAATGACATTTCTTTCCGCTTTAAATAATATAATATCCGTTGTCGGATATAAGCGACGTTCCTGATTATATATATATCATCTCAGTGCTTACTTTTTCGATCCAGAAAACGGCTAGACCTGGATCAATTTGTTCCATAATCTGGATTTGAACCCAATTAGCTATTGATTGAGTACTCTTGGAGTATCATTTGGATTTAAAAAAACTATGCACGATTAATGACGCTATAAAAGTTGCCATAACATATAATTAATTGTTATGTCCATCTTCAAAATTAGTTCAGTCGACAGAATATCAATTGAGCCATCATTGTTCAATGAGGGATCCCCATAAAACTATATTGTGCTCCTGAGAAACATCATTACTCTGCATACCCACAGCATTCTGTCATTAATACGAATCCAACCAGCAAGCGCCATTGGATACACAATACGACTCGATTAACTTCCAAAATATTTTATAGAAGCCATATCACGATTTCAGATAAGCCACGAAGAATGAAGGCTTCGACGGGTCTACAACGTCATGGTGGGCCCGGTTTTTTGCGTTTTTTTACGCAGGGATCTCGTATCTTCCGAATTTACCGCTATTTTGCTCACATTGTCAGATGGATCCGGTTGATAAAATCATTTATTCTGGGTCCATAGTATCAGAAAATACCGGTGGTCTACCATCTTAAACGAAGAAATAGCGTTCTGCGATATTCACTGTTGAATTTTTTTTTGACCCAACTATCCATATCGATATCTATCAAAAACTCATATTATTTTCAATGTAAAATCATTATCTATGTGTACATTTCTAGCTGCTATAATTAATATGAGATAATAAAGACTGTTAGCTCTTCTATGTTAGCTAGTCCATTGTATCTTAATTATTTCATCCGGTAATGTTACAAAACTGTTTCAACATCATCATACATCAACAAGTAATCCATTGCAGAATTAAACCCACAAACATATCATTTTAAATTAATAATTGTTATCATCTGTTGCTTTGTTATTCAATAATATTCTCGATTAACTTCAGATCAAACATTTAAGGGGTTTTAATTTATATTTGCATAGGTTTCAATGCCAATAGCCAATTAAATTTATAATATATTTATATGTATTCATATTCTTCCCGATCATGATAAAATATTTTACTGATTGTTCATATATAGGTAGAACCCAAAATGGTTTTCGTTTTATTGTTTGATCGTTTTTAGAATAATGTATCAGAGTTTCACTGTATTTATCAATCTCAAAAGATTTTCATAAAAAAATTGAAAGTTGCATAAATTGTCTGAATGGATTGCCTTTAGTATTTTCCAAAGATCAAAAATACAGGATATTAAATTATACTCAAACAGGAATTTTACGCCACTTACAATGCATTATTGTACATCGTGCAAAAATGTCACGGCCAATTCAGCACACATTATAAATGCATTTCTAGAATATGCAAATTAACAGATTTTTGTTTTAAACTCTCATTTGTGTTGATTCAGTAGTGGTCAGCCTTGATTTGGCAAAAGACAAATTTAAGACACTCTTTCGAATTGCTCATAAAAATAGACGAAACCGCCAAGATGCAATCCGTTATGTCTGAGGTATCATATTAACGTAAACAAACACGAAACGTAATACAATCGTAAAGAGTTGCATAAACGAAGTTATGAAAAATTGGCCAACCTCGTTTTATAATTTCTCCGCAGATCGACGGACGAAGAAATTAGAAAGGTACGCCATCAAGCCGACGGACATTAATGAGTCGAAGAAAAGTGTTTCGAAGTTGTTTAGTCAAGATACTTTTAACGAAGAAGTTAATTATGAGTTCATTAACGTGATGGAGCTCGTGTATATTATAATTGACTGTCGACGGACGAACCGAAGATTTAGCAAATAAATATCTGCTCAAACAGCAGATGATGATGTAAAAGAAGCAATGCTTTGCTGCGGATTCGATAAATCGACTGCTCGAGAGCGATCATATTAAAAAGATAAGTCAATTATAATGAAGAAGTTTTCTTCCTGCTGTACCACTTGGCTTATAAGGAGAAGATAAATGAGACGTCCAAGTATACATTGATGTATCTCCTACTGGAAATATAAATGTCTTGGTTCGAGAATCATGATATTAAATCTATTCATGCGATTTATTCTACAGATCATCGCAAAATGAACCGAGCAATACTCGTATCCCGGTACAAAAGATTCTTCAATATTTGCCATTCAAAGGCTCCTGATAAAACTTCTATATGTAAAATCCTATTGTGTTTATTCTTGTATTAGAGAATGTAAAATATTTGACATGCTAAATAGTTCCTTATAGCTTAGAAAGCTTAATGTATCGTATACGTGTATGTATTGTGATGGACAAAAGCCAAATGACACATTAGATGGATTACATATTGTTGAAGGGAAATTGGAAAAGAAATATTAACACTCACATGTGCCTCAAATATCACATGAAAAAAACACCCCATCAATTATCCTAAATAATTTCCAAATTTTTTAATTATACCAGCATTTTCCTAAAAGGCTGTAATATTCCCTCAAAAAGATACAAGGAATTAATGCTAAATTTCGTTAAAAATTAACAACTATCCAAAGAGCAATTATTGTGAAATTTTATCTAAATATAAGAACTTAGCCCAATGAAAACACTGCAATTTTCTAACATATCAAAACTCTATAATAATTCTTCATATTAACGTATTAAAACCTAATTTGGAATGTAGTTTTATATAATTTGTTTAAAAATTATATAATTGTAAAATTAGTGAACATTAAACTGTGGTACTAATAAAAAATGCGCATCGAATTCCGAATATAACAAATCACTCAATAAGTTCAAAGGTTTTTTTCTTCTTCATTTGGTGTATTTTTTGCAAATTCTTAAAAAAAATCCTACGAACTTATTGAGTAATGTGTTGCGTATTTATTATATATTTTTTTAGTGTCGGTATGGTTTTTATCATAAAAATAAAATTAAACAGGTTATTTATATTTTCTTGTATAAAATGATGAAATGCAAAAATCTATGTGCATCGACGAATTTGAAAATGTATAATTTGCATTTTTATAAAATTTGATTTCCAGAAAATAAGTTGAAGATATAATTTGGTAAACATTTACACAATAACAAATCCAGCATAGCATCAATAAGATTCCTTTTAATCTTTTTCAAATATTTTTATAAGCAAGATGAAGATCACCTTGATAGAAGTTGGTCACTGATTAGTCAATGACAAGCAGACAAAATAAAATTAAAAAAGACAAACATATTTACTGATGATTTCAAGAAAAACGCCATTATGAGGCCATCCAAATATTTCGATTAACCCATCAATTATCCTTAATGTCAAAAACCCAACATTAGCAGCAATCGTTCGTTTGTTGTGTAAGTATTTATTTAAAATGGAGTGGGCGTGTGGCATCTTGCACCCTTTAGACCAGACTAAGTGATTGTGCATCGTCGTTGCACAAGGCGCTGTTTAGGCCTCCGATAGCCGCTGGCCAAGATCGTGCCAGCAAGATCGTGAAGTTGATCTAGCATTTTCCTACAATTACTGAAAGCACGAACCCATGCATATACGATGTATGGCTCGAGTGAATGGACGATTTGTTCAAGCCGATGACCAATTGCAGACAAGCCGCGAAGAATCGTTCGACGATAGCATCGGAGCACTCCTCGAATGTGACATAATTTACAGCAAGAAACATTAAAATACACGAGCGTGGAATTCCGATTTGGTGTTAACAAAAAGCTCTCGTTAGAACATGATAGCCGATGGTGTTCGAGTCATGAAGTTTGCTGCTCGACTGCACAATGCTTGTGCGATTAGAGGTAATGAAAGTAATTTACACGTGCTACAAACCTACATTGTTCAAAAATCGAGCTTACAGTAAACAGGAATACCTTAGCCATGTAATGAGAGGATAGACGATGTGACTCCAAAGGCTGATCTTCCAGGGGAAGATCGAAGGCACACAAATAATTGAACAATGATGTGTCATCGCTCTTCTGATGCACAAGAGAATGATCAGACCAGCGCATCATTATCATTTGGGAATTGACCAAAATCACGTATCTGAAGACAAACGTGTTTTTTTTTATACAAAGTCAATATGATAAGATTGACCATGTATTATTTTGGACAGCTACACAGATCTCCCTGCCTAAAATTGATTAGAAATATCGGGAATGTCTTTATTAAAAATTTTTTCAGAGAACTTCTTAATAACCCATCATTGATGAAGAGTTGACCAAGTGTTATTAGGCACACTGGGCTAGATTCTCTTATTAAAAATATTCAAATTCAAATCTAAATTATGGAAAAATGCATCGCCGTATCTACAAATTTGAGAGATCGGAATTATGAATATCAGAGGAAATCAATAAAATCATGCATTATTTACCATAGATTCAATACCTTGAGAAGAAGGTGACATTGCGTGCTGTTTTTTTGGATCAAAATTCGATGACAAAACTCTGATCAATTAAATTTTACCAGCAAATTAGCATAACTCTCTAGGTGCTGGGCAACGATATATCGTCGTTAACAACACTCGCAGAAAATTCCAACGACGATATATCGTTGCGTATGCGATGCCACCCTAATACTCGCAACGCACAAGTTATCTATCTCAAATGACTCTTATTCAATAGAAAAATAAATTTAGAAGGAGCAAAACAATTGCGACAAGTTTGAATATGTGAATGCCGCATAAATTAATATCATATTTATAATATATATATAAAAGTGTACGATGTGCAAAAAGTACGAGATATATCCGGAAAGTAAGTGTATTAAATTTTTATATTTTTTCAGAACGGTGAATTTGAAAAATAGTACAGAATATTGTTGATATACTTGTTGACTATTTTTTAATATAATTTCCATCCATTTCATTGCGTGTAGTGAGCCATGGCACAAGCTTCTTTATGACCTCCTCGAAGAACTCTCCCGATAGCTTCTTCCCCAACTCTTTTTGTACCTGCTCGTCGGTTGAAAATTTAATTCCACCCATATATTGTTTCAAGAAGAGGAAAAGATGATATTTTCAAGGCGCAAAGTCAGGGGAATACGAGAGGTGGTTCAAAACATCTCAACCAAACAAGTCCAGGAGCATCTTGGTGGCTAAGACTGTGTGTGGACGGGCGTTATCGTGCAACAAGCACACTCCTCTCATTTTGCTTTACTTTTTTTGAGTTTTTTAGGATCTCACAATATTATTGTGCATTGATGGTCTCTCCCTATGGCAGAAATTTAACCAAAATTATGCTTTTTCGGTTTTAAAGCACTGGGCTATGATTTTTTGCCCGAAATTGTGGTTTTGATTTTTTTGGCAAATTGAGAATTGGTGTGACACCACTGTAACGACTGTCTTTTTGACTCAGACGTGTAATAAGCTATTCACTTTTTATCCCCAGTCACAATAGGGCTCAGAAAATTCTCACCTTCCAATTCAAGTCACGCAAGAAACTCGCGGGCGCTATTGACCCGCTCGCACTTTCTTCCGACCAGGATTTCTTACCGACATCTTTCACGCAACTGGATATTACAACATGAATTTACGTACTGCCCCCTCTACCACTCAGTATAGCCAACCCTTAAAAAACAACAAAAACCACAACCCGTTATTGTCACAGTACACTTACTTTCGGGATATGCCTCGTAATATGTGTATTCAAATTTCTTGTCATTCCATTAGAATATCGAAGATAAATATTGTGTATCGGTAAGATCGAATCGCTCATGATTATTTTTTGATACGTCATAAAGGATGATGGAAAGACACCTTCGACCATTTTTGAAGAGGCCATAATCGACGTTTCTTAAAAATTTGATACACATTTCAGGCACGTTCATCACTATACGCCATGCATTCCTCAACATCGATAACGGTAGACACCATTGTCAATAAATGCATATTCATCGGTCTGCATTGCCGTCTCGATCCGTGTAATGGATCCTTTGTCTCTTATAATGGACAACGATACATAACTCTAAAATGATTTGAAACGCACCCGACAGCCCACAACACCCATTCTTTTATCCCCATAAAGACGAGTAATGGACCTGTAGACTTTTCCAACTCGCCTAAATTATGACCGACCTTCCATTCTCCGACAATCACTCCGGCATGATAATCAACGCAGGCTGCTGCTGGTGAATGTTTGAATTGTCGAAAGATCGATATTACCAGCACTAGATAAAATGAAGCACATTGGCGCAATCATATGAAATAATGATCGAAAGCAGATTGAATAATGATGTATGGGGCCACTGAAAAAGCTATGACGGGCGTTGGCGATTTTTTATCGCGATTTTGAGAAAAAATCTAAGATTTATAGCATTCGCTCGTTTTAAAAGCAGCCTTGATGCAATTATACCTTTTTAAGGTCCTGCATCATTGAAATATATAGATCATGTAATTTTTTCAGATATCCTTGATACTTTAATAGGACGATTTTTTAATATAGATTATAAATGTTTAATCATAATTATAATCAAAGTAACATCTATAGATTATGAATATCATTGTTAAAATAAATGATATTTATGATAATGGAAATTGCTCAAGGTAAGACTATAAAACTATGAATTTTGTTAAAAATTGCTTTATATTGCATTTGGCAGACGACCAAAGAGGGTGGAAAACTGATCGTTTGATGGCTTAATCTTCCAAAATTAAATTGTTCTTGTTCATTATCATAATCTTAATAGTGTTGTGAAATAACTGTATATTTCATTATACAAGCCAATGAATTAATTGACGATATTAAAATATGTAGGGCACGATCCTCAATTACATTTTTTTTTATTTTGCAAGCCCAAATTTATTATGGTTAAAGCATTTTGATACCTCATTCTCAACCTACATCTATCGCTGCTAAAAAACACTGCTTAATTTCTTCGGCATTGAAAGATTCGGATGTTGGCACGAATACACTTGTCAATCAATTCAGCTCTTATAAGTTAAATGCAATCGATTTATTGAACTAATAAATATGTTATCATCGGATTATTGAAAGCACGATGAATGTACTTCATACATTCTACAGATTTCATCGACCCAACTGGCTGTCGATGATTACACGTTTTTCAGACATTTGATAATGGCCTTCATCCATCTTTCATATTATTCTTATGTGGCAAATACATAATGCCACACAAATCCAGCTTGTTAAGATTGTGTTCCTTTTATGAATATGCTTTGGTATTCATTGCATATTAGTTTTCAATTACACTAATATGACATTGTAAGCTCTATGACTAACACCTATGAGATTGAATAACAGTTCGTGGGGTCAACATTTGACAGAAAAATTGCGAAATTGCATACATATTTAGTGGATAAAAGATTGATGAATAAACGAACTACAATTGCATAATCTTACTATATGATGTCGTGAAAGTGAAAGCGGGAGATCGACGCTGTGAGGCGGAAAATTCAAATTACCATAATGACCTATTGTCGAAAACAAATAAACATCGTTCTTGGATGATCATAAGCAGAACACCAATGCCATTCGTGGAATGTTGCGCAATAACAATCAATATGCTCTTAGCACCCGTCCGAATTTAATTCCTTGAAATTTAAAATGCAGAAGATCCCACGACGTCAATACAATAGGAGAAACCCCGGTCCAAATGTGAAGCTGCGATGTGAGCAGATTCGAGAATCGATCAAGCGAAGAGATAAACTTTACGTAAGGTCTGTGACCATTTCCATTCACGAGGCCCGATTCCACTGGACCGGGGAAAAGTCGCCATTACTGAGGTCTGCGATTCGGAACATTTCACAATGGTCCATTCAGCATCACAAAAAATGGCTAATACGCGGAACGAACCCGGTCATTCTATCGTAAAATCTTATATTCGCATTACCACCGTGCCCTGAGACTGTGCCGGGATTATCACATACGGGGAACAATTCAACCCTTCAAAGGCCAAACGCGGTCAACCGCGATTAGCATTTTTATACACGGCTCCAAGACTTGTTAAGATGCAGAAATCTTGTTAGAATGCTTTTAAGATCGTAGGAATTCAGTTCAATCGCCGATGTTAACACTAAGTTTACGGGCGTTTCTTATATTTCTACGAGCACCCGTCAAATTGGCGAGTAAACTAAAATACGCATTTTCTTTAAAATATCGATTTATTTTTGTGCATTTTTGCATACGATCTTTTTGCAATATATACATTAATTACTGCTTCTAATTTTTTTTTACACTTGGCAACTTTTTCGCACTTTTGACGTTTAAATCTTTGACAAATGTTCTCCTTATTTTCTCTAGCTGATTCATCGGCTCAACAAAATATGAACTCCTTTCTGGATATTTTTGATCACTGTCAAATCTAAAATATTGAAAAAAAACTTGAAGGATCATCGGAAACTCCCTGCTTTCATACTATATTTGCGTGTCATCTATCATAAAAAGTAATAGTTTCTAAAACACATTTATAATTGTCTTGCGATATATCATATGAATGGGCGTCCTACCCCTAAATCCGCCTGCTTTCAGTTTTATTCACTGTATCCCGTCAATTGCAATTTCAATTTCACCCATTACATTTTGGAATGTGCTTGGAATTATCGTCCTCTCATCCTTGGAATCAGAACTGGAAAGAATTACGCATCTTTTTCTTGTTACGACACACTTTCTAGAAGTTTTCTTCTTCACTATCCGAAGATCCTTCTATTTCTCCACTTTCAATGTATTCAGAACTTTTACTGTCAGCTTTGCTTTGGCCTAATGTATACTGATCTTCTTCGGAGGTATCCTCAGAATAATCTTCATTGATTATTATTAAAGTTGCATAGATATTTGTTTCGGTTGAAAGCTTTTTGATAAATTCTTCGATAAGAAATGATTGAAAAAATGTAAAAATTGGAGATGATGTACAATATTTTATCGAAAATCTGATTTATTACTAATACCGAAAACCCTGAAGGTTCATATTGCATTCACAGGATCCCAAAATTATTCATTATAAGGGCGGGATTTGATGATCCGGAAAAAAAGTAATAGTATTTTTTTAACAAGAAACATCTAAATTCTAAAGCAAAAACTTATTAATATCAGAATAAAATGACGTTGAACGGGTTAAAGGTTGATTCTGACAAATTAGCATAGCAAAATGAACAATATAAACAAACGTGCTGAAAACATAACATAATAAAATTCAACAATAGCGTGTTAATTCTAAGATTATCTAAATATGAATAAGTTGACGATGAAATAAGTAAACTCGCAATTACTATGGTAATATGTGTGTATTTGAGAGCTTTCGACAGAATGTTTGACCAAAAGATTTCACGAAGTTGTATAACACCTAATAAGGAAACAAAGCAGCATCATTTCTTCGTACGCAATCCGGAGAATCAAAATAATCGGCATGCTCGTTTACCAAGATGAATATCAAATTCCGATTATGAAAATGAAATATGTAAGATCTTGAGCAATAGCTTTTTTTAATTCCCCAAACCGCAGCAGCTCCAAGAACCGAAATGAGGCGATTCCAATCGATTGCTGCATCCAAACATTTTTAGCCGCGCAAGAATAATATTTACTGCGGAGGAGTAGAGGAATGGAAAGTTTTACGTCAATATTTAAAAACGGTGACGTCGAAGAAGAAATGGCATAGATCAACGGACTCATTTAACGAGATGCACCAGCTTGCAACCGGTGTGTGCAAAAGATCTACGGCTCCAGTGAAAGTGATCTCCGACTATAATGAGAAAATCCGATGATAATGCATACGACTATGATCGAGTCCGGTGAATTTCGTAGCTATGAGTGGAACTAATCGGCTGCCGAGCTGAAATCGAGAGGGCAAACGGTTCTGCCACGCTCTGAGCTGGTTGGCCAAAAAAACGTAATCGAAGTATTTTGCTGATGCTGAGGAAAAAAATGATTTCGCAATCATCTTGCGCGAAATAGTATAACATCCAATTTTAGATGTGATGATGAGTTTTGGCGGATAAAAAAGTGATTGAGCCAAACGAAGACTTTCTAGGCGCAGATTGGAACTGGGCTTTGATTTTCACTTATATCCGCATCCATCGGAAGCCATAATAACCTAATTAAAATATGCATCTTTCTATAAACAGGTCCAAAATATTATAATCAATCCTCTTATTCTAATCAGAGGCAACCAACAACTCATAGGAAGAAATCAGATCAATCTTATATTGTGATGATCGATCTTCTTAATTCATTGATACGATGAAAATGTGTCCTATAATCTGAATTCAAACCCAAAGCTTTACAATAAGAGTACACGAATCTTTACAAATATTCAGTCTAGATGTAATTAATTAATGTCATATTTACACAAATTTATAGTTTAAATAAGCAATTGTCCAAGGCTTTTACATTGTAAATACTTCAGCTCAAAAGTTCAATTGCAATCTTAACACATTCCCGTCGCGCTACGCATAGCATTGTTTGTCGCGGTTATATCCTTTTTTTAAATCCAATGAATCACATGACTAAAGACGCATATGTGTATCTATTGACAATGCCCGAAAGTAATAAAAATGTGTTAAATCGATGGCACAGCACCATTCTATATGCAAATCGTACACATATATGATCATATTCAGTTTTAAACTTGTCTTTTTAGTATACATCTTGACGAACTTATTCAATAAGGGATGTTTATATTGCCTTCAACGTAAAAAAATCTAGTGCTTAACATGGCCATAACAAGGGCGTAGCCAAGCAATTACTATATTTATATTATTTGAAAAAGTGCACACAATAAGTTTGCAAAGTTTTATCGTAATCGAATAAACGGTATGGCAACGCATTAAATACGGACAAACAAACATTATTTTTTATATATTAGACTATGCCTATGTTACTTACGTCATTTTTAACAATAAGTAGACGAAGTTTTATTGCAATCCGATGATTGGTATGGCAGCGCATTTCGAACGAACAAAACCCAATGCATTTTTATATAAAAGATTAGATACCATTTCAAAGTGCCTTCATCAATTTTTTGTTCATTAGACTTGCGCTAAGCTCAATATAAATGTATCCAATCTATCCATTGGATTTATTTAAGCAATATCAACAATGCCAATCTGAAATTATATTTACTGAGAATGTATTCATATTTCAGTCCATCATAAAAGACAATCCCCAAGAGTGCTTGTTTATAAACATCCCCACAGGATGGCCCTCCTTCTATTCCTCTCGTTTGAATGACAAATATGCTTCATTTGTAATACAGAAATAAAATATCCCACTGCTGCTACGATGTGAAAGCACAACGAACCGATAAATCCCCTAAATGCAAAAATACGCCTAGTTTAAGGCATTGACAAGCGCCACTGCTTCAGACAATGGGTGTGTAACACCCACTTGTTATTACCATTAATAACTTATTTATTCCATCTAAATGGCGATTAATTACAATTAATTAATTCGAATAACCTGTTTGACATAATGAAAGCCTAGTTTAAGCTGTGGGTTACATGAAGTAAAATATTTATCATAATTATTCATACGCATTAATATTTTTTTAACGTTGCATAACAGTTTTCGGATTTTTTGATTGCAAAATCAGTCCCTGACATGGTGAAAATTTTATCCATTAATCTGAATTTGAAACACTGGGTGAGAACATGTTTTATCTTTGAGATTCAAAATCATCCATACAAGGAAGTTGTATAGCCTTGAATGATTTATTTTTTGTTTGTTTTAAATAATTTAACAATCCTAAATACACATTTTTGACCTTTGCATTTGGAACACATCCTATAGCAATTCATCAGCAATGCATACTTCAATGGAATATCATCGTCCAAGGCCTCGTGCCATTTCATCTCGATGTATTCCATATTTCTTACGGAGAGCTGAATATGAATCAATTCATTTCGCTGGATAAAAACTATTAATCAGACGTCACAGCAAATAAACGAAGACCAGTTTTACTACGACGGATTCTCACAGTGGTGTCCGAAGATATATTTTCCGGTCCCGCAAACAATGACAGATCATTATGTTATTAGTGGCAATATTATCAAAGAACACGTCCACTAAAATGGTAGACTACAGTTAGATTCGTTTTTTCATTGAATTAATGTCGATCGTAGCGGAAAAAATGGCGGGACTTCATCCGTGTAGATATTGTGATCGACGCCATCGGAAGAAGTAGAATTTGGACGATGAACCAGAACACGCATAACCACAAAAAGCCATCGATTTTAACCACCGATCAATTGTTCATTTTTTCGCAGAATCAATGAATGGATATTAAGCCATTATTGAATATTGAATTCAATTCATAATACAATATATTAATAATTTCAATGCGTGTGCACGATGTATATACATGTTTTAACTATCTTAACCCTTTGAGTAGTGAGCTAATTTAAAATCTTCATAGTCTTGGATGCTATATTTGCTTGTTCGTCACATATCATCGTACAAATCCACTTATCTATTAGGACCGCAGCATAGCTTAAACAGAAGGAATAGCGGTGCGATATTATAGCGCACGGGATAAACACGGATGACATGTAGCAGATCTTCTCATAGGTGTTATTTTATCTTAAATCGATAAACTTGACTCTGTCTTGAATTTTAGTTCTTCAATACTTGACCAATTGATGACTATGAGATCATTCATACAAACACTTGTTAATCAATATTGAAAACTATCGGTAAACTATCGGTGTTAATGCGTAGAAATCGTCATTCGTCGATCATCAAAAACAAGCTTTCGAACCATTATTTTTTTCATTTTGTTTGTGTTTGGTTCATTTCCAAACATTTACAACGATGCGATTACGGTTTTTGTTCCAGGAATAATAAGCCCTGATCAGAAATATTGCAAAGGATTCGCTATAGTCCTGCCCTCGAGTAATTAAGAACGCATAAACAAAATGCTGCCCGTGTCCAATTTGCACCTGGAATTCCATGTTCCCTAAAAATGCTTCACATATAATTGGTTAATACAACACAAGACAACAATGACTTTCGCCTGAATTTTTCAACCCCCCCAACGTATATTTAAAGTAGGGGATTTTCAAAATTAAACCTTCCTACTTGCGTATATGTCTGCACGATCGAGTAGACAAACACTCTTTCAACGCAAAACAAAGAGTGCTCCAAGCCTCGAGTATAAAAAGGGTCGTCTCAGCAACTCTCAGATGCCAAGAATCACAAACGTCCTCATTCCCTCAATCCGTGGGTCCTATTAAAAATTGAAGCATTTTCACGCAGAAAATATACCATTCCTAACGAAAAGATGAAAATAACATCAAATATGCACACGGAAGGACTGCCGAAGCAATTTGCTCCCTAACGATCTGGCGTGAGTCTTCCTTTCATTCCAAATTTTTCACCATTGGGTGCGGAGCAAAAAAAATACGATTTGACGAGGAGCCCTTTCAATATTTACTCTTCAGTTCAGAGGCGTCGTAAAACGACTCTTTATGTGGACGTAAAATCTTGACAAAGGGTCAAACACTCTCATCTTGGATCTTTTATGGATGGAAGAGCACTCGTTGCTACGAATAATGACATATTAGAAGACGTAAATTCAACCAAAGACAAAATGAAAGGAGATATATAACTGTATCAAATTGAAAGAAAATCGTTCTTATTTTTAGCAACAATGAAATATTTGCTTAACTTATACTTGTGTATCAGCTTTGATAATTTGAAATAGAAATATTAAGAAGCGATGCAAATATGACATTTTAAACTGGTAACATTTAGTCAGGCGGACATACATGCAAATGTTGATTTAATTAATTACATACAATATATATTTTTCGATTAGCTGAATGGGTCTATTGTTGTTAACATATTCCACGAAAATCTTTATCAATTTATGCCGACTAACCATACTTGAAGAGGAAACTAAAAGTTGTGGTTTTTTTTAGAACATTTATACATAGTTACTTCATACACTCTTATCTTCTTATTGTGACCATTTCCCTTAATCTGACGTAGCGATCTCCATAGATAACTCTATTGGGGATTGGTGGTTTTATCTGTTTACCATTGACTTCCATATATGTTTAAACTTTGATAAATTAATGTTGATAGAAGGAGATTTTTGGGTGAATGGTGAAATTGTAGCGAATGAAGCCGATTTATTGGACAATATTTACATAGCTCTAATTTTATAAATCAGTAACGATATCTTTTGATATATATGAAAATGAGTATGTATTTATGTAATTATTGTAGTTATGATGACAATATTTCGAAGGCAGGTGAACTCGAATCGGGCTGACCGAATGGACTCGAGAACGGCTCCATACCCTGAGGCTGAAGGAGCTGGTTCGAACGGACAGGTTGTTTTTGTGTTTGTTGGCCGAAGAATCGATCTTGAAACGACCGCACGTTAGTCCATGACGATAAAAAATAGTATTTTTAATAGCAAACGTTTAAAAACCAAGGCAGTTTAGCGGTTCGCCCTAATTGGTCCTCAGCAGCAGCAGAGACGTGTCAGGCACACGAGTATCACGGAGGGCTGCAGATTAATTAACCCAGATGGGATGTAAACAATGTAGGTTAGGCAGAGATGAGGTTATCGTTCACAAGGGAACCCTCTGGAATCAACCCTCCCGGACAGGAGTGTAGCCATCGTTCTATTGGGGGCAATTAACGTCCCAACCAGACCTGAGAATCGATAGCAACCAGAGATGATAACTGTGCAGAATGACTTTCATCCGGTGCATCTTTGAGGAGTCATTGTGCAAATGTGGCAATTGAATAATCGCATATAATTATAAGAAAAATACCGACAGGGACTTGTCGATTGACTCATGGGAAAATTTAATCGCCAATTGGCCTGCTTTGTGATTATTTTGTTAATGAGCAGAATAGTTTAATGTGTCATATTCTGAAACCAGCTCATCAATAAAAAGCATGAGATTTTACAATATAATACACAGTTATTTTAGAAAAAGGTCTCTATTACCATTATATCTCGTCGTCGATATAACGCCGTTGGAAACACTTGCGCAACGTGTCAATGACGATATATCGTTGCGTTTGTTATGGCGCCCTAATATTTGCATCGCGAAAGAACTTTGTCTCAAAATAATGTTATATAAGACTCTCTTTTAATAGATAAGTATATTTTAATGGAGTAGATAAATGCACAATTGCGACAGTGAGTCAAAATCTAAATGCTGTCACAATATCTTAACTAATATCATCAACTGAATATGAAATGAAATATAGACAAGAATAAGCATTTTGATGACCTGGATGAATAGATATGTGGCTACAATATGATTGGGATTATATTAATAATAGATATATAGAATATTTAAATTATACTAACGTTTCATTTTGTTATAAATTCTTCAAAATGATTTATAGTATATTGAACTGCGAATCAAGCGATCATTCTTCGTATTTTCATATTTTCATGATTTGTATGATTTTCAACAAATATTGGAATATAATTGGCATTGATTATTGATTTATGATTATCATTCTTACTATTTTTAATAATATTTTTCTCAAACCTTATGGAATAACATCAAATTTGCTCGATATTTTTTCGGTTTTGGTTTCAGCGCGGTGATATTGAAATAATAACTTACCTGAAACAAATAAAAAATACGTTTTTTTAAAAAGATTCAGTTTATAAAAATGTGTTTGGCATATGATATTTTTCGCGAAAAGTGTGCCTCAAAATAATTGTCGAAAAAACAGGATACCACGAAATTGCTCCCTTTTATACATGGCAACGAAACTTGTTACGGTTTCTTGTTTGTTATATAAGGTGATATTTTCGCCATCGGCTATATCCTCGTAACCACTTTGCTCAACAGCCTTTTACGAGTACACAAAGTTCAAACAGAATGTCGAATATTTCAAGATAAAAATAAAGAAGGGATTTCTTATATAAGACTTCAGATTTGGTCGTAAGTACGACAAAATTGATTAGGCGGAATTGATTGCATTTCATTGATTGAAAATGTGTTAGCACGGTCGGATGAGGCCATCTTCGTCTGAAGCACTAAAAAGAAAAGAGTTTCTATGAATCGATGGAACCGGTATATCGGGTTGCCTATGGCTATGGTTCACAAGAGGAGGGTCAGTCCGGTTGCTCTAGTAAATGCTGCTTTGAGTCGTCTTCAGGCACCTGATGTCCATATACATTGAATGGACATCAATTGGAGATTGGGTCAAGAGTTTGCGGTTTCTATACCGCGTTTGCTACATTATACCGTTTGCCTTGCTAGAGCAACAAAGTACATCGACAAAAAGAAGATCGTCCCTTATAATTAGCATTGGAAGCGTACAGCTTTCGAATGCATTTTATTGCAAAATGTGCATGATTGTTGCAACGCGAATTGCAGCTGTGGAAATCAATTAAAAGCATTAAACGAGCGGACAAACACTAAACCGGCTCGCTGGATCATCAAAACAACAGCAATATTAAACGCTCACTCTCCATAATTAATCATGATGTTATAAAATTGTTTCAATGCAATTAAGTCATCGTTTGGCAGTTAAATACATTCACAATCACGTAGCCAGAAATGATTAAAACATATTATGCAAGCCGAATAATTTAGCGCGTTTATAAATGAAAACTGCAATAAATGAAGTCATCGCTTGGAATAAACAACTCCTATGAAAATATGCAGCCTTTGTCCAAATCGCACGTAAAATTGAAGACTAATTGAGGCGATTAATCAGTTCGAGTGACTATTCGCTGACCCGAAGCGTACTTGACCTCTCGTCGCCAATCAACTTGCAAATTCGATACATCAAGATACACAATGAGATTTGACCAAGCGATACCTTAGTCATCCCTAATTCAATTAAATTCCCCCACATTATAGCATCATAACAATATAAAATATATTTATATTCCACGACGAATTAAGTCATTCATCACCCTTATTCGTCCAATTAACGTCTGACACACCACATATGACACACGGGATAAATGCGTAATGACTTTGCATAACGTCGTTCAAACTGGGTGAGCTTAAATAATGGACTAATTGGAATTCTAATTTTTCACTTCCGATTCCATAAAAATGTGTATTCATCACCATAAGCGTCTGTGTAATCATTTATGGCGGTTGCATTGTGTTAAAATCTTCAATGATATTTCTATAATACGGTCGATCAATTGTGACATACTTGTGTAACACGGTTTCAGACAAAGGCATCAAATAAAAATATTACATTTAAGATTCTAACATCCTTCTGTATCAAAAATTCAGAGAGATTATCGTCTATTGTTATAACTAAATTTAAGTTTTGAATGGAAACATTATTAAAGAAAAATCGATAGAAATTAATGGACATCTGATGAAAAATGATTATTTTGCTTGAATAAAGATCCTTTATCGAAAAGAAGTTTTAAATTTAAGATGGAATTATATTTAAACAATTAACACGCTAAAAGCAGGCAAATAATCCAAATAAATAGGATTATAATTGCTATTGATGATTAATAATCTATATTTTTTGGAATTCCCTACCACCAGAATGGTGGTGTCTCTTGAAGATTTCCCCCTTTGCAAATAGAATTTTAAAAAAATCATTGGCAAAACCATTTGAAACTACAGGCAGCCCTCGACTTTCGCACATAATTTATTCATGAAAATGTGTGCGAATATTGAATATTTGAAATCAGAGGGATCAAAATTGTATTTTAAAATATTTATCTATCAATCAATGGTTTAATATCACCCTTTTTGCCATTTTTTTAAGGAAAAGTTTTATAACATATATTTTTCTCAATTGCTCTACATATTTGAGGTATATATTCTGCATTAGGATCACATTCGTCCATTATAGTCAAAAAAATGTCAAGATGTATGATGTCTTTATTAATCATTTTGATTGTCAAAGTCTCAATTAAGTATTCATTTGATAGACACTGAATGAGATTAAATCTACTCATTAACATCTTTGTTGTTGACGTCCAAGTTTAGTCCATTTAGGCTAACCATTTTATCTGTGATAGGTTACGGAGTTTCTATAGAATTTATAAAATCAATCATCATTTATAGCCGCAATTATTTCCAAGAACTCTTTTATTATAGCTCATGAATCTTCAATATTGTTTATTGTGTCCCATATAAACATTAAAATATATCCTATTCATAATATAAACTGAACTTCCTTACCAGTTGCCTTGATAACCTGGATCATTATTATACTAATGATGATCGATGTTATTGAATTAACAAATAAATATTTATGTTAGACACTTAATATGAATCTTTAGTCTGTATATGGAGCATTTATATTGATGATGTCTCCAACAAAAGCGTATGATCAGCATTGTTCACGAAGACCTTGGACATCATCATGAGCTCGCTGCGGGTTGACTCCCCTCCATATGAATCCAGTAGGGGAGCCGTTCTCTGTCGTGAATGGCCATGGCTCATTTTTAGTGTGAAATTATCTATATATCGTCATCAAGCGCACGCATCAGCAATTATGTCAAAATAAAATAACTGCACTTGCACATGATATCATGAAATAATTATGTTTTTTTTTTTAATATGAGACATATTAGCCGGAATTGTATGCTAATGATCGTCTGTTGAAACTTTTACACTAAATCTCAGGATACGCGCGAGTTGATAATCTTGGAAGTTGTTTGCGCAAAACTTGGAGCAATAAAAATCTGTTGGGATTAAACTTTTTCCGTAAATATATTTCATCGGATCTCTCTTCCATGGCCATCTTCTGATATCCGTATCCGACGGATAATCGATTATTCGGTCAACCCGCAGGTTTTATTGCGGATGTGAACAGAACGGATCATAAATTTAATTCAATCTATTTCCTAAACGATTGATTTATATTTAAGATGATTGTGTACCATTTTTGATCCGTGGAAGTGACTCTCTCTATAGCAATTGCAGTAAAATATTGATTTTATCAGCGAGTAAGTATTTCTCTCCAAGATCTATAAACAATAACATCAAATTGTTTAATCTGGCATTTTTATTTTTCAAAATCTTCCCTTTTTCAATTAACTGATATTTTTGCGGGGCTAAAACAACAAACAATACATCTAATGCCATATTCTATTTCAAATGCATTTTCGTCAGTTTTTTATCGGCCATTCCCACGGAAATTCAAGCGACATTTAATCATATATTTGACATTTTTTTCTATTATTATGCACCATTGTTATATACTTTTTATGCCATTCTAGTTCGATTTTAATGTTCATGGTCTGAGAATAATATCCCAGTTAGTTCAATATGCTATAAGCTCATATCTTGTAGATTCGTTTTTAATACTATTGTAGCTTGGGGTAAAAATGCCAAAATTAATGGAGATCCTTCTATTCTACAGGTAAAGAAACCCTATGTAGGGTAAAGGGATTTTACAAGAAAAAATGGGAGAATGAATCTGCTTAACTTACACAAGAAATTTCATTAGAAGTCGATCCATAATCATTTAAGAAGAAGTTCATCTTCTTTAGAACATATAATTGACGTTATCTTTATCTATTGACGTTATCTTTAACACTTTGCTTGCGTTGAATACGTGGCGCAACAAAATTTTATTGGGTGTAATCAAGACATAATCAATTTTCATTTTGATGTAATTATCAAACTAAAACTATACATGTTCAATGTTAAAACATATTATATAAATACTGTGGCCTGCATTGCCAATATATTTTTCTATAGCACATAATTCCTAACACTTTTATAAACTTGTTTAAAAGAAATCGCACAAAAAAAACTATGACTTACATAGAAAAAGTGAAGATGTGTTCGGTGGATTTTAAAAACCGCATAACTTTGAAACAGCTATATAAAATATATCCAAAATCGCATAAAAAAGTTAATAAAAAAATAGGAAAACAATTAAAAGAACAAGAAAACAAGAAAAGCAATTAAAAAATAACATTTTTATCACACAAACTATCATCGCTGTGTGATAATTTTCGTTGAGATTTTCGATATGTTTCTTCGGAAGAAATAGTATACCCAGTTTCAATGTTATCATTGTTCTGTGTAGATTTTCTCTTTCCAACAATATAACTCATAATTAATAAAGATGTCAATATAGTCCCTATTTCAAAAAAATAATAAATCACAAAATGGCAAAATTCAGTCAAGTCATCTTTTGACCTTATTTTGTTAGTTTTAATTTTTTTTAAATAATTAAAATATACATTTTAAATAGCTATAACTCCGTAAGTAGTTGGAATTTTGGAAATTCATTTAAATAATGTATTTTAAAAGTCAAAACATTGGAAAAATGCAAAAAAACGAAATCAATTTTTTTCAAAAATCTAAACCAGAATAAAGGGCGTGGTCATAATTCAGCGATAGCAGATGCAATATGATTTACACAGTCCCAAATTATAATTTTTTTCAAAAAAATTGCTTTAAAAAAAACCGCATAACTTCGAAATCGCAAAAAAAGTCACACAAAAAGAGGTCTGAGTGTATTGAAGCACGGAATATGGCATTTATGGGAGTGGTAGTGAATGATGATTATCTGTTCCCGCAATTAATGTGTTAATATAGTTCTTGCCCATCTCACTTGTTGATGATTCTCAAGATAAATTATTGAGATGATAAGGATCTTTTTGATATTTTAATGATAAAATATTAAATTTAACATACGATTATAATACAAGAATTTTATTATGAGTTTACTATTTCGCTTAAGCTTCGGGAATAATAATTTCAAGTAGTGCAAATGTCAATATTACAGAAATTTATTAATGATCTCCGGAAATGTTGGCCTTCTTGAGCGGTAACCATCTTCCAAAGACTCTCGACCTTGTTCAAGTCTCCTCATCAAAAATACCGTTTCTTCTAAACCAGAAGGTAAAATGATCGAAAAATATGATCCGAACAAGACATAAATTTTTACAATCTATTGAATGCAGCAAGTCCTTGCCTCGGGCGAATAAAAAGCCGATTCATGACTCCATACACAAAGATATTATAAAATCAGAGTGTTAGTGACCAAATACCTGTTCGACAATATGTAATATAATAGAACCTGTATCGACAAACATTTTTAAGGTAAACACCTGCCGGTCTCTACTTGACTCCACATCTTATACATACACAATCTCCAAGAATTTATTGCAGTTAACAACAGCGCCTTTTTATTCAAAAAAATCGAATAGCCAATAACAATGGCATATTATACGATCCGAGTATAAACCATCGCGCCACAGACGACGCAAAGTACACGACCTTCATCGTTCAAATTTGATGAGAAATTGCGCGAAAAAATGAGGTTTACGCGCAATAAAATACGGCCTGCAATCTTCGCCGCGAATAAACATATCGTCGTGAAAACGACCGGCAAATGGTGCGAATAATGGTCTATGAAAGCGGATATTTAGAATTACGGAACCTAATTGGACAAGTGGGCATTCATTCATCACATAAATAGATGCGGCCCTGGACGCATGGGAAATAGCTGCTTCGTAATTTTAAAAACATTTAATCGTGTTTTCAAACAAATGGATATACTGGACTCCACGAATTGCTGTCAAATGACCGTTGGTGTTTTTTTTGTTGCAATGAATCATAGCTGTTTGTAGATTCGCGCTAAAATTATTTTTGCATTATATCTGATGACCGACATGATGAAGAGTTATCAATGAACGGAATCTGTGATGTGAAAATGATTTGACAAAAATTTGCTACGGGGGAAAACGGCGATATTGTGTGACTTGGACGTTTAAAGCTTCGAATGATTTGCGTTTAATCTGCTGATCATATTAATTTGGCCCATTTTAAGCATAGGGAGAGACGGTGATGTGCGGAATATTTTGAGTGTTTGAAGCTTCGAACGAAACGCGTACAAATCCGATGTGACAGTTAACACTTTACCGACCGCGCAATGCCGAATACGCTTACGCTAATCATCACACATTTTTAACACAAAAATGTGCAATGTGTAATTTGAACGATTATAATAATATATTATTTTTTCAATAAAATATCGCAATGCATTTAATTTCATTTAATTTAAGTATTTGTATGTTATCTAATTATAACAATGTTAAGAAATATATTTCTTGTAAACTTCAAAAAGTTTATGAATTTATGATACTTTTAATCAAAAAAAATAACCTAATCATTATTGCCACTGCCACCTGGCAGCCCTTATCCATTAAATGGGATAAAACAGTGTTAATTTCTGTATCTTCTAGTAAATAATATGATATTTTGACATAATTACAATATTTATAAACTATTGGCAAATTTTTGTTTACAGGTTGTTTAATTTCGTTATTTTATTATGTCGCACAATTGAGATAGCTTCCGCAAATCAACGATTATGAAATGTTCAGACATTCTCTTTAGTCAGTTGTTAGACGTTTAGGTTATCTGCCACCAAATTAACTTTCTTTTTCCATTTTTTTTCTAAAATATGAATCGATTTTACTCGAAATACGACAAGCAACAACCGATACAAGTGTGCTTTCTAATCATCTGATACTATGATCGATTAGATCCGCTGACGAATTCGCTGCAGTTCATCTGAATCGGTATCCGACACGACTCTGTGATTATTCACGTGATACGCCATGGAAAAATATGGCATTGTTTGCCATATTCCACGACCAATTCTCACACAATGGCAGCACATCATTAACTCCAATACCCATTGCGAATACACGCTGGCTGCCATCGATTTTAATTCGGACCAATTTACGATGATGCTGCATGCTGTGCTCGAGCCGCGAGTCAGCTGCTTCTGAAATATGATGATTGATCTTGCTGAATGCGAATGACAGAGACCGGTCTCTATAAATAATATATCACCCATCACTTTCGATTCGAATGCTTCATTGGACTATTTATGCTACCACTTTTACTTATCAACGTTTTTTTTTTAAATAGAAATAGAAATAAGCATACATATCTCATTAGTGAAATAAAATAAGAATTCATTCCAATTAATTAATGCAGCAATAATTGATTAAATGTTAAAAAGGCAAAAGGTTCTTTGTAATTATTGATGCGCAATTAAAATTGCAAATTTTAAATTTAACTTTTTATCAACGCCCCGACTGTATAGTGTTAATATTAAGTAAGGATTCTATTTGCTTTGAAGATTTGGTTTCATCTTCTTAGCATTGTATTAATTTATTTTTATGATTACTTGATATAAAATACTAAATTATTCATCTACAATATATACATTTAATATACACATTACCGACAACAAGTTTGGAAACGCTGAAAAAATTTAGTATAGCTGATAATTTATTGATATTTAAAAAAAATCGTTACTAATCATTACTTTCTCAACATAATCTCTTAATATTAACATTTAAACGATAATTTTTCGTTTTGCGCCCAGAGCAGTTTTTTTTTGATATTCAATTTGTTAAATGTGGGTTTCTCAGGCGCTACACATCCATAAATACCATTTGTTGAATGGTTAAAACACATTGAATGATCTCGTTTCGTTCAATTTTGCTGTCAAATGAGGGTCCGGTATTTTCCTGTCGTTCAAAGTCCCAGGCTCCTGATGTCTTTTAATGCTAATCCCTAATTGAAAATACTTAATTTCGTTATGTAATGGTAGAGGCGCAGATTGCGATACTTAATCTGGCTGATTTTGCCCTTTTAAATTTAAATAACAAAGTAAAAAGCAATCTTTTAAGTTCTGGATCATATCAAAATTGCTGCAATATAACGAACTATTTTATTATTTTTGACAGCAATATGCTAAAAATTGTTTTATGAAAGCTTAAATGAATACTCAGGGCGCAAATATTAATGCAAAAATAATCAATAAAACAATAGCCACGCATATGTATAAGGAAGCATTCAAAATAAAGTATGAATTCCCTAAATTCATATTTTGTTGTTCAATCAATTTTGTTACATTTAGCCTTAATTGATTATTGTTCCATCCCAGTCCATGTTCAAACCCAGTTTATAATATTGATATAAGTCTCATGTCTTTTGTGACTCACTGTATGTGCGCATCCGACTATCATTTATGAACGTCCATGGTCCATTTAAATTAGAGGCTATAATCTTAAACATCAGCGAAGAAGAAAGGATGCATCCTTAGTCGTACGAATGGCTTAAAAGCTATCCAAGAAAACCGGTAAAACCAGAACTTATAGAAAAACCGCTCCTGAGCTCCGTCTTCAAAGCTGAACATATTTTTAATACCTAATTAAAATATATCGAATAAATTAGACGTAATTTCCATCATGAAACGTTGTTCGATTCGCTTTGGACATACATTTACGTATTCAAATATATCTTCGTCAATTTTCGTTTTTATTCAAATTAATTATGAACGATTGTGTCATTTAAGTTATTTAAGAAAGTTAATTTAAATACAATTACATTGCCAATTTTTACATATGGATAACAGCTTCTTCTTTTCGTTCATCAACTTACATAGAAATCCCATCTTCAATTGTATATATAATATATTTAACGAAATCCATTAAATACAATCACGCCTAAATAGTCCAATCATACTTCTGGATATAAAAGCATTGGTTTCATGACTGGTAAAGCACATGAAATGACTCGGGATAAAGCTATATTATCAATGTAGACCGTGTATAATTGAATTTATCCATCATTTTTACCAATCAACGATAATCCAGCATCATAAAATACCATATATCCGCTTAATACCAGCACACTTACATTAATAGCAGTTGTGGCAACACATTAACGGCAGAATTTATAGAAAGTTAATGTATAAAGCTCTCAATTTTAGCTTCAAATGAAAGACTCGTAGGATAAGCGGCCTGAAAGAGGTGAAAGTCCACATTCGAATCCTCTATTTCAAACGGCCAAAACGTGAATCTGCGACTGCGACTATGGACATTTCATGAGAATTGAATAAATAAATTTGGTCTTCGAAGACGATCTATCATCATCAGTCACCGGGGATCCATTGTCTCAGGTCACATCTATCAAATTTTCATAATCGAGTTTAGCACGTATGGAAATTTAACGAGGAAACTACACGAGGCATTCTCTTCGGGCTTCGTCTATAATTAGCAAATGCGTTACAAAGCTCTGCATACAAATTTGATGCCTAAGAAACCGTCAAACAATGTCGTTTCTGTAAACATCAATTTTTAACGTGACAACGTACGAAAAGGCGCGAGCCGAGAATGAAAAATTACCACCAGATACGATGATTGACTGCTGATATGAATAATAAGGAGTTATGCTGGATGCCGTAGAAGTAGCTGATAAAACTCAATAAGAGCTATCCAAACTGCTAACGTCGTAAATATTGCGTCAATTGTCAAAATATCCATTCTGCCTTGTTGATCCTAGAAGTGATCAATTTTTTTATGCGAAAAGTATCAAAGATAGAATATTGATATTTAGTTTGTTGATTAGGCGATCTTTATTGAATATAAAAATACTTTTTTAAGGTTACAGAGTATGGTAATCGGTGTGCGAGCGATGAGATTCTTCACTATGGAAGTCTTAAATCCTGCACAGGTGATTTGCAGCAAAAAAATTAAACATATTTCCAGTTTGTATAATATTGTGCACAGTTTGACCTATAATTAATAAGAAATATTGGAAAATAAAAAAATAGTGAGCGATCAAAGAAAAGTGTGTGTTTTTATCAACATTTTTTGTAACTTTTTGTTCATTAAATAAAAACGTTTGAATATTTTTAAATAATTATAGGTCAAATGATGAAAACGTTTATTGTACATATTTTTATCAAATTTCATAAAGACTGCTTATCTAGGGAGTATGGGAATGCTTCCGAGAACTTGGAAAAAATGGTTTAGGGCCTCTCTCCGCAGGTTTAGGATTTCTCCTTCCTCGGAGTGCCCAAGCGGAAATTCTTTCATGGACGCAGACCATGTGCTATGGACATGTCCTGGAATGGCGTCCGATCGCGAGGCGCTATTTCGTTGTATCGGCGGTCCAGAATTTGGACCGGTTGGGCACGGAAATCTTGTGGCCACTCCCTCTAATTTTAGGACGCTCAGGGCTTTCTGCCACAAATTTGGGGGAAAATGCATTCCTGGGGCCTTCTATGACCTCGATAGGATCGGCATGATGTATATATGAATATATATATATATGAATATCATATAACTATTTATTATTATATTTGCGTATTTATTTATATATCATATAGCTAGTCCAGGTTCACTGTTTCTTTCCTATACACGATTTTTTTTTGAGCAACAAGGCAGAAACGCCCCTTAATTCTAGCACCCCAAAACGCTGTGCTATCGTAAACTTCAAACGTTTAAATGTGTGGATGATGACTACAATGAAAACAACTTAATTCCATCATAAAGATCACGAAGCAATTCATTTTATTCAAACGTGAACAATATTACAAATTCTTTATTGCCTGTGTAAGATATCAGAAGCAAAAAGAAGAAACAAGATTTTGATCAAAGTTACCCTCAATTGCGATTTGTTTTGCATCAAAGGATATTACATTTTCCCGCAGGAAATGTGTTGTGAAATCAAATGTATTTTTTAACTCTACGATATTGTTTAATTCCTGTTGTAATCACTTGCAGCTTTCTTTTTAAATGGGATTCATTAGAATTGGAGGATAAAACTCGTATGTCAATATTTCCCCAAGAATCATCAATCTTTTGCGTAATTTTTGATGATATTGAGTTTTTTTCTACAATTTCTTACCAAGTCGACAACTTTTAAGCATCCTCGTAGAATCCTTTTATGGAAGCAAGCGATCAAACAAGCGATAATCCTTTCGCGATTGAAGCTTTCCGATACAATGACATTGTGACATGATTTTAATATATCTTAGCAACCCTTCCTATTTATTGAATTATCCCGGTTAAATGGCTATAAAATTCAGTTAGTTATAAAAAGCTTTCTCTTATAATTGTGTCAAGGATATAAACAAAGAACTGAAGGACCTATTCAATAACTAAGGCTACTTTAAACTTTCAGATGTTTAAAGCAATCTAAGATAAGCAACTATTGTCGCCATTCGAATAGGTTAACCGACGAAAATAAAGACTTAAATACAAACTGACAATTTATATAATTGCAGCCAACTCAAACAAATGTATCTCGCAAACGCAACGATACATGTAATCGGATCAATGATCAGACATGCAACGATAAACGATACATTCGTATTAAAACGAACATTATTTTGCCATCGTTAATTTCGCATGACAGTTGTATTTTTAAAATAAACCGACCATAACGCAGAACGACACGTCCGTGTGCAGATATCGCTCGACGTTTGAAATTTGGCCATAATATCGTCATAAATTCGACCGTCAAAATTATGCATCCCCCCAAAGAAATTACGTATAATAAAATAACCAAAAGCCCAATATGCCGAAGATATTCAGCTCGATTAAAGATTATCACGGGTCATCGGATAGTCTGCTCCAATTTATACATCCTAATATTTGTTCAGAGCGGAGCTTCATCTCTTGCTTCCGCACCCTTTTAATTACAACCCCAACGCCCACAGTTCGATATCATAATTGGAATTATTTTCAAATTAAAAGAGCCTCATTATGCTGATTGACAATTTAAAAAAGGGGCCCTCGAGTGTCGCCGAGTGCTATTAAAGTGCAATTAATGAAGCGGCACACATGCACACACGTCCACGAGATATATGCCATTAAGAATTAATGCGGCAGCGATCCTCAATCTTGGGATCGCAATCAACAGGCGCATTATTGAGTGGTTAACGACCGATTCGATTCGTTCTCGGAACGGCGACATTTTTAATATGAATAAAATTCCGACGAGGGCTATTAAGTAATTAACGGTAAAATTTTTCCGAGTCGATAAACCGGTTCCTTGATATTTTTTCGTATTTTTCGTAAACATTCCCGTCGATCGAAAAAAAATCATCATTGTCGGCGTCGAAAGAATGTGGATAGATGTCGATCTTGTGAATTTAATTTTGCAACGATCCCATGATTGTATCAAAGCTGTTGCATATTTATATCAATACAAAAAACTGAATCTTGACGCAATTAACAATGAATGCATTTTTTATTAGAATTTATAATGATTGCATTTATTACAGCGCAATAAAATATATATATATTTTTATATAAAAAATGCATGCATTGCTTTTCGTAATAAATATATTTCATATTTCATGACATAAAAGATTTAATATGTGCAAAATTATCGACATTTATATCAAATTTAAATGTATTCTTACTTGTTTTTGCCCATATTGTTGTTGTTATTTCTTTCCGCGAAACCTGAGGGTAGTTACTGATTATTCAAAGATGAGCACGATTTAAGCACGGACAACAACAGCCTTAACACTTGCACTAGAACGGATGAATAATACGTTTCGATATTGATTTCTATCCTTCTTTTTATTGAAGAACGGATGAAAACACTGGGAACACCCGACAAGAGCGAACAGAGACGACCGATCAAGCGAGATGCGCGCTTGAAATAATGCGCGCACGCATTCTACTCCAACACGAAATGCGCATGCGTCCATCCATTCCCCCTCAGCATTAAATCAGTACCATCTCTTGGCGATCGATAATAACATACCCAATATTCGAACCAAAAATTGCATTGAAATAAAAAAAAACCAATTTAATTGCTTATTATAAAATAGACTCGATTGGGTAGGGGGGGGCTTCGTTAGAAAGGTGTATCCCAGGGGGTGCGACCTGGAAAATTCCTCACAAATTTGTTTAATTAAAAACGCTCCCCTTTGGCGTGACTAGTGGCCTTTATACGTTAGCGTATCTGGACATCATAAGTTATCAGTTGATTATTTAACATAGCATTTATCCGACGATACAGGCGAGTACAACTATGATGAACGTCTTGAGGACGTCTCAATATCGCTTTCCCAGTCGGAATAATTAATAGAGTTTTCGAATGCATAAATTAAGTTTTAATTCGAGCTTCCTCCTGCAATGCGAAAGGGCTTAAATAATTAATTCATGACAAATTAAGGAATGGAAACTTGAAGCATCTTATGAATTACATCTTAGACGGGATCAAATCACATACAATTAGCGCTCTATTAACGAACATTTGTGTAAATTATTTAGAATTTGATATAATTTTGATCCTGCTCGAATTTTATTTGAATTGTTAATTCGTCGATCCGCCCATAGAGGCGCTGTGAACGTTAATATTTAAAAAAAATCTGTACATAAATGAATTAGTTCATCGATTAAATTATAGAGGCGCTGAGAGGCAATCAGGGCGCCAACTTAAATTTAATCTATAAATATAAAAATATCTTTCTGTGTGTGTATGTTTGTATTGTATACATTCCTATACCATTTATCTGATTGCAATAAAACTTTGCTGTGTTATTGGGCCTGTATCCAAAAAAGTTTTTGAATTAGTTTATAAAATAAAAAAATACTGTATACGCTCCTATACTATTCATCCGATTGCGTTGAATCTTTGAGAAGTTGTTGAAAATTGGTAACATTTATAAATTAAAAGATTTATTTTGCGCTACACGTGGCCTGATAAGCAATAAATCATGTATTTGCACTATTGCGTTCATTTAAAAATAATTACTAAGCGCGTGTGACATTACAATGCATGCCAGTTACTCACAAATTTAAAATAAATTTAAAACGATTTATTCAAAATGAACTCGAACGCTTAATCTGCGCAACTTTACAAATTAGGCTCAAGGATTAAACTGCGATTGAAATATTAAGCGCAATTAATTCCGGAGCGGGGTTGCTAATTTTAGCCGTCGCAATGATACCTGACAGCCGTACCGAAACGCTTTTGTGCGATTTTCTCCACTTTTGTTCGGGCGATGTGTATCATTCGTTAATTTGCAGAGTATCATGGAAGCCGATGACCCAATGCTGAACGATAATGGTACCCAGCTGACATTATTAGGTGCTCATTACGGCTCGTTTGTTTTGTAGGGAGACCTAATTGGGCGAATCAAACATCAACCAAGACCAGCACCCGGGGCGGATATAATCTATTTAGGTCATAAATCATAAACCAATGTCCTTTGAAGCGATCCTGGACATAAAAAAAAGTGTTGGCAAAACGTCTAAGAGTATTTTTTAGATGAACGAATCTAGATGAAAACTATTTATAAGCTCGTATGTATAATATATATTGATACAGAAAAAATCTCAAATATCGATATGTAGATACTTCATTAATCTTCTATATTAATAATTTGAACTATTAATTCTGCGGGATATTGTATTTTAAAATGTATGACAAAGACTTTTAGATGCATTTACAAGGTGCGGCAGGGAAACTACCTTATTTAAAAAATGAATAACATACATTACAGAAGATATCAGTTTATTTTTTTCCATGTTACTGAGAAATATTTAAAGACAGTCCACTGTATGATCGTTACTAAACCTACATAATAGAAAATGTTAGTTTTTGCTCTTCAGAATGAGTATAATTCCACTCATCTCGAAATAACTGTCGCTTCAGGGAGCAAGTTTCAAATAAGGAAGTTTTCCTGTCGCATCCTGTACTTGAAATAATTTTTTTATGATATATGATAAATCAAATATTTATAAGGGCTGACAACGAACATTACATCATAGTACTCTTTGAGAAAGGTTGCTTTAAATTGTTATATAAAAAACAGAAGGCAAAATATACTTTTTGATGAGATTTTCATTAATATTCAAAAATAATCCACAAAGTTTCCCATTTCAATATACTTGATTTGTAGGTATTATTGTATGAATCTGAATATGAATATGAATCTTCGGATTACTTCCCAAAAATAGTCTTATATATTCTTCAATTTCAATCATAATAAATATCCAAAAACTCTTGTAGATGATTGTTGAATATATTATTTATCTAGTTCAGAAATATAATAAATATAATGTTGTATTGTAGAGGGGTTGTATGAATGTGTAGTGACTATATCTTACGTTTTTATATATCTTGGACATTTTTACAAAATTTAGCACCATCTAAGGATTCTATTTGTATTATTTTGATGTTGAAGAAGTTCATTAAATCCGCCATATCGTATTCCGGAGATATTAATCATATGTTCTCAACGCAAATTTAAATCCATCCTCAGTGAAAATAAATCAGCATTTGCCTTGAAAATGTCCACGGGGGTTCATCATTCCAGCAACGTGACGTGGGCACATCCTTCAAACTCCAGCAGCCCATTCACTAACGTGGGTCCCCATCAATCCCGGCTTGGATTCAAATTAGTTAACACATGCTAAACGATCCAGCATTGCATAAGACATTAATGCAGGTCGTTGGATCAGCCTGTCAGATCATTACAATCACAACCATTTGCTATGCAGATCCGCAGCCGCCGCTGCTTCAGATTTATGGTCCGATGTCATTGTCCCATTTTTGCAAAGTAGGCGGAAATGTGACGATGCATTGCGAATATCTTAAACAAGCCTTAATTGGAGACTAAATCTGAGTCAAGGACGCTCAAGCACGGCAAGGAGTATTGATCGGAAACGGAGGAGTTTGTTGTCTTTGATTACGGGTTGAGGGCGTCGTTCCCTCCGTTTGTACACCATAGCATTTCTATAGAGAATATTCTCATAATTCATGTGCTCGAAATTCATATCAGCTCCATGAACAATAGATCCTTTGGCGGAATCCTTCCTGCGGGATGAGGAATGTTTGTGCGCCGGGTAAAGTTTTGCCTGTTTCCAACAACAGAGCAATTTCCGCAAAACAATGCTACCGGCGCCCATTTCCTTTCTGCTCTCACTATTGAAATTTTGACTGAAAAAACATACATTATTTATTTTTAATAATTAGCATTTCATGTCCTGCCATGTAATATGCAAGGATCTGCCCGGTCCAGAGCGTACCCTAATTAACGTCAATGTCTAGCAAGGCATATTACAACAAACGAGTATGTCTTTTCTCGGCGCAAAAGTACGTCCTGTTTAATCCCATCGCAATGAGAGCAGCCATGAATTATAAAACAAAGGGTCCAGGATTAATCTCGCATGTTTGCACCACTGAAAGTCAGGATAAAACTCCCCAGCGATAATATCCGGCAAACATGACAAAAAACGCTGCCAAATGAGCAAAAATATTTAGTATGTGACGAGTGCTGAATTTCATATTTGCGGAGTGAATTACATTCCAAAATAACTGGACCTCAAAAAGACGACCTTATTTCACCTTATCAACATTATCATACAATTCCGTAAACACATTAAATGCGGGGACACTACGCGTGCCTCTGCTCCGTGATGCGGCAATCTAATGTAGCGCGTTAAAAACGAATATCTACCTGAAATATCATAAGTTTTAAAATAGCCAACATATTTAAATATTTTTTCAAGATCAATAAGTTTTACTTCGCCATTAAAAATATTGAATCGATTTTAAAGTTATTGCGCTAATTTTAAATTACGTCTAACACTAAAAAATGCGTATTTTACACAAAAGCCAGACAATGCGAAAAAATGCGAGAAAACGTCTTGTTATAACACTTTAGCCAACCCTAACAAAAAAAAAACAACACAATCTATAAAAAAATGTTTCCCGCAGTTAATGTGTTCCAGGAATAAATTATGCTCATGTAGTGATTTTCCATTGTCTTCGGATTGGGATTTTTAGGCAGTAAAGGATCTATGAATGAATGGAGGAATTATAATTATTTTTAAAGCAATCTTTTTATTACAATGTAGCAAATTAATCACTTATAAGACTTTTTCAATCATCCGAGTAATCGCATTTTTTGGTCCAAGAAAACAAGCTAAACCTGTATTGAGACGATCTACATATTAATACTTTCGTTCTACCAAATTTAGATTTATACCCAACACTTAGTCATAAAAATTATGCGGATTATTATTAAAAATATGTTCAAAAATACACATGTGGGATTGTGAGCGTACGCATGGTAATAAGTTTGTATATGCTAATTTGGTGTTTGTTTGCAGAACACATGTGAAAGCATTTGATACTGAAGATCGCATTTGTTCTTCTTATAGGGAGTATGCCAATTTGCATATGGAAAATCTTAACACATTGCGCGCGGGGAGTTTGCGTTCCTTAAAAAACTCTCGCAGCGATCCTCAGTCGAGTTAATATTTGAGATTGAATCCTATTTACAAATGATATGAGGCAACATTTATTGTTTTACGTCCCTGTCAGATCTTATAGATATTTTTAAAGCGGGATAAAAGTTGATCTCCGCCATTGATTATGGATCAGGCAAGAGACAAACTTTCAAGAAAGCTCAACATTCAGAGGCGATGGAAGCTTTTTATTTGTATTTTCGTCAGGAAAGAAACAGGCAAGAAAGCAAAGTGATTTTACAAGGAGATAATAAAAAAGAAGGCCTTTGCAGCTAGCAAGGGATAATTAAAACGCCTTAAAAATCGCCATGGAATACGTTCGATGATTCATATTTTTTCGGATTACACGTACTCTTTTCCAAAAAGTTTCGGACTACAAGAAGTTGGGAATAAACACTGCCTTTATCAAATTACCGCGGGTCGATTATAGTTCAAATTGAGGCACAACGCAGTGAAAACAGATAAAAATATTAACAAAACTTTGGGAAAAGGACTGATTTGTAAGAGAACAATTCAAATATGATACAAAAATTCGTTCCGGCAATATTAATTTTGTACCTGTAGGTAGTCCCATGGTTCAGCGGTTGGAATCGTAACTCAATTATTTTGGATTCGAATCCTACAGGGATGACTGATGACCACATTTTAAAAACATATATCCCATGAAAAACTATGTCAAAATGATTGGCAATGGTCCCATAAAAGGAATTGCTAAAAACCACCTCAAAAATATATAAAAAATACATAGCACCCTACCCAACAATATGGAGCACGATAAACCTTACCGGTTCGGAGCCAAGAATCTTTAGGAATAGAACAAGGACAAGAAGAACATCATTATACGGCCATGGGGAGAGACATATGAAGAACTTCACTTTGCAACGTTAACAGCATTGTCTTCCGTTAACTTCTAAATAGTTTTGAAATTGTCGAACTGAGAGGGTCAATCTTAAATAGGAAAGCACTCAATCTCGAATTCGCTCGGATAAGTTGTACGACGATGGGGAGACACCCTCAGTCGGTGTAAGAGCGAATCCGAGATACATTTAAGCGTCATGTATGTCTTCACTCAAGTCCTAGCGAGGAAAGGAAAGACTGGATTCTTTGCACTCCAGAAAGCCCTTTCCAGTGGAATCAAAAAGGTCGTCTAGAGTAGTCTCCAGAAGAAAACTACTCAGTCTTTACAAACCTCCCACACTCCACTAGACGGTCGCGAAAGTTTTCATTCAGGATACCCCCTGGGTGAGCGATCGAAATGAAGCTCGGTGGTAATGCTACCCTCAATATCGAGCGAATAAGGAGGTGAATGTATGATACAGACGTGATGGATGTAACCCCTTCTTGTGAACGGATATTGAAGAAGACCAAAGTTCTGCAGTGGACTGTTTGTGGCTGCACTATGATTATGATGTAACATCAATAACACTTTCCTGGTACGAGATTTTTCCGCATGTATCTTATTCGCCATATCTCTCTCCACCAAATTTTCATTTTGTCACCACTTAGAGTACTTTTTAAGGAATAAGAAGTTCTAAAAGTGCGTACTTTTTTAAACATGGACTAAGTATTTTAGATTCTCGTTGACTAAAGACTATTGAAGCTAATAAAGATTGATATTTTACGATTGAAATAAATTATGTCTTGTAAAAGTTGCGACGTTTCTAATTGAAATTTAAGCAAACATTAAAAATTATACTGTCGCATTTATATTTACAAGCGCACTTGTATATTTTCTGCTCCATTTTACAAACGAAGCATCCTGTATCACTTATTTCACCCCTGTAAAATAACATTTTGATAAGTACACTTTTTTCCCAAGTAATCAATCACAAGAAAAAGTGCGAAGAAACCTCTTAAAAGATTCACCGACTCTCCCGACGAAAGAAAAATAATTTCCAACCACTATTTTCAGACGTCTGAATATTTCCCCGGCTCTTTTCTTTTCGGAATCTCACCCTCGGTGATCAAGTCGAGGCTATTTGCTGAAACAAAAATCTTTAAAAACACGAGCAAATTCCACCTCTACCACTGAAACATTAAGAGCCATTACAGTCTGCGGGATCGGAAAACGAGTTCCACGCTAGAGCGATTCAACTGGGCAATTACGGCCATCGGGAGAGAAACGCTGAAAGAACCCGTAAATCACGGGATGCTGAAGAAGACAACTTCCTTGCTCGACGAAAACTATTATAGTATTTGCGCACACATATCACAAAGTCCTCGAACAATTTACAATACGCCGTTTTATGGGACCGATGAACCCGAATCTAAATTTACGCCTAAGAAGGAGCAAGTAAACAATGACCCTGGATGAATGGGCCGTGATGAAATCCTCATGCCAGAATTTACAGAAGGCTGGAAAGTTTGTTTTTATAAGGAGGTGAATTTACAGAAGAATAGACGCAGATCGTTTGCTCTTTACAATGTAGGTCGGGCGCCCCCCAAAACTTCTTACTATGGTTTATGTAAGCGTTTACTATGGAAGCTATTCTAAAATAAGATAACATCTTCGCCACTTTGTATCGGGGAAGAAATAATAACGGGTGCTCTTGAAAGCACTATCAATAAATTAACCATGATGTGATAATATTTCAGATCATCAGACTGCCTTTTTAAATGTTGTATGAAAAATACTTAATTATAAAAATATTATTTAGGTAAATTCAGGATAATTTATACGTTCTAAAATATCGAAATTTCTAAGTATATATTAATATTTGTGATTCTGTCAGCAAATTAATTATTTATATTTGATAAAAAAGTTTACTAATAATTTGGAAAGGCGAGTGATCATGAAAAAGCAAGGACCAGCACAGGTCCAGATTTGGATTATATTGCCCAAAAAGAGATTTTGTAAATATTTTAGTGTCTTGTATTGTTAATTATATAGTTACTCTTGCTGTATAGATGATTTTTAAAATATCATTTTTAAAAATCAATTGCTCATCGAAGACTTTGCCTTCTCTATTTTTACTCGAATTGCAGTATTTTTGCATACATTTTTATAATAAAAAACACCCGTGAGCCACTCACAATATAAATTCTTCTTCTTAATGTGCCATATCCGAACCATCGGACGTAGGCGATCTCCATAGGAGATTTTACTAGGGAAAGGATTTTAATGTGGTGGTTTCCCGTTGCCTTCCACACGTGGTAAAGTAAGGATAGGATTATTTGGAAAGGTAGGAGAGGAGAGAATCTATGAGTGAGTAGCGAAATTATCATTATATATAAATGATAATTTAATTATTGTTGCAAATTCAATCACTCACTAATGGGCGTCCCTGCACGACTTCATTAATCGCCTCAGCATTTACTTTTTCTAATCCAGGAAATCAGGGTAAACCTGGATCGAGACGATCGATCAGAAATATTAATATTTCCGATCTCCCAAATGTGTTGGAACGGTGAAAATTTTTTCCACAATCTGGATTTGAACCCGAACCTTTGTAATAAGAGTCCAGGATCTTATCCACTATACCAACACTTGGTCAGTATAAATCAATATAAATTCGCATAGAAATATTTCAGTATTTATACGAAACATATTTTTCAATTCCGCTTTCATCCCCATGCCGAACGCCATGGGGATTCTTAAGCCCGAAAGGTTCACTCATAAATTCTCAACATCGGATCCACATCCGGCTTGATTGATATTGACGTTATAATTTCTATATTTGCTCATTTTAAATACGCAAAAAAATTTAATACACTTTTCCGACCCTCACAGAGTCCTTTGATGCGCGAAATTCATTCACATGTGAAATTCTGCAAAATACACCAACTTCGTTATCGTTGTCGATCTCTAGCCGTGTATATAAAATGCCGAATTTTACTTATCCAATTCCAAATATTTTCATCCGGCGCTGGTTATTTGACTCCGAATTCTGCCGTTTTTACTCGTGTTGTCCAACAACCTGGCAAAATATTGCCCGTCGTTCCGTGAAATTAGCCCAATAATGGTAACGCTACACTAAACAAAGCGAATCGAACACGTCCCATATTGGAATCGAATAAGTCGTATTTATTTTAAACATCCGATGAGGATGCTTTTGTAATCCTGGAACTATAAACAATCGAAGGATATGAAGCTTTGATGTTGGTCGTAATAGGGAACTGACAAAAAATGACGGTGCTTATAGCGTATTGATTTGAGACAATTCTATGGACAAATATCCGTCCTTTATATTCGATAGATATTTGAGACTCAAAAACTAAAATATATAATGTATAAAGAATATCATAGAAGCACCCAGAATAACTTCTATATTTATTCATTGATCAATCCTATTGTGTAAGAGCGTGCATATTTATGATAATCGAATGTCTCATTTTATTTGATTAAGCTTAGGAATTTACTCTTATATTTTTGGTTTAATCTCTTTAATAATCAACGATGATGTTGTACAGTAATTATTTTATACAGTTTTAGTGAGGTAACATTAAAAGCTGTATATATATTCGTAGCTAAATTATTTGTCGTGACAATGTAAAATCGTACACTCTTTGTTTAAATCGAGGATAGTTTAAGCGAAATCCAAACACTCTCAAACCTCTTTTTGTGCGATTTCGAAGTTATGCGGTTACTACTTTTTTCAACACGATTGACACCATATTTCAAGTTTAAATTAATTAATTTGCCTCAAACTGGGTATGAATCTTTTCTATACAACCCTCTATTATTCCTATCAGAGTCATGTCAAAGTTTCTTAACTATTAAAAAAAAACTTTGACAAAATAAGGCCAAAAAATGACATGACTGATTTTTTTTAAACAGTTGCCAGATGTCAGACATCCTTAAAATTTTACCAATGATTCAAGTTGCCCTTTAAACGTTACCAAAAATGTTGTTTTTTAATTGCCTTATTGTTTTCCTGTTTTTTTTGTACGATTTTGGATATATTTTATATAGCTGTTTCAAAGTTATGCGGTTTTTAAAATCCATGGAACTGATTTTCACTTTTTCTATGTGAGTCATAGCTTTTTTTGTGTGATTTCTTTTTGTGCGATTTTTCACGGAACACATCTACCGCACAAAAAAAGATTTAAGTATATTAATCCTGTCAACTTTGTTAATATTTTTAAATGAGCGTTACGTTACTATTAAACATCAAAATCAATATGACTTTAATTATGTTAATAACATTAAATCTCTGATCACAAAACATAGGGCCGATGTGTTCTTAGACATTGAAAAAGCTCACGGCTCTGTACGACAAGGTGATAAAAGCTCAAACATTCCAACATTTTATCCAATGATGATGTGACATTCTTCTCCAAGAATATAGGCTGAAGTTTATGCATTTAAAATACATTAAGAAACTTATCAAATATTAAACGAATTCACCTAAAATTAGACTAACCAAACTAAACAGTGGTTTCAATGTATGCATAAAGCTTTTGACTCGACATTGGACATGAAAAGTCACTGATGATAATGAAAATCGATAAAAAATGGCCATTGTTACGATTGACTCGCACGACAACATGTTTTATCAAGATTTTTCATGGATGGTAAGCCATTAATATTAATATAATTTTTTTAAAATAATTTCTTGATCGTTCATTCGCCTTGTTTTATGTTCTGCCCAAATGGATAATGTTTTTTAAATAAAATTCGCAAATATTTAATTTTTCCTGATTATCCAATAAAACTAAGTCTATTAAAAATATTTCATTCTGACATAATTTGAAACAATAGGCTTTTTATTCATCCTGATCAAATTTAATATATTATATGGAATCGACATAAGTTCTTCGGTATTCGGTATTAAGAGACAATATTAGTATTATACTTTCAACGCAATCTTTAATAAAAAATAATCCCCATACACAATACCAAACAGAAAAAATCATATAATAAGCTAAAAAGGCTGTATTGTTATGAAATGTTTATGGGGGGGAAAATGAACTTTTCCAACCACTGAATTATAGCGTGTCGACGGTTTTTTATTATTTTCCACGTTCAGTGTTATAGAAACACTTTGCAAAGCACGGAACACACCATCGATTCTCTCTTCATTAATATAGAAAGAGTTGCAGCTGTCGATGGCCTGTAAAATACGCCGATAAATATAAGATAAAGCCTTCGTGCCTCCATAATGTGACATCTACGTCATAATCTGATACGGAAAATGCTTCGGAATATTTTTCACGTGATGCTTAAACGCGAGGATAGACCAAAATAAAAAATGATATACGTATTTATTATACCTAAACATAAAATAAAATCTGGCGCGTATCTCCTTTCAACGAAAAAAATAACAATACTGAATCACATAAGCAAATGTGTTTAGAAAATGCATAGAATCACATGAAGAAAAATTGATCTTATTTGCTAGATTTGTACTTATTTGCTAAATCATAGATTGCATAATAACAATCGTAGTAATTTCATCAAAAAATACTTCTAGTAAGTAAAGAGCTACGTGACGTTATATCATAAAACGAGGGACGCACCTTAATTAGTCCATGCTAACTGAAGTCAAGCCATTTCGGCGCCATTAAGTTTGATCTTTAATCTTCATTTAAAAGGATTTAATTCATCCTAAATAAAACTTACAGTTAATTAGGCTCATAGTAGCAACCGGATAGATTACTTGTGAAATGCGCCAATACGTGTCAATGATACTCATGGGCAGAATTAGGTCCTATTCGTTGACCATTCAAAGAGGAGGGTGACTACCATGCAATTTAGTTAATGTTATGAATAAAATTGCTTCGCCACATGTTCAGTATTGAAGACATACGGAATACGATTCGTGTGTAACAATTGATTTTTATTGTATGCATTATGCAGCATGCGCCAAATCAAGTGTTACCAACTTTGATGGATTGCAGATGTTTAAACGTTGATAACAACGCACTCATTTTTGATTTAAAAAATGAATTATAAATCTTTTAGAAGCGAAAAATCACCAATAATACAGATTTGCCGTGAACAAGCAAGGGCCCACTCAGTTCATAATTTTATAAGATGTCCATTAATTATTTGGAATGATGAATTACCGTGAGAGAGCGAGAATCAACTCAGGTCATAATTTGGTCTACTGTTTCCGCCAAATATAGCTCTCTATTCGCACTTTTAGATCAGATTAATATCGTCATAATTGATTATAATTATGCTAGTTAATAGAAATAATATTTTCAACGCAGGCAGCTAAATGATTGAGAATCATGTTATCATCTCAATTGAAATTGATTTTTTCTACTTTATATTGTGTTTACACAATGAAACATAAATGTAGTGCTAATTTTGTGTGCATCGAGAAGTATTTCTATGATATTTTGTTATGCAAATTTTAATTAATTCCATATATAATGTACGCGAAGAGTCGACTAAAAGCTTTTAGATACAAATTTAATTGCACTTTATAACGAAGTTGTATGCATTACAAGCTTGCATATATAATATATCAACTAGTTTTGTAATTAAACCAACATCCACACATGTTACATAGGAAAAACATACGAAAATTCTGCAGTGATCATTATTTAAAAATGTAATTAAATGATAATACGTTTGTGCCATAAATATAATGCGCAAGATACGCACCCTTCTTCGTTGTCATCAGGTTCCGGCTCTGGCTCTGCATCGGACATCTTGGCTAGTGTATACTGGGTAGGTATTTTGACCGATTTATTTACAACCCCACAAGACCCCGGAGACCCTGTTTTCAATCGGAATCCTTCCGGATAAAGACAATTCCTATGGGACGATGTTATAAAGACGTAAGCACAGGAAGCGTACTGAGTGAGAGACTCGTGACTTTGTACTGATACTTCCCCTCTAGTTCAGAGGTAAATGGACAACCCCCCTGTATGTTAACCGGAAGTAACCCCCTCCTGCCGGACTGTTGCTGGCAACAGAAACAAAGCCATCAGCGGTCACCATCATCAAGCCGCATCGTCACATGATCAATCACTTCTTGCGATTAGATTAAAAGCTCGAATTCGATGGATTTTACATATTATGATATATAGGGAATGTTATGGAATCTAAATGGAACAAAAATACCTTATCTGAAACGATAAAATCAACTATTAATCTCCTATCGACTTCATATGTATGTAAATAAAAATAATGGCAACTAGCATACGGAGACAATAAGTTCATATTAACACATTCTTATCCACTGTTTCGAATAAAATGTAGTAATTTGTGAAATACTTCCACTGTAAAAAAATATATAATTGTTAAAGTACAATAGTAGATACTGATGCCGTCAAAAAGACTTGGTCTATAGACATTACAAACATAACAGTGGTGTTCAACCTTAAAGTTGATACTTATATGGATCATTAAATAGATATTTGGGGCACAGTCATAATTAGGGAATCCAATCCCGAACCAAAATTTCGATCCCGGGATTTCGGGATTGCATTAAACAATCCAGGGCGAAATATTTTTTTTTGTTTAAGAAAAGATAAAAATACAATCCAAAAATAGATAAACATCAGCCTCCACACTCGCTGGAGGTATCGGCATCAGATATTTAAATGCTGGTTCGAATCGATGACCGCGTGAGCCCCCATCTTCGTATAACACCATCAATGTGTCTGATAAAATTCCCTTCTGCCGAGACACGGACTATAACTCGCAAAATTCCCGATTTCCCGACAAATTATTTATTTCCGTCGCTGCAGATGAATATTTATATACTCTAATACTCTGATGTGATTCGTAATTATATTACGAAGGAATACAAAAATTTTGAAGCCCGTATCTATTATATTTCATATCGATATTCCCATTATTAGAGTCGAGGTGTAGTAAATACATCACCGGTTAGACACGTGACATATAACAATTTGAAAAACATATAAGAACTGTATACATGTATACACAAATTAGACATTCTTTTATAATTTCAATATTTTAGCCAAATTTGCGTGAATTTGGTCTGCATAAGCGCCGCGCGAAACGTGCGTTTTCAAGCAAGTGAACCGGAATGAGTTAATCGAATAATTGCAAAACGCAAACACTGATCTCATCTATATATGGATGGTTCGCTATGACATATCATATGACCACAAATAAAAATTGAATATCTGACTATTGACTGCCGATTTTTATCAATTGCAAATTTATTGGCTCATTCAATGGCCTTTCATTTAAATCTGAAATTTTTAAAGCGACTTATATGCTTTTATCATCCTCTTTTTTTGTGGCCTCAATTGAAGCATTTATTTGAATCACGTCCCTTTGTAAGTCAAATCGTTGAAGATTACAACCATTTAATTTGTACAATCCTACCAATTATGTACGTTGCTTATTGCATAATGATCTTCCGACTGTGCATCGAAATTGCTGTATATTCCAATAATTTTGTAGGCCTATGAAGATTCAATTTCACTACAATAATATGTACCGATGCAATGATACAAACATATTTTTCTATGGATAATCTGGATTTTTATGGATATTGATGTTTTTATTTATCCTTTGATAATCAATATCTTTCAAATTCCAATTTCTAAATTATTTTACTATATAATTTTGGTTTATTTGAATGTGTAACAAGATATGTAACAGGAAAATTAGTTTACGACCAAATGAATTGAACGTCCTACGCTCTACGAATGAATAAATTGCTCGTGATAAGTTTTCTTCTTTGCTCATCATCGTAATAATGAAATAGTAACAAGGATGAGCATCTAAGCCATCTAATTCATGCATTCTCTTCGTCGTAGTTTTGAAGACATTTAATCTTCAATTTCAACTTGAAGCTGTTTAAATGGGGAAGGAAGTCCTCATACTGGATGACTATATGAATAACAAATAACATGAAGAATAGGACAGATGGGACAGACTAAGTAGATGAAAAATTATAGCTATCAAGAGAGAAAAAAATGTAAAAAGCAATTAAAAACCCAAACAAAATACAATCCATCCCTAACTTATTTAGATTATTTTCAAATTTTATTGGGGGTTATTTTTGAACAACAAGACGCTAAGAAAGTGGTGACATTTTAGTATTTCATGGACATGTTTGATAAAAGAAAAATAAAATAAATAAGAACAACAAATATGTATCCTGCTTATACGTAACAGAAAATAAGTGAAAAAATGTTTGTATTGTATAACATTTTCTGCGAAATAATTTAAGAGTGCTCATCGAACTTTTTATGCCAATTTCGTGACATTGCATAATCTAAAATTGTGTTTGCTCAATTTTCGTAACACTCAGTTCTATATTTTAATACGATTTTTTGGTTCATAGCAGATCCATTTTTACATGGCTTAAACAATTTATTAAAATATCTTTAAATAATGTAACATATGAAATTATATCCCTGCTGTGTTGAAGCAGAGACGAGCATACATATTTAAAGCCCTAATAAGCGGTTGAATGCATTGCACGTGTGGGGTACGTAATAACCCCACTATAATTTTTTAATGAAAAGGACTGGTCAATACGAGAAAGCAATATATTTATAGGGCCCCCCTATGTTTCAATATGGTAGAATCCAGTCGTAAATCCTTGGGGATTGTTCGAACATGCCATTATTAAAAGCATTGTCTTTGTTGCACGTCATTTATATATTTTGCAATGAACGTAAAAATAAACGTTCGTGCTGAACGAATTTGCAATAATTGAATGATTGACATATTCTTGAAAGATTTTTCGCCAATGTGTTGGCATTTCTTGTTAAATTTCTCTATACGTCAATTTTAATTACATTGTTAACATATTGGCGTCGACTTTGATTGTTGACCTTTCCGCACGACGTTTAGGATAGGAGTCGAACAAGGAAGAACATTAAGGAAATTTCCGGTTCCGGTAGAACGTTTATGGCCTTTGTTGGGAATAATTTTGCATACGCCTGTGCCAATTTTATTGCTCTTACATCTTTGGGATGTCCTTAGATTCCCGTTTTGGGGCGTATCCTGGAAAGTGGACCGATCGATAACTCTATGTTTACTTGTTTACAGGCGGTTTTTCGTTCATTCAACTGGTTCGCTTCTTTTCTTAAAATAAATCCAGTGATTCTACTATTTTCCTCGGAGCATTCATATTTTTTTCAATTTAAAATAGCTCTAATTTAACATCAATTCAATTTAGGACTTCCACAAACCCTCAAAGAACCTCAATTTAATACGACCCGAAAAAATACCGAAATTAAGAAAACATACGCTTCATTTAATCGCTATGATACTAAAAGGAGATAAAATTCATGTTTCAAATTGACCAATCTCCCCAAAATGCTTTTAGGGCAGAGCAGTCATCTTGTGAACGTAAACTTTATGAAATTCAGCATAGTTTACAGCATGAGAAATGCGAGATTCGAGACCGCAGCCATGGTGAAAAATATAAAAAGAAAACTGTGTTTTTACGACCCTTAAGGGCGGACCTTTTTGTGACATTTATATCCTTTAAAATGTAGATGAAAAAATAACATTTTTGGGATGGCTTCAGTTTCGAATGGTTTTACCGACGGTTGACTATGTCTTCAGCTATCCTATCATCCGATTACATGTTATCTCTTAATAAACTGGGATAAATGAACGAATACACGTATAATAAATTATATTTAATGGCTTCTAATGATGATCTGAGAGATTTAATTGATATTAATACAGCCATTTCATGTTACAAACAGAACTAAATTTTTGGGTGAATTTGTTCCTAGACTCTAATTAATGAAGGTTTGATATTAAATCCAAATTGTGGGGTAAAGATTCAGCATGTCAACAAATTTTAGAGTTAGAAAATACTAATATTTTCAATCGAATATCTCAATATAGTGATTTCCTGGATCTAAAATATTTATTAAAAATGCTTCAATAACATTGGTTATTCATCATAATATCATAGCATTCAAAAACTCTAATAATACCCGCTTTAAGTGTGCAAATCTTTATACATTTTATGATATATATAATATTTTGACTTGATGTTTCTCTTCTTTATAAACGTGCTATTTAAATATCTATATAATATAGACATTCATACATATAAAGTACAAACATAATACATTTATACCTCGTTTTACAGCCTAGATACGTTCCGGAAAGCCGTATAACGGAGAAGCTGAAACTAAACAGAAAGTCGTTAACAGTACAATATTTTTTGGCTGTATACTGAAACATTATGGACCGTAAATCGAAAAATTATTATATAGACATATGTGGAAGGCAATAAAAAATCAACAATTTACCACTTTTGTTGTGGTAAATTCTGCATATTTTAAACAAATAATCAACAAACTTGATAAAGCAGACTAAATACAATGTTTTGATCGGCTATATTTCACTATTTATAACCCATAACATCCTGATATGCCTCTATATATACCTTCAATCACCTCAACAAGATGTGGAAAGTTTTATTTATGGACGATATGTATAAAAAAAATCACGGGTGTAACATTTATTTTGTTGGCCAAATTGAAGGCTTTCCGAAGATTTTCCTCTTAATAGCGAAGGAAGTTTGATAAGGAAGAAAAGTGTGCCAAAAAAGAAAAAGGTAAGAAAATATACATTACAGAATGCCGTCTCTCAAATGGGGATATGGTTCTTAAACTTTTATTGTGTTTAATATAATAATTTATATGGGCGACAAATGTATGCTTGTCTCGTAATGTGGCATCTAGGTTTAAATCATACTGTTTATTGTGACAGTTTTATTGTGTCTGTTTCTTTAGTGCTTAGCGATATATTTTGTTGCAGAATGGTATTGCGAATTTAATTCGCGCGAAAGTAAAACCTACTGGGGAAATTCTGCAGCATCCCGAAAATGTTACTTTATAAAATTTTAAAATCGCAACTTATCAATTATTTATTTAATATTTTTCCAAGTGAGCAAGAAAAATCCAAAGGTTATCCAATGTGACCTTAGGGTCAATCAAAGACTAACATTCTGCTTCAATAACTCAGTTGCAATCTTTGATCAAGAGCAAATTACAGCATTAAGCATACAAAGTTTGCATTTACAAGGAGCATTTAATTACTGATAAAAAGCTTTAGGATTTTTTAAAGCATGTAATTAGTTTATAACCTGAACTATATTGGAGCTGATTTAGTTATTAGGAATACTAGAAAACTACGTTGATCAATGAAGGTTTAAACTTGGCAGACATATTCACTGGTGCATCATGCAATTATCCTCACATTTTTACTTTGAAGATCTCTCGCAAAAAGTGATTTAGTAGGTACACGTTTTTCCTACTATAATAGTTTTCTGAATTATAGTAAAAACTGTCTTCTTGGACATTTCAGCAGATTTTTCAACGATGATAAAAATGGTACCGGATCCTCACTGAACAACTCCATGTTCTTTTAACAACACTTTCGCCGAGTGTCATTGTTCGTTTGATAGCTTGTCTCATCGTTTCTCTTTGATGATCTCTCCCAAAGAATAAACTGTAGATAGTCTTGTGTAGCATTAATTCTGTGATAGATTTAAATCATATATGTTATCATTGAATATCCAGGATCGAATATTATTTTGAAAGAAGTTAGTATTCTAAGGACTCGTCATACATAATCTTAGATATGTCCAAACTCCTATTGAGATGATTGTATTATCCCCTATTCGAGATCGCTTCATTCCCTTATTTGCCAAAACATTCTACCATTAATTTCACGGGTCAACCAGAATGAGGATAATCTTCAAATGAATAACTTCCTTGTTATTTGAAGGAGCATACTCTCTGTATACTATCACTATAAGTTCCAGTCTCTCATTTCGCTTTTTATCTTTTTCTGTAATGATAATCTTTGCTTTGAATCGATCAATTTTTAAAAATGTTCACATACAAGTTGACTTGAAATATATCCCATATTCCTACTTATCTTTCAGAAACAAAATAGTTATCAAACACCTAATCTGCTAATGGTCGTTTGGCCCTATTATTTAATCTTTGAACGATCTTCGTAATAAAAAAAAATCGGTCATGATGTTATCATCGTATTTTAATAACATTTTTTTGATTCAGTTGCAAATTTAATTCATAAACGATCTGTTATGTAAAAAATCTAGATTTAAGTTCAAATCTTTGCAATAAGTTTCCATACACTAAACCAATATATTTAGAATGTGGTCTCGTTTATTTTTCGTTGATTGTTGCATTGTTTTTCTATGTGAGTTTGGAAAGCCCAGCAAACTTTCGATCGCAGCTTCCGAAAACACACATAAAGGTAGCAAATCCCAGAGAGGGTTGCACTGCTAACGAGTCACGTACAAGTACACTAACCCTTCAGAGGCAGGGGTGAAAAATGGGTCAATAACCCCCCTTTCGCTCGCCATTCTAGGTCTAAAGACCTTTGCGCGAAGGTCATATTTTATGGACCACGCTGGATAAACAGGATTTAACCATACAAAGGGAGCGTAATTCTCATAGTACAACATTGTTGTTCTTTGAATTACAATTATAAAATTATACACTCGAGCGCCATTATACGTCGAGGCACTTCATATCCGATTTCGGACTCGTAAAGAGGCTAAGGATAACTGAGTCCTCACATCTCCTGCTCAATATGCAAATCGCTCCATTCGCGTGCAAAATAGATTCATCGCAATCTGTTTTGCATGTGAACGAATCGATTCGACGATTTGAAAACGGGTACGTGTCTGGGCCTGGATTTTCCCGGTCATTTAATATTTAGGAATTTCGCTTAAACGCTCCCGAAGGAATGTTCGGGAAGAGTAATATAGCGGTGATGGAACGATGTCAAAAGTTGAAATCAATTTGGCTCGACGGTGTTGTTGGCAATTCAAAGAAAGCATTCCGAGAAATCCGATCACGTACTGCCCTTTGAGAGTTTCCACTTTTTCAGAATCCCGCCCTCGTGTATGCACGTACGACATTTCCCTATTACGAAATCTGCGTGAAAAATGCTAAACGTATATTCAATAAGTTTTTTGTGAGGACATTTCGAAAGCATTATTTTTTGCTCACAGATCAAGAAAAATTCTTAAAGAAACACCAGAAGGAAGAAAGGCGAAAACTGCGAAACGCAAAAACATCGATGAACCGATTTAAAAATAAAGTTAACATATTTATAGATAGACGATTTGGTAAGTTGAATCATTATATTATAAGGATAAGTGTAAGGAAAATTATTCGGATGATACTTCTCATGGTGTTCAATTTTTTAAACTATTTTTACATCAAATAATTAAAAGTATATGCAAGCTGAAGATTTCACAAAGAATCAGAGGAAGAGCAAAACCACTGAAATATTTGCACACAATTTCAAATGTGATCCAATACAGCCGCGATAATTCCGAAAAAGTGTTTTTCGTAAACGGTTATTTGACCGCTTATGGTACGGTTGATGATACATTTGTTATACAAAGGAAAGCTCACCAATCATTTAAAGCAGTAATTGGCCCATAAATAAGCTAGAATCTGATCAGATCATGATTTTAAGCGCACTGACCGCCGAAGTTTATATTTCGTTCGATTTTTATATCAAGACATGAAATTGTGTTTCTAGTAAAAAACATTAAATTCCAACACTAACCTCTTGCGAAGAATGCCCTTGTATAAGGCTTATGAAAATGAAAATGTTATCCGAAAATATTTAACTTCATTTCTGCACAGAATCAATGCACATTAGATCAAAATCTTATAAACTTCTTATGTACATTATAATTTTGAAAATCATCAAAGGCAATGATGTCTTAAATTAATAATAGCATGATGAATCATATATACACTTGGGTTTGTTTTTATGCGATACGTTCCGCGGGGAATCGCATATAAAAAATTCGCATAAAAAAAGACTTGAACTTCATAGAAAACTGAAGGAAAGGTTCCATTATTTTTAAAAACTTATTTATTGCAAATATTTGCAAATTTGACTAGCTTCTTGTATAATCTTTACAATATGGGGGCAGACGTATCTTCCACTTTTATATCGTCTTCTGTTTTTTTTTGCTAAACTTTTGTAAAATCAAACCAATAATATTATCGTCATTCAAGGGAGTATCCTAAAGCAATTCATCGACATCATTTTGAATAAAAATATCAAAGCCTTTTCCATCAAGTTAATCTGCCAAAGTAATGATTTCAGCTGACAATGTCGAAGTTTTTATTATTTCGCCATATGTAACACATTTGTGTCAAACTGCTTTCCAAAAAGAATGTAAAGTGAAAACCAATCCAAAATTGAAATTTGTTTCCAAACTTCAGGTTATTAACTGAATAACTCATTCTCTAGTTTATCCAATATATGTTGATAAGCGTTCTTAGTATAATATCTTTTAAAAGTGGAAATGATGCCCTGATTTAGTGACTGAATCAAGTATGATGTGTTGGGTGCAAGCGTTCGGGAAAAGCTTTATTCTCTATAGAAAAGAGAGGGATAAAATCCATTATTTTTTAAAACCGCATAACTTCAAAATCGCATAAAAAGATCCGCATAAAAACAGACCGAAGTGTATTGATATTTAAAGCGTATGCTCTTTCTTAATGTAAAAATATATAATATAATGACTTAAATTCTAGATGCTTATTATAAAGATTCGGGTTCAAATCCAGATTTTGGGAAATATTTTCGTCGTATCATGAATTTGGGAGATCAAAAATATTAATGTTATATATTAATCATGCATAGGGGCCTGTTATTGGCTGAATTTGCAACAATAATTAAAATATTGATAATTTTGCTATTCATTCATACACCATTTTCCGACTAAAATTTCTATTCGTATAATTCTGTCCTATTTGTATTATGTGTAGAAGACAAATATGAACTTTCCCTAGAAAAGTTTCTTATGGTGGTCGCCTAAATCCGATAATGAATATGGCATACCAGGAACAGGAAATCTGCTAGGGTTTAAAATTGCCTAGAATTATTTATAAATTTATTAATTAAACACAAATTTATCGTATTAATAATCATAAGTAGCATTAAATATTCAACCATGGCTCGAGCATTTGACCTCAAAGATGAATGTCACCTTGCAATAAATATTTTACCCTAGCGTCCGTTACAAGGTGCTGGAATTGCTTCTAAAATGAAGGTGTCCATTATAATAAAGCGCTCCGAGTGGCCGCCGGAGACCAGAGCGTCCATCCTGGGATTCATCCAGAGCGGCTCGTCGTCGATTCAATATCATCGCGGATATGACAGTTAACTTGAGCCCAAACAAATGGAGAGGGCGTGGCCCTCCGGGGAGGGTTGCCCGGGCTCGCTCACCTCGCCCGACTTCCCTTCAAATCATTTTACCCCCCCCCCCGTTATTTTAACGGCGTCCCTCATTCAATCCACCATATGGAATATTAATAAACATAAATATTATGTCAATAATTTTTGCGACAAAAAAATATTCATATTCGCAAATGTGTATGTAATATTGATGTGTGCGTTTAATAAATAAAACTGTCTGATTCGATGCGAAACATTTGTTCAGCGTTAAATATAATCTGAAAATCAAAGTGACATTTATATTTTCGTCGTCTTGGTTATGGTCGAAATTGTTGGCATTTGGTATCACTCAGTGGTGAAATACGGGAGTCGTGGTGATGTTTGAAATCACGCCGCTCAGAAAAGACAGAATTTGGTTAATTTGAAGATATCTAATTTGGGAGATATTTGAGCATCGAATAATAAAATGGCGATATTAAATATTCGATCTTTGCAAAATATCGAACTGTCAAATTAAATTTGTCGTGAAGGGCGCCATCTTCACTTCATTCGATGACCAATCAAAATGCCTAAAATTATTACTGACATTATTTTATCAGTGGCTCTCAATTTTAAAATGTTTAAATACAATATAAAATTTATTGATGTTATTGTAAAATTCAATTTTTAAAATTGGAAAAAAATCATAACTGAATTGCTATGTAAGTTTTACGAACTGGGATAGTGCACGTGCTGAAGAATCTGTGTCTGTTTTAGTGCTTAGAAATGTTTATGTGCCGGGTCTGGGTGTTGCGTGGGAAGTGCAGTCCCCCTCATCACGACATGTGATATTAGTCAGGCGGAAGGGGCACTTATTATGTAAATAAACATATATCACTAACACAGGGAGAGAGGGCTCCCTAGTTAAATGCTGCTACGTTTTCATGAGCCGTGAGAATATCAGCTAAATATAAAATGCATCGATCTTGTGTGCTATTTTATGTTGATGTTGTTTTTGGCGGCAATGCAATTATAAATGTGTGATAACATCAACACAGTTTACTTTAACACCGATCAATATTATGATGTATCAATCCTCGGTCATCGTTGAAAAGATGCAGACGCTGAAAGAAGATCATAAACGACTCACCTTTTCTTATCTTCGTCGGGCAAAGCCGGAGCGCTCGGCGGCGGTGGTAGGTCGTCGAGAGGCATCTCGTCGTGCGGAGGCGTCGGTGGCGTCTTGTCGAATTCGGCGATCGGAGCCAGCTCTGGCACGGGGGCCACCGAGCTGCTGTCCATCGCCGAAAGCTTCAGCGGAGACACTTTGCCGGCTTTCTTGACAATGGTGGCGAAAATCGTCCGCGGGCAATCCGCGGACTCTCGTGCGAGCCTTTAAACTTCACCGACCGGTGGCCCAGCGAGCACCGCGTGTGCTTCTATTCTTCCTCGAATCCGCGAATCCTAAATATTCACTAACGAACGGCTCGGATTTGGATCGCGACAACTGAAACGAGAACAACGCACCCGTTTTTATACGACGTTCCCGTCTCCGCGTCGAGACGAGAAAGGCTTATAAACGACGTGCTTCCGCATAATGAGGATTAAGCTATTGATTCGATCTGGACAGGGAATATTGATGAATCCGTCAAAATCGACTATAGATACAATTACGAAATTAATTCATGTGCTATACAAAAACAAGCTAAAATACACGTTTTCCAAATATATATTTTGCATGATGAATTTATTAAATTGGCATGTTGACTCATTGCATAGAATTTATGCATTTATTAAATAGGTTTTATAAATTTTGAGATCCATGGTGGATTCCACTTCTGCGTACAGAGATTGCCCAAAAATATTTATAAATTTATTGAATTATTATGCGTTGATATAATATCATAATTTTTGGATTAAGACTATTGAGAATAAACAGGGTATAAAATTTTAATATGATAAATTAATAAATATATTTTTTAAAAATGAGAAGCACTGTTTTATTCATTCATTGGATAATCCCACTGACAAAAAATACGCACGCCCATTCACACGGCCAATCGTAATTTTTATCGATGGATTTGAATTTGTGCAATATTAATGGCGCTAATTTTTAACATCGAATGCGACCATCGCATGGGCCTCGTGTATGGAAATTATTTATTCAAGACCACCTGTGGCCGGTCTATTTTCGGTATAGTATTGCAATAGTTGTAATACTACGATACGCGCCTCCGTTTAAATCTACTATAGTATAGTATTGTCCCATTCATCGTCGTGTGTCATCGTGCCAAATGCACTTTAGAGTTATTGTGTCCGATTGCAATCGGAGATTTCTGCGATTTCCCGTATTAATTGGCGGAAATAGTCGAAAAAATGATTGGCTTTAGATGTGAATAAAACAATGCCGTGACACTCGCGAGGAGGTTTTGATTCGGTGCACTCGTTTGTGAAGGATTTGTTTGAAGCCTGAAATGTGGCTGCAAACACTGTGTAATTATTCTTTCGCTTGACACTCTGACGCTGAATGGGAATCGAGGTGGAGGACTAAATTCGAGCATAAAAGACGAGTGGCACTCGGCGCGAATTGGCGCTCAAACGAAAGAATTCGCTTTGTGGAGAAAACACCCCCGTGGGGTGCGTTGTTTTTGTTGTTCTTTTGGCGGGCGCGCGAAAGGGGCATCACAAAGAGGCGGGAGACGGGAGACGAAAGACGAAGATGTGAGAGATGATGGACCGACCGGTGAGGCGGATGAGTTCCGGCGCGCGCGAGTGGACGTTGGCGACTGAAGAGCGAAGTCGGGAGGAGGCGTTGGAGGCGACGGTGGCTCGGGTGGTGGCTGGGTGGTGGCGAAGGCAAAGGCGAAGGCGAAGGCGCCGGAAGGTGTCGGTCGGGATGCAGGCTCGATACTAACAGAGGAGGAAGAGGAGTCCCGGCCGGGACGGATCGTTACGAGAGCGGGAGGCTGCGCGCACTCGCACCGAGCTGGACCCGACACACACACGCACACGCCTCCTCCTCTCCTTCTGCGCTCTACGGGATGTCACTTATACCGGAAGCCAATTTCAATATCGGGACATCCCATGAATAATGTCGCCGATTTAACTGTCAAACTTCGCCTGCACAGACGACCCATTATTGCACAAACGCTGGTCGAAGAAAATCCCATCAAGTTTTTGAAATCTCTTCCGAACAGGTAGACCGTCAGCTACGAAAGAAAATCTATATTTGTTCAAATCCATATATATATTTTAATACATCTGCGATTTGCTATTGATATTATTTAAATATGCAATTAAGTATTTTATAATAGTTTAAGCCCTGAACTCACAGATAGGGTTGCAAACTTTTTTTGACATAATTCCGGGACATATTGTCCAACATATTTATGTAATTTCATGATATTCTCCACTTAAAACCACTCAATACTTAATACACTCAAACCTCTTTCTGTGCGACTTTTTTTGTGCGATTTCGAAGTTATGCGGGTTTTTATAAAGCATTTTTTTTAATTTCATAAAAAGTGCGTATCAACATATTTTGGATAAAATAGGAAATAAATCATCAACACTAACCGAAATTTGAAAAAAATATATAACTTGGGGCTGTGTAAATCATATTTCATCTGTTATCGCTGAATTGCAACCACGCCCTTTATTTTGAATTGGATTTTTGAAATTTTTTCCAGTGTTTCGATTTTTAAAAATACATTGTCCAAAGGAATTTCCAAAATTCTAACTACTTACGGAGTTATTGCTGTTTTACTGACGCGGCAACTAATTCGATCCTACAATAATGAAAACTTTTAACGTGTTTTTTTCGAAACTACTTTTTCAACACGTTTGGCAATTTGCTTTAAACTGGGTACGAAACTCTTTTACATAACCCTCTATTATTCCTACCAGATTTATATCAAAATTTATTTTTAAATATTAAAAAAAATTAAAACTGTGACAAAATTAGGCCAAAAAATGACTTGACTGAATTTTTTTTTAAACAGCTGCCATTTTGTGATTTTTTTTTTTGAGCTAGGAACTATAGTGACATCTTTACTAATTATGAATTATATTGTTGGAAAGGGAAAATCTACACAGAACAATGATGACATTGACACTGTATATATTATACTATTTCTTCCGAAGAAGAAAGCGATTTTGAGTCATATCAAAGCAAGACATTCTTTAAATGTTTTTTATGCGATTTTTGGATATATTTTATATAGCTGTTTCAAAGTTATGCGCTTTTTAAAATCCATGAAATTCATCTTGAATTCATCTTCTATGTAAGTCATAGATTTTTCTGTCCCATTTCTTTTTGTGCGATTTTCCGCGGAACACATCTACCACACAAATAAAAGATTTAAGTGTACCTAGTTTTCAAAAAAAAATATGTTTAAAAATATTCAAAAACAATTTAAAAATAATGTAATTCTAATGATTTTCAATTAAAAATGGACATAAAATATATGCAATAGAAAGATACCTGTAAATAATATTGGTCGATGGCTTTCTCTGAATTTCCAGGACAGTTTGATATTTCAACCTAGATTCTGAAAAACAACTTATTTTTCCAGTTCAGCTCACAATTCATGACAACATAAACTAAAAATCGTTTTAAAATATCTTCATACAAAACCATATCAATCATGGGATTTCAAAAGGATTTTGAATAGATCATTTCTAATTGTTATCTGAGGATTTACCTCTTAAAAAGCACAGAATCAGGCTAAAACGCTTGATTAATGATCCTTTTCCATATTTGATTGTGATACGAGATATACCTTTTAATTAACGAACTAATGATGTTACTAATATTAATAGGGACATTTGTATTTGAATACTCTGTCAATGTTTCCCTGAGAATAAACTTTTATTTAGGAAAAAAGTCAGATAAACTGTTAATAATGAAGAATTACAGCATATGAAATGAAGCTATTGAATATTTAAATTGAGCTTATGTGAATCGATCCATAGGTCGAAAATAAATCCAATTAACTCAATTAGAACATCCCAGAATTCCTTCAGAAATTATAAGATAATTTTAGATGCATTTTGAGCATAATTTTCATTAAATTTAACGATGAAACATATTAAAATAATTAATCAATCGACTTCGAAATCGACCCAGTATTCGAATTTTTCATAATCATTTGAATGCACTTTCGCAACGCAACCATCTTTCTATTTACGAAATGAGTGCGATCGTTTTGGCATCGTCTGATATTCATAATAATTTCCATTTAAATGGATCAATTGTCGATATCATATCCGCGAAGATTTATTTCAATTTCTTTGCAAATTTGAATTTAGATCGTTCAATTTTCATGGTAAATCGATTCAAAACGCTAATTACTGGAAGCCATTAATCGTGCTCAACTTCTGCCGAAAACGTTGGAAATTTTTATTTTATGTATAATTGCTTATGCTTGCATTAAATTCATATTAAAGACTCAAATATTAAGCGACCCAATCAATTTAAAAAGCTAATCAGATTTAGCAAAGTTCAAATAAAGAAGGCCATTTTTCATTGAGTTTTCATCTTTGATGTTTTTTAAATTGCTTTTACTTTTCTTCATTGTGCATGTCGCTTATATTCGGTTTATTATAATAAACATTGAATGAAAGCTGCAATGATTTGATAGATGAATAATCGATAGTTGAATGGGAAAAAATTAAGGGTGGCAAACGTCATTTAATGAAAGCACAATGGATTAGGTCGATCTAGGACATGAGGCTTTTTTTAATTAGGGAAGGATAGTTTGATGTTAATATAAATGTACTACCTTAGGGAATACATACGGCGTATTAATCAGACAAAATGTCTTTTTGCTGTTTCTAGTTTAATGGACTACTCTTGAAATTTAGTATTTTATAAAAGATTTAAAACGTTTATAAATACTGCTAACTACGAATATTCCATATCCATATCTGTTTTCTAAGGAATACCGGATTTTTATATGATGGTTTTCCATTCATTAACCCACTCCACCCAGATCCACTATATTAACCCTTGATAATAATCATCCTTAATTTTACTTGACAGGGAAAACGACAAATCATCGATTGAAATGTTCAGAGACTGGACTTAGTTACGGTTTCCAGCCGAACCGCGTGTCGAGTGACTTTCGGGCCCACAACCCTTGATAATAGATGAATTTGATAGCTAAACATATATGAGTGAGCATCGAAGTCTCTTGGGTTTTTTGAGAATTTACCATAAAAGAAAATAAATCCCCCAATAAAAATAAGCAGATTCTTATAACAGACAACATATATTTAAGATAAGAACAAAGATAGAGATGAATGGATGTGATTTTAAGAACTCTTTGTCCTTCATTGGAGCAGATAAGATTTATTTCCACATGCTTGGCTTTCTTTCCATACCGGCAATCTTACCAGATCAATCAATTAGCTGTTATTTTGTAATATATGAACACATATCTCTTATTATAACTACCTTGCGATTTTTGGCGAATTTCATACAACATCATCCCATTATGAATTATTCATTACATGCTATTATTATGTACATAAATTCCCCAAAGATTTTTCTATGATGATATCAAACTATAAAGATGAGCTTCGTACCAAGTCGATTAAATAATACAATGAATTCGCAAATCGTGAATGAATGTCATGCTTACATCGCTTTAGTATCAATTTTAATAGATCCCCATCATGACAAAAAAATTATATGGTGTTTAATATGGCTGATTTGATCGTTCTGTAATAAAATTATATCGCAATTATAAAATTAATTAACCCATTTTGTTTGACGTTAACCACTCCTTTATATTTTTGTACATATGGGTATTAAATGCATGTTACAGCGTTTTTTACATGTCATCCTTGTAATGAAATAAAAAAGCCATTATGTATTATTTGTATTAATTTAATACATCCTGTGTGATTAATTTCATATGATGCTTTTCACATTGGCGGAAAATTCGTTGTTCTTAATGAAAATTTAAAATAAATCAAATCGAAAATGTTACTCGAATGTTCAAAGGCTAAATCTCGTTCATCTAAAATCTTTAATCAAGCGTTTGATGTTCCAAAACCTTGAATTTTATAAGGGACAAGTGACAAAAAACGCTTTGCTTTAATTTCAGTCGGTTAAATAATTTTCCCCTAGCATTTCGTTGTTTAAATTAAAACATGTTAGAGAACAACAATTAGCTTATATGTTTATAGTTTAATTCATCGGAGACCACTGAGGTGAGAACATTACTTTGGAACACAATTTGTACATAGTTGTTCAGAGAGACGAGATTTAAATTACAACTAATCTCATTCCGCTTCATCAGCGTGTGGGACCGAAAAGAAACAAGACTGGCGATACTTATTTGGCGATCAATATCAACACAAGCGGGAACTAACTCATTTATTTCGTCATAATAAGCCACATTCAGAGAGCGAATCGGTAACTACATTTTATCGGAATTTTGGCGCAAAAAAGAAAATGTATACACGTTTCGCCGAAGTTTCTCCCTCAGGGTGTATTTATCATTCGAAGTCTACCTAATATACTTCGCCCCTCTTTATTCGCGAAATGATCCGACATTATGAACATTTGCGAGCTGAGAACTCCGTGCGAATTATCATATTTCTTTTTGGCTGACATTTTCATGTACTTTCGATTCTGAAAAGTTTTCGGAATTGAATTATGATATACTGTTTTTATTGATTGAGCTGAAAAGAAGAGTGGCTTCGAACATAAGCACTCTCCGATTTACGACCGACTCTTTTCGTTTAACATCAGGAACACCTGGCATCAACAAAAAGTTCGTTCAGCAAGAAATAACAGGATAAAAGGCCAAAATAACGAGCCTAAACATGAAACATCGTGTCGAACTTTTATGCATTGATTTTTGATTGAAAACTTGGTCACCTGCGTAAAATTTAGTATTTAACACTCTTTTTCTATCTGGAATTATTTTGTGTTTCTGGATATTGTATCATCGAAGTGATTCACGACACAAAAATAATCTTAAAGCCAAAAGAAATGCTTATAAAATATAATGACATTCCAGTTTATTGGATAGATGAAGGCTTTCCTGAATTTAATTTTAATACGCAGTTAATCAAACTATATCATCGTTTTGTAAGTATTTGGAATTAATCTATAAAACATTGTATACTAACTCAAATGCTTTTAAAAAGCCAAATTGATAATATCAGATTACAGTTCATTATCATTTAGAAACAATACGACATTTAATAGTTATTGTAATGAACGATTTCATAATCTATTGAGAAGATACTCTTTAATGTTGAATTCGCCAATTCAAGTGTTACCAACTTCATGTCGATTTGTTAGATTGTTTAAGTGCTAAAGGATGCTTTTTACAAATCAAACAAATTCATAATGGAATTAAAGCGTAATCGTGTGATTGCCTTTGGCTTGCAATTCATTTGAACTTGAACAATTACCGTTAATTGTTTCAATGATACTGATAGCATTGCAGCGATCCAAAACAATAAGCAACTTCCTCGAAAATGGTTTTGAAAAAAATTTAGAGCATAAAATTACAATTAAAGAGAAAGTCCACCAATTTTTTGAATTAGTGAGTGGTCATTAGAAAACAAAGAATTCCTCAGGTCATAATTTAAATTAACGATCTCAGCTCTTATTTTTGGATCAAAACATATATAATATTAAGGGATGTGCTCTAATATTTAGCACATAAATAATTTGGTCGCAAACTTAAAATACGTATTTCAATATGTTCATTTTTTTATTTCGCTGCTACATCTTGAAAATCGACAAATTTGCGTTTTAAATTGATAATATTAGGTTGAGTCATAAATAGTTGCCGGCGAAAAGAATTCGTTATAATTATTCGGTTTTACTTGGAAAAATTGGAGAAGGTTAACAAATTGAGCTTGCCCCAATCGACTACTACCTATTCTGTTCTTTACAGAATTTCTTAAATTGAAAAAAATCAAAAATGGTGGGGAAGTGAATCACGTTATCGAAAATTTCTTTTTATCTGAACCAGCTAAATTTTAAAAAGAGGGTATTGATAAGTTACCAGTAAAATGGGAGAAAGTTATCACTAATAATGATGAATATGTAATAGAGCTTTATTGTTTTGCTTTAATATTTTGTTAAAGCTAAATAAATATTTGAAAAAATATCGGCAGTTATTTATGACTCGACCTGATATTTGATCCGATAAGCCTTATAGATATTAATCAATACAATCGAAAATGATGATCGTCAAACTCAGTCTCATTCGAGTCCTTAAAATAACACGCTAAAGGACCAAATGTCTTATTGGTCCTTTTATTCTGCATTTGTAGATAGTAATGAGTATGTAAGTCGGTCAAAGAAATGTATTTATTTGTTAACATGTTAACAATCAATGAAAAGTCATATTAAATGACAATAATGCAATTGGTTACTAATGAAAATCAATCATACTACATAACGCATATCAATAACGTGCCCTTTTATATATTTCAACCTGGTATGAATATCCTCGCTTGGATTCCTCGTTAAAAATGGGTTTGCTTGAATATACCCTGTAATTTATAATTCCTGGTTTTTACGATCATCAGATAATAAATAAATCCCGACCCACCGCATGACGATCATCAAAGCAAAATATCGACTGCTGAAATAATCCGTTTAACTCCATTCATCCGTCGCGGCTATTCCGCACGCCGTGGATGAATTAGTTCCCGTTGGAACATGTGAGGATTTCCTCCCGACACAATGGATGCTGGATGAACGTGCCCCGTTTATCCTTATCACTTTTTTTATCCTGCCAACGAAGGCTCACTTTAGCGGAGCCCATTTTTTACGACCTTTCCATTACCCATCGGTGTTTATTTGTTTTTCCGGCTCTTCTCCGACCCTTTCCTTTTTACGCCTTCCGTAACCTTTTATTGCATAATTGATCCTCAATTTCAATTACCCTAATTAAATTATTAAATCTTAACGTCGGTTAGCCCGCCTCCCATGAATAATGACCCCGTGACGAAATTTTTCATTTTTTGCGCAGAATCTTGTCGAGTCCGTTCACTCTCGAGAAGGTATGTGAAATTACGGCGATAACTCATAAAGGCGAGGGTGTGAGCTTTCAAACTCCTGATTCAGGGACGTTTTATAGGACATGAATTCCAAGAATAGAGACTCAGCTACTGACATCTTAGGTCGAATGAAAATGTTTACTTTATTTTGATATCCTATTTATGGACGTATCCATAATTGAAACGCCTACACCTTTAACCTTCAACGTTTTAACGATAATTAAGAAAATATCCCGTCTTGTACTATGTCTTACCTGTCCAATTAATTTTGGATTTTAATGAATTAATGGGGTGTTTTTAACCTGAGACTTAAGGCAGAAGACGAGACGAATTATTATACTATTGTAAGAATATATCTTTAAATATTAAATAATAACAAATGGGTAGTTATTTGAATATGAATACTTAATTTGGAGCTTCAAGTATACTTCCGATTGATAAAAATTAAATTTTTCATATTCAAGGCTCCCAATCAAGTGCTTTCTGATCAAGAAGATCAAGATAATTATGATTCTGTATTTTAAAATATATTTTAACGCAATATTGCTCATATGACTTATTAATAAGATAGTTTTCGTTTTAATGAGCTTTTCCTTTACAATCAATAAAATTTCTTTAAAAATTATTAATATCTTCATTTATAAATTTAATTATTGAGATTTTTTCTTAATTCAAAATTACTTATTATTAAAGCATTTTTTCCCCAAAATATCATTTTCATATCCTCATCAATTTGAACCATCCTTCTGGAATATTCTTTATTGCATAAAGAATGATATACTCCATCGAAATCTGTTTACAACTTGAATACGGGACTTCATCTTAGCCCGGAACCACCCTTACAATATGAATAAACCCCTTATAATTCAAGAAGCTCTTTTCAGGTAATCGGTATACTTATTATGAATGCTCTTTCATGATGTTTTCATTTAAGATTACTTTACCGTAAAAACTTTTCATCTTACGTAAATTAGCTCACGATGAAATCGTATCATAATTTGAATATCACATTGTTATTGTATTAAATATACTTTAACGATCTTATTTAGATAAAGAATTTAAAAAAATAATAGTAACATACCTGTATATAGGGTGGTCCTTATTTTTCGATTGCCCGAAAAAAAAGCATTGAAGTCGAATACATCAACGAAAAAAGTGTAAAAGACTTTGTGATTAGCAACTCTTTACGATTTTTCCAGATACTAGGTATCTCGTCGCAGCTTTTGAATAAAGATGTTGAAACTAGGAAGGATGACTCTGATTTTTAGGCTGCAAATAAAATGTAAGTATTAATAGGGTATCCTTATTTATAATCTAAACATTAATTTTATATGTAAATGCTTTATATGAAAGAAGCTGATACAATTAAGCTTCCAACTAAAATTCAATGGGATATTGAGTTATGAATAAATTATCTTAATTATAATTTTTGTACCGTTTCGTTGAAAAAAAATCTCAGCTTTTTTCAGTCGGTTCCCGCTCGATTGAAAAGAAACAATGTACGCTCCTGTCTCGAAGTTGATCTTAAATAATTTTTAACAAGTTTTAATTTGGCCGAAACTTCCATCGGCTGCTGTTGTTGGCATAATCAAGAACATTTTTAGGGCCGCTATTATATTTGGGTAACTTTCTTGTAATTTCCATCTGCCGAGTATATTTAATACATCCAAGTTATACAATTAAGATGGATTTTCTTCTCCCGAAATTTAATTAATCTGGTGTTATAAAGATTTTGCTTCAATTGTTGATGGATCTCCATTTATTTTGGGATCCTTTTTTGCTAATGAAACGCCCGTGGCTTTCAAATCTTCCATTTTATTTTCAATCAATTAGCCCTTTGTCTAATAACGACGACCGGTTCATATTTTGTTCTTAGATCGGGACGCATAAATGATTACACAAATATGATATTTAAATTCATCGTTTGCAGACCTAATCTTAATTGATCGATTTTAGGATCTGCCTAAAATCTCCAGTGCGTTTTTTTTTGCTTTTGAAGGTGTATCCATTAAAAGCGCCAATCACTCAAGACGGTTCTTCATTTATACGTTTTTTGGATTAATGTCCGTGTTTATGAGCATTTATCGTTTTATTGCTGTCGTATATGACTTCCATCAAATTAGTGAATTTATTTCTGCTTCCAAACATATTTTTATTTAGCCTGAAAATGGTTAAAGAACTGCAGCAAAGACGATCATATAGCAACAACATAAAAGTCTTTTGGTGGTCATTTAAAGCTTTCTGACGCACCCTCGTCGCCTGTCTGTTGTCGATTATGGCAATAAGACGTTGAGCGCTTTTGTATATTATATAACGCCGATATATCTATATTTGTGAAGAAATTCCTTACAAAGGAAAGAACAAATCAGAGCGAGTAAAAAAGTTACCGAAGTCAGTACGAAAGCTCCCACGTCTTCAGCGCGGAGAGCTTTTATGTTTGTTTTCCACTTTTCCCCCGTAAACCTTATTTAATATTCATTTTACCCCGTGAAAATAATATTGATTAATTGTTTGGGGCTTCTGGCTTACATTATATGACAAAGCGTTTCAAAAAAATGTATACAAGTAACTTCATGAAAATCAATATTTAGGAAGCCTTTAATGTGATTTGTGGAAGAACCTTTTCTAGCTTTAGAGCTTTTGAATGGTGAAAAATCTGAATAAATCTTAGCTACTGTAGATAAGGGTGTCCCAAAGGTCGTATTTAAAAATCTTCCCGACTTTTAATCTTACGGTCAACCAAGGTATACGGTGGGGATCTCATCCGTCGAAAGAATAGCACCATTCATCTTGTATATAGTGTTAGTAGATTTCGTGTGAAGAAACAGCCACCTCTTCCTAAACAAAGGCAGTGAAGGCGAAAGAAAAAAATTACCCCACTTCCAAACAACAGTAACCATTTTTTTCTTTCTGGCCTTTTTCCATTCGTACAAGTCGCAAAGTGAAATCCCAAGATCTCATGAATATAGATGGCAAAAGGACCCTTCAAACATTTCCTTAACTTCGTGGCAACTTTGCAAATGTGACTCTCATACATTATAGATATTTTAAATTGATACATTTTGCATCTCATTTATTTAACCCGCAAACAGCCATGGAAACATGAGCATTCTTTCACGTTTTCATCCGGTTATATCATCGAAAAAAGCTTGTTTGTCGAAATCTGTAAAATACATCGTGGCACGCTCCCACCCCGATGTTCTATTTGGTTGTGAACGCGGAACAGGATGAAGGCTTTTATTTATCATCCCCACTTCCTGTGCCCCCTTCTTTGGCGATCCTCGGAGTGCACGCAGCCTCCAGCCACACCCAACATCCCGGGATTTTCACCCCTCACACCGTAGTATTGGTGTGCATGAAAGCCTTCCACGGGAACTGACCCCCTTGCCACCCCATTGCATCTCCCGGCGAACATTAACGATTCATATTATAAATGTATACACTATTTATAAAAAAAAATCACTTATACTCACTGCTTATATAATAATAATAGCCTTAATTTGTAAAAATATAATACTAGAAATTTTTACAAATTGCTTAAACATAAATAGTGGGATAGTATCTCTTATCTTAATTACATACTATAATATCATTCATAAAAATAAAATAGTCTAACCACATATCATACCTAGTTAAACACTTACATTCTTATCAATATATCAAACCTTTTAAAACCTACCAAATCAATAATTGCAATTAAAATGCTGAACAATATATAAATTGACCGAGTAATACTTGTTAAGTATATAAAAAATTCAATAAAATTTATACACATCAAATGCAAAATCGTATCTTACAACATATCAGCAAAGCCATCTATTGCTTCAATCGTGAATGAATTACAAATTTATTATAATTTACAACTAAACCAATTTACGATGGGATATGAAGCCATTTAATCATAACACAAATAGCAATAGGCTTTTCAAAATTTCTGAGACTATCAACCGACTCAAAAAATTTCTATGATATATACAAGATGGATATTGAAGAAGCCCTAATCCTACAATGAACCGTTTGTGACTGCATTATGATGATCTTAAAGACACATGCAAATGAATAGGAATTTTACAATCTTGTTATTAAAAACAATTCTCATGACAATTTTAAAAATTCAACCAACTGATTGTTGAAATTCTTCTCAATATTCCAACAAAGATTCAATATAATTTAAATTTAATGTTTGAAGATTGCATATTATAATTTATCATTTAATATCCACAAAAACTTGACTTAACGAAAGGCATATGAAGAACTTCACTTTGCAACTTTAACAGCATTGTCTTCCGTTGTCATTTATATCGTTTTGAAATCGCCAAACTGAGAGAGTCCATCTGAAATAGGAAACGTGTCTCGAATTCACTCGGGTAAATTGTACGAGGACGGGGAGACATCCTCAGTTGGTATAGGAGCGAATCCGAGATGCACTTAAGCGTCACGTATGTCTTCACCCTAGTCCAGCAACACCCTAGCGAGAAAAGGAGGGACTGGACTCTTTGCACTCCAGAAAACCCTTTCCAGTCTTCAAAAGAAAACTACTCAGTATTTACAGACATCCCACACTCCCTATCAAGACGGTCACGAAAGCGTTCGTCAATACGTTCATTCAGGATACCCACTGGGTGAGCGTTCGAAATGAAATTCGGTGGTAATGCTACCTTCAATATCGAGCAAACGAAGAAGCGAATGTATGATACAGACGTGATGGATGTAACCCCTTCCTGTGAATGGATATTGAAGAGGCCCATACTTCTGCAGTGGACTGTTAGAGGCTGCACTATGATGATGATATTCATTGATTCATTGTTTCAATGGCTTTAGTTTTACAGAAAAAATACAGGTTTTAAAAAATAAAAGACAGATTGTAGTATTAAATATAAATTTTTCTTAAAGTTATACAATATCTAAAAATTACGATGCAACACCTTTATTTTTCTTATGCTTTTTTGAATTTCTTTCCTTTATTGCTTTTTCTGAATTTTTTTCCTTTCGCTTTCTTGTTTTTCGGAATATATGTGATGCGTTTCGTCTCTTTTGCAGTATTATCTTGGGGTTTTTTAGGTGAGTTTGCTTCACTTTTCTGTCTTAGCTTTTTCTTTTTCTTATTTTTACTCAATGGCTTACCGTTTTCATCATTTTTATTTTCTTCTACTACAGCGACCTTAAATATTCATAAAAATGCAAATGAGTTTGGGAATACAATCAATTAATAAGAATTAAATTTAAAAAAATATTTTAATACCTCATTCCCATTCGATTCTGATGAAGGTTTTTTCTTCTTTTTAGTCTTTTCAACTATATCATCTGTGGCAGCACGTTTTTGTGGCTTTTTATCATCTGTTTTTTCCTGATTATCTACAGATTCGTCATTTTCTCCCTCTTTACTTTCCACGTCTTCTGGCTGCAAAACAAATAAATCATGTATGAATATATATATTATTTAATATCAAATTAATCTATCAGATATTTTTATATTTACGTACAATGACATCAGAGAATTTTTTAAGTTTTGCAACAAAAAATCCATCCATATTATGTGTATGAGGATAAAACCGTCTTGTAAGATTCATTGAAGGATGGAACTTTAAATTTCTAAATTTAGTAAAGCCTTCCGTTCCAAAATCTAAGCCGGTGGGGACTAATTTTACATTCCTCTTTTTTAAGGCATAATCTACAACCCATTCATTTTCTTCTGGTAAAATTGAACATGTCGAATACACAATGTAACCGCCTGTAGTAGATCGCGCTGTTACGCAATCGATTGCTGCTAGAATTAATTGCCTCTGAAGGTTATAACATCTCTGCAGATCTAATGCATCTTTATTTGTTTTCACACTAGCATCTTTAGCAGCTACACCGGTTCCAGTACAAGGAGCATCCAACAAAACTCTATCAAATCCTTTAATCACAGATGGAAATTGTCTACCATCATATGAAACTATAATAGAATTTAACACGCCCAATCTGTGAAAATTGCCCACAACGGCTTTTAATCTATCTTTGTTGACATCATTAGCGAACAGAACACCGGTATTTTTCATTATGGCTGCTATATGAGAAGCTTTTCCTCCTGGTGCTGAGCACATATCCAAAATTCGTTCATTTTCTTGTGGAGCCAATGCCATCACTGGCAAAAAGCTGGATGCTCCTTGAATAATATAATGACCAGCAAGATATTCTGGAGTAGCACCAACTGGCACGGTAGAACTGTAAATTACCAGTCCAACTTTACTCCATTTACCCACTGGATCTAAATTAACACCCCTATTGATGAGAGCTTGAGCAAGTTCCCTTCGCCTGGTTTTCAAGCTGTTGGTTCGAATTGTTATTGGTCTTTGCACTTCGCTTGCTTCTAAAAATTCCATTAACTCGGATAAAGGAAACTGTTGCATCAATCTCTCCATTAAGAATTCATTATAACTGTAATAAGTGCATAGATCTTTTTTTAACAAATCCATATATTCACTTCTACTTTTGCCTTCCTCTCTAAATTTACTTAAGTCACTTAATACTGTGACAACATCTTTAATCCTTTGCTGCACTTCTTGCAATCCAATCGGTTGTTCAAGCTCTTCGGCTGTGGGAAATGCGAACACATCGTGACTGGCAATATTTAATTTCATTTCTTCATCAGCGAGCTCTTTCTCTTTTTGTTTCTTCAGTTTTAATTTTTTGCCAGCTTTTTCAATCGGTAATAAATCATCATCGTCATCTTGTTCTTCATCACTGTTATCCGATTTTGCTTCCCCATCTGAACCATAATCGTCATCTGAATCGCTGTCTTCAATATCATTTAAAGTTCCCACCTAAAAAAATATTTTAATAATATAATTTTGAAACTATATTTTATTAAAATCACTATAAACAAAATATCTACCTTGTATTTTTCACTTTCTTCGACTTCATCAGACTCTTCAGCTTCACTATCCATTTCATTTTCTTCGTCAGATTGCTCTTCATCACCGCTTTCCTCGTTTTCAACGCTGTCATCATTTTCATCACTTGCTACTTCATTCTCATCGGATGGTATTTCATCTTCGGATTCTTCTTCGTCAGATGATTTATACTGACGCTTATTTTTAGGTTTCAGCCATTCTTTGTTTTCATCAGTAAAGCCTATTTAAACAAAATGAAACGTATTATACAGTGCATATTTTCAATTAAATATCAATTACACATAAATCATGTGATTAAATACCTTTTGCTTTTTTATTTTGATTTTTCTTTTCAATTCCATTAACTTTAACTTGTTTTGAATTGACTGAAGAAGTTTCGACTTTGTTTTTCTGTCCTTTTTTGTCCACATTTTGAATTTCTTTTTCAGCTTTTCTAGCTTCTTTAGCTTTCTTAATTTTTTCCACTCGTTCCTTCTTTTTTTTGATTCGTCTTGCTGCCCTTTGTTTTTGCCTATGACTTAACTTTGGAGCATCTTCTTCACCTATAAAAAGTATGCAAAATAATGACTAACTTATTTTACAATGGATTTTTGGGAAATGCACTAAGTTAACCCTATCGAACCAGAAATCGTCAATAATATCATCTAAGAAAAACGTTTATTTGAGTCTTCATAGCTATAATAGGGCGAAATGCATATTATTTTGAAAAAAATACAGACACCATAAGGCCCGATCCACACTATGATGCCGTTGAAGGTTCTATTTCGCTCCGATTTTGTCCGATCAAATATTTTACACGAGAAACAATCAGAGTATTCACACTATCGGATCATTCCAATCCCGTTCTTCTTTGGGATCAAGAAATAAATATAAATCTGGTCCCATACTCAATTTAGTTGGTGTGGTAAAAATTATCTATAAACTGGATTTAAGCACTAATCTTAATCTATAATAAGAAACAAGGAACAAGCCCTCTATACCAATATAGCATATGTTACCATGACCAAACTAATCAAAATGAAAAACAATGACATGTGTTTCAAAGATTATTAAAATACTGTTTTGCTCATGAAATAATAGACTACATACACAAGCTGATTCAATTTTTGGTATTGAATCTACAAAACCACCTTTGAATATGAGCATAAATGTGGTTTTATTTAGAATTTCTGCAAATGAAAGTTAGAAATATAACCACGTTTTAATCATTTTATTAAATGAAATCAATGCAGCATACCGAATATTCTATGAAAGAATAAGCTTAAATATAAATAGATTTATTTTCCGAACTTTAAACATAACCAAATTTAATAAATGATAAGTTAAAAGCAAATATTAATAGAAAACCACGACTTGCCTGCTGATTTCTTTTCGAAGATTGGATCCTTTTGTTTTTTGAACTTCTTTCCAGGCCCTTTTTTAATTTTTTTGGGAGCCTCATCAAACTTAGCTTTGCGCCCCATGGTAAAATCTTAAACACGTGCGTACCTCACGTCAAAACCCACACTGCCTGTAACCTATAAACAACTGTACCGGTGACACACTTAACAGATATTATAACGTCCATGACACATTTTACACCAAATCACAGATTTTACTCATTTAATGCTTAAAAACATAAGATTAATTATTTAATGTATTTATATTATTGTTCTGCTATTTATCAACGAACATCGAATTGCTTGTTTATTACCTTCGTAAATAAATATATGACGCAAAAAATTTAAACTGTAATTGGAAATATATATATTTTTAAGTGTGTTTCAGTTAAATAATTAGGTAAAATATTTCTAAAATAATATAATCCATGATAAAAATTTTACTTGGGAAATGTAATATTAAATTTAAAAATATAATGGATCAAAAATTTTGTCGCAAATAAGTGTTTAATAAATAAAGGGTATTTTAAAAATATTTTTTAAATTTTTATCGTATATCTTTATTTTAAATTGTGCATAATTATTAAAATGAAATACATTGGCTATGGTCATATATACAAGCAATCAGGCTGCTGTTTTGATAACTGTCATTACAATGCCGGGTTGGGGGCAGATTCAATCGCAATTGCGTGATCACAATAACCCAGTTGTATTTTTTGATATCACAGTTGGAAATACCGTAAGTATTAAAGTCAAATTCATTTATAAAAACATTAATCACAGTTTTGTTAGTAATTCTAACCTAAAAATGTAAACGTTTTTTAACGTCACATTCCATATAAATAGCTATGGATCCTAATGTAATTCATTTTATTCCAAAGGAAATAGGTCGAATGATATTTGAACTATTTGCTGATGTAGTACCAAAAACTAGCGAAAACTTCAGAGAATTCTGCACGGGAGAATATCGAAGAGATGGAGTACCGCTAGGATTTAAAGGAGCTATATTCCATAGGGTTATAAAAGACTTCATGATTCAAGGCGGTGATTTCGTAAATGTAATATATACATAAAATATCTTATTTAACATTCATTTAGTATTGTATTTGTGCCAATGATAATGCTTGTATGTTGTAAAGGGCGATGGTACAGGCGTCATGAGTATATACGGAGGAAGCACTTTCGCCGATGAGAATTTCGTCCTCAAGCACGACTCGCCCGGATTGCTGTCCATGGCGAACAGCGGCAAAGACACCAATGGATGCCAATTTTTCATCACGTGTGCCAAGTGCAACTTTTTAGACAATAAGCACGTCGTGTTCGGACGCGTTATTGACGGATTATTAGTGATGAGAAAGATTGAAAACGTACCCACCGGACCAAATAACAAACCTAAAATTCCAGTTACAATATCACAGTGCGGGCAAATGTAAAAAGCGTTGATAATTTAAAAAAATAGTGTATTATTTTTAATATGGTCATCCTATTGCATCAAGAAAAAACACCCATCTGGAGTCTCATATACATGTAAAAAAAAAAATTTAAACAAATTTATCCAATTTGAAAATAAATCATTCATATTTGATAAACATTTTACAAAATGGCTATTCATTTTTTGCGGCTTTACATTGGCTCATATTAGCAGTTTTATTTTTCTTTCCTTTTGGTAACTGACATATCACAGTATTTTATAGTTCTACAATATTTATTTATACTTTCCATTTAAACTAAATAAATTATTCAACAATTCGTAGATTAACAACATTCAGAAAATATAAATTTGCTATTCATTGTTAAAATTAGAAAGTTTTTATAGCACATGAATACTAAATTTGCTTTTAACAATTCAATATAAAATGAAAGCCTTTTGACATTTATTAACATACACATAATTATAAACTTTCTAATTAAATGTTTTTTAAATTTTATACATAACTAGCTGGTACCCGGCGCGTTGCTGCCACAGAAGAAATAGTTCTAAAAATACCATTTGAAATTTGAAAGAGTTATCTTGTTTAATTAACAATGATATAAATAATGATTTTTTTTTCCGATAATGAATACATTTATTGAAATTGAATGATATATAAAGAAAAAATTATTAAAAGCATAAATTTTGTTTACTTAATTGTTCTGCTAAGTGCTTTAGGGTGGACAATAGTTTTGGTTTTTCCATCTTTAGCAAATACAAATAAATTTCTCGGCTATCCAACGTGGATTTTCTAGATTCTTCCGCACACTTGAAGTGCCTTGTTGATGGTCATTGAGAATGCAAGTCCAACGGGGAGCTGCAGTCGTCTCTTATCAAATGGCACGTCGGTGGAAATGAGCACATCTTCTCCTTTCGACTTTCCATTAAGAATATATAGTTTTCTCGATGATTTTCGGCATCAGTTTCTTCATAGTGAGTCTTGTTCCAATTTGTACGGTGGCACATCAGGAAGATCCGACAAATTTAAAAACTCGATCGGATAGTTAACAACTTGGTCTGCATTCATGGCGCTGTCAATCGATTTGTAGGTAACAGAATCGCTTGCAATTTGTTATTGTATTGTGTGGTTGATTGCATTAACGTCGGTGTTTTTTGCTGCCAAAATAGCATGTTCGCAAAACCAATAATGATTTTTATAATTACTAAAAATCTGCGGAAAAACTTTCTGAATGAGTAAATCGATGGATGGCACAACAACGCAAAAGTTCGATGGAAATGAAATAAACTTGGTAGCATCAACATGCACTTTTCCTTCACCAATGTTCAATAGTCGTTTTAAAAATGTGGCTGCCGACGCATCACGCTACAAATGTACGCGCATATTTTTCTTTAGTGTCAGTTTTCGCACGTCTCTCCAAAGATGTGATGCTTTGAGGCAAGCATCAGCTGGTGTCGATGAAAGCATCACTGGAAGAGGTTGTCGAAAGTCGTCACATAATAAAATTAGAGCGCCACCAAACGGTTTTGCATTTGATCGTAAGTCTTTAAGAGTTCGATCAAGCATTGCATTCGTCCCACCATAATCACCTTGCAAATTTTCAAAACGTTAGCTATGTCAGAAACTTTAGGAATGTTACATGTCGGAGCTTCCAATAAATGCATATCTAATGGCAATTTGAGTGCCGAATGCGCTGTTCGTCCACCATCTAATAATGTTGCCGCAATACCTAATGAAGCAAGAGCTAAAGCAATTCTATTTTGAGATCGAATGTGAGCCAATAGTAAACTGATGAGAAACGTTTTTCCAGTACCGCCAGGCGCATCAAAGAAGACCAGATCATTTGTAATTGTATCGTAGGTCAATTTTTGTTCCGCAAGCAAAAGTTGTTCGTTTGCTTCGACAAATGCATCCAAATAATTAGCATTGTACTACTGTTCAAGTGCAGAACGAATTCTTGTTGAATGAATTCTTTGATGTTGATGGTTAAGCAAATGTCTTCGATTTCGATCAGAGCTTGATTGAAAATATTGACCGAAAACTCAATGGAATTATCATTGCTAACGGTATGTAAAATGTCTTCGCTCAAATCTTCTCTGAATTTTTACCACAAATCTTTTGGGTTGGATGGCGAACATGTGGTTAAAATGATGGCGAACAATGTTCGAATTTCCGTTCGACCGTTCTCAATGAAGTAGGACCTTTGAGATTAACCAACAGTATTCTTAAATAGTAACACTCGGCTTTATTTGGATGTAATGTGTAAATAGGGCCCAATGCATCAGATGAATACAGATTTCGATAGCCTTCATCACGCATCCCTTGCTTACGTCGTTGAAAATTCTCGGATGTAGTATTTCATGTATAATAGTTAGGAACTTGTGCGTACAATAGCGTCTCTGCAAATACAACTTCTTCACACAGCGCAAGTGTTGAGCAATAACATTTCTTGCCGTGTCTGCCTTTGTCCATTTTCAAGATGAACACTGAGATGAACAACATCCGGATTGCGAATGTGAATTGAGAAGCTCAAAATAGGCCAAAGAGCCCAGTCACTACTGATATATCGACTTGTTTGAAATTGAGTTTGAACTCGATCGTTGCGCGCATCAGGTCTTTCAATACTGCCATATCACTGCCTATTTGCATATGTATTTGATAGATTTGACTGAACGACAATCTGCGACGTTGGTATGCGCTTTGAATGTTTTCGATGAAAAAGGAGATCCATCTATTGTTGATTTCAACGTCAACATTTCTTTATCTGATTGCTGCTGTATGAACTCCTGCGTCTGTATTGCAGATATCCGTCATCAGGTGGTGGATGCAATTAAACTTTGCCATTCCTGGTGTTTCATTGTTAAACTTAAGTGAACCGCAATACTCACACACTTTATCCGGTACAATCCTGTTAACGGGGGGCAAACATATTGTTATTAAATAAAATAATTATTCATTTGTTTCTTGTTTTTTTAAAAATTAAATTTAAATTAAAATCTGGTTAGGTTAGGTTTGTTTGTTTTCTTTGTGTCGAAATGAAGGCGTTTTCAATTTACCAATAAATTTGCTCCCCGTTAACAGGATTTAACCTTTATCCATTTTATACTGGGATGCAAACTGTAATCGTAATGAATATCATATTGAAATGCAGCAATATTCAAATAAACATGTACTTTCGATTCTCGTTGTACGCTGGTCGTCTGATTCTGATCGGATAGCACTCAAACGTACTTTTTCGATTGTTACAGCATGTCGATGTTCTGATTCTGATGTGCGTGAATAAGCGATTTGCTTCATTGCTGCGCTGGTAGATTTACTAAGTGACGAACGTTTGGGCGGCATATTTTTTAATGAAGCATTTAAAAAGTGCTTGCGATAAATAATTTGGATTTAATTTGACTCACGCCGATGGTAATAATGCACGATAACCTGCAAATAACATTGACGTTTGCTATTTGAATGCAGGCGTATGTCTATGGTACTTCGCCGTTTGACGTTTGCTCTTTGATTTTAGGCCATTGTCTATGGCCATGTGTATGACGACACACACGCCACCTGCTGCAACTTGTAGGTACTATATACCTATAGCCTTAGCAACGCCTTAGCAACGCATAATCTCAAACACGTCAGAATCAACAACTTTCACACATTAAGTTATGAATTAAAAATCTACTGTAAGTTAATTGTACTATGCCTATGTCACCCCCTGATCCCTTGGCAATAAGTGGACCAAGTTTTGTCTCAATCCGATGAACGCGCATATCAACCCATTTCGCCCGAGCATTAGACGGGAAACGCAACTTATTTTTATATATTAGATAAACAATACTCTGTTTTGAGAAACAATATATAACAATGCACATCTTAAATATCTTTTTCTAATGAATAGTTTAATCAATAAACTAAAAAAAATTAAATAAGCCATGCATTTTTTTAACAATGAAACATACAGAGCATAAGAATTGAATGTATAGATGAAACAATAGCCATTAAAAGGTTACACAAGAAAAGATGTATAAATATCTAACACGAGAATGAGTGACATGATTTTTTTAAGTAGCATTGCTACTTAAAATTAATTATTATTATGCTCTTTCAACATTATAATGGAGTTCAGACCAGCTTGAGATATCATAAGTTAAGAATGCCTAATTCTATATTCACTTTTTTAATAGCTATTTACAATATTAATAAATGGATTACACTCATTTAATTTATCAAATGGAATAGAATAAGCTTGGCTTTAATAAAAATCAGTCACAAAATAAGGTCTTCCTTAGCTTGAGATATCTTAAGACATGTAGTCTTAATAATTTTGTCACAGTATTTCCAAATAATCAATTTAAGATAAGTATATCTTATCCGTTATGATGTGTCAAATGAAAGTATATCTCTAAAATCCACTTATAATGAAAGGAACAGTCTTAATAAACAGTTTAATGGTCAACTACTGTTAACGGTATTTTAAAATAATATCTCAGTAAATATTCCTTTAGCATAAAAATGCTTCGGTATCAAATATGAGATATTAATGCATTTATTGAAATTGTACACAAATCAATTTTAAAAAAAATGTCTACTAACACGAAATAAAATTAATAAATTAATAAAACCTAGTAAATTATGACTGTCACGCATTCGCAATATTAGTTTTAATAACTTGCGTCGGTATGCTAGCTTTTCCATATCGTCTCGTAACTTCTTTAACAAAAGCATTTTCCATTTGTAGCACCACTTTATCAAAAAATATATTAGTGAGCTGTGAATGAAAAGCGGATTTAAATTCAAATGCCACTTGAAAATCGACCACGCACGAATTAGGATTCGATTGCAATCCAGGACTGAATCTCCAAACGGTGAGAAGATAATTGAACAGTCTTCCTTCCACGCATTCTGCACGCACCGTGTACGGTCTAACCATTGTAACGTGAGACGTATATCTTTCGTTAACGGGTGGAAAACCGATGATCATATCGGCTTTCAAGCTGCCAGGTCCTTTGCTGAGTATCAACGATTTATTACAAAATGGCACGAATTTGTTGTAGTTTTCAACATCGGAAACAACGTTGAACATTTGTTCCATTGGATATCTGCAAAGCGAGTTACATCATTAGAATTAACCTTAATAGAAAAAATATAGAATTGTGCAAATTGTATAAAGAAGTTCGTGCAAAATATATAAAGAAGAACACAAAATCAAGTTTATATTAAGAGTAAATCATCATCATCATCATGGTGCAGCTACAAACAGTCCACTGCAGAACTATGGGCCTCTTCAATATCCATTCACAGGAAGGGGTTACATCCATCTTGTCTGTATCATACAATCACCTCCTCATTCGCTCGATATTGAAGGTAGCATTACCTCAAAGTTCCATTTCAAATGCTCACCCAACGGGTCTCCTGAATGAACGTATTGACGAATGCTTTCGCAACCGTCTCGATAGGGAGTGTGGGAGGTTTGTAAAGACTGAATGATTTTCTTCAGGAGACGGTGGAAAACTACTTTAGGTGACCTTTTTGATTCTATTAGAAAGGGCTTTCTGGAGTGCAAAGAATCCAAGTTTGACTTTTCTCGCTAGGGCCAGACTAGGGTGAAGACATACGTGATGCTTAAGTGCATCTCAGATTCACTTCTACACCAACTGAGGATGTCTCCCCGTCCACGTGCAACTTACCCGAGCGAATTTGAGACTGAGTGCTTTCCTATTTCAGGTCACCGATTTCAATGCTATATAGAAATTAACGGAAGACAATACTGTTAACATTGCAAAGTGAAGTTCTACATATTCCTCTCCTTGAGGAGAGGCAGCTGAAAAACTTAGATTTTAAGTGGTTAGGTCGCAAAAAAGTGTCAAATTGTATTAGACAGGGGTAATTATGTCGCATCTAAGTATTTGAACTTCTGGCATTTAGTACCAGCCGGGGACAATCAAATAATATTTAATTGGTCAGAGTGGAAGCAAACTGAAAAAATACACCGAATAAATTCGAATGTGCATTTTTGAAGATTGCTGAGGCTATAATAACTTAGTGTGTTAAGAAACAAACACTTGTGTCTTTCATATACTTTTTACACATGGACTTCTGAAATAACTACAAAATTTTTAAAAAACATTCCATCTGATAGGATTATTTTGTAATAATATTTTTCGGCACTATATAACGTATTATTCTGTCTATATTATGATTTTTCTAACATAGCATTTAAATGTTAAAAAAAAACATATTTAGTCTAATTTCTCAAAAGATATGTAACATTAGATTTTGACTTTCAATTATAAAGATCAAATAAGTTATTTCAATTTGTCACTATGCATGTTAATATTTTAAGCATACAAAATATACCAGTCTGACATAATCCAAGGTCTAGGTGAGCATTGATGTGAAAACTGAAATAAATGATTTAGCAAACAATTGAAAAATGTCAAAATAAATGATAACATATCTGAAAGAACTGTATTATCAGCGGTATAAATATTCCTTCGCTTCTGCGTTATTTGTTTAGAATGTTTATTTTTATGCATACCCTATTAATTTCCTTCCAGAGTAATTTTTATTTCGGCTGCCTAAGTTGGGTAGACTGAAGAAGTTTCTATTTTGTCGTTCGAGGCTGAGATGGCGAGTACGAGTCCAAGCATTTTCTTTGAGACAGTCACTACAGTCTGTCAAATGTGTGAAATTTCTGTGCACATGGTCAAGGCTGCGATGGCGCGGTTGGGTCGAGTATATCTCCCTGAAACTTCTATTTTAGCATTAGGAAATAACCTTGAAATCGTTTGGCGGTTTCTATTTATGATGTAAATATATCAATTAAGATATTAATAAAATAAAAGTTCACTCACAAAGGGACGAGATAAGAGTGTAAATGAGTCGCGGCTACGGCGGCAGGCGAAACCAACCGAACTGGAAGAACACTGGCCATCACGCCTACCTCTGACAACCACACTGAAGTGTCATGTGTTGCGACTGACAGCACCGAATCCCCACCACCTACTTCTTAGGTAATGGCCAGATAAACGTGTTCGCAAAATCAACTTTCATTTATTCTTGAGTGAAAATATATTAAAAGCAACTATCGAGAAGTTTACACATATAACAAATGAGATAAAATATATGAAAATTAATTTCTATATTAATTAACTGATTTATACACTTTCTAATAAATTAATTATATATTTAATAAAGAAAATTCTAAAAATGCGAATTATATAACAAAGAATTTATATTCGTTTCTAATTTTAGAAAATTATATAAGTTTGTCATAATTTTAATTTATAAATATTTTCATATTTATTGGAGCAAAGTGATCATTCACATTTTACTAATATAAAATGTCAGTCAAACAACCAAATGTCAGATCATTAGAAGAGAGGTTAGGTTACAGTCAACATTAGAACGTGCAATCAAAGTTATTATTTTAATTGTTTTTCTTATATTGATATTAATCATATTATTTATATTTATAAAATAACTCAAAATGCTTATTAATTTTTAATTAATAACATATATTTATTTAATCTATTGCACTTTATTATTATATTTAATTCGTATTAATAGCTTGTCTCAATATAACTAATGTGCACTTATTAATTATTCATAATACTGTTTAGATGCAATTTACTGTTGAACATTTTAACCCTTTGCACTCGAGAACTTTTTCACGCGGGCGAACCGGCAACTCGAGACTATATTTATACTCAAACAAACGTACACAAATAAAACATTTTCAATAATGTATCAATTTATTCGTTTTCCAAAACATTCAGTTTTCACTCGAGGACACCCTTTGCACTTGCTTGACTCAGAAAAAAAGTGTTAATATAATTATTATTTGCTTTTACTAAATAGTATACTCGTATATAATACAACAAATGCTTTAAAAATATGACAATTTCAATATTTATTTTATGTATATTTCAGATCATGGAAACCTACTATTCCATTCTAGGATGTGAGAATAATAGTTCTTTTAACGAAATAAAGAAAAACTATCAGGAATTAATTTTGAAATACCACCCGGATAAAAGTACCCCGAACTGTGATACAAATAAAGACAAATTTCACCATATCAACGAAGCTTGGAAAGTGTTAAGAGAATCGGAATCTCGACGTAAATATGATGCTGAATTAAGACACAAGGAATCGCTTAATCAACCCTTAATATATGCCACATTGAATATAAAAGAATTGGAATATAACCCGAAAGATGACGCATATACATATTCATGTCGGTGTAGTGGTATTTATACAGTGTTTAAAAGCGATCTTGTATCACCCGAATGCCTCGTGGAATGTGACGAATGCTCCTTCAGTATATTGATAAATTTATGAAAATCAATATGATCATATGGGATAAAATCACATCTGAGTATTTAATATTCTATAAATTAATGTCAATAGTGCTTCTTAATGCTAGTTTATGAACTGGTATATAAATGGATTGATCTGGCTGTTTATCACAAATCAAACAAGTGTTTCAAAAGTGCAACTTTACTTGTTTTGTAACTGAAATCGAGTTTTCAGATCATGTGCTATGGCTTATGTTTACGACACAGACTTCTCAACCCAATTAACAATAACGAAGATTGTTATTTCAATAGAGTCAATCAGTTAGAAAGGCCTTAAATGAACAGATAAACTCAATGAATACTTGTGAAAAAATTGTAATAAAACAGCATATTAACCCTTTGCACTCTAGACCCTTTTTCGCACGGCAAATTAGCAACTCTAGACATTTCGCACCACTTTTGGTGAGTTTCTTACTCCTAACTTGAAATCATTACAGACACAAATTAATTTATAAAACTTTTATATATTAAGATTTTTTATATAATTACACTTTTATGAATATAATTTATTAAATATTAGTCTGTAATTTTGCTGTGTGTGATATTTCATAAAACAATTGCCAAGATGTTTTTTGCCAGCTTTGTTTCATTGAGAACAAACTTTGCAATCCTTCCCAATTCCTATTCAATGCTTATAGGAATCAAAAACATAGTAGTCTTTCTGCCACGACTGTCAAGTTCGAACTAGTGCCGAACATGCAGTCTGATTCGTGGTTGTGGACTAATTTCAGATAAGAAAATCTTATATATATTTGAAGGGGTGTCATGTTACACTTCAAAATATACAGACGAGCGTAGAGACCCGCTTCAAAAGAACTAAACGTAAACAGTTATTGCCGTGCGTCGAGTTTCTGCATCAAACCATGTGGTGAGCGAGTCGCTTCTAGTTAGTGAGAGTCATCTCTTGAGTGCAAAGGTTAATATGCTATATTGCTCTAGTGAAATGACCGATTGATTAACTTGTATATATGTATTATAGCAAAGATTTCTAATAAATTATTTTAATTAAAATACATTACTTTATTTACTTTTTAACACTTTTTTGCGGCCTAACCATATTTGACTACTCCTAACTATTATGCTAATATGATTTTATGTGTTTTAACTATTGGCCACTTGACTAGTACTTATTCACAGATTAAATACTCTTAAGTAAGTTATACGAGGACGGGGAGACTTCTTCAATTGGTGTTGGAGCGAATCCGAGATGCACTGAAGCGTCACGTATGTCTTCACCCTAGCGAGGAAAGGAGGGACTGGACTCTGCACTCCAGAAAGCCCTTCCCAGTAGAATCAAAAAGGTTGTCTAGAGTAGTTTTCCACTGTCTCCCGAAGAAAATTACTTAGTATTTACAAACGTCCCACACTCCCTATCGAGACGGTTGTGAAAGCATTCATCCAATATACCTGCTGGGTGAGCTTTCGAAATAAAACTCGGTGGTTATGCTACCTTCAATATCGAGCAAATGAGGAGATGAATGTATGATACAAACAAGATGGATGTAACACCTTCCTGTGAATGGATATTGAAGAGGCCCATAGTTATGCAGTGGACTGTTTGTGCCTGCACTATGTTGATGATGATTTACTTTTAATGTAAACTTGATTTTGTTTTCTTCTATATATAATTTGCACGAACATACATCAGCATATATTTTTTCCTGTATTCTATGGAATATTATCTTTAGATATTAATTCATCGATAAAAGATCTAATAAAATGTCTTCCTGGTAATCTTATAAAATATAAAGAGGGAAATGAAAGTCATTCAGCTTTATTTTGTGTTTTTTATTTATCTCCCTGTAATTGTGAAAATAATTGTTTTGTTAAGTTTGTGTGTAATTTACAAATATAATAATCTTATTCTAATATCTAACAGTGAAACATATATCTATAAATACATTTGTAAAAGAAGCTGCTGTAGTAGTAAATAAGGCGTGATATATTTATAATAAATAGTTGCAAGAGAAGATATTCGATTACATTTGATAAAATGTCATGACGACATGCATATGTACAATGGAACGATTATTACTCGGCATGCAAAAAAAACTTCAAGATACTCTAATACCATTAAATATGGCGTCTTCATTAATTTTACTTTAATACGAGTAATAAAAATAATGTTCCTTTGTATATTTGCATTTATTATGTATAAAATATAAATATATGATTAAACGAGCACACATATAAAATATAGATGTTGCCACATGCAAGGAGATCGAATTACAAATGATGTGACCTGATTTTTTTTTTACATAAATATGAATAGATTTTCTTGTATTTTACATTTTTTGGAATGGAGGGAATATACATCCTAACTGTATAAATATAATTTTTATTTTGCTGCTCTCGTTAACGTATTTGTGTTAAAATGGACGTTAAACAAAACAACAAAAGAAAAATTGTCCAATATAATCAATTAAATAATTACTAACTAGGTACTCTTAACATGAATAAACTCAACCGGAACATACAGACATCACGAATTGGGAGCAAAACTCTCTTTTAAATGTATAAAACTCTTGTCAATGCCAGGTATATATATATTATATATATATATATATATATAAATTCGAGATAAATCATCAAATTAAAAAAGGATATGGAGATTGTATTTATAAAATACTTTCAGCCACATAGAATTTTCAGTCAATGAATTTCCATAATCAGTCACTCTGTAGGAAATATATTTTCTTTAAATACATATTATTCATATATATGTCAGAAAATTATATAAATATATATTAACAAATTTACTTTCATTGACCAACTACCATACTAAAACGAATAGCAATCGGTTGACCACAAAACTGAAAATCACTTGCGCAGCACAAGCGATCGGACTTTATTGACACACCTGTCCATAAAATTTTTCTTTCTTTTTCCGCCTGTTTTATCCGATGGCAACGGAAGAGAGAGCATAGACGCTTGATAGGAAGTCGTCGGACCTTCCAATAGACCCTCGCAACTCCGAGCACGCCGCGGACCTTCGCACTGTTCAGACGATGCATCCTCCAAGCGGTCCAACTCATCCTCGCAGCTCTGCACTAATCGACAGCGATTGAGGCTTTCTTCTTCGCGTTCTACCGAAGGACTTTGGGAATGAGTTGAATTTTCATCGTTTGACATTGCAGGCTTATCTAATTTATCCAGTAAATCATCATAGCTGCGAGATTTAAGCTGATTAGGAGAGAGGCGCGGTAATTCCTTATTTATAATATCTACAGTCTTTTCTGTTTTATCACTATCATAGGCACTTTGGACCACAATCGAAGCGGGAGATTCGCCGGTGTGTGTTATAGCTGGTGAATCGGATTGCAAAGGACAAGTACGATCCAAGGAGCGAGCACGAGGAGCAGGTCGAGGAGCACACGCTAATTTCAGTGGTGGCAGACCGACGTCCTTTGATCGCCATTTGGATGGACCGGACATTTTGCGCAGCCTGAAATTCCATCAAAAGATTATTAGTTTTCTGGAATGTCAACGTAATACCAAATAGAATATATATTTTCACACATTAAAAATATATTAGTTATTTTAGTATTGACAATATAAATATGTTAATGAGTGGATTAGTCGTACATTTTTCTAATTCTACCTAGGGAGTATGGCTGTCGGAGGCTGGGGTCCATCTAGTCAGTCGCGACTACCATTCGTCTGATCTTTGTCACTTCCTTTGCTACTATCAGAAGAAGGCATACGCTGATAAGTCGGAGGACCACGACCAAGGTAAGCCGGGGTCGGTGGTGCACTATTATTTATATTTAAGCCTCGTTCCCCTCGCATGAATCTAAATCAAGACAAATTGTATTATAAAATAACTGTTAATACATATCATCATACTCATAGCAACAAGCAGTCGCCTAGAGTAACAGTCTCCAAAGTATTTTGATTGTGTAACCATAAGAATAGTTTATACCTTTCTAATCTATCGACGCAAGCATCCTGATAATCATGGATCCATCTCACTCCATTGAAGTGACAAATTTGCCTCATGTCTTCGGGTAATTCTTCAGCATCGGGCCAGGTAAAATCGTCAATGATAGGAATTATATTGCAATTTGAATTTAAAGCTGCAACAATTTCCTAAAAAATAAAAAAAATGCCATCAGTCAAATACATTTAACACGTCAAAAACAACACTTAACACATCAAAAACAGAATTAAAATAAACGTACTTTGTGTACCCAATCTTTACATTCCCCGTCTCTAATACATCTATCTAAAGCCTTTGGTGTCAAAACCAGCAAAAAGTTTTTGGCATGTCGAATGCTTTGAAGAAGATTGTTATCGAACTTGCCGGCCTCCAGTCTTTCCACGTCTATGAAAACGGAGAATCCTCGTAGGCTCAAATGCACTTTTAATAAACTCGCTAGTTGAGATCCATTGGAACGACGATAACTTACGAAAGCGTCAGTTTTATTTCTGGTGTATCTCTCATTCATACTATACAAGGCACTTTCTGGAGCTAAAATTATATAACATGCTTATTAAAATCGTGTTCAACGCGAATTGTTAGAAAAAAAGACAAAACAATTTAGACATAGAATCTATACTAACATTTAATTGCATCCAGAATTCGAAGTCTGTGTATACTGTTAGTAATGCCACATTCTAATTCTAATTGTTCGTCACTTAGTCCTTTGATCGAATCTTTATCGACACCAGCGTTAAGCATGGAATATGTATAAATACAATATTCAGGGTCAATGTTTTGTAGGAATGTATTCAAATTTGCAGTATCTCTCGATGTATAATCAGCTATTTTCTTCAAATTTTGCAACTCTCTTGTAAATCTAAAATGATAAATGTCAATGAATAAATATTGTATTTCGATGAGATTTGCGATCGGTAAGAATCGAAGCATATTTTACCTGCGTCTGCGTATTCCGTTCGTCAGTCCTATGTCTTCCGTCAGATTTGATTCGTTGAGCTGCAGGAGCAAATCGCCATCGACTCTACTTTCGACAAAGTTCAGTGCGTATTCACCGAAACCGATCTGCTTGACCCATTCTCTAACGTCGTCAGTCGACCACAACGGAACCTGCTGCGAGAGCTTATGGGGCAGCTCCTCTCCCATCAGCTTCAGGGCTTGGGCGGCGTATCTCGAAGCGACCGCATTGGGACAGCTCGCCACGTTCTTCAGCGGCTCTATGGCGCCGATCTCTCTGAAAACGCTCGTGTTTCCCTGCTGCTGTTTGATGCCGGCTTCCATGCAAAAATGAAACGCCGCCAAATTGCGAGCTTCTTCTCGTTTTGAGCTCAATACGGGCACCAGTTTCTCGAGCCAGCTTTTGCTCTGTCCGTGCGCGTGTGCGTGATTCGAGCGCGCGAATTCGGACGGGTTGTGCGACGTCACGAAGGGTTCGACCAGATCCAGGGTGCCGGACTGCAGCACGGCAGCTTCTATCTCGCTATTGGCGACCAGCACGGCGATGGCCAAACATGCGTAATATTTGATATTGTCGTCGGGGTGATTCGCCAGCGGGAAGAGCCACGTCGGAACCTGGCGTTTGATCATCGCCTCCTGATTCTCGGCTCCACCGTACAGGGAAAGATTGGCGAGGGCGCCGGCACAGTGGCGAAGGGTCTCGATGTCGTTCTTCCTGCACTCGAACAAGACGGCGTCCAAGCCTCCCAGCTTGATGACGTCGCTGCACGTCCCTTCGCTGTGTTTGAAGAGATGCTCCAGGATGCCGGTGCCGACGCGGGCATGATCGACCGAGTTCACTCTCTTGGTGCAGACGCAGGCGACTTTGACGACTTTCTCGAGTCCGTTTTCGGCGACGTGCGCTCTGTTTTCAGTCGTCAGGCACTGTTCCAGCAGCTGCGCCGAGGAGAACTGCAGATCGCCGTTGTTCTCGTCGCAGTTCGTCATCAGGAGGTCGAGCCCCCCGGAGGCTCTGAGAGCGTTGCAGAGAGAGTGTCCCAGCTCGTGGCCGAACGTGGGAACGGACCAGGCCCTTCTGAGTATTTCGTTTATTCTGTCGAGGTCCGCCGACGTTTTCTTTATGCTCTGTTCGTTTGCCTGCGAGGTCTTCAGCTTCTTGACGAAGGCGTCCAGCTGCGAACTGTATTTGTCTATGGCTTTTTCAACTTCTTTCGGATTAGAATCTGCTCCCAGCCTGTCCAAATCTTCGAATGTCATAGTAGAGAGGTCGTCCTCCAGAGTCTTTATCGTTCCGTTCATCAATTGACTTTTCTGAAACGATCGAAAAAACATGTTGCATTATTTCAAAGCTTAGCGAATAACATCCAGTCGATCTGTCGGGAGAGAACGGAAATTACCTGCGAAGAGACAACCGTGCAGATTCCCTTGGAGTAGCTCATGTTAGATTGGGCTACATGCTTCTCGGACTGGCTGAAGAGGCCGGTGGAGCTGGTGTAGTTGGAACGCGCCTGTTGTTGAGAGCTCGCTTTCTGTTCGCTGCTATAAGAGTCGGTCTGCACTTTGAGGCTGGAAGTCATGTTTCCAGACTCCTGCTGAGTCACCTCTCCCGCCACGAGAGTGCGCTGCTCCTTTGAACGAAATAGGAAGGGAGTTATGGTATGCGTAGAATGCTATGTAACATGTGTCGATTTTGTAAGCGGAAGGAAAGCATCACAATTTTACTTTCGACGTTCGCGCTGGAAAATTGTGCGAAAATCGCTGACGCAACGCGCGTCCCGAAATAGACCTCGAACAAGGTCACCGCTGACGAAAAACAGACGCCGGATAAAATCGCGTCGAAATCGAACCGTCGATCGGACCGAAGCTCACCGGTGAGGAGCGACTGCTGCCGGACGTCGATTCTTCGGGGATGAGTTCCACCGGCACGCATCGAATTCGAGGACTGTAAGGCATCTCGGTGAAAGTGACCCGGGGAGAATCGAGAGGAGTCCCGGGCGGAAGAGAACCGGGAGTCTCCACGACGGGAGAGCGAGGATTGCGCGCTCCGGAGCCGACGGTCGGAGGAGCACAGGCCAATCGCAGAGCCCTGCGCCGAACCGGCCAAGGCGCGTTCCCGCCGGACATTCTTCCTGCTGGGACTATATTTAATCCTTCAAATGTCACAACAGATCCAGAGTGAAGCCCGCCGCGAGGTACGCGCGTCTGCGCTCGACTATTTCAGAAGATATTAACTTATTTTCAACCGGCCCACCAGAACCATCCTTCCGACGAGCACGTGTGGGTGGCGAAGCGCCGCTCGCGGTACATGCGGCAACGAAAGCTCGCTAGGAATTGCGAGCTTTTGGCGGCATTCCACCGAAAGCGATCTCGCATTTCAACGCGACAACCAAGTCGATCGGATCCGATTCGATTTCGAAGCATTCTCGATACAGTCGTATCATATACGATCAACAGACAAAATTGTTCAACCGTACGGGGATCCCCGGTGCTGCACGATCTCACGATAAAACCGTGCATGTCGTCGAATGAGAAAACCCTCGGGAAAAAAGACCGAGCCTTTTTATGGATTCGGTCGACGGGGTCAGTCGATAGGCCCGACGACTATGTTTGGCCTCACCCAAATTTGAATAATATTATGTTTTCTATGTACAAAATATTTGGCTTACTGCGTGTCACATCAAGACTTCATTGTGTCGTAATATTTACGAGCATTTCCTTTCCGTTTTTATATGCTGGGATACTTTCGACAGAGTAGTAAAGCTAAAGAGCGAAAGCGAGTATACGATCGACGTAATTGTCATCGTCGAGGGAGACGATCAAAATTAAGAGAAGCAATAAATCACACCATAGAAGACCGACTGAGTTACGTTCGGTGAGCGATGCGACTGACTCGTTTTGAAAATATTTTGTATCGAAGCGTTTTTTAGTCTGCGCCGGTGGAGCATAGTGGGGATTGAGTAATATCAGAGGTCACTTTTTGCGCCGGCAATAGCATCGCAAGTTTGAAGAGCAAGGTTGCAAAGTATCGACGAATCGACCGTCTCCATGACGACCGTCCCGTCGGAGGATCTGGAGTTGCGTAAGCCACGCATGAGGAGGGCCGACTCTTCGCGCTGCGGTGCGTCGGGAAGAAAGCGCAGTGCCAAAAAGCAAACACAACACAAATCGGTTTACCAAATTGCTCAGCGGCGGAAAGGAAGCGTTTCGGAACGAACGGAACATGGCCGACGACGTCCGGAAAAATCTGATGGCATAATGACCCATGGCTCGCTCACTCTCGACGGAGCCGCTTCCGCTCTCCGAGGGCAGGTTCGGATCTTCGGCGGTGAACTGCATTCATTTTAGGGGGGCGATCGCGAAACGAAGTCGCGGGGCGACCGCGCCGCATCAGCGGTGGTGCGCAACTGACTGAATTCCGCATCAGGAGTCTAGGAGGGTGGGTGAACCCTCGCATTATTGGACAGAGAAAACTTCACCACCCCCGAGCGTTTCCAAGAAAATTAAGTCGTCCAAGGACTGCCTCGCACAGATATGCGATCGTTAAAATTTTCCACATTCGATCGAAACGAACGCGCGACGAAAGAATCTGAGTTCGCTCATCTCAAATCAGACGAAACGATCGAGGAGCGAATCGCTCATCTTCAACGCTTAAACAATTATCCCGAACGAAAACATTAAAGGTTAGTCGATTCCGCATGTCGCACGACAAGGCGTTTAACCGGTGCGTGTGAGCACGCAAAACTATCGACGACGATGCTTAGAATTTAATCGAGGCCTATTAAGCATCAGGCAAATCGGGACGTCAAAACGGTCAGGACATCTTCAATCCCGACATTGAAATTAACACTGAATCAAACAGACAGAGTGGGCGTGGGGGAATCACCCTCGTTATTTTATCGAAGATCGAATAATTCTATTACGAGGGTGAGTCAATATTCATCACGTTAAAATAATTTATTTTTTTACAAGAATACATCGAGTCGTTGGATAAATTCTATCCATTCAAACTACCCTCTAAAATTAATTCGTACCATTCGAAACAGTTAAAGCTTCTTCATTGGTTGTATCAAAATGGTTAAAGACAGTCACAATTTTTTTAAATATTCCCAGACACATTGAAAGTCTCGATAAAATGTTTGGCATCCGAGTAGCGTATGAAACATGTTTTAATTCCTAAGAAGTTGTTGATGTAATCAGCAATCTCATAGAAATGGTCAAAACGTTGAATATAGGAAGATGATTTCATCGGTTCGATAGATCCAATAGAGACATTCGATGGAGCTAGAAAACCAGACGGACGAAGGCATTTAAATATGATCGTAAATTAATCGGTTGGCTTGAGGCTCAAATCTCCATCGCTGAACGATTCGTGATTTACGATGCTATAAATTAATCTGCGAAAGAACAGCACGAATAATATTGGACGTGTACTTCAGTAACTCGGATATAAAAAGATTGACAGCATCGAAGTCTGCTTTCGTATAATATTCAATTATGCTTTAAAATTAGTATACAGCATTTTATAGGCTCTGTCGATAGATAGTTTCATGAAGACTATGGAAATATAGCTTTGGCAGTCGACACATATTATGCAAAAAAAATGTGTTGGATTTGGGATCTAACGCCATTGCTGAGTATAGGCGCAGTAGAGAAAATTGGCTTGAACGCCACGAAAAGTGAAACTCCAACTGATAATAAATCAGAAAAATCACGCTAAGCGACCACTAGACCTATTTTATTATATATTACACAAACACAGTTTCATCTTTTAGTTAAAAATTTCCATAAACAAATTGAAAGCGCATTGTATTGCTAGTTTTATCAATTGGGCGGATCTCATCGTCCAGTATTCAAGCGCTCGTATGAATATTTAATACTTTCATGACATTTACGTTTCAACTGTTCTTCGCATACAACAAGTGGCACAATGACAAGGGCAAAATGTCATGTAAAATCGAACACAGTCCAGAATTTCAAGCGTGCGAATGGCGACGTAAATGAATCGATTTTGATATAAATAGGTCGTAGTCGGTGTCGAATAGTACCTTATAGGCGTTTCTTTCTGCCGCCCTGGTCTCGACGGCGGTGGCAGTATGTTGAGAGCGGGTGCCGCTGCCGAGGCCCAGGCAGCTGTGGTCTCCGGCGCGTCGTCTCTGTTCTTCGCTGCTGCTGCTGCTGAAGTCGGTCTTCACCTGAGTCTTGGACGCGGAGGAGGTGCGCGATTCGTACTTCAGCGTATCCATGGAACCTGCGCCGACAACAATACAAATAACGATACTGCGAAATTCAAACTCGATCTTCGTCGTTTCCAGGAAGCCAAACAATTATCGAACGACTTGCGTGGCGTTTCATAAGCGACACTTTTTTGGCACAAGTCCCAGCCGTGCGAAACGTGCGCCCTTGAACTGCTCAATTCGACGATTGTTTGTATTTATTTTTTAGTTTTTAGTAATCATGCGAGGATATTACGTGTGTTTTAACTACTAGTGCTTATTATTTCGTTCTAAGTTATAATGTATTATAGGATAGAAATGATCGATGTACCATAGTGCTTCTTACTAGAATTCATCGAGGAGAGCATATGGGCGGATTTGTTGTTGGCGTTGTTCAACGTCGGCATCGTCATGGACAGATCGTTGGGGGGCGGAGTTTCTGAATCCGGGAAAGTTACGATGGGCGGCGGATCGCAGCTGGGATCCGTGGCGTCCACCAGGTTCTCCATCGAATTTCTCAATCTGAAATATTTACGAAATTCAATTAAATAAAGTTGGCTTCCAAAGTAATTCCTGCAGAACCCTTCAAAGATCCTTATGAACGCTGAGGGGATATTTGACAGATTAAAATTAATTTCATCAAAGGATCTGCGAGTTAATAAAATATAAAATAATGCCCTACATGAGGGATTATTTGCGCAACTGTTTTGAAAATGATGAAGATAATAGTCGATTACAACATAATACGGAAGTTCGTTAGTTATCTAGTTGCATGTTTGGATCGATTTTATGCACTCGTTGATTCAATGTTGGAATTTCTGATAAAGACAATGATTTGCAACTCAATTTATTTGCCAATTTTAATGAAATTAATTTGAAGCTACAAACTATCAATTATGTTGTAAAATCTCTACAAAAAAATATTTGGGGGCAGGTAGAATGCGCTCAATTCCCAAATTTTTCAAATTTGCTTGCATATTGTCAACACTTAACGACTCTTAATTCACAATGATTTGAAGACATTATTCACTTGGTCATCCTCAATTGAATAATGGATCTATTGCTTTGTAGACTAACAAATTCAGATGGATCCATACAAAATACGTTACAAAAATAGATACAAATTTTATATTTTGCATTTAGGGTCAAAACTTAAATTTAGTGCAGTTGAGTCTCATCGCGAAAAAATAGACCGACTGGTAATTTAAAGAAAAAGACCATTCAAGATATCAAAGTTAAATGTGTAATGTTTCTATGTACAGTTATTTCATTTGAGGGTTCATGGTCAGGTGTTTGCTATAAGAAGGGATCCATAGGCGTAGTAAATTTGGGAACCACTGGTCATGATCCATATGAACATCATCAGGTTATAAATTTAAAAGACCGTCATGTTACAGAAATAATATTTTCCATATGCAAGATATAGATCGTTGTTATTAATATTAATCACAAAAAATCATGCAGATAAATCGCGTCTATAATTCATAATGATTACGAATATCCCACGTTATAAATTTGCAAAAAATAAAATAACTGTTTAGTACTACAGAATTGGCATAAACAATCAGCTATTTAAATGCGGAGATAATTTATTCGGCGGCGTAAATATTCGCGCGAAATCGATACATCGATATTTTGTTAGTGCGCGGGGACGTAAGCACAAAACAACACAGGACGTGCACAAAGAAACACATACATTTCGAGGACTTCTATCATCTTCGACATTTCGGCTGCTTCTCTATTATCACCAGTGTCAGGAAGACGCGACTGTTCGAAAGCGAAACGTACACTCCGCGAAATACACTCGTAATATCGTTTTCACCTTTTGAAGTTAGACAGGGTTTTCATCTCCGAGATGGAGTTCTTGAAATTAGAGAGGTCCGACTTGACGGAGTTGGCTTTCGTCTCTGACGAGGAGAGCTGCATGCGCGAAGAAGCCACCCTGCTGCTGCTGCTGGCACTCATCTATAAACAGAAACGGATTCATGGAATGAGTCACTTTGAGCTGAAGTAGGCGGTCGTAGGGACCTAGACTCTTCCGAACGTCCAAAACATTCACAAAAACATTGGACTTCCAACAAATAGATTTATAAAAGAATCGTGACAATTTCGCTCTGCGTTTCTATATTAGAACGACGGAGTCGCCTTGACGAATTTTTGCCAGTGATTTCTGCCAAAATCTCGATTTACGTTTGGACACGCGGACTGACAATTTATTATCGTGCAACGCCACACTTAACACTCTGCGTCCGGGGCTCTCATCGACGGCGTTCGCACGATGCGACCTATTTTCTCTATAAACTTACCGAGAGATATCTCTGCTAGATAGCATAACATAAACAAACATTCATCGACTAAGCTACGTTTGATATATGCCGATTGTTTTGAATTTTTACAACATGACTGCAAATTTCTTCCGACATCCGATTACAAGTGTCATATCAAATCGATCATTATATGATTTGTTTTCAATAAATATAAAATGTATACTCGTTGTTTACAACACACTCGATAACAATTGATTGAATAATAACGTTAGTTATAACTATATCTATCATTTTTACCCTGATACTGATGAAAATTCTTGATAGGTATTTTTAGTGAATATCATCATCATCATAGTGCAGCCACAAACAATCCAATGCAGAACTATGGGCCTCTTCAATATCCATTCACAGGAAGGGGTTACATCCATCTAGTCCTCATTCGCTCGATATTGAAAGTAGCATTACTAGCGAATTTGTCTATAAGTTCTTATTTGTTTGAGGGCAGAACTATCACTCTGAGATCATTGATCTTACATCAACCAAATACATTTATTCAATCAATGTATCCAACATTACAACATTCTTATAAATACAATAGAAGAGGATCTATGAGTGAATAGCTTTAATTTTAAATCATTGTGTCAGTATTTACATTTTCATATTCTAGAATCGAGGATCCGAAATATTAACACTTTCGATCATCCAAATATGTTTATACGGTGAAAAAAATTATCCATAATCTGGATTTGAACGTAAACATTAACAATAAGAGTCCAAGATCTAACCCACTGTATGAAATTTGAATCTGTTGATCTTGTTGACAGTTATTCAATTAAGAGCTGTTTGAGTTATTAAAAGTAATCCCCTGGAGTCTAAAGATTTGTTTACATCGTTTAAAGGTAACCAAACCCAATTGAATTAATGGACGATAAATGAATATAAGGATTAATAAGCAGCTATGGATTGTAATACATTTGATTTCAGCGTCGATTAATATCACCCGAAGCTAATGTGTTAAAGTCATATCTTGAAGACATTAAGGTTCAAATTGAGTCCAAATTCTCGATATCAAGACGGAAAAAATGACGACATTTTGTATGCTTGCGAATTTTGTATCGACGAGGATTAATAGAAGTGATTTTTACATTTAATAAATAAAAGACAAGACGTGCAGCATCATCTGAGCAGATTGCATCACGAATACGAAATAGCTCGTAAAAATAGACATTTACTAATCGATAACAGCAAGAAAACACAAGCTGAATGAATAGCGGTGAATGGACGATGTAAACGCATCGGCATCCGAAAAAAGATCATTGCGTAGTCGAAAATTACGTTGAAATGATTCAAGCTTTCGTATGCTCAAGATTACAAGTCTTGGCAAGCTCTTTCGCTTCTGCGAAGACATCGTCCTCCGTAGTGGATGGCATTGAAAAAAGACATTGCAAAATTTTCGGTTTTGTTTGAATCGACAGTACGTCCCAAAGTCGCAATAAAAATATTCGACGTACGCAGAGTGATAAATAAATTTTGCATAAACAAATTCTTCCGAGAGTGGCTCTCGTGATCGTGTAATTTTGACTATGCTATCATCGCCGAAGCATTCTATCGACAATGGATGAATTGTCGCTGGATGCTCGTCAGGCCGAAGATCATATTTGCCATAATTCATCATGGTGGAATACGAACGTATATTTCAATACTACCCGGAAGTATGGCAACTCTAAGCTCCGTGGCGCGGATAATACCAGTGGTATTTCAACAGCATATCTGCTGACAGACAAAAGACTTCATTGAATTAGACATTCGACACCGCAGATTACAAAACGCTGAGATGGACGCTCAAAGCTGTCATGATGGACATGCGAGACGCCTTCGAGATTCATCATATTGTGGATAAAATGTTAGACAAACAAGGGAGTTAATATTCAGTTACCACTTTATCTAGCCGTGAAAATGATCCGTTCGATAAGTAGGATGAGAGATGGGACAATGATTGACAATGCGATATTGTTTCGATGCAGAATGCCAAGACTGGAAGTCCTCGTCTATTGACTCCTTTATGCCATTTGAATATTTTACAGTATCAAACGGTATCTTTCATTTTGTTCTTCAGCTTTTCGCCAAAAAAAAGCCAGATGGCGACTAGTCAGGCGAGTTAAGTGGCTGTTGAGTACATCGGAATCGATTTGTTTGCTAAATAAATGCGAACGGAAAGCACAGAAAAAGGGGACATATTGTCATGGTGATCAAGTATTTGTACAGTGTGATGTTCTTGAAATCCTTTTGTAAAGGTTCTAATTCAAATTTAAATTGTGGCCAAATTATCACGATGAAGATCTCCTAAGAAATAAAACGAACTGCACTTGTCCATTTTCATGCTAAAAAGTGCAACAATGACGAAGAACTTCTACCAGATAAATTTGTATTCTTAGCGTATTTTGTAAGCGAATATATGCGTTTTTGTACATCATAATATTTTAAGATGCGAGCCAATCGCATCCGATCGACAGTCGTCAAGATGCAAACAGGACAGAAGTGTTTATAAGAAAATAAATCTGTTTATTCTTCGAGTGTATCACGATCCAAATTTATCTCGGGATTTTGCGCTGCACGTCCTGAAGGTAGATTTTGGAAACTCCAATAATATCCCCGACGGCGTCGTCCAGTGACAAAGCTGTCATGAATCAACTCGAAGGATAAAGATAGGCGTCTTAGATCCGACGTGGATATAACACGAGGAAACTAGACGTTAGTCATTCAGACAGGGAAGCACGAAGACCGGCGACGCCAATGACACAGTGAAAGCGGTCCGGATTAGGACGATGATGATGCTCCCTTTTCAGGAGTCACCAGCTTCTGTGGAAATGTCCAAATTTGTGCATTAATATTCCGAGAATCGGATGCAATCCCACACTTATAGAAGCACTTGTTGATTTCGTGCGATTTGCGTCATAAATAGATTACACAGGTGAAGAGCATAATATATGAATTTGATTGTGTCACTTTCGTCATCATTCATCGAGCCCAATCAATGAATCTCGTATCTGTCGGAGTGTGTACACCCCCATTGTAAATAGTTGGATGCATTTATTGACTGGCGATATTTTATTGAGCGTTGATGATATCGCAAAAAGGTTTGCGGCTCCCGTCGATGATAAAATCCACGCTTGGGCCGAATCCATATTCGAAAATAACGCCAAACTATCTAATTTAGATGCGGACATCATAGATCTAGGAAAATTCTACACCTCATCCGACGGCGGCTCAGAGCTTCGATGAATCCGGTACCGAGAAAATTGATCCAGCGAGGAAAATCGGAACCGCAGCTTGCGAAGCTGTTATAGTGAAATTCGCTTTTTGGCAAGATTGAACAGTTTTTTCTGCGAAGAGAACCATCGTAATATTTCAGAGGCGTGTTACAAAAATAAGCAACATGTGCTAAAAGCGAATAACGCGATAAATGTAACATTCTGAAGCCAGACGCTGGACCGGAGAGTCGTCCGTAAGAAGCGATCAAATTGATGCAAGTTTGTTTTTGTTCTAATATATAATTTAATACATTTAATTCCGTTTGTAAATAATCAATTATGCAATGCGCTAAATTTGTCGAATTTTTCATTGGAACGTCTTTTCTTTAAAAAAAAAAAATTAGCGGAAATAATTAAGTACGAGATGAAGCTGCGTTTGTGTAATATATAATAAAATAGGTTTACATACGGACACACAATAAACTATTCCTTTTTTATAAAAATAGTACATTCGTAAAAATGTGTATATAAAACTAACATATATGAATAGATTCATACAAATATTTGACTTATTAGTTGAAAGTGTTCATCAATTGAAATATTTTCGCATTATACGTTTGGGCCATTGTCTTTAAAATTCCTTCGTGTTTCTGATATTACAATAAAATTATTTGTACATACGCGTTTAAATCGTCGTGTTTGCTTGTGAAACCGAATGAGTGTAAGGATTTCCATAAATTTATCCTCTTGACATGGCGTTCGAAAAAAAAAGATGAACCCCATTTCATGGGGTTTTTGACCCAATATACATTTCGAATTATTTTACCGGTGAAATATTTTCTTGAATAAAGCTGGTTTATTGTGTTTAAGTATAAAATTAGTCAGACCGTCAAATTCACGAGCATTGGTATATATGGGTATACATCATAAATTCTAAATTATAGAGGAGAGAGATACATAATAGCTTGTCCAGTTAGGAATGTCGTTTTTTTTTTTTTTAATGAAAGAGTTAAATTCAAACCAAATAATAATTCATTAAGTTCATCGATACGATGTATTTTCATTCAGTAGATACAACCGATACAAATTTGTTATATTAACCTTTCCCTACCGGTGATGTATTTACTACCCCTCGACTCTAATAATGCGGATATCGATATGAAATATAATAGATACGGAGTTCAGAATTTTTGTATTCCCTCTTAATACAATTACGAATCACGTCAAAGTATTAGAGTATATAAATATTCATCCGCAGCGACGGAAATAAATAATTTGTCGGGAAATCGGGAATTTTGTGAGTTTTAGTCCGTGTCTCAGCATAAATGGATTTTATCAGTCACATCGATGGCGCTATACGAAAATGGGGGCTCATGCGATGATCAACTCGAACTAGCTTTTAAATATCTGATGACGATACCTCCAACGAGTGTGGAGGCTGATACTTATATATTTTTGGATTGTATATCCTATTGTATTTTTTTGGGATCCCGGGACTGATTCCGGGATGGTCTAATGCAATTCCGAAATCCCGGGCTCGAAATTTTGGTTTGGGATTGGATTCCCTAGTCGCACAATAACATGTTGCTAAAGAATTTGGCGAAAGTTGACTATAACTGGCCTTTTCGTACTCAACGCTATTTTTAAACTTTCTAATTGTGAACAATTAATCTCCCTCGTTATGATTTGACCATATGGAAGGACTTCATGGTAGATTATCCCTTTGGAGTTCCACTATATGTACATTTAAAATAACTATTTTTACTGTTGGATCCGGTCAAAGGGTTGGTTTCTTTATCTACCTCTTTGAAAGCCATTGTTTTCGATTTGAGTACAACACCCACTTTTTATCTCCAAATTCAACAGCCAAATTGTGTTAAAATGCAAGGTTAAATCCGATATAGTTTTGTCACACGTTGACAATCGGATGCATTTGAAGCTGCTGGATGGCGGTCAAATGATTTTTCTTTGTTGTGCATATGAACAAATATATCATCATACCAAAGAAAGTTAATTTGAGTATTACACATGTGCCTTATTTAATTTATCGTGTTTTTTTCCCGCTGATATTTTGGATTCGTGTCGAAATACCATTGACCCGTCGATGACATATTGTCCCCAATACATAAGGGGTCAATATCGACCACATTAAGGTCCGTATATTCAACTAATTATGTGTCATCTTCGCTGTTATCGGATGGTTAAAAATCAATTAAAACATAATCGAGGCTCGTTTGTGAGCTAATAACCGGGCGCATATTAATTTATATGCGTTTCCAGCCACATAAAGCATACGAATTGGCACTCAATATGGTAATCCTGATAGATAAATTCAAGCAAGAACAGATTTTTCATCGCCTGCCGAGATCCGAATGCATCCATCATGATTTCTATGGAAGTGAGGAATAGACGCGGCGCAAATAATATTTGATTAAAACTGCCATTACACAAGACATTGTCCGTAAATCCGTGTTTGATGAGCGTTTCTGCAGCACGGGGATACGTTAATCATTGCGTTTATTGTGAGAGGAAAACGTGACGGAATGTGTCGTAAAATCACATGATTTGCCATGTCGGATATTGGCCGTAAAATGCGATTTGAACGACGCAAAGGTCGCGAACATATCGAAATTGTGACGCGAATCGAAAATAATTCGATATGAAGTTCGAGCGGTCGCCGCTAGATGGCAGCGCCGCCTCGAAAAGCGACCCGCGCCCACAGGCCTCGCGCCAAATCTCCTCGCTAAAATTCAAAATAGAAGCGTAAAAATACACGAAGACGGCCGCCAGACACGGAAGGTGATACCAACACACCTGTGTCAAATTTTGGCGCTGTCAAAATCACATTTGACACCTCCCGGCGGACGCCACAGCGAGCACGCGATCCCTCCATATGCGAATAGTCGGTCCGACGTGCGCGCGTATCAAAGATGGACGCCCAAAACGCAGCACCACATGTCTTTCTTCGCGAGAGATTCAATAAACAATGGATTCAAAAATACCACATGCTATTTATATAAATAAATAGACAGCGAAAAACAACGTGGAGAAGTATGAAACGTTATTTAGAGTCAAGGCCACCGACGGCGGCAGCCAGCTCTTGGCCAGGACAGCCCATTGGCAACATTTACTCTGTTCACCCACGCTGGACCACTTCAGGTGAGATTGTTTAGAATACGGTGATAAAACGAGCCACTCGGTGACAGACAATATGCGCAGCTAGAATAAAAAAATATTTTCACCGCGCTGCTGCTGAAGAGCTTTCGGCGATTGCGAGAGCCAACTTTTGGTTTCGAACGCGATTCGATTGGGATCGCTCCGGGGGTCCGTTCCGCTGAAGATCACCCCCTGTCCAAAAAGATATGGCATCGACTTACTCGTGAATGTGGAAAAATGCCAAATAATAACTTTCACCGGCTCAAATCGAGCCAGTGGTCTATTTTAGCAAACTATAATTTCAGTTTGGCATGGAGCTTTACAACAAATTTAAATTTGGACTACACGTGAAGAATGTAAGCGTGACAGCGTAAAAAGATGCGATTTGTAAATATGTACTCAACATTGCATCCATTTTTTGAGCATTTAAGGCGCAATACACACTCAAACCTCTTTTTGTGCGACTTTTTTTGTGATTTTATCAATGATGCAAGACGTCCTTTAAATGTTACCAAAAGTGTATTCTTTTAATTGCTTTATTGGTTTTGGCTCTGTCTTTTTTTTATTAACTTTTTTTATGCGGTTTTGGATATATATTTTATATAGCTGTTTCAAAGTTATGCGGTTTTTAAAATCCATGGAACGCATCTTCATTTTTTCTGCGTAAGTCATAGCTTTTTTTGTGCAATTTTCCGCGGAACGCATCTACCGCAAAAAAAAAAGTTTTAGTGTATTTGAATCTCAGGAAAACAGAAACTCTTTCTAAATATAGATCGTCACTTCACTCACTTCTCCTAAAGTGTTGATGGGATTTATCCACAACCTTTTGCAATGTACAAATTATCTTCATTTAAAAATTGACGATTTTTGATTGAGTAACCATTATAGGGTCTTCGGATAACTGACTGCGCTTTGACTAATATCGTTTTGAAGTAATTGAACCGAAATAGTAAATTTCTAAAAGAGAAATCCTTTCTTTTGTGGGATCCAATAAGTTAATCAGTTGTATATGAATATTTGGAAAAAAGTTCTTCAGTGAAGAGATCAATATTTTAGCCATTTCCAGAACTATTGATGGAAGCGAACTCTTAACCCTATGGATGCTAAGCATCGATATATCGTCGATTTTGAAACTTACGAAGACTGCAAACAAGTCGCAATTGGTCCATTGATGACTTAAATATGCTCAAATATGTATAATTTCTGTACATCAGGATATCAGTGCTTAACTTTATAATGCATCTTGCTTGCACATTAGCACAATCAAACAACAGCAAGGAAGATAGCGCACATCTCAAGAAAATTACATCTTATAAGCTGTTCAGCAAGCATCGCGAAGAAAGGAGGGACTGGACTCAAAGTAAACCAGAAAACACTTTGTCATAAAATCAATACGGTCGACTCGAATTGTTTATCACTACCTTTTTAGGATGACTTTCGAGTTGCGAATAGCACAAATAAGACTTGGAATTTATGCTATTTTTAATGTTGAGTACGCAAGGAGGTGAATATATAACACGGGTAATATGGAGGAGACTTCTTTCCTTTGATGGATATTGAAGAGGCTCTAGTCTTGCAGTGCACTCCGTGCAAATCTACATTTAATCCAAATAAACATCCTAGTTCAAGTCTCGTTTAACGTGTTTGATTGTCGACAATATACCTTAATAATAATTGCTTTACTAAATACTATAACATATTTCTCACCAAGCATACTGAAATAACTTTCTAAGTGACTTGTTTTTTAAGTCCCTGATGCTCGATTCGCACTAGGAAAATGTTCCATCGTCGAATTTTGAGTCTCTAACATTCGGTCATGCATTTGTTCGTATCTTCGGGATTGTATGCTAGAATTGAACCGCGACGTAAAATGGACTTATTCACAGCAACGGCATCGACGTCGAATCGTCTTCTCTTCCGATAGCAGAAACGACCTTCGCGTTATCATCGCTCATGTGTTAGTCGACACATCCATCGTTGAGTCACGAATGTCAGAACATCACAAGCTGATGCGACAAAAAATGAGCTCTCCCCGAAAGGTTAACGACTAGAGCACTATCTAATCGAGCCCATAAACACAAACTGTATTATTCAATCAATATTTATCGGAATCTAAGAAGGTCAAACGCTCTTATGCAAACATATGCTGATCGCGCTTTATCTCGTATCCTCATGGGGGGAACGAAAAAGTAGTATTTATGGCGTCCGCGACGGTGGCAGATCGCTCGCTGCGATATGGCGCTATTGCAAATATGGCGATGACAAACCTGAGTCGTAGAACTGGTAACTTGCGTCTGACTGAGAGTCGTCTGGTTGGACAGTTGACTCAGATTCTGCCTCGACGAAAGGCTATTATTCTTCTTGTACATGTTTTCCATGAGGGTGGGAGGCATCTCGCTGCCGGAGCTCAGCTTCCCGGAGCCGATGTCTTGGGAGAAGTCTATCACCGTCTGTTAAAAAAAAAAAAACAAGATTAAACAACTGTATAAAAGTGCACATATTGAACTATACGATTATTAATAATAGCCGAAACGATAAGACAGTATTTATAAATATGTATATCTCGTCATTTCGCGGTCAATCTGAATCATACTTGAACTTATATTTTTATACGCTTTAGTGATCACATGTGTTGAACAAGGTCGCATGATCTAGTTCGAGCGACTCTGTGAATTTATAAGTAAAAAAATCCCAGTAATCCGAACGGACTTCACCGAGAACTTGGATTTCGCAGAAGAGTCGGACTTTCGCGATGTTATGTCGCTTCCGAGTAATATGACAAAAGAAATGGATCTCCTTGGAACGGCTCCAGAATGACCGATAAAGTCTGCTCTGAAACTCTGCTCTCTGTTATGTCAATTATATCAACGCAAAAACGGAAAGAGACAATGATTCACACACCTCAGATCAAATATTTAACCTTCTTAGCGCCGGACAACGATAATATATCGTTGCGTAAATGATGACACCCTAATATTCGCATCGCGAAAGAACTCTGTCTCAAAATAACTTTAAGGAACATTAAATAAATCCAGAAAATAGTTCCAGGACAACAGTTGACTCAGATCGAATGTCTCGGAAATGCAATATTCAACGAGACGAAATGGATTCAAGTTCGAGCAAGATTCGCCAAGTTCATGCAAAAAATTGTAAACAAATAAATTACACCGATAACGACAGCGGCGAGTGACTCCAATATGAAAATGAATTTAAATTTATGCCGTCTCTGGCCTGCAATAAAGCATTCAAAGCGGAAGGATCTATCACATTTGCATGCGAGCGATGCATATTTTCACGCGCCCCTTGTCAATGCGCCGCGTAAAAATAGGACAGGGTGCGATCACAAAAATGAGATGTGCGGTGTTTGAATTCGCGGGTCATATCTCCGAGGAGGCCTCGAATTTGTCCACGAGCAGGATCGGCATCTTTGAAGGCGCTCACTTTTTGCATATAAATATTTATCGGCGAGATGAATCATGCGATAACGTTGTTGACATTCTCTCGTCCGAAGATGTGACTCCGGAGTGCATCTGGCGGCTATAAATAGTCGTCGGTAACCTGTTGCGTCACACTCGTCACCGATCGTCATTTCGCCTCTGAGTCACGCTCGGACTCGGAGGCTGATATTGAAGATGAGGCTGCGTAAACGGTGACGCGCCCTCGTCTAGCACCGGCACTAGCACCGACACTAGCACGAGCGCGCCCCTAAAATTGGCGAATGAACTCTCTCGAGCAGGTTATCCAACAGCCAGCGATTGCAAACCTTCGACCCACGCTCCCACCCACTGCTCTAGTGGCCCACTTAGCGATGTGGCGCGGACGTTGCGTCACCCCGACGACTGAACCCATCGACCCGATTCAATAATTAACGATCTAATTGTTTTTGCTTTCCTCCATGAATGAAATAGTATAGTGCATAGTACGCGTGCAGATTCGGAGCTTACGTCGCACTGCAAAGCTCGCAAGATAACGACGTCTGATATATTGCAGCGATTCCGACTGTTTGCGCAACATTTTGGCTGTCACCTGTGCGAGGGGGATAAATTATGGGGGAGTCTCGAGAGGATAATAAGCGACGAACGCACTTTTAATCCTAAAAATAGCAGATCGAACATGTTTTCCATTTCGTATTGAAATATTTTCATCTCGTGAATATTCCACGCGTTCAATGTCGAAGTCTTTGCAATGGTATTTTGGATGGAAGCGCACTCTTGAGGTTCATAGGAACGTCTTCTTCGTAAGATGCTATATCCGTTATGCTATGCTATTTGCTTAGAAGAGTCTTTTATGCCCGGTACACACGAGGCTACTTTTCAAGCTAAGATAGCAAACAAGTGCTCAAACTAGGATAAGCTATGCTGAAAAAAATAAATTTATATTATCTACAACTTCCTCAACATGCTGTGAAACCTAAGTAACTCTCAACATTTTATTGCACGATTTTTTTATCAGTCCGTTAATACGTGCCGTTCGACACGTTTTCTAAACACACAACAAACGAGTAGTATGATTTGTTTTCCCCGCCTCTTTTAAAATTAAGATCATGCACCGCGATAACGCAATCCAACACTGTGCGAAAAACAGCTAATTTTCATTCAAATACCTTTTATTAATAAAAAAAAAAAAAATAATAGATTGTCCAGTTAGGAATGTCGTTTTTCTAAAATTTAATATTGCCTCTTCGTACTCAATGCCACTTTTAAGCATTCTAACTGTGAATAATAAATATTCCTCGTTATGGTTTGACCATATGGAAGGACTTCATGGTAAATTATCCCTTTGGAATCCGATTATACATTTAAAACTACTTTTTTACTGTTACTCAGTCGAGGGGTTGTTTTGTGTATCTGCCTCTTTGAAAGCCATTGTTTTTTGCGTTTTTGATTTGTGTACAAAACCCAATTTTCATCTCCAATCTCTAGATAGTGTAAAAAAGGTTGTTTCTTCTCTTTATCGAATAAATTATGACATTTACTCCCACGCATCGCCTTGATCTCATTAAGTAATGTCGTGCAGTATTCAAATCCCCAGTTTTATGGTTTTCCTATTTTTTTAAAGTATTTTTGGATACTTTTCCGGTAGTATCCAAGCTTGTCTGTTGATTCTTGTATAGTCTATGTTGGATTTGATTCAATTTCAACAAGCAGAATATCGTCATACAATGCAACATCCATTATGTAAAAAATACTCAACGCATACTATTGCAAATATAATAGTTCATCATTTTTGTTATAGATTCGACGAGATCAGAATCAATGATGTATGCGCCGTCATAGAGCTTCGTCGATCGAATGACTTGAAGAATGGGCATAAAAATAAAAGCGAAGACCTCTGCAGCGGCCATCGTTCACCGTTCTGCTGACAGCAAATAAAGCAATCCGCCAAGGATGCAAATTCGATCAGATCCATCCGGAATGCATCGCGGCTCCGTCGGACGTGAGATCGATCATTGCGCTTTTTTTCGCGGTCGATTCTAGAAATGTTTTGTTTGTTCAGAGCAGTTCGAACGCGACGTTAAATCATAATTATTTGCAGACACACCGACAGCATTACGTCTGAGGAATCTTCTCGCGGTATTGTTTCGTCGCATCCAAGGTCGCTCCCAGCATCTCATAACTCTGAGCGATCGTTAAACAGTTAATATCGAATGCGCATATCTTCCATCCTGAGAAATGCTAATGGACGATATTACGTTTTTCGGAACCAGTTGCTTAATGGACGCAGACGTATTTTTGTATACTGAAAAATAATAAACGCAAAATATGCAAATAATTCATCAATGCTAATTATAACATTGTTTTCGGACGTTGTAATTTATAATCGGTTCGTGATTGCAATTAATAACGACCGAGGAAATCTTGCGAAATCGGTGTTAAAAGTTAAGTCGTGAATCTGATAACGCGTATGGAATCAATAATGTGTATTTTTTTCTCGATTTGGCAATAACGGCGCGAATGATTAATAGGACTTGTATCGCGTCGAAACTGTCGAATGTCAAGCACACTTGAACTTCCAATGAAATGATCTCAATAAAATATTTATCATCGTCGGGCAGCCGAGCTTCCGTCGGCCGAATTGCGACGACGCTGAAAAATCTGGAGAGAAATTCTCATCCGTGTTATATTGAGATTCTGCATTGACGATGCGCACTCCCTTGCGAAATTGGCGACCAGCTCGTCTTCGCGGCGAAAAATGTCTACAGGTATTTCTCATGAGAGAATTTAAATTATGCGCGCGAACTTCAAAGTGACTTGGCATCGATGCGAGGGTCGATTGTCGTACATCAAAATTCGTCTCTTCGACGTCATACGGAGACGAAGTCTCGGCATTAAATTGAAGGGTGGAAATCTGCGAAATGACAGCATCGAGAGTCTCGAAGAGGAGGCGATCCGATCTGCCGGGCTCCCCGAGACGGAGCTCCGAATCAAAATAATCGCTGACCTTTCCGTGACCGGCGGGAAGCGCTCCCGTTCTTAATTATATCGTAATTGTTATTTATTGTGCCGCCCGTTGGAACGTTGAAGCGCGTCCCGAAGCCGATCGAGCGACGAGACTCTTTCAAATTTCCATCATTGGACGCCTGTATTTTTACGTTGAGTGCTCGCCGACGCAACAAGGGTTAAATTATCGCTAGGGTTGCCACACGCCAGAAAATATTGCCCAAAAACTAAATTTTAGCCAATCAAAACCAACAGCTTTACATATTATTATATAATTAGCCAAAGTTTATAAATATTATAACACCAATTACAATAAATTTAGCAATCAGTTCATATTCGGACGAATTGTATGCTTTTCTTAATTGAAATTCCAGATTTATCCAAGTTTGCTTCTTACATAAGCAGTCATTCAAAAAGCTTGGACATTATGAAACCCAATGACCTTGTAGCTTTTGTAACTATGTATATCATTGATGTGGACATCGAAGGTGATCTTTGAGTCATGGATTATACCAAGATCAGTTATGTCATTTCTTTTCGTTAGAGTGTAATTTTTCACGTTAAATGTTGTCTGTATATAATTATGTTTATGGATAAACGTGACAGCAAAGCATTTCTTCGGATTGGGTTCCAAAAAAATTGTTTGAGCAGTATTCATCAAGACGGTATAAGTAGTATAGAGCAGCGATTCTTAAACTGGGGTTCGCGAAGACATTAATGAGAATCCGCAAGAATATAAACAAAACATTTATCTATACTGGAAAAATATCTATTTTGACCAAAAGATGTTTGTTTGTTGGAAAAATTAAGCCACAAGGGTTAAACCACAAGTCCGCGAAAGAAATTGCTCAAGATGGGTCCACGGACTACATAATTTTAAGAAGCGCTGGTGTAGAGCATTAGCATCCTCAATTGAGGGATATACATATATATTTATATCCAAGGGCATATTACGAAATAAAAAGAGAACAAATCAATATCAATGATATTCCAATATCTGTTGAAAATCATACAAATTATACTAATTGAAAATCTTTACAAAATAAAAATGAAGACATCAGTTTCATTATTTAGACCAAGATATAAAGAATAATCCTGTGATTATATAATCATATTCTCATGAACCTGCTGCAAACAAAATGATACGCATAGTTTGATTGATATTGAGACATTGTTTTATCAAGTCACTGATGGAATGATTGATTTTGAACTTATTTTTGCTAGACTTTCGATGATACCGGTTAATATCTTTCTAACAGGCCTCTTACGGCAGCACTAAGACTTCGATTCACTGTCGCAATTGTGAATTTAACTTTTCTAATTGGATTTTCATTCATTTTTGAAGTCAAACTTTTATAGGTGCAGAGTTGCTCGAGCGTCACGAAAATTGAAACTCCAAGCAGCAGTCGGTCGGAGAGAATCTATACGTAGCATAAAACAACCACTACCCTAGTAGCATGCATGGCTTATTATATATTACACTTTTATTATATATATAATATTAACTTTTCTTAAGTGTTAAAAAGTTTCATTTTTACCGTGGAAAATCACATAATTACACGGTTTTTATTTTTTTAAATATTAATCCATGGACGTTGATGAATTAGAGTGCCTATAATTTGGAATGTCTCTTTTTTTGTTTGACAATGGGTTTTCACTTAAAATCCTCAAAAAGGTTTATTTTCCCTTTTTGTTTGACAACTTTTACTTTTGCCGAAAAGCAACAGAAATAACTATTTTCGAGTGCAAGTGATGTGATGATCGATTACTTTCTTTGAAATTCCGAGACAGTTGACAGCCCTGGTTGTCGCACGCAATCTTTTCATTTAAATTAATGAACTTTTCGAGTAATCTCAAACTTCAATTGTCAACGACGTGCACAATATAAATACAGCGGATTCCACATTTTAATGCCATTATTTTTTATAGGCGATCTCGCGCGATTTTAAAATCGACGCGCGCCAAAACGACCTCGCGGAGAGTCCGGTCCCGTTCGTTCGAGACGATCGGGAGAGCCAAAATGGTTTTAAATGACGACAAAAAACGTCCAGACAACGATCGAATGCTAATTAAGCTGCCAGACATGCACCGAGAGCATAATTGCCCTCAAAAAAGCTACCGCTGTATCGCGGACGATTATCCAATCGCATAAACGTTTCTCATTTTAATCGGCGAAATATAACACGAGGAAACTTTTTCAAAATACCGTCGATGCGATCGATCACATCGGAGGCGCCGCCGTCGGATCGACCGACGGTTCTCGAAGCGCTCTGGAAGCTCGCAATCGTCGAGAAGCGATTCAGAGTCCGCCTATCTAATCGTAATTTTGCAAATATTTGCTCTCTCGGTCGCGTTCGGAAGTCGCGAGTTCGAGCGGCGCAAACCGGAATCGTAAGCCGCGAGGTTCGCACCTCCTCTTCGTCCGCAGCGTCGGCAGAATCGGCAGAATCGACAGAGCGGGAGTCGGACGAACCCTCCGAGGAGTCCAAGCAGTTCGACATCGAATCGACAGCCGGTTTTCGGCGAGCGCGCGAACCGACTGACAGACTGACATCGTCCGCGAGACTGCGACGCTGCAAAATCTCGGCTCGCGCGTGCTTGCCAAAAAATGCTGACGGATTATTCCACACAATCCGAGAGTCTCTCCGCCGCCGCCGAGTCTGACAATATTTCAGTGCGAGAGCCGCATTTCAGCAAATCCTAGACAAACGACGCTCATATCGACCAGCATAACGAGATAGCGCCGCAAGGACGATATTGAAAAATCGTTATCGTCCATAATCAATAATCGATCCAATCATCTATATTAATTCAAAATATCAACACACAAGCGTATTTTTACTTAAGTGGTCCTTGGCGCAATTTATCTGGACCCATTTGGTTTTTCAGCTTGGGCCTAATTCTGACATTCGACCCTTGATATTCGCGATAAAAAATGAGCATATATTTATTGAATTACGCGGTAAATAGAACATTTTTAAGGTCCCCTTCAATATTTGCGCTTATAGGGAAATTCACCATTGGTAACGAAGATTTCGTATCAGTTTGCATGCTCTTTCGCTCTGATCGTCTGAAGCATTGAAACTGCGCTCGGATAAATCATGTATTCGATTTTGAACAAAATTTTACAGCCGCTGTAACGAAATTCGAGAACTCGGGGAACCGATCGACTCGGCGATCTTGCGCGTGGATCATTCAGTAGTATGGCAACACTGACGTTGAAAGTTTCGAAAGAAGCGCCAGTCGGCGCGTTTTCCCCGCGTCCGCCCGCAGGAGTCCGCACTCGAGTCCGACTTCCTCGTCGCGGCGCGATCGGTCGCGTGCACGAGCGTATTTATATCGTAGGAGGTCGTAAAAATAGACAGGGAGACGCCGAGACTAATAATAGAACGGTCGCTTGTTGACGTTCTCAGCGAAACGTCAGAGTTGCGCGCGTCCGGGAAACTCACCCGCGAGGGCTTCCGGGGGAGGAGTCCCGGAGCGTCCGGGAAGCCGCGACTTCAATCCGTCGCCGGGCGCCGGCGGTGGTAGCGCGCGCCGGCGACCGACGCGGCCCGATATCCTTCCGAGACCGGAATTGGCATGTCTCCGGACCGCACTACACCGACACACAACTTTTCCGCGCTCGAAACTTTCGCTAGGACAACCGGACTGCGAAGCGACGCGAAACGACACTCGCGACGCAACGCCACACTCGCGACTGGCGCTGGCGGCGCGTCGCGCTTCTTTTATAACGCATGCGCACGACTGGCTTTTCATCCGATTCAAATTTTCCACCGTAAACAAAAAAGATTGCCAGCGTCGAAAATCACCGCCCAACATCGACGGATCGATCTCGAGCGACGTATCGCCGGCGTTTCGACGCATTATAATTGCACCTTGCCGAATATTCCGAATGCACTAGCACAGAGACGCTCAACCTGTCGATCTTAAAACAAAATTGGGTCGATCCAGAAAACTTCCGTGAATTTCGAAAAATATATACTATTTTATATAAATATATTTACAGCTGACGATGAAAAATAAAATTCCCGACATGATTCGTGCTTATCTGCTAATTTAGGTTATTAAATAAAAATTCCTATAAGAATAATTTTAGAAGTATCTCCCAAGGCTCCAATAGTAGATTCACTTTGAATTTTTGAATTGTTAACGAAAACCTTTTATGCTTATCTCTGATAGCCAGCGTATCACGCGGTATAGGCGCCACGGACGCAACCGAGCTTGGGGCGGTTTTTATTTTACCAACACTGATTGACTCTATCTGAATATTTAAAGTAAATGAATACAATTGCACAAAAATAGATTAAATCAACTTTTTCTTGGATCGCGAGTCGCTCATTTGTCATATCAACGGTCCGAAAAGCGGACCGATTGAGCATACAAACCTTATAGCCACTCCATCCTCTTTTAAAGCCTTGTGCGGCACTTTCTATGATCGGTACGATTTATATGGTAAAAATATGGTATAGTAAAAAATTATATGGATACACCATGTTGGCGGAGCCGAGACGCGAATATATTTATTAAGCGCTTATGGCATTGCAACGCATGCCGTATATTCGCTAGTATATAATAAAATAGGCTTGTTAATGGTGTAGTGGTTGCTTTATGCCACGTGCAACGTAAATGCGGCGTGGTATATCGTTATGTATGCGAAGTATACGAAGATACTACAAACGATTTTCCCTCTCTTTCGTTTGAAGTTCCACTTTTCGTGATGCTCAAGCCAATTAACCCTACCGCGCCTATACAAGCTCATTTCAAAAACTGTTCAAATATGCTTTGTTTGTCTACCCAAATTATGCTTCCATATCTTTCGATTCTGCAAGTTTGTTTTGCGTTTAAAATCGTCAAATACGAAGCCTTCCGAGTATTGTTCGGACAAAAATGCACTAAATAAACAATTGAATACTTATCATTCGAAATTGGGTGTTTTCTACATACAAGGAAAAATAAACGTGTTGATGTTAATTCAACGCATATTTCACGGATGAATCACATTTAGATGGATTCCATTATATGCGGATTAGTTGGGAGCTCAGATAAGGCAGCGTGGCTATTAATAAATGTGAAAAGGAGGTTTTTTTCGCGTATCGGAAGCCACCGACTACTTCCGTTTACGGTATTTATAGTAGGGATCTCCGAAAGCGGTCGGGCGGATGACTCCTCGCTTCCGAGAAAGAGGAGACGCTCTTGCGGGAAGCGAGGCGTTGCATCATCGTCGCATGTTACTCCATGACGCGAGCTCGTCGTCGTCGACGCTGTCGACGTTGTGTCATCGTGCCGATTCGACGGTTGAGAAGAATGACTTCATTGACGATTTCGATCCGCGTCGAGAAAATCCGCCGCCGTCCTGCGCGTCGACTGTCGACGTTTCGACGCTCGAGACGGCGTCGAATTCAAATTTACGATGCATTATTTTGTTTGTAATGTTTGTCTATTCATTTAGCAGAGCGTGCACTGCATGCGACGATCGATCAGACCGGAAATTCCAACGTAAAACCGGTTAAAGCAACTCTGTAACGGAATCTTTGGCAATATTTACGGGGAAAATAACGAAAGCGAATCGAATATCCAGGACGCGTCGCCTGTTGTGGGATAGATTAGATCAGATCGAACGTTTCGTTAAATAGATCGATGATCTTCGGCGCTTTGAGGATTTATCGACTGGTTCATCTGATACGGGCGTCGAGGTCGTACGCGACGGAGAGATTTTTATTTGCAGTTGGCACGTTTTCTGCTGTATAAAATCTCGACATCGTCTCAGACGACGTTAAAGTATCAGACCTTGAAGACGATCGATGACCAAGATGGCCGTTTTGGGTTTTATGAGCGCATTGACGATCAGAACTGGATCTATCGTCGGCTTCGGAATAGAAACTCGGAAGAGAACGTGATGAAAGTTGCATCGGGTGACCCGAAAATGGGTGACCCGAGGGGAGAAAAGTTGTCGGATCCGCTATCGTCTTCGTCTGCAGCCACGACGGGTGCATTCTTATGATGCGGAGGATCTCTCCAACGGTCAGGAGTGACTCATTGCCTCGTCGATGTGCCGGAGGACTTCAAGCATTCTCAGCGCCCGACTGACTCACCTGTGATTCATCCGCATATTTTAAATAAGTCAATAGCTCAATGCAGATCGACGAACCGTATTGCATAAATCCTATGCCATCTTCATGCAGGATCTAGGAATTTCCTTTTTTGGATGACCAGTGACCATTCGGATCATTTCGCAAGAGAGATAATATTATCTTACACAAAAAAAGATAAAAATGGACACTTTAATTTGAAAAAATATGAAGGCGCAGACTCTTGATCACCCATAGCTTAGTACGATTTATTTAGAAAAGATGACGCTATCCTCCGTATAGACAAATCCAAATAAAAATTATCAACGTTAAAGCTCTTTTGAGCAGTTTTCCGTTAACCAGCAATGTCATTGTTATTGTAAGAATGTGCGATAAATCTAAATTAAAAGTGATGCATGCATGTTAATCGATTCGATTCTCAACGTTTTAGAAGTGAGAATTCCTTCAAAAATATTATGCTGAGATCCTGTATTTTAATTCGAGAAAAAAGCGTGTAAAATCGCAGAATGGAATTCGAGAGATGCGTCGGAGGAAATCATCCGGCAGTTAATTCCAGCATGTTGAACTAATTGATATCTGGACTAATAAACCCAATTTCGTCTCTATCTGGCATTATACCACGACATTCTTTCATATTTGTTATGGTAAATTGCTTTTAAAATCGCAGTTAACAATTCTTAGCATGAGCCGGGTTTCTCTTCGGTGTTCATTCTCCATGTTTCGTAATCATACGTCACAAATCAACATTTGCAATTCGTTTATGGACATCGGTTTATCGACTTCCGAAAACAATGAAAGCCTCAAATATATATCCTTAACAGCAGTTATGGTTGATAGTAAACAATGCAAATCGTCAGAGTGGGTTTCCTGCTACTCCAACGGTCGATGAGTCAGGTTATACTGAATGCAGTTGAATGGATCCATGCCTTCGGTGGTCAGCCACGTAGTAAATGCACAATTCATTCATAAATTAAGAGTGTGACGCAGCCGTCGCAGAAGAGATGAAGCAATTTCGCAGAAACCAATCCTTTATTTCCGGAAAATTATATGAGCAGCGCAGTAGATCGATATCGCGCCAGACATGAAGATGATAAAGGCAATTATCAGGCGTCTAATTGATGCTCGTACAACTGCCGATACCGGAATTGTTTGAATACAATCGACGTGCGTGGACACACCTTACATCCGTTATTCATGGCAGACTTTGGAACGGATCAGCAGACAGACATGCAGATTCTTCATTTCGGCGCTAGTTTTATGCGCGATAAACAATCGGTCGTTTTAAAGAAAACGTCACGACAATATTCAACCGTGGGTTTTTTTTTTCAAAGGTCCGCACCAGGAAATCGAATAAACTATTGAAAATATTCGTGCACGTCAAAAAAATACCAACCAGTTCCCTATAGATTCGTATGCCTTTCTCTATTGCAAAAAAACAAGACGAGAGATGTACATATTCTTGTAGCGTGCCGATCGAATAAACGCTATAAATGGCAACACTGCACAATTCAAACGAATTGAAATTTCGGCGGCATTTAGAGGTTTAAAAAATGACGGTTCGCCCGATGTGCGAGCTTGACAATTTTTATGACGACCATGACCATCGCAATTCGGCACAAATAAATGTGCATGCAAATCGCAAGCAGGGAGAAACCAAGCGATAAACGATCGAATCGCTTCGTCAATTCGACCGGATTGAGTACTGATATAATTTCCATCAATAACAAATAAAATAATAACAAACGCTGAGCAAGCCGTCTGACTCACTTCCTATCTGTCAAACTTACCATCAGGCATTATGTAATTGGCGATTCCGACAACTGTGACGCCACAATTGTTTTACGGCGAGCGCCACGTGAATCACGTGTCGGCATCGCGAAAACGAAAATTTCGAGAATCGACAGACTTTATCGGGCTTTCGACGTAAATATAGCATTTTACGATTTTCTAGAAGTAATAATTGACGTCCGTTTGGGACCCGGGAGAAGACACGTCCGCATTATCAACTCGCTAAGTATCAAGCCGGCGGCGATAATATCAGAAGAGGCGCCTAGATTAGCTCGTAATCTGAAAATTGCCCGATAAATGTTATGGAGGACAATTCCCAATTTTCGTCCGTCCCGGAGCTTCAATGCAAGCCGCTCGTCGATCCAACTTAAGCACCGACTTCAAAATGTCTCATTTCGACAATCTGATGAACAAATTTTACAAATACATTCTAAATACGCGAAAAATGGCTATTAAATACGGCAACGCAAAGGTGCAGTCTTCGATCGCATTGAGAAATATATTCGCGCTGGCCGAGAAGCATTCAAATATTTCCTCTTCCGTGATATATTAAATTATCAAGGAAAAGGCAATATGAATATTTTCAAACTTAAACAACACCTACAATATGCAAATCAGCCACAAACGTCATTTTAAATGATTTCATGATTTCATAAATTTGATTGACGTTCATTATTTAGCTATGGCAGCACTGAATGAAATGTCAAAATTACGCTTTGTTAGAATTTGGCATACATGGAAAAATAAGGTTAAACCAGGGATAGTAAACTTGGGTCTGTTTTTATGCGATAGATACGTTCCACGAGGAGTCGCATATATAAAAATCGCATAAAAAAAGACTTGAACTAGATATGCAATGTTTAAGCTCGCGTTGGAATTTGAAAGCTCATTCAGAGTTTGAGTCTTGTACGATAAAGTTGGCTAGCTTCTTGTATAATCTTTACAGTAAAGAGGGGCAAGAGTTTCTTCCACTCCAATATCGTCTTCTATTTCAATGATACCATGGCCATTCAAGAGAGTAATCAATTCAGAGAGGTCCTCAAGCAATTCATCGATATAATTTTGAGAAAAAGTATCAAAGCCTTCTCCACCAAGTTGACTTGCCAAAATGATGATTTTTTCTGACAATGTCGATATTTTTTATTATTTCGCCACCTGTAACACATTCGGGCCAAACTGCTTTCCAACAAGAATTTAAAGTGCGTGCACTACAGAACTATGGGCCTCTTCAATATCCATTTACAGGAAGGGGTTACATCCATTTCGTCTGTATGATACATTCACCTCCTCATTCGCTAGATATCGAAGGTAAAACGTTCACCCAGCGGGTTTCCTGAATGAACGTATTGACAAACGCTTTCGTGAACGTCTCGATAGTGAGTTTGGGAGGTTTGTAAAGACTGAGTAGTTTTCTTCGTGAGGCAGTGGAAAACTACTCTAGACAACCTTTTTGAATAGAATGAACACTATTTTCACATTTAGATGTTCTAAATATGGATGACATGATTGTAACTTGCACTTGTGCTAATTTCAGATTTATTTTTATGCACATTCGCTTAAAAAAAACTTTTTCCTCTGTTGAAAAATGATGAATATGTTCGATTATTTTTGAAAACCGCATTACTTCAAAATCGCATAAAAACAAACCCAAGTGTATCTTTTTATTTACAATTTGCATGTATAAATGTATACGATATATTGAAATAACATTTAATTAATTTAATTAATTATAAATGGGATCTTTGAGGCTGATGCTGCGAAACCAAATACTTGATATCTGGTAAAGATGGAAGAAGGTATTCACATTCGGAAATATTCGGGCGGTTTCTCTGTTTGGTCATTATATAATCAACGGCACTTAGTCCTGATTCTATATGATGTGAAGTAGGGAACGGTGTTTTGGAAATGTTTTTTTATCCAGTCATATTAAAAATAAATTTAAATTCGTTTTAAAATGGCTGCTGAATCTGGATCTAAATCATATTTCATAGACATAGGAACATGACATAGCTCCTACATGAAAGCTTGAACGCCCACTAGGGGTCGGTAGGGATTAAGTTGAGTTAAACGGAAGTGTCTTGAAAATATGATCAGGATATCAGATCAATTGGTGAATCATTAAAATAGCATCTAACATTGTCTTCCGATAAGTGTTTTATCGTTCAAATTATTAATTTATAATAACTGCATACATATTTTACAATACTTATATCCGTCACGATAAATCAATGAGAGATAAGTAAATCGATATACTATTTTAATAAAAGCGCTTTAAGTTGTCGATGCGAACGGAATCCCCTGATATGCGTTTGATGCTCGCATTTACGATCATTTGCGATATCGCTAGTATTCAATATATGTAAACATATAGTAAAATGTCATTTTATCAATAAGATTTATAATATGAGATATCATTGTGCTTTATGGCGGTGTTGTTCGTGCTTTTCAGTCGACGGATTAAAAACGATCGATTGGCTTTTAATGCGCGTAAATTATGGCATATTAATATTTTAAATTGGCAATAAAGCTTTAATTCCGCCGCCGATGACGTGCGAGACGCTTTGCAAAAAGAAATTCCGAGAAGACGAGATTGCTGAAAGCGCAAAGTCTCCTCCTCGCTTAGAACTGGTTCCTTCCGCCTACATTTCAGACTCTGCGCCATCAACATCCGTCGCGGAGATTCAAGCGTTCGTTACAAATGAGCAAATGCGACTACAAATAAGGAAACCCTATTAAGTCTCGCCAGGATATCTGGACGTATTCATTTCCCCTCCTAATGGACGATGATGAATAATTACATGGCACACCGGTGGGTGGCTGGCTGGCCATCTGCAGGACTGACAACGGCCACCCACTCAATTCCGACAGACTTTTCAGTATCATCATCATCATCAGACTTCCCATAAGACCCGTCTCGAAAATGTCGTTTCGCCAAATTTAATGCCCATAAAATATTTTTATCTCGCACGATCTTAATCAGGATCTCCCGGTTAGTAGGACAATGACGATCGTACCACAGTTGCAACATAGATTAGGACCGTACGAGATGAATATATAATTTTGTTGGGCGTCTTTTGTTATGCTAAACGTGTTTGATCAAACAGAACAAAAGCAACCGAGTCACAGCTGGAAAAGAAGACGAACGTACTAACATGCAAATGAGACGAAGAATCACGATCAAGGACGCATTCTTTTAACATTTTCGGCGCGTTCGAGGATATCGCTGAGAACTAGGAAACGTCTATTTTAAATATTTAAATACCGAGCTTTGTAAAAATATTACGCGATTGATACGTCACTCAATACAGGGCAAAGCGATAGCTTTGCATCCATGTTCTGGGAGGAGTCCTGTAAACCTTTGTTTTGTCAATAAATCAATTTAAAAAAATCATAACATATTTATTGGACGAATGGTGGCATTCAAATAATTATATTATTTGGAGGGGGATTCTGGGATCAAATGAAGTGTATTAAAATATATAAACATTGTAAAAGGGGGCGGAGTAATCATACCCCCTCTTATGATATTGTCACGTGATTCGCGGGGAACCGCAAGAGAAATGCATTTGATTTAACTGCCGCTCGATTAGGAATGATTTGATTGGATCGATTCATATACGATATTGTATCACGTAGTATTTTAATTCATTATTAAAAAGGCGTTTACGCAAGAGTGGGGGGTAAAGCCAAGGGAGGCGTATAGGAGTTAAATTAATCATCTTTGGGGAACTAATTGAGGATATTTATTTATATTATATCTAATACGTTTATATACAAAATACGTTACTATTATTTTGTGTGATTTTTAACAGATATTGGAATACAAAACAAGCAAAAAGTTTCTGTAGAAAAACAATTCATTGCGTAAAACATGACTCAATAAGTTCGTAGGATCACATTTAGTTGGCGCAACTATTGATAAATCCATATGATTTTTAAAAAATATCAAACCCAAATGAAAAAGCAAATGTGATCTTATTAGGGTGTCCCATAAGTTTCTTTCGTTTTCATATTAAGAAAAAAATAAACAATAATCTGTATTACATCAAAATTTATTGAATAATATATGATCCATTCAGTTCTCTCGATCCATCTCTCCGGAAGCCTCATAACGCCTTCTTGTCAAAATTTCCCGGGTTTTTTTTTGGCAAAATATTGATCAAGGTACATTTTTATATCATTTTTTGAATTTAAATTTTTACCATGTAAAGAATTTTTCAATGAATGAAATAAATAATAATCTGAAAGGGCAATGTCCGGAGAGTATAGAGGATGAAGTAAAACATCCCAGTCAAATGATAATTATTTATTTTTGATGAGCAAAGACACATGAGGAATGGCGTTATCGTGATGAAAAACAACGCCTCGTCTGTTCGCTAATTCTGGCCGTTTTCTGGCAATTGCATCCTTTAGATTGTCTAGTTGGGAACAATATTTTGTTGAATTGATTGTTTCACCTTGCTGAAGTAGCTCATAATAAATTACCCCCTTCCAGTCCCACCAAATGCATGGCAAAACTTTTTTTTGATGTAGGCCAGATTTAGCTACAGTTAAAGCTTATGTACCCTCACGTTGGATATTCTCATAGAGTATCTAACTTTCATCTCAAGTGACAAGTCTCTTCAAAAAATATTGGATATTATGTCGTTGGAGAAGAAGATCGCATGTTGAAATACGCTGAAGTTTATTTGAATCGGTCATTTCATGAGGAAGCCACACATCGGAACGATTGATGTAGCCCAATTTTGTCAGATGATTATGGACGAATGTTCGTGGAATTTCTAAGTTATTAGCTATTTCGCGAACAGTATATCGCGGGTTTTCTTCAACCATGGCTACGATTAGATCTGTGTTCATTTGCGAAAGAAACTTATGGGACAACTTAATACATTAAGAATATGTACCGTGTCACAAGACGATCGCAACAATGGCAGAAATTGCACGAATAAAGTCGGACTATATGCCATTCTGTGAACTTATTGAATGATGTGTTAAATCAACGATCGATGCGATTTTAACGACACGGTGACCCTCGAGCAGAAATATTATTTTTTCGTTGCATAAACACAAAATATATTCAGAGTGCATGAATCACATGTGTTTATGTGCATAATGTCCAAGATCCGAAACAGACTTGGTACGGTCGATAACGCCCACTTCTTCTTTTGTGCCTGGACAAGTTTTAACAGTTCACACAGTTCGACTTGTTTTGCAAGCAGACCTTTATGGTCCTTCGTCCGATTCAATTTTAAAGCACACATAGGCAGTATAACATATTCTAAAGAATTGATTACAGCCGTCGAGACTGTGACCTTCATCAACACTCGCCGTTAAAAACAGTGATCCTTAATATATTTATAGTTTTTCCGCATCGAATTAAGAAAGAGACAAGTCGATGTATTTTATATAACCGATGATGAATTGCGCTTGTGACGCACGCATAATGTATATTGATCTATGGTGAAAGTTTACGATGTTATTTGTAAAGTGGAGCGTTTAAATTGGCAGTGGGCAGGTCTTGTGGCGAGGCCAACAGATAAAAGATGGACGATCGCTGAAGATAAAATCGTCCAATTACCCAGATCAAAAAAAGGTGTGGGGTACAAATTAAATACGCGCTTTTAAAACGTGAGCTCTAATTACAAAGAGAAACTTGTTAAAGTGCCAAATGCTTTATTAAAGTCACTTGTTGAAATCCAAGAATGTTTTAGATACTTCAAAGCTAGCTCAGATAAATTGCTTTAATTTTTCCCGCATCAAAATACCTTCGCTCCTGCACGAAAGCAAAGAGGTTAACAAGCGTGCAAAAAACTGAAACTAATATTTTATGCACGAACTTATCTTTACTTAGAACCGCTAATGCAAAAATTTATTTTTTTGAAACGCTAATGATCAAAAAATAAAGTAACATTTTATAGCGTCTATGTAAAATGTAAATTTATGCTAATACGGGCTTGTAATTAATACTCTAAAACACGGTCGTTACTATTTTGCATGCCGAAAAAATAAACAAACGGCAACAATGCTGAGGTCTTATTTAATTTGTATTTGTACACATTTTTTACTGTGGTGATTTTTGTAAAAAAATTAATCAATCGCATAGCAATCGGACTTAATCTCAAGCGTCATAATGGGGAATTCATTTATCCAAAGTGGACGTTACACCGTGCGATATTGAATAATAAATAGATGCTTCCAAATTTGATATTGTTTTCGTTTGAATATTATTCGGGGGAGAAACGGCGATGTAATCGAATTATTTTAATGCAAAATTCTGCAAAACAAACAGTATAATCAGCTCTTTTGTTGTGCAAACAGTCGGAATACAACGACGGCCTTGTATTAATTTGGCAGACGGAGGGGCGTTTGTTAATTTATGCGTTTTTTTAATGTTTTTTGTCTCATTTCAAAAGCAGATGAAATGCTAAGGAGCCAACGACATGCAATATTTTCGCGCCGGTCGGAAAATGTTATTGTTCACGCCATCGAGTGTTAAATCCAAAGGTCAACACTTCTTCGGGGATCGAGGAGATTCGGGGCGCCGAGCTGAAGATTTACGATCGCCCGAAGGATAAATCCAAGGCGAATTTCGTTCGCAAAATAAACGTTTGATATATATCATTATTTTTAATAGATCAGCGGACGTTCGCATCCGCGTTGCACTGAAAATCTTTTTGAATTCGATCGCCGGCCTTTGAAGCATGTGCCGTAGTAAATTAATACGTACCTACGTAAGACGGCCATAATTTGCATAATTTATTGATAAATTCGGCTTCGCTATTAACGTTGGATTTGTTTGCCATATTATATCCCCTTATCTAACACCGGCGTGGGTCTGCGTCAAATTGGGGTTTTCATGCCACAAAATAATTATAAGTTCGATGATTAGCGAGCGAATTTCCCACAAAGGTCGAGATGACGTAAAATGTTGTGCGTATTTGGCTAGAATTCAATAAAAGTCAACCGAACAACATGATAATATTTCAATTAGCCCCCTATTGCACGCCCGAAGCATCGATCATTTGGAAAATATCTATCAAAGGCGACAGTTATCGGCACCATGCGCAAAACACGCAATGTCAACATATCCTACGAAACAAACCATAAACACACTGCGAATTTGCTCATTCCTTTTGATCAGTGGTTCAAGAACCATATATGATCTATTTATTTATCATTTAGCAATACAATGCTATAATTTATAATGAAATTTCATAAAAATTGCGCTATTTGTAGCATTTGAAATGCAAAAAAATGTTATAGTATAGTAAAATAAAGAAAAAGTATATTGTTGAACCTCTGTATTATCCTAATAATTTTATTATCAATACTGAGGATCGTAGTCTTAAATAACTACATTGATATTGACCATCATCTTATAAATTTCGTTAAAAATCGTAAATCCGAAGGACATATTACAGACAGACTTTGTATGCGCTTAAAATTGCAGTTGTATCAAGATTCCACAGTATCCTCAACATCTGTTTGTCTTGTTTTATTAGCTCTAATTCGACTATATAAAGACAGTTGGAGTTTATGATAGATGTTAAGGTATTTATAGATATTTAACACTTTTAATCCCAATCAAAAATTAACCTAGGCAAGAAAAGTCCAGCCAATTCGATGTAAATTGATATTATAATAAGACTCATAAAACGATTATCAAATCGAGATATTATTTTAATAATTGCCTTTAAGCCTTTTTTGCTACATTTTATTCCCGATCGCAATTGTGCATTTAATAACTTCTTCAAAATATGCTTAGTTATTGAACAAGAGTTTCATATAATGTCGCGAATGATTTGAATATTAGGTCGCCTTCACATTTGCAACGATATATCGTCGTTGAAATTTTACACAGTTGAAATTTTGACGATATATCGTTGGCCTGCAATAAGAGGGTTGAATAAATTTAGTACGCTCTGGTCAAATCAATTTATTATTCGACCTCACTGAAGACATTCCGTTGGTCAAAATATTCGCGGCCCATATTTTGAAAACCCACTTTGTTTTCCTAGGTTACTTTCGTTGCTTCAGCTGTCCAAATATACTTGTCTCCAACAATAGCGCAAGCGCTGAAAGCACCACAATGAAAACCATTGCATGCACTTAGCAAACGCTAAAACAGAACATGCTGGAGAAAGTCTGCAAAATATTCATCGCGCAATAAATAATCCGACGGCACGTCTGACACTTTTTGGAGTCGAAACTGATGGGACGAATCTCTGATTATTTATCCGGCCACAATGCTAATAAATACTGCCAAATTAGTCTGTGACGATTCGGAACTAAAGCGATTTAATGGATCACGTGAAGAATATCAACCGCCCACCATCCAACGGATCATACGACACAATGTGTTTGATCTCGTCCAACAAGCAATCGAGTTTAGACCTGCTCAAACGAAGAAAAAACGGATCAAGAAAGAGGAAAAAACCCGTATGCATAATTAAGAAGTTTTGTATGAATTAGTGTAGTACATCAGTGCGTAATGATACAAAAAAAAAAACAACGAACAAAAAACCGGCACAAATCGCATTGTTTCGCTACATTCGCTCTACAAATTATATAATTGGACAAAAAACTCTACATTGGGGAAGGACGTTCCATGTTATATCGAAGGTCGGCTTTTATTGACCATCAAAAATGACTTTGAATATCTTTCTGCAGTCCGTTCAAATGAACGTTTCTTACAAGAAAGGAAAACCTCGGAAAATTCAATAATTGCCATGGGATTTAATTTAAATTTTCCATGATTTTCCATTATAAACAACGCTTGGAAGTTATACCGCGTCCTGAATTCTTTAACTCGACTATATTCTTCGGAAAATCGATATATTTTGCTGATAAACACCAACTCCAAAATTTCATCAGAACTATCACAATATTTATAAACATTGATTTATTAGGAAGGAACGTTGTTTACGTTGCTTTTAAATGCATATCGATATGGAAGTCTGTACTTTAATAACACAAACACATGGGGAGGAAAGAGTATGATAACGATAAGCAAATATAAATTTCAATTAGGTTGTATTGGTGACCACAAAATTAAAACGCTATAGACACTGTTTATTCTAAGTAAATGATTTTGATGGATATTTTCAACATACACTTTTTCATCATCAAATTACATTAATTCAATTTTAATGTAAATACACTTTGATGCTAAACATTAAAACGACTTTTGCAATATAAACTTTGGATTGTTTATATAATTTTACAATATAGTAAATAAAATTTTTGGTTCCCTATTGTAAAGATGTAGATTTTAGAGCAGATGCATATTAGAAATCATAAGCTCGAACAACAAGAAAACTATTTTCCAATTTATTGCAAAGTTGAAGACCTTCCCAGGCTATATTTGTAATGATAGAATTAAATCTTTCGCTTTATTATCAGTTTCTAGATCCTCGACCATACCTAAATTTATACTTTGTATTTGCAATAAAGCATTGATGATTCAAACGAATTCCTATGCGACATTACCGTGTGTAACATTACTTTTGCGCGTTTACAAAGTATGATAAAACATCGCTTTTCTTCGTATGTTAACAATATGTCAATGCTAGCAAAACCGGTGATGATTAAATGCTTGATATGGATGCTTCAGAATGCAAGAAAATCTGTATTGAATATGCATCAATCATCATTTTAATGTTGTCTCATTGCATTAGAATTTTGATTATACAAGTGGAATTACGTAGCAAATTCCGATGGAACCTACTCTGAAGTATTTTATCATTTGAATTTAAACATCCGTCGATTCATTTAGCTCTTCAAATATCGGCGGAAGCGGATAAAATAGGTCAAAATCCCTATTAAGTATGATGTATACGTTTTAAGTAAACTGTATATTCGCAAATTATGTCAATATGAAATCATGCTATAGTCATTGAGGTTTGACTGTTAGTTTGGAATTTCCAAGCAGCGTATTTAAAACGGCGATTTTCCCTCATCGACGTACAAACATGCCACCCTCTGCAGCAGCATCGTCTGTAGATTCCGCCTCAACATTGACGTGAACTGTGATCATGCCATTATCTGGGCATTAAAAATAATTTCAACCCGATTTAATCGCTTTACGACCATCGTTCGAACGGTCACGAATTACGACTACGCCCCTCAGCAAACAAGTTGATTTTTTGCTGCTCATTTTTTCAAAAAGGGGGAGGGGAATAGAACTCGTGTACTGTTATGATAAAGGCACGAAAACTCGTTTTGAAAATTCCAACATTTAGTGTCGTGCCATCGGGTAAACATAGTGTTAAATTAACCGCCCACCTTGCGATTACTCATGAGATTCCTGCGATATTAATAATTTAGTATGGAAACAAGTGTTGCATAACGTGGATATTCTGCTGCACATGCGAGGGACTTACAATTGTGTTAGGACGACCAGAATGCTCGTGTTTGCAGACGCTCCCAGCATGTTGTCTTTTTGCTCTTTGAAGTGACATTATCAAGTAATTTATGTACATGTGTGTATCAGTAATCCAGTGTAAATTTGAAGAAAGGAGGGATTTCCCGGAATCATACATTTTCATGCCATGTTCGCTTTGTCTTATTTGATGTGTGATAAATGAGCATAATCTTCATTCAGAGCGATAATTTATCATTGAATGTCTGAACCTCTTTATAATACTTTAATGCGTAGAAAGAATTTAAGTAAGTCGCTTCAATAAAAGAAGAAAAATTAAAACATACAAATTTGCTAAACCTTGTATTATTATCATAATTTACAGCAGAATCTTTGAGTCTGGAAATTGTATTAAAATTATCGATTTATTTCAAATTTGCAAATGAAAATAGTTTCTGATTATAACTAGAATAAGTTTAAAATAAGCATATGCTATGATTTAATATGCGGCTTGGCGAATAAAAGCATAAACATTTTTTAAGTGCTTGAAGATGATCTCGATTCTTGATTCTTGAATTTCAGATGATTGCAACACTTTCAGCTATAAATTTTTGTGGTGTCAATGATATTATTGATGTGAGTTTACATATAGCCGAAGATTTAGAAAAATATGCCCCCTTAACATAAATATAAACCGCCAAATTTAACAACTATGCAATACATTGAAAAATCATTTTCTTCTTGTATAAATTCTAAATGAGCCTTCAAATTCTAGCATGTGCTGATGAATTGTATGTCTGAAAATCGTGACCTGCTTAAAAAATTGGAAAATTTAAAATATAATGACCGTTGTAATAGACTAATAGATAGGTAGGTAATAATAGATAAATGGAGAACGGTATTATGATTTGAATAGAAGAATTCGATGACAAAAGTATACCTTTGAATGGAAACATTATTAAAAATAATTATAAACATTTAAAAAGAGAACAGTTTGGGAATCCAAGATCTATGTTTTACAAATTTGAAGTAGCGAATTTCATTACACAATATTGATCGACTTAGAATCTACCAAAATAAAATATCTGTCATTTTTTATATAGATAGTGATCCTTTGGCACAAAGTAAAGAAAACAGCTTAAGAACTTTTCACGAAATATATTAAAATTTACATGCTAAAATTAAGCAATATTACAGTTTTTGTACGTCGAAGAATCCCAAAATTTTGAATCTTGACCAGCAGAGACGAAAGCCATGTTAATCATGTTGCAATGAAAAACCACCATATAAAAATTAATTTAGATGACCTACATCCTATAGCCTGAGTAGAAGAAATGAGAGTCAAATTAATTTATTGAATAATTTAACACAACGACGCCAGGTCACTGATAAGAATAATTGAAATATATGCTGAAAAATCGATCAATCACTTTTTTGCCATGCTGACAATGCACATTTCTGCGCTAAACTCTCAAATTTAATAACCTTTCAGGTGATTCCAATACATTGTAAGCAGCTAAAGTACCGTATGGTAAGCAGCTAAAAATCAACAAACGTCAGTATAAGATAAATACCGTCTTAAATGTGTTCGAAGCGGTGAAGTGTTTACTACATTGCAATCGGACACGGATGCGTATATTTTGATAGTAAATCAAGAATTTTCTCAGATAGCACAGAATCCGTTATTGCACTGTTGAGAAGAATTTGGCCAAAGGCCAGTTATTCTGCCCCGAAATTTCACGTATTTACTCTCACTGTTGTGAGGCCATTACATCACCCCGACTGGAGGAATGACCTTTTCGTGGCTACAAAACTACTGTCTGCTACCGTATTTCGGCGCTGGAGAAAAAAAAACTACATACGCCGAACGATGCAAATTGATTGTATTGTAAATGGGTCGGACTGTTCATACGAGGAGCGTAAGTAACGAAGACGAAGAATGATCGATGGCTTCTTCGGGCGGATGAGCGAATTGGGCAAGTCGTGTCAACGACGCGTGAGGATGAGTCAAATGAGAAGTCCCCGTCGACCAATATGGGAAACAAAGAATTGGACTTCAGGTCGAGACAGGAGGTGGCCTGTTGAGTTTGTAAACATTGCCTTGCTGCTTCTGTTTACGTTGGCATTTAGAATGCGGACTGGAAAAACCTCAAATTAACTCGAATTTATGAAACTTATTCCTACTGTATCCTAGAACGGTTTTACAGTGTTTGAGTATCAATACTTGTAGCTAATACTTCATTATTCGAATAAAATTGAAATGAAGACATTTTACACTATCTAAATCCGCTATAATTTCTACAATTAAGCTCTGTTATCGAACCTTATCTTGTATGATTTAATGATTTTTTAAAAGCATTAAGCAATATTTGCTTTAATTGCAACGAATGTTAGTCGAATCGACTAACATTTACTTTGTGTATGTGTATCAACCACGTTTATGCTAATCCTATAAGTTTCAAACATTTTTGAAATTAAGTTACAATTAACACATTCCTGTCGGGTTCAGCATAGATTGTCTTTCGCCTGAAGCGAAAGTTTACAATATTAGAAAAAATGTTCGTCAGAAGACCTCGGCTACTGTCTGGCTTAGGCAATTGGAGGGAGGAGGCCCAGGACAGACGAAAATGACGACAAGCGTTTTCAGTGGCCGGGGCTCTCTCATAGGGCTATAGGCGCCACCACAAGAAATAATGAGTATTTATATTATATCTTAGTAATTATTCTTAATCATATGATGCTTTTACAATGAGTTATTAATTATAAAGTCATCATTTGTGGTTAGATACAATTGATTTAACAATACTCAAAGACATCTAATCGTTAGCAGGATTGAACACGCAAGCTCAGAGAAGGCTATAAAATTACAAAGTACATCATAAAATGATATATAATTTGTTCATATGAATTTAGTTGAAATATCAGAGATCGATAAATGGATAAGTTTCTTTAAGAAAGAAAAAAAACCGAAATATTCTGTTTTTTATTTACAACCCGATGTCATTCCTTCTCGCACTCAGCGATTCATAAATGAGCTTCCAAGGTTTTTATGATAGTATTTCTATGATTTTAATAATCGTGGCACGTGTCTAAGCTCCCTATGGTTATATTTATTTACGACTGTGTGTTGAAGGCATTCAAATGAAGAATAGTTACAAGAAATTGCGTATGCGTTGTGAAGGTGTGAACTGCCGAGTGAATAACATCATGACCCGAAAGGGTCCTATTCAATCACGCTTTGTTATTATTGCCGCCGCCATCGCATTAATCAAAGCCTCGTTTATATAATGAATCTACGCTTTCAAAAATTAAAAACCGTATTAGGGTCAAGACAAACGAGCTGTTGGAATGAGTAAAAAGCACATGGAAGCTAGCGCCGGTAGCTCATCGCAGCAGGACGGGCACGAACGAAGGACCTTCGATTGATCCATCGTCACAATGGACTCTTTGGCTCGTTTGTAAGCACAGTTCCAAGAAAAGCTGCTCGCTTATATGACCTATGCTTTACGCACGGAATGATAATTGGTTATTAGCGGAGTTCTGGTGCATACATTCCTCGAGCGATACTTTGCAGTGCAATTAGTGTCATATAGATGCACAAATGATATTGAGCTGGCCAAATGAATCGTTGACATGGTGTTAATTTTAGCGTTGTCCTTTATTTCAGACGAACGTCTCGGTCGCTTCCTTCTCCCGCCTGGATAGGGAGGCAGTCATCTGGATGTCATGCGATGGAAAGGGAGACACGAACCAGACACGTGCGCATAAAGCTTTTCTTTATTTTAACAGCGTACACATCAATTACAGTGTACTAAGTTGACTGCGTATGCAGCCAAATGTTGCAGAGGAGATGAACCATAAGCACAACAGAACATGATCCAAACAAATCATTAAGTATCAGATCGACAGTATGCTGGTTTCGAGTTCGAATCTATCACCGGGCAATGCGATTGGCGAGTACGTCAAACGCGTAGGCCATGTTTCATTCGCGCTTTCGTCAATGATGTCAATAAAACATACGTAATCCATTACTACAATTAAAACCACTAATTGCTCCCGAGAATTCACAAGAAACTATGCGTACAAGAAAAATTACAAAAAGGAAAACAATAGTTTGCGGTCAGTGTCGTGTCATAAAAGAAATGATGACCGCGCTTATTATTAGCCGTAGAGATATGAATGTAAAATGTGAGAACACCAATGCAACGACTTCCTGTATTTGTTGCAATCAGTGAAACTTAATTAATTTATATCTCATGACCACAACGACAAAAACCACGATCAAAGTAAACAGCGTATCTACTACAATTGATGATTTATTTTGACGGTTGATAATAGCGCCAAACGGCCATGCGGATATAAACGGAACTACCACATTGCATAAAACTCCACTATTAACCCATTGGGTTCCAAGCTTTTTTCATTAAAGTTTTCATCAAGTCTAAGTCATTTTTTATGTATTTCTTAAAAAAATGTTTGTATGGAATAAAGTTTAAAAAATGGGAGTTTATGAATTAAAACTTAGTATTTTTTATGCAGGATGATTATTTTAGTATATTAGGCATTTTATTCACTTTATTAATTTTTGTAATCATGTAATGTATGATATTTTTTGAAGCAATCTCCAGGATGAAGTGTTGGTTTCCTTTCGCAAGTATCGCAGAAAAATAGTGTTAACTTTGTTCCTTTTTCCCAAAAAAAAGATAGCTTCCTCCACCACTTTAAAGTCTTTCGCATAAAAAAATATGATTTTGCGTATTGATCTTCCGTGCCCATATTTTTAATGTAATCTAAAATGACTACTGACTTGTTTATTAGCTCATCTTGATTAGATTGGTATGGGGTTGTCCTTGCTCTTCTTCTCAGTTGATTGGGAAGTGGACGTATGCTTTGTACTGAGCATTGTGACTATTACTTTGTCTCGCCAGGCTAATACTAAAGTATCTTGTTTTTTGTATGCTATATTTCGTCCCATTGCTAGCTAGGAGTTGTAAGGGCTAAGCGATCGGATCAGAAGCTCAATAATCTCAATATGGGATCTCCTTGTTCAAATGCTACCAGTTTTATTCGATTATACAAACTGCTAATAATTGCATGTTAATTTTTAAAATATTCACAATAACATTCAAATTTAATATTATGATTGCATTGTACTTCATCAACTGGTTATCTCCAAGCTAATTATTATTCGCGAGTTCAAATATTTGAACTTAATCATATGTTTAAACGATGTTGGGTTAAATAAGAAGCCCGCCAATAATTTGGATTAGCGATATGCAATAAGAAATAAATAGTCTACCCGGAAAATTCGGTCGTAATGGCTGCCGAAAGCATAAATATTTGCTCAGAGATAATGTTTCTGATTGTAAAAAATGTTACCACATTTAGCAGGCTACAACCCCATTCAAACCGTCCGTTAAATAAACAAGATTGAAAGCGAATCTTCAATGAAAGTATATTGCAAAGACATAAGCTCGTTTGCGTGTGACAAATTCATCACATAACTCAATGCCATTATCTGGGTCAAAGACGGCCATATCGCACATAAGCTCGAATTCATAAATGATAAATATTTTCAAATATTGTATAATAATTTGAAATTCAAATACGGAAAAGTGGCATTATAAATTGGTAGTATTCATAATAACGACTGAATGTGTGACTAATGTATGGATACGTCAAAAAGGTGTTTTTGTTCTGTATGTATTTTAATATCTATATTACGCACAAGCCAATCGTTATCGCCAGGTGTAAAACGAAATATTTCTGCCGGAAGTTGCAATGTTTATTTATGACATTGTGTTGTTATAAATTTGGCGTATTTGGGGCTTCAAATGTTGCTTTATTTATGCACGGTTCGGTCTTAATTCATTTGGACGATGCGTATCCCCGACTTATGCTCGCTCGATTGCTGCAAATTCGGTATGCATTTAAATTATGCATATTGGACTTCCCTTCGTCAGCATTTCCATGTCGACCGATTGTCAATATTCATGACGAGCTCATGGTTTCCTGCCACTGACAAAAAATGTACGCTTCGTCCGGTCGTCCGGAAGGAGACAAAAAGACCTCGGAATAACACAGTGTTTAATTTTATGGCGCAGCACGAGCCATTATTTTTAATCTCTTCAGCAGAAGTACAGAAGAGCAGCAGTTTCCAGAGATCCAACGGTACATTTTGCCAACAATCTAAACTGGAAGTTGAGAGTATGTATGCAGCCATCAATAAAATGGACATTTTATGGAATGGTCTGCCTTGTGATCCGGGATATCGCTTTGCTTCATACTTTACAGCTTTAAAAGCATGCGATGGTAAGTGGTGCCCTATAAAGCTGTCAATGTGCCAATTGCATATGTCTATTTGGCTTAATACGAAGCTTCCCAAAGCGTCGTTTTGATTCAGCCATTCAAAATGAAGCCGGAAAACGAACGGTAATTTCATCTCGACCTTTGTGATTTTCGAATCCTTTCACCTTGGCGATGACGTCGCTCCAATGCATATCGGTTTGTGGGAATCAATTGATAAACCGTGGGAAGGTCATCCTTTTTCATTTGAACAAAAGCAGCTGAAGCACCGCTGCAACAGATTTCAAAACCGGCCACCAAAGACCCGAAAATCGTTTTTGCCAACCCATGAAATGGATCGATGACGTGTGTACACGTTCGTGTGTATCGATAGTCGATTATCTCCAGATTAGAAAGTGAGTTAGCATTAACCTAGTAGGTTCTACAGTCTATACCGTATCGAAGCACTTAACGTCGACCTTTGAAACCCTAATCAGTTTATGTACATTAACATACACGTACATTAACGTGCTGAAGATAAGTACAGGAGTGTGCGTCAGTCGTCCTGGACGATTTGTTTAATCATGGAACACGGAACTGATGGCAAACGAGTGTGTTTATAAACACAAAAAGAATATGACACCCAGACCGATAGACGAATAAAAATGCATTTTTTTTGTCAATGGACCAAAATATCGAATAGAGTGCCATTATAAAATCGCATTTGGAGCGATGACAAGCGATGAGGAATCGCGATGGGTCGTATATAAAATACATAATCATTTATCAAAAGCCACTTATAAATATGCATGATAAACCGTATAGCCGATGAAATGAATCAAACGCATTACACGCAAATGTTTATGACGTTTGTATCGAAATAGATAGTATGCAACTAAATAAACATAATATTGCATTCATTGAATTAAGATCGTTGTTGATTGATTGTATATATCAATCAAATGCACTTATCCGAAATGATAACTCTTGTAATAATACATGTTAAACTTAATTGTCTCAATTCAATTGTGATTTGATGCATTTGTAAAACACTTTAGATGATGTTATTTTTTGTTAAATTTGATGCTGATCTCTATGATATAATCTATAGATCTATAGATATGGCATAAGCAAAAAATAATTTAAAATATGGTCTTGTTTACAAATTAATTTAATAGCTGTTGAGATGCAAGAAAGGTAGGAAGTGTCACTAGATATTCCAGAAAACCCTTTTCAATAAAGTCAATACTGGTTTTTTGCTAAATTTGCAACTGTCTTTCAATGAAATTGTTAGGTAAAAATATTAAGCTGTGTAATATATAATAAAATAGGCGTTAATGGTCTAGTGTTGGCTTTATGCTACATATAGATGCATACACAAAGTATAGGAGGCATAGCGCATGCGCGTAGCATCTCTATGGTGTATGCAACGGAAACCGATAGAGTATAAACGATTCTTCATCTCTTTTCGACCAACTGCTGATTGGTGTTTCATTTTTCGTGGCGTTCAGGCTAATTTGTTTTAACCCTCACACTCACTAATCAAGATGATATCTCAAATTGAAATTCAAAGGACATGCTACCTTCAATATGGATTGGTAGCAATTTCAAATGCCACATAAGTCGGTGCATATATAATTATTTCTCAAAAGCGGTTCCGGATTGAAAATCAAATAAATTTTACAAGGTTCTCTTTGCCAACAAAACAATAATGAAGGCATCCTTCGCACCACAATACGTGGCCTTTAACACTCTTCCTCCGTTTAATAAGATGGTGCAATGTTTGGTCGGGTTTTTCTTCACTTCTTTATTGCTTGCTTGCGATGTTAATTGAAATATGGATCACAGACCTGTAAAAAGCGTGCTGCGCATCAAACGCACGTGCGTTGCCATCATAAATCATAGTTCAAAGAAGCCGATGTTCATCGTTGACAACAATGACAACCGTGTCATTCAATATCTCTAATGGGGGGAATGACGGAATAGAAAACGAGACATATGACCGTTGACCCTGATTGAATCTGATGGAGCTGGCCAGATAATTAACGACGCTGCGCTTCTCAACGTGGAACCATCGTCGAAAAGAATCAGCATTGTGGAAAATGCCCAAATTATACGCACTGAGAAAAAGCGAACCTTGACCACATCCGTAGAACAAAGCCCCAGCCGAAGAAGAAGTTATTCGAAGCCCCCAAGCCAAAAACGCCACGCTCGAAGTACACGGAATATTTTGAGATGCGCTTTATATTCACTGCAGTGTCATTATTGCATGATTACGGCAGATGTTCCGAGAATTGTAGAAACTGTTAACCTAAATACTTTGCTGCGACTAATGGCGCCGATCATCCTTAACTAATGTACATTCCGCTAATCAAAGCGAACAAATACTTTAAAATTAGAAATACTGCCCGAGAAGACCAATCAGCGGCGACCAATTGTCGAGGATTTTTTCGACAGCGGCGCGATTAAGAGCAAGCTGGTTTTTTCGCGTTTCGTCCCCAAAAAAAGATCAGAGTGCATGGTCACAAGAAAACACAAGAAATTGCGTCACTATTGTCAAAACATTTTTTGCGAAACGAGTTTTTCATTTACGTCACACTTTAACGATCCTCGGCGCTTTTACGCGATTCATCTCCGAGGATTTTCTTGGAAGCTATCTAATTTCGGATAACATGACCACTTAAATAGGATATGGACGGAATTATCAATGATTTCAGTGTTATTTCATATTTATTATTAAAAATGCACGCATAAATCTGCAAAAAAAACCCAACAGTTTGTCTGGGAAAAAAACCATAATATTGACCAAGTCATATTTATATACACAAATATATGAATTTATCACGCCATTATCAAAAATGGCCACTCGAAATAGAAGAAAGTACGGATTAAAAACGCAAAGCAGGTCTTGTAGGCTTATCTTAAATCAAAAGTGGCCATGAAATAGCAACGATTTTATCGAGTCTTAATTTAGGCAACAGTAATCACCAAAGATCATTCTCCAGTATTATATTTGGATCATGTTACCGCTTTAATTAAGATATTTAACATTAAAAATGTATTTGTTTTGCTAATGATAGCTCTTGATTTATATTATTAATCGATTCGCAACAACATTACATTTCAAGAATGCTGTAAAAATATAGCACTTAAAGATACTGTTAATGACAATATAATATATGTTTCTAAACGAATGAATGAATGAATTTCTAAACGGATCAAATATCGGAATGGTAAGATGTGTGTGATTTCCTCGATCCAATAATGCCATTTTAGCATTGTGAAGTAGATGAATGCTCTTTTATTGCTGCTGATGATATCTATATAAGGATTTCTAGGTCAGCTATTTTCCAAGTCCCGAGGCAAGTCCTGATCGGAAAACAATGGTATCGATGCATTCGTTGCAATGACGTGCCGATTGAAGAATGGCGCTTATCGAGCAAAAGATGTCGACAATGTTGAATAGAACAACATTGGACACGGTTGTCGTAAATTTTAAAAGCAATCACGAACAGCCATTTAGAAGTTGTAAAATGATCGAAACAATGTATTAATTTGTACAATCTATTTTGCGATAAACTCTGCTCTTTGATACTGATTTTCAAGATTTGGAAGCCTTGGAATTGGATCAGCACGCGTAAAAATTCCGGATGGACCCGTTTGCGACGAAGAAAAAGTGTCCACATATTTGAGCCCCATTCATAAGCAACCAGGTGGGAATGTGTATCGATTGAAAGCCGCAGGGGGTCTATTTGACCCAGACCTCAGAGGCACCAGAAGATCTGCCGACTAATTTATTACCGATTGAGAATCGAACATGACCCAATGCAGCTACCGTCTTTCCATACCCAATTTCCCCTAACCACAATCGTAAGAATCGCTTTCAAAACGTAATTTATGAAATGGCTTCTAGAAAATGTAGCTTTAATTTCGTAATGGGTTATTATTTATGTCCGGTTTCGGATGGGTTGCGATAAACGCCAATTAGGGGACATAACGTGTTCATGTGGCTTTGATCACAACAGTGAGATTAAAAATAATTACCGACGGTCGTTTTGCTAATTTTTTAATATCACTTAAACGACGAATATTGCGCTCGTGTATGGGGCATCTTATAAAAAAAATCCCAATGCGATACAAAGACATGAAAGTTATTTAAAAAAATGATTTCCTTCATTAGCGTCCGAAGGCTAATAAGCTCTTAATAATGTCTTATCTCTTTTCATAGCATGCAAAATTGTATAATCCAGCAGAAAGAGACGACTATAATAAGCAGTAATAGTCTATTGCGATACCAAGAACACGAAACGAAGTAAACAAATTGATTTTATAGGATACCAAATTAGTATCGGATACTGAGAAAAACAAGTCGATTTAGATAAACTCAATTCGACTAAACAGCTTGTATTGATAACAGTTAATTTAGTATAAGGATTAATGTCACGATTATGATCTATGAAAAATATATAAAAATTCCATATAAAAAAATATAATACAGAAAGCTTATCATGATCATCATCATTTAATCGGTTTAATAAATTATTCCATATAAATACATATAAAGAATACCAATTAATTATGGTTTTTATCCCCTTTGATGACCTTTCTTGTATTATATATCCCCCATAACATTAAACCAATAGACGTTCTATACAATCATGCATACATTTATGTTGCGAGAAGCATTAAAAAAGAAAGTACATTATGGGCAGGCTTAAACTAGTCAATGCATATTGTGTATTGACATGTTACATACGCAGCCTCATTTCAATATAATTGTAACTATTATAATGACAGCACGTCAATTTAACGAGTGTGCAATTCAAAAATAAAATAGATCATAGATCGGTTATAAAATTTCTACGAACGCATGGACGCAGCTTGCAAAAAGTCACTGCTTCATACTTCAAAGTTCATTTTTAAATTCAAATGAGCAGTATAAACGAGGAAGATAGTCGATTGAAGATGACCGTCAATGTAGGCATGCAGTGTACAAAATGTGCCAAAATGTAGGACGCTTGATTTTGGCAGATAGGCGAATGAAATATCCCAATTAGCCGATGGCATCTCAATAGAATTTAGAATCATGCAAAATTGGACAAATATAAGGCTGATACAATGATGATTTATGTTTTTAAGGAACACTCAAAGTGAAGTGTTAAACATGAAAATATATTGTGCAGAGTAGTTGAAGCATGAATAACATTTGATATTGCAAATCCTAAAGCTTTGGATTACAAATAATTGAAGAAAATAGTGATGGCCCAGTTTGACAATAAAATCTTTTACTATTTCGATATAATAAGAGAGTTATTTAACTGGACGAAGGTCGTTTCCTCCTTAGGTAAATACATTATAGAACGCTTCTAATATAATTCATATTAGTCATCATAATGTGAAAACGAAACTCATATATTGATCATTCTAAAATTAAATAAAAGCGGTTTAAACACAAACGTCATTGATAACATCCCTTATCGGCTCGATTATCGTTGCACATGTCGAAAAGTTAATAACAGTTTAAGAACACGGTTATCAAAAGACAATGTTTATTGACGTCCATATTGAGGCAACATTCTGAGAATGCCGATATTTAATTACGCGCGCATGAATGCCATAATTTATGTGATTTTTTCAGTAAAATCAATATTGAGGAAAATATTCATATTTGCATACAAATTGCCGTATTGATGTATGAGGCGTTTTCGTTCTGGGCTGTCGTTCGTGTGTCAAAAAGATGATTTTTGTAAAAATAAGCATGCTACGACGACGTCGAAGAAAGACTGATGAATTACAATCATGGCATACAATCGACAGCGTTTCGATATCAATAAGACGGTTTAAAAGTTATCTGAGGCACTTGAAGTTAGATAATCGAGTTTTCCGCTGACATTGAATCTTTGCAGTGTGTTCAAATTTTATGTTCGTTCATTATTTTTATCGACGGATGGTGAATTATTCGAGATTCTCGATCTCGTTTCCTCGCCGAATCTCGTATTTTTATTCGAGTGCGTCAAACAGTAGTAAAGTTTGATGGTTCGCGCGGTATTTGGGTGGCAAGGTGAAGACGTAGGTGGCATGGCCAGCTGTCATAATAAATGGTTAACAAAAACAGTATCTCTTCGGACGGAACTCGCCTAATTAACCGGATTTATGGTTTCTTTCTAATTTGACAAAAGTCTAAGCCGGCGGCATAGGGTCAGTGACATGCGCGATAAAAATACGTGACTTTGAAAAGCAACGGATCTGGCAAAATTAGAATGCACTTCTGCGAAATCCTTCGAGGAAGAATCCGAGCCATCCGGGCGTGCATTATAGACTCTGAGGAATTCCCGGCATGCGGGGCGTTACGGTTTATGTTTTCGAGCAACAGAAGGAGTCGAGACCTCGACTCGATAATTTATGAGCGATTTTATTTTTAAGAACGTACCTTCTTGGGGAAGAGCCTTATCCTGCTGGGCGCCAACGGAGGATCTTTTAAAGGCATGCGCGTTCGATTTCAAGATCACTAATCACTTGCAACGAATTCTCCACAACACACACTGAAAATGGTTTCAGCTGATGGTACGCAAAAACAAGATGTACACAAACTGCGGCCACGTCACATTGTCGACAAACCTTCGATCTGCGACCTGCTATCCTGCGGCGCACAACTAAACTATTCCTTCGGGATTAGCTATTTGAACGCGGGGAATGCGAGGTGACATGAAGGTATCTTCGAGAGCTGAGTGTGAGTGCGGATCACGCGACGACGAAGACGTCTCCAGCTCGAAACTAGTTGGGCCGAGCGCGGAACGCTCGTATTTAAACCGCGGTTCGCGCTCCCCACTACCAACGCCGGGACTGCAACTTTGGTTCGCGGCAAAACTAAATTGATTCCACGTAAACTAATCATGTAATTTGGCTAGATAACCCCATAGCCCCACACAACCACCCCCTAGCCTCATCAAATCGCCCTGAAAAATACCATGGCGCCCATTAACACGCACATCATTCAATAGTCATTTTACATCAGCAAAAACGAACACCTCAACGCTTAGATTGCAGGGTCATTTAGATTGCCATGTATTAAATGCGAATTTTTTAGACTGCTAAGTTTTAAACAAAAACTATACATATTTATTATAAAAAATACATAATATATAAACATCATGACCTACATCGCCAAAATATTTTCCTGTATATTATCCCATAAAATTATATTAACTTAGTTAAAGTTGCAATTTATTTGCATTATATACACACATAGATTATAAGAAATTTTATAAGCGGATAATACCGAGAGAATTATGAAGTAAATCTTTACAAAAGAAACAAATGTATAAGGGCGTACCATATGTGCGTTCGGAATTCATGATATCGAGGTGGCTTTTAGCAATATCTTTTATAGGACTATTGCCAACCATTTTGACATGGTATTTTATAGCGAATATATGTTTAAAAAATGCGCTCGCCAGCCACACCTCCCGTAGATTTGAACCCATGACGATTGAGTTACCAGTCCGACTGTTTAATCGTACGACTATCATAACTTCTACTAAAGACAACTTATGTAATCAATATGATCTTCATTGGCTTCAACAGTATTTTTCCAATGAAAAACTAAATTATTTATTTCATTTTTATAAAAGTCCACACATTTGGAATCGAGTTTAACAAATGGCTCGTTCTTGTATCGGAACTTTTTATTTCTTGAATTGTACTCCAAGTGGTGAAAATCTGTTGGAGAGAGATTTAAAGTAATCTCATGTTTTAATTAAGAAGGAATAATGTATAATTGCCCTTATTTGCATAGTAAACATGAGCTTTCTTTGGTGCATTGAAAGTTTTGATTTGGATCGGCTTCCACTATGGCTTTAAAATCTTCATCAATGGTTTCGATTCCTCATTTCATAGATCGATCTTTTTTCGAAAGTTTTATTGATATTTTTCCTTAATATGGCTGCATTAATTTAAATTTGCACTCAATTTGAACTCATACAAAAAAGTAAGCGAAAAACTTTTTTAACGCCATCTTAAAAACTGTAGAAATGCTAACAATGACTCCATATTTAAAAACGATTGAGGACTATAATACTTTGGTCAATTTAAAATAGTTGCATTAATAATATGTTGCACATAACTTTTCTCAATCACGGTCGATCTTTGGCTAACTGAAATTCCGAATCTTCATGTGGTACAAGGTAATTTCTCGTAACGAAATATTTACTTTCTTAAAGGTTATAATTAAAAAATGCATCAGGTAGCTTCAGAATCAAAACTAAAGTTGATTTCATTTTCAAAAAAGTGTGTGCTTGATAAATAACAACCAGATATGTATTGGAGTCTTGTATTGAAAAAATATCATGTATGGGGGAAAAAGTTTAGAAAGTCCTTGTCAGTAAAATCAATACGCCCGTTTTGAATAATTTTCCCCCTTTTCCAAGAAAAATTGCTTAGCTCTTAAAAATGGCCACGAAAGTGCATTTCGTTCACCTAATGGTAGGGTGAGCCTTCAAAATGCAACTTAGAAGTCATGATTCATTCGAGCACACAAGGATGTGAATGTATAAGCAATTAGATCTCATATTCTTATTACAAAAGTTTGGGTTCAAATCCAAAATTTAGAAAATGTGAATGATGCAAATAGCGATTGAATTTGTAACAGTTATTATTAATCTCCTATTGAAAAAATCCTATTCAAATATGTGGAAACATGTGTGGAAGGCGTTGGGAAATCACCAAATTGCCTATATCCGATAATAGATTTGGCACTTTAAAAATACATAACATATATCATAATCTAAAAGTAATTTGAAATTTGCATCAAGACTAACTGAAGCGTTCTGAATCAATTTTGTTGACGATTTTGACATTAAACAAATAATAAATTGTGAAATGTTAAAGCTCAAGCAAATTTGTACGAGCCCTAAAATATTAGCATGAATTGCTTGTGATATACAACTTTATTGCACTTTAAATATGTAATAAATTCCATACTTGTAGTGAAAATAATGCGTCAATCTTATACAAAATTTCTTCAATATTAATCCGAATGCTGCGCATCGAATAAGATCCTTGATGTTGTTATAAATGCAACGCAATAGACTTCTTACAATAATAATTCTACGCATAAAACAACGAGCAAATAAAAAGCCCTTTTAAAAATGGCGGATGTTATAAATTTGCATGTAAATATTGTAACTTCGTATATACAAATAGGGCAAACATGCAAGAGTTTCAAGACATGGGGTTAAGGAACACATCAATTGCTGCAGACACAACAAAGAAAATTCAACATTACGAGCTCATTTACAAGCCAACGAACATAATTTTGATGCGAAAGAAGGATATAGCATTTAATTTGTAAATAACATGAGGTATACATTATTAACGATTCTTGAATCGATCCTCAAAGCGGCAAGCTTATCGACCCCTGTCTCGCAATACAAACGTTAAAAGCACACGAATCGATAACATTTCTCGAGCAACGACAACACCACAAGTTCATATTGTAATATGATAAAAGTGCTGTATTTTGATGCCATTTTCAGGGCTATAAAGCTGCCTCGACTGTGAAGAGTTAATAAACACTAACGTTGTCGGTTCGATCTTACCACCCGCTGTTCGCTAAAGGCCACTCAAATCTATCTTTAGCCACCGACTTACCCTTACTTAGCATGACATTTTAATTTAGTTTGACCACAAAAAGGGCGATCCTTTGGATTCAAATCCTCCACTATCTTAGTGCTTTATTTTGTCCTGCTTGTATCTGGCTTTATGCAATAAATTTTCAAGAGGAGGTTAAATTTTTAATAATAAAATTATGGAATAATAGCGCCGCACATGTTTAGAAGCTGTGGCAAGGCTTTTATTGTTTGCCAGATATTTTCCTGTTAATTGAAAAGACTTGCCTTAAAAACATCTCCATTGGGTTTTAAGGCGCGTTTTACGAACTTGTTTTATGAACGCTTCAATGACGAATCACATCAGTAACGGGTCAAAATATTGATTTGATGAAAGCCATTTCAACCCTTAATTTCACAGAGGGGAGAAACGATCTAAGTGTAGTATGAATAATTTTATTGTCGACTTAGTATTTGGTTAAGTGACTTAAATTCTATTTTATGCAGGATTTTCCCTATGTTCAATTCAGTACGTTGGGGATTGAAAGGATCATTCAACGACAATTGTACAACATATTAGAGCTATTGTGACACTTCCCCTGATGAATCACTTCCTTAGCGCGACAATTGCCAAAGATTTGCTCCATCGCCTGATTTAAATTAAAAATATTGAGTCAGTCAATTTCGCTAAGAATCCCGATTGGAGTCATGGAAAGGAAGTCTTTGAAATTAAAACCGGGAAATGTATACGGCTAATTTAATAAAACAAATCATACATCAATCCCTATTTTACTCAATTGAATATAATTTTGCTGCAAAAATCTCATCACGTAAACACTTATCAAATAATACAATCACCTAATTGGTAATGATCTGCGTTTGACATCGTCTACGACGATGAAAAAATTCGAGTAGGTGTCCAAATGTACACAATCTTCAACACTTATTACAATTTGGTTAATGTTTGCTCAAACGAGTCATTCGAATAAAGACACAGCGCTTCATAGACGATGTACTTCACTATTTGCACGTTAAATGATTATAAATGAGTGTTCTTATCTGAGCGAAAATGGATTGGGCAATGTCGCTAAAAATATCATCAAAGCTCGGGTTCTTTGTAATTTCGCACAGGTATTCCGAGCAATTTAGGTTTAAAAATGATGTATTTGCGAGGGCATTAAATCATTCGTGGGTGACGTCTCGATGCACTGAGTGTTTCGGTTTAGAACTCTGATTTCGAAACGATGTCAACTAAATTTATCGAAACGCCGATTATTATAGTGGGGTCGTGAAGCGAGCTTCTAAGAAGAAGAAGCTGGCAAAGATTTATTTGTTGCCAGCATCGAGGCGTGAAGGAGATCCTTTGGGCGTGACGAGCGCCACTGTGACGACGCCGACGCCAAACATCTCCTATAACATCTTTGGTCTTCGTCTTCTTAAAGTACAAAGGAATACATAATAAAGACTTACGAGGAAATTATGAATTATTTGAGAGTCCTAATATAGCAAATTGATCAAAGTGCCTTTGGATCGTAACACGCGATCAATTTAAGTACATTTTAGCATATTTATCCATTTTGTTGCATTAAAAAGACAAAAATATCAGAAAAATTAATTGATTTATATATACAGGGTCTGTAATCCAAATGTCATTAATTCAATGTCCATTAAGTCTGATAATGAAAATGGAAGGCAACGTTACATCGAAATGAAGCCAAAAATATTATCACTGACAAAATCTTGATTGTCGTGAGCATTTGTATAACAGCACTGAGTCTTATTTGTATGGCCAAGGATTGCTATCATTATTTTTACATGCTCACAGTATATATTCAAATATATTTGCGCATTTATTTTTAGATCCGAATCTAAAAACAAAAATAAAAGGCGGCGATCGACGCGATGTAAATTATGACCTAAGCAGATTCTCAATCAATCATGGCCACTCACTAATCCAACTAATCCAAATAATACTTTAGTAAATGCCAAAAGTAACATCGAATCATTTATAAATTTGTTGTATTATTTCCTATCCAATTTTTAACATGCCTAATGCAACGACACTTAGACTCACTGTCGCAATTATGCATTAAATTACTCCTTTAAAAATGTACGTATTTATTAAATAAGATTTGTATATAGACGCCATCACATATGCAACTTTGTGCAAGTGTCAACAATGACAATATATCGTTGTCCAGTACTAATAGTCATCTTCATAGTGCAGCTAAATATTCCTCAATAGAAAGCATAACCTCCAAGTTTGATTTGTAAATGCATCGAATGACTACTTAAGATGACTATGTTGATTTGAATTGTAAGAACTTTCTGCATTACTTTTAGAACCATCCCTTCTTTCATCGCTAATATTAAAACGAAGACCTGGGGATTAAGAAGTGCACCTCAGAATTGAACGATATTAATGTTAGATATTAGGGAATATCGTAGCTTCTTAGAAGTCTAAAACTATTCATTGATAATTAAAAGCTAACACAGTGTGCCAATAATGCTTATACCTAAAAAGAAGTACCACTTTTTACCTATGAGCATGTTTTTATTTTATCGACAAGTGTGTTTGAATCGAAAGCTGGATGTGCTTAGTCGATCATGGATGTAAAAACGATACAAAAAGATCACACAATTTCCGAAAGTTGTCCTGTCGGTTTTAATATGACTGCCATGTCACTATTTAATTTCGGAAATCAGTCTCGTGCTCTCGATCCGTCATCCTTGACAGATCTTCAGGGACGTGTCTAAAGCACGTCGGTCACAACAGTATTCTTTGTCTGACATATTCTGCAATGCTCGATGCGTCCTCGGCGGCAACGTGAGAAACGAGCGAAAAAAATGATACAAAAAAGCATTTTGCCGCGACAGCGATTTTGGCGATTGTACGACAGAAATATTCGGGGGCCATGACCGACAACGGGGACGATGGCAAAGTTCTCAAAATGGGTGTCGCAATCTCAGCATATATCTTATTCAGCCGAATGCTGTTGCCGCATGCAGAAGTCATGGCGAAGGCTTCGCCGCTTGGGGTCAGACTCCGCCCGACCCACTCTTATATCACAATACAACAGATTTAATCTCATTTTCAAACAGAATTATGGAAATAAAGCAATGAAAGTAAATTGATGATGAAATCATCCTCGTGACAGTGAAATTCCATGACCTTCCTCGTGATTCAAACAACATAAATGGTGCATGATGATAATTGACGCCTACATTTTTCTGATCTTGCATTACTCATTTGATACTAAACTCCGCAACTTATAACTTTGAATAAATTTAAAATCAATTTAAAAACGTCTAAGCATTTTAAAAATGGATACATGAACGATTTCTACCATGTACGATGTTAATAAGTCGAGGATACACCATTGTAGGTATAAGAGCACCACTCAAATGGCCATAAAAAGGATTCATTAAGCTCCTTACATTTTTATTAAACAACTTTTCAGTTCAATCAACTGTGGGTATTCAATTCTTGACTTTCAATCCTTCCAACGAGGGCTATCGAATCGCTCCAATATTAATTAGTATTAAGACATACATTATGCTGTTTTTAATATAATATTAATATAAATATATATTATTACCCAACATAGCCTACATTGCAATTTTACAGTGCATGTTAGGTTAGGTAAGGTATTGTTTATTATTTTATTTAGTGCATAAGCACTTTATACAATCTACAATCATAAATAAGGGCATTTAAATTAAAACGAATGCAAAGTATTTAGTTGATGCAAGTGGTATCAAAATCAAGCAAATAAATAATATTGAATTTGTACAGAGAGCGAAAATAATTTTAACATATTGCAAATCCCAACTCGATGATTATCATCTTCCTGCTATTCCTTTGTGGATTTTTATTAATCTCAAGCCCAAAATGCAAGTATAAAACAGCTACTTTTTTTAAGGCTTAAAAACATCAACGTCAAGATCTAAGAAGATCGTCGATCGTGGGTGGGTCTGGCGTATGACAGTTTTTTTCCCCGATATGATTCAGACCCCCAACGCCTTCGAGATGTGGTTTTATTGAAAATGGTCATCATACTCCGATACAACTATGCGTCACTGAATTTATGCTAATTTTCAGTATTTTCATTCATCAACATGAATAGAATTATGCGTTGTTTAGACTATTTAAAACTAGTCCTCGTTATGTATCACTCCAATGAATGATGCAATGAAACGGCGCTAATATTGCTCATGAATATCGATCCCAAATTAAACAAAATTTGAGAGAATGTTTATTTGGCTTTAAAATTAGTCCTCATTAGGCATTGCTTCAATATAACAGCAAGTAGTCGAATTGTAGAATGTTGTGCTGACATGCGGCCCACTAAATCTAATGACAATGCATGCAATTTTAGGCACCTGCTTCAAAGTTTAATTTTTTGCAACGCATCCGATTTGTTCGAATTTATTTTGGGTTGGTACTTTTTAAGTACAGTGTCGCAAAGAAGAAATGTAGTACACTGAATTGTGGAATCGTTGAAAGCATTCATTGGAATACATGACGATTAATATTTCATCAAACCCATAAAAGAGCTGGAGTAGCACTGAATTTTGTTGAATCGATTAATCTTCGCAGTTATAAATAATTTACTAAAAAGCATATTCGAAGCAATTATAGAGGAGCTGTTGGATTTGCCAGCAATGTTTTTATTAGATCATTAATACTTATTCTTGGACAGGAAGCAGGCAGTATATTAAACGCTTGGTCGACGACCTTTCTTTCGTTTATATAAGCAAAAATGATTGCACAAAAGATGCTCGGATTGAAGAAAGTATAGTTTTGGTGCAAGCCCATGACTTACATACGACTGCAGCGAGATGCCAACTTGCACGACGTAAGCAGTCTTCCTGTTCATCCTCACCAAAAGCAAACACTTTACTCTGGTCGATTTAACACTGACCAACACCTCCATTTTTGCACATCAACCGACGACCGGCGATCGACTGGAAGCGCCTAAAAGATGTCCATCAATCGATCACACGACGTAAGCAAATTTTCGCGTTGCTCAATAAAAACCGAAAATTTTGTTTACGTGTCCACAAGTTCTTCCCACAAAAAGCGGATTTGCGCAAACATCAAAACATTGACATATCCGAAAAATGGGGGAAATTTATCGAGGTCTTCAGAACCGTGATGCCGAATTTTTTGGCAAATCGACAATTTAAATCTGGTCAAATAAATTAATTTATATTCACGCAATTTATGCAGTTAATATAGCATCATTCAATTGAATTGCATTTCGAATAAGTAGCATTATAAAAGTCGAATAAGATCCATTTTATCAAAATAATACGATGAAGAAAATCCTGATCTTATATAAATTTTATAATCGATTGATTTGCAATAAATTTTTGCAACAAAGTTTCAATTTATATTTATATTCGATCAATTCAGAGTATTTTACCCGAGCAAAAAAATATTTAAAAATACACACTTTCTCAACAAAATATTATTGTTAAGTGGTTAATGAACTATCCTATAATGATTTTTATAGGAATAAATCATTTTTATATTGTGATTTAATATTTCCTTCCGTGTATGGCTAAATTAAATTAAGATGATTTGTATAGGAATATTTAGATAAGAAAATATCTAGGATCTGGATCGAGATGATCGAGACGAGATGAATTTTATCAAAAATCTTGACTTGAACATATTTGATCATTATTTTTAATAACTTCCAATATTCTTATTCATTTTTTGACTCATCATAGCTTGGGTTTGACATTTTTGATTTCAAAATCTATTGAAGGATTTTTGGTAGATATTTTAATTAGATTATTAGATTATTAAATGCCACCATTTATGATATAAATAATTTACTGCAATAGATAGACTCATATAATTCATCATTGAGGACGAATATAAAGCTTACATCCTAAATCATTTAATCAAATATGAAAAATTGACTTTAGAATATAATGATTTTTATGAATAATTGTTTATGAAAATAATAAGGAATTAATATATCTGAAGAAGTTACATGAAAACTATTCATCATTGAATAATAGTCGATCCATGGTGGATTTATCAGAATAACATTGTAAAAAATCAATGTTGATTAGATCCATCTATCTTCATAATCTTTATAAAGCAACATTCTAAGAAATTTGCTACATAATTATCCAAGAAAAAATCAAAACGACAACCATTTTCCATAGTATTTTCCAAGCTAGCATTAAACAAGAAATACACCTTAATAATTCAAACATCTAAAGTACGCGTTATTTGCTCAAGATAGTGCAGGGACTCATAATTTATAGAATTTTCTACTTAAGTACTTCCGGTGACTTGTCACCATTCATCATAATTCAGTTCTTCTAATTACAAACCGCAACGTCCACGATTTCAATTACTTCATATTCATCCCTTGATTCAAACATAAATTGCATCATCAAACATATAGGATTATGATCGTGCGTATTTAAAAGGCATTGAAAATAATTCCCAACAACATATTGTAAATATACGTATGATTTTCAACGTTCCCAAATCGATCTATTATATTAATACAAAAAAAAAAAATCGTAGAAAATGAAAACCGCAATATATTCCTTGGAAATAAAATTGATATAATTGAAACACTTACCACGGATGAATATACGATGACTTCTTGCAGAAAAAAATGGGGTGCAACCATTTTGGATAGCGCACAAACATAAAACGATCGATCCAATTATGATAAAGCGACTGGGACTTGTACTACATTTACATCGAATTTTGTTGCATTTTTATTTTATATTTAGCAATGGGATTTCCTCAAGATTTTAGATTTGCGGATAATTTATAAGCAGTCATAAGAAAAAATAAGAGTGACTTGTCGAGCGTAATTATAATGAAGAAATTCCTATTTTTAAACATTGGCATTGTGAATTCCATTTCAACTTCAAAGTATTCAAAAAGAGGAATCCCATCGGATATTTTTAGTGGCTTAAATTTAGTCATTTAAGTAAACAATCAATCAACTGAATCATCTAAGGCAATAATAAAGAGGCACAGTGTCATATTTGAATTATGATAACCAACCGAATTTCTTGCATATTTCAAAACATCCCATTGTAATATTTTAATAGATATTTTATGATATTGAATGAAGAAAATGCTATAAAATTATTGTAATGGATTCCATATTTAATCATGGTGTAATTACAACCCACTTTCCTCGTAATTCCATGAAAAATAAATAAAAAGGGATTTATTATTGGAGTATTAAAAATGGAACATAATCTAAATAAAGGGCAGGGAAAACCAACGTCATTTAAGTTTGTTAACGTCATTTCCTTACTACTTATTCATAAAGATAAGAGTTTATATTATTATACAAAGGATCTGACCCCCCTGGATATAAAAGAATCATTTATAGCTTTGGATTTTCATAAAATACTAAAATATTACGAAATTGAACAGTAAGTAATTATTTTTAAATACCATTTTTGTGGTGGAATTTTCAAACCCGAATTGTATGATCTAATGTAATTATTGATCTTGCTGGAGATTATGTGTTAATAGATCTTGTGTTAATATTCAATCAATTTCAAAAGCACAATAAATTAATCTGATAGCTTAAATCAAAGAATATTACAAATGCAGCAGAAGAATATTATAAATAGGGACGAGAAATGGATAGTTTGTGCTAATTTTAAATATAAAAAATAGTGATTATCTCGAAAATATTAATATGTAGAGCACATAGTTTGGGTTCTAAATCCGCATTAGCAATGAGAAAACGTTTATGGTCAGATGTGCCATAAATAATTAATTTTAAACTATTCAAGTCGAAATGATCACAGCAAAAGTGTACTGTATTCAATTAAAAAGGTTTGTCACAAGAAAAATTTTAATATTGCAAGAGCAAATCATACTCTTTCGTATTTTAATCCAAATCATGAATATTTTATAAAAAAGAGTCATAAATGAAGATTAAAGAAAATTGTTTATCGATCTTAAACATATTGAATTCCTTATTATATATCATCATTCAATGCATTATATTAATACATTGACTGTATGATGTCTTCGTTTAAAAAACCTGGAGGCAGATTACCATATCAGTGTCGTATATCAAGGCGATATGAGCCATAATTTAAATTAACTTTTCATGTAGCAAATTTAAAAAAAAATCATATTTATTACATTATAAAATGATGCATTGAGGTTCATTACCGCATTTATTATACATACAAAGTCGTGATGTCCACAACTTATAATTCAGATCGTTGCTTCTATTAGGGTACGGCCGAAGTAGCTAATACAGATTACTAATATCTGGAATGCGAATATTCTGAATAAATATTGCGCGAAGTAAGAAATTGCGTAATGCGAAATAAATATTTATTAATATTAATATTTATGGGGAATGTACGCATTCTAATGTCTTCCCACGGAAGACGACATACATGATGATCAACACCTATACGAATGATCGTCGTGTCAATATTTACCGACGAATCTGATTTAACCAGCCTAGGAGGCAACGTTATTAAATGGGAAAAAAAACGCCATTCCAAATATGGAATATGCTAACGCATACGTTTAGTGTTTGGGCATTCATTGTGAATGTAATTTGTATCTTATTACGCTGCAATTCGGAAACTATGAATTTTTGCGTTAATAAAAGCTTCCGCCATATTTTATGTAGTACACGCTCCGCCTGACATGGAAGACCATTGTGTTTTACGAAATATTCTGTATGATTATGCGAAATTAGCTCTAGTATTTGATATTTTTGTAGTAGCTCGTGATGCCTTCATTTCCTAGCTGAAATTGTACGTCATTGTGACGTAAATTTAATTGACGACAGGCCTCTGAATACATTTTGTTGTGGTGACAACAGATTTGACATTTTTTTAATGTAATAATCATGTTATCCTGGATTCAAATTTATAGAAGTTTAGCGATTTTCTGACGATTATTAAAATGTATGTTTTAAAATAATACACAAAGATAGTCCCAAAATTACCCGACCTAACGTATAGATGGCGGCTACTGTTGATAGAATTTATGATGGTATCTAGAGGCTACGTGGCTTCCGCGATCGTACAGATCATAGAGAATGTCGCAAAATGCCCTAAAAGAGGACGGAGTGACCATAAGGTTTGTATGCTCAATCGGTCCGCTTTTCAGACCGCTGATATGACGAATGAGCGGCTCCAAGAAAAAGTTTATTTAATCTATTTTTGTGCAATCGTATTCATTTAATTTAAATATTTATAGCAGTCTGAGTGTAAAAATTCAGGAAGAAATAAAGAAAAAGAAAATCGACCAAGTGAGATGATCACGCCAGAAATGCTGAAAAAAATACGCCAGCTAGCAGATATGGTAGGCATTTTAAAAAGTGTTTTACATCGTATATTGACTGAAAATGTACACATGATAAAGCTGTGCGCAAGATGAGTACCGCCTTTGCTCATAATGAAACAAAAACAGCGTCATGAAGATGTTTCAATCGAGTGTTTCACAGCAATAAAGCTGGGGTTTTACGTCGATTTATAGCTATGAATGAAACATGGGTCCATCACTTCACACATGAGACAAAGGAATATGGGGATCCTCCAACTCCCCCGAGCTGTTTATTGGTTCCGCTATTTAGGATCAACTTATGTAGATTAGTCTCTTAAGGGACTTCCGTGATCATATTATGTATAAGCACTTATCAACGAAAATATCGGAAAACGCCCCAATACTGAGTGGTCATTAGTTTGTATGCTCAATCGGTCCGCTTTTCGGACCGCTGAATGAACCATACCTGAATATAACACAAATTTAGCAATTTATGTTTTAGGCCCCCTGAGTCCATTCAGTTTTTCGTGTTGGGATAAATTCTAACATTCAACTCCCTTTTCAATTGAAAGTTGATAAATCCGTCACGGAATCAGGTACCTGTTCCTACTCTTAAACCATCATTAACAATGAAAAAGATTATTGTTTATGGGTGGATGGATATCTCCGGAGTAATTAATTTTGAATTGCTTGGACCTAGTTTTACAATCACAGCAGTCGCAAGCTTGAAGAAATTAAACAAGCGCTAATAAAAAAAACCGATCAGTTTCAGTCAATAACAAAAAAAACTTCAACAAGATAACGTTTGTCCTCATTCTGCATAATTAACGCAAGAAAAATAATGGCTCTTGGTTCAGCGTCTCAGCTCCATGCACCTTAATTGAGTAGTATATGTTTTTATTGTTTATAATAAATGTTTTGCAAATTATGAAAGAATGTTATGACAAGCATCTTGTCCTATATACACTATGTCAATGGAGAGATTTATTAGCAATGTTAAATTTGATATTAGTCCTTAAATTTTGATTATATAGATGTACGTTTTCCTCTTGCAATTATGATTTTCTTTATTTTTCCTCAAGTATGCCCAAACAGTTGTTTTTTACGCTAATCGTGTTGATTAACAATAATATATACAACAATGAGGTAAACCAAAATTATAATGTAATTTTTGGTTTAATTGATATGTTTAAAGGAGTAAATTTCATTATATGTAGTAAATTAATTTCCTGTATAAAAACATTGGATGGATCAATGTTTGCTGAAAATCCCAACATTTGAGCAATGATGGAATTGATCAAAACCGCAAAACACGTAAATTGTTTATTTATTATAAAATTCTTCAACGATTAACTAATAAGTGTTGATGCCAATGCGAAAATAAGTAATAATTCTTGATTTCAGGAATTATCCAACAGTCATACGCGTATATAACTTAATTTTATCCAGATTCAAATGACACACATCGCATGAGTGTAATTTTTGAATCATTTGCTACTAATTCGAAGGAAATAGGCTATTTGTCACATGATCGTAAAATCGCCGTCCTCGGAAGGCATACGATTAGATTCAGACTCACATAATGTTTTATGATTTTAAAAAGAAAAAGATCAACGGTATTGATGTGTGGGAGGGACGTGAAATAATTTGCATAGTGTGCAATTCAAATAGTGAAGTAACGAGGAAATATTGTGAGAATCGCCGTTTACGGAATGTCGACTAATGATAAGAAATTATGCAGAACGATAAGACGCCATAGGAATGCGCTTAAAACTGAATGAAACTCTATTTTGTATCGTCGAAGATAACTATGAAGAGTATGAAGCACTAGGCTAGATAAAATATTATGACAGACTTAATGAGAGTTTATAAACGCAGTGATTTGAACAGGAAAATATCATCAATCGCCAAAATTAATGCAGCCTCAACTTCTATTGATTCTTGTCAAATTATATTCAAGCAAATTGAATAAATATTAGATCTTGAACGACCAATAGAATAAGTAGACCTCATGAGTGTTAATAAATAATATGCAGATTTTATAGATGATGAAAATTTGATTCGTTGATTTCAATAAGGCTTTCAGTTAATTATTTTAAGGAAAAACGGAATTGATAAATCTTCCGGAAAATAGTTGAAAATCTGAACGATGAAGTAGATAAGTCTGAATTATTGTTTGTTGTAAGCTTAAATTCAAAAATCGTTATTTTGGCAAGACGAACGGATGAAGATTTTACATTCAAAAGCTTTATAAAAACCGCATTGAATCAATATAAATCCAAGAATAAATTTAATAACCATTTAATTGTTCATGATTAATAATCAGTTGATGGACAAAAAAGTGGAAGTATATACAGGAAGCCAAACCGCTTTATAGGCCACAATTTTGTCTGTCTGACTACATCCAATTATAGTACTATAAACATCATTATGAATGATTATGTCACTTCAATCGGTTATTTTATTCATCAAAACCAACATTGATAGTATACAAGGGCGAACACCCTTATCATGCGCAAATAATACATTCTTACTCATAAAATTTGCCCGTGAATCTCGTGGCTATTCAAATGAAGGAGACGAATGTATTGCATAATTGAATGAATCCAAATCGTAATTGACACAATAAACGTTACGGAGAAGAGTTGACGACAAAATATAAGCTAATTGGAAAATAGCTTCCGATGATAGCATCGTTTCATTCATGATTTTCTTTCAACATCTTCCTCAAGCTGAATCATCATGCTTGAGAATCTTACGTGATTTCCGGATACGGATATGTGCATATGTAGACAGATTAATCAAGTTTTATTATCATTTCCAAAGAAAGTCCCCGAGGAATTCCGCGGAAATGACGAAAATAAACTCATTCCGTTCCAATCTCGCATTTTTATTTACATTAAGTATTATTTGCTCGACTTCGCAGGTACAACCCCCCATAAGATTGTTTACGTGGCTTAATTTGATAACAATGATAAGACATTTCGATCGTGAAGAATGTCTCGTATGGACGATGTACTCACTCTGAGATGAGGATGAACTCTTCAACGTTTGACTCACCTGCAACAAAATAAAGCATGACGTTAATTCTCGATGTGGTATTTCTGTCAAGCGTGAAAATGACATATTTGGAATGTAAATAGAACCACATTTTTATTTGGACATAGCATAGCGTATTTGATAATAGTTTACCAAGATGTGGTTTATTTATCTCAAGACGAAAGATTCTATGATATTCAACCGCACAACAAATTAAAAACATCAACATTGGACATATTTTTTACATACATTTACTTACTATTTTTGATATAACCATAATTGATCCAGATGATGGAATTGAATACATCGAAATGAGTCCAAAAACAATTTTCATTTAGAACAAAATCATGAACATAAAAGATCCTTACATCTCCCTTACGCTGTTATTTTTAACAAATTCTTATTTGAGAAGATAATGCCATAATTTCTTAATACAATTAATGATACAATACACAAATAGGATCAAATTTATAAGTTCATAAACTATGATTTGAATAAAATGAGCACGCTTTTGTCGTTAAACTGGTGGCTATTATGTAATGGACAGATTTTTAGTAACACTTGATATAGCGAATCTTGAATTTATAAAATTATCACCCGGACGTGATTCAATAATTAAATGGCAATTATAAAAAACCCTACAAGTATATCAACGGTTTTCCTCAACTAAGATCATCACCCCATTACATAAACTTTCTATGCGTTCCGTCTTACTTCTTCGTGACGTGAAATCAATGAAGCATTTCCGTTAACATCCTGCACCTTGCAGCGGTGACTCATCCACACCACACCACGACCTGGTCTACTTCTCATCGTCCACTCATCGATAGTCGTCAGCACACACCACCATACTTTACGAAGAGCACTCCTCGGGAATTTCGAATAAGTCTCCTTAGCAATTCTCTCACGGTCAAAAAATCTGAGTGAGTCACTCCGGATCGCATATAATTGACTTTTAGATCGTAAATTCCGAAACAATGAAACTTGCATCGTATGCAATTGCATTTATGCGCTATATAACACATGTTACAATGTGCAAATCTCAATTGGATGCATTAACCCATTGTCTAGTGTGAGGATGGTTTTCATTTAATTCGATTCCGCGATGGCCCGATTCAGTGCACTCGCATGCAGGATAAATTGGCATAAAAACTATCTAATGAGCTATGCAAATGATAATATTTAAGAATACTCCCGATTTTGTGAATGTAGATTAGCGATATCTAGAGATACGTGATTATCGCGTTTTGCGATAAATGCGAAATAGAAGCGATAAATGCGATAAATGCGAAATTGTTGCGAAATTGTTAAAATATGCGAATAGATGCGAAATTTCATTAAAACTGATAAATATTTTTTCCAAATATCGTTTATCTTGAAAAATAACTAAGATAATCTTCCAAGACTCTATGCTCAACTCTTGTCCATAGTCTATGATGTCACACACTTAGGTTGGTACTTGTTGTGTCATTTGCGTGGTTGTGAGGTTTTACGCACGTATCGTAATCATTCATTACATTGTTTAAATATACTACTTGGTGAGTTTTTTTTTCAAAATTTAAATAATGTCACGTTTTAAAAATTATTCAACGTTTGTTAATCAATAAAATATATGTTTTAGTCTCAAGAATATGGGTCGAGTAAATGTCGGTATTAAGACTTTGACGTACACAGCCGTCAAATCCCATCATGCGTCAGCAGATAATACTTGCTTTTTGCGCCAGATAAGTCAATGCATACCGTCTTCGTGGACACTTCAAACCGAAAACAAACGTAAGCGGCTCAAAAACTCTCAAACTTCTCAAAGAATTGAAATGAGGCAGATAACGCTACTGTCAACAATAAATGTCATTGATTAAAAACAATAATAATTGTGCGTTTTAGGGATGGTTTAACTCCAATTTTACATATATTACGAAAATTGTTATTCCAGACGTGTTCGTCAACCAGTTAAAGAGAGAGCTACAGCTTACAAGGCAGATGGGTTTTATATAAATGATAAAAATATTTTAATGTGCAGGCATTGCAATTGTCAGTTAGATTGGAAAAAGAAAGACAATTTAACAAAACATATCCAATCAAATGTACACAAGAAGAAAGCTTCGACACCTGCCACAAGTAAGACTCATCAATCAACAATAGCAAATATAATAGATAGACGACAAGAAAAACCGATATTCATTAAAAATACGGTTAGCACGTGTCTCAAAGCCAACATACCCCTGGAAAAGTTGAACCATCCTGCGGTGAAAGAATGTTTTTGGAAATATATGCAGGGATCGAGTGATTTGCCATGTGCAGATCAATTAAAAAGAACGCATGTTCCATTATGTGGAGCAGATATGAAAAAAGAAGTCATGGAGAAAATTAAAAACATATCTATCATAATTGTGGTCGATGAAACTTCAGACAAGATGGGGCGCTGTGTTTTTGCCGTTTTATTTAAAACAGTGCTACCTGCCAGTGAACAAAATGTCTACTTGGCATCATGTAATTTTTTGTATGTGGCAAATGCTACTACATGTTCGCAAACAATAGTAGATACTCTCAAAGAATATGAAATTTCATATTCGGACATATTAGGATTTGTCTCGGACTTAGCGCCCTATATGATTGCGTGCCATACAAGTCTCAGTGTTTTAATTGGAAATAAAATGCTACGTTTTAAATGCTGGGCTCACAAAATTAGTTTAGTGGGAAAACCACGAAGAATTCGGCAATGCAGCCATTCAATCAATTCCTGGCTGCATTGCCGAATTCGGTGTCCTGCAAATAGTGTTGATGTAGAAAGGTTTTTTAGTTCATATAATTTAATTGTGAACGATCGACGTACTAGATTGAAAGAATCGTCAATAGAAACATGCTCGATGATAAATTTTAATAATTATGTAAATTTAATTGATGTTTTTCTATTTTTAAATAATTTCAAATGTGTTGTACAATATATGTATGTATATTTTTTGCAAATTATGTTTAAATTAGACTATTTAACTTCAAATTTGTGTTTAAGAAATAGATGCTAAATAGATGCTAAATTTTGTTATTTTATTTGCTCCAAAACGCTAAATTCAAGAATATAAACGCTATTTTTTTTTAAAATAGATGCTAAAAACACGTATCTCTAGCGATATCCAATCAATAGATTGTTGAACTAACAAAATATGCTTGCCAATGGATAAATTTGAATATGAATGGATCCCGATACAATCGAACAACAATAAATGACTGCATTTGCGTCATTGTACGCTGTATTTGTTTGGCGAAGAATGAAGGCTATTAATATGGGAGGCAGCGACAATATTTGTGTAATTATTCCTACAAAGCTGAACCTTTCTCATTTTGCTGTTTTGATATTGTTAAATTGCAATACACTTTAGTCATGATATTGAAAAATATATTATATTTAAGTATCAAATTCTGGAAAAGAAACCAAAACGCCACAAACCAAAGCGATATTGACATTCATTTTATGCATATTTTTTATAGGTTCTTTAACCGGTTAACGCTTCAAAATGACCAATGAAAGAAGCATCGAATTAATGCATTTGCAAATGCAAATTCTTTGTTTTCAAAATATTACAAAACATTGTATGGAAACAAAAAACAAGGTCACGTTGGGCAAGTCTTGTGATGAAATTATTTTTTTTCAAACGACAAGTATCGCGAACAGAATATGCAGATTAAACAGTTTGTCCGTGATAAATTAAGAAAAAGGAGCAGCAGTAAATTATATTTATAGCGTTTTAAAAATATTTGCAGATTTTGTTAGTTTATGGCTTTGAAAATTTCGCAATCATTCCCTCCGGAGTGTTTTATGGGTCGTAATTTTAACGGACCTCTGCCCGATGGCTCGCAATAGCTTCGTGATGGCGTCGTAAAGAATATCCCGAAATTATGAGCAATGATAAAAGTGAATGGTCAAATAATAAAAGAAGAAGTTAAAGTCAAAATACGCGCCGATGTAAATCATTGTGATGGACGTAGCTCCGAACAAGAACTTGTAATATATCAATTTGGGAAAAAATCATACGTTCCTGACATGTGGGCGATTTTGCAAATATTTTATATGATACTCGCTTTGTAAACTTCGCATTATTCATATTTACGAAGGCGTTCTGTTAAGTTGTTAGTACCAGGAAGAGTATTGAATTTTCACCTGCCTGTATATAGCATGACTTGATTTTATTGATGTTTGTAATATAGAATAAATTTAATAGTTAATATACTCTGAAATTTTCCTATTATGTTAATAGGAGGAATAATTATACTATTGACATAGAGCGCACTTGTTATATTTAATATTATTATTAAGAGAATTAGTACTTTTTCATTATAGAGCAGACCCGCAGTAATCCGACAAACGTTTTGCAAGGCAGTGTCGAATTTTCCAATTTGTCGAACTAAAGCATACTATCCCCGACTCCTTGAAGTCCAGAGCTTTTTGGAAAGGAGTAATACAAAGTTTCATATTATAGAATTAACGTCATAAACACAATAACTATAGCAATTATAAAAAATAACCTTTTTCCATCGTTAAACATATTAGCCCAAATATGCATCCAAAAATAAGTACAGTGTACTCTCGACTATCCGGGTGCGAATTTTACGGTTTACGGATTCCCGAATAATACTGGGGTGTTATATACAAAGCGATAAGGATGATGTTTGTATCTTATCTACCAAAATAAACGCATGTTCTCATGTTTTAATTACCATGGTTTTCAAAGCAACCGAGCAAGATTTTAAGAAATCTTGTTATACGAGGCAGAAATCACAACGAGAGTAAGATCGACGGGTAAAAATGGACCCGGGGTGATAAGAGCTTGATTACTACACATAAAATTAACCAGTGATTCAATTCCAGTGATTCAGAAAGATCACTCTTGTACGTTGAACTTGGAGAGAGATAGAGACGTTGTGGGTGACATTTTGGGCGACAAGTGTGTTAAATTGACAACCCGGTTTAACCCTTTGAATAGTGAACCAATTTAAAATCTTCAAAGTCTTAGATGCTGTATTTGCTTGTCCACCACTAATCAGGACCGCAGTGGCGCATATGAAGCTTATATTCAACACTCTCGTCGCCCAATATGAATCGGTGTTGTTTCCACGGAGCTCAAATTCAATAGTTGGCGCCGGATTATGCTGGGGCCGGATTACCGCGGATCTGCTGTATTTCATTTTGAAAATATACCCTAAATATCCAATTAAGCCATTTAAAATATAATTCAAATTTTAATGTACACTTTTTAATTTATTTAACACGATTAAAATTTGAAACGGTAAATTAATCGACTGATTTCACGTCAAAATTTGAAATTTTCTTCAAATTTGGTCTTAAAAAATTTGTTCGCGGCCAACACAACAACAATATTAATAGCCCGAGGACTATTTAATTTATAATTATAATTTAAAATATTCATAATTTTTTTAACATACAATATCGACTCCATGCCACGACTGTAGTTTCAATATTACTAATTCGCCACGACCCATTATTTAATCGGTCACGTCTACCACTGCATCGAGCAGAGTATCGGAACGGACGAGGCAGTGCTATAATTTGAATTCGTAATATAAAACATTCTCCATTAAATAATTCCTACGAAATGCTCATTTGGAACTCTCAGGTAAGACCACTCTTTGTCCCGATGACCTCTGCATCTACTTTTCGGGATCGAGATGCAAGGTCATTTTGAAGCAAATCTGCGTCATTAGATAGCCACTTCGAAATAATTTTTGATCCCGTTAAAAAAATGAACCATAATAGTAGCGCGATAATAGATGGTAAACAATTCGTGCCTGTTACGAGTAATTACGGATTCTACGTGTTGTCAACGTCGGTATCTATCTTCTCGTGTTTCCTTTGGCACTCGGTAATCCCTGACACTCATGCACGCATTATAAATATGCATTTAGTGCATTTACAAATCGTTAAATGTCCGTTAAAAATGCATTTAAAAAAAAACAAGTTATGGACATACGTATTTTTTTAGATTAAAAAAGAGGGCGTTTACAATTTCAAAATGACCAATCACAATCGATAATCCGATCGTATTCAAATTCGAAATAAAGTGTACAGATAACGTATATAAATTAAAATAAAGGCACTCACGTCATAAAAAAATATTTTAATTTTAATATAAAAATTTGGCACGATAATTGCAAACATAATTCTAGAAATGTATACCAATTACATAAGCATGTTTATAAAAATCTAAACAATATGCATTTCTTACGTATTAAATTTGTATACAAATTCTAGCAATATATCATTTTATGTAAATAGCTTAAGAAATTATAGTGGGTTTTCTTTATCGAATACCAAATTGAGTATTTCAACAAACCAAAACAACTATAATTAATTTGTAATAGTAGTATTATTTCCTGTATTTAGTTTTCCGATAATCTGACAGGAAAATAAAATAATAAACAATGAAGCCTTTAACAATAATAATATAATACATTGTTTAAAAAAAAATCATAAAAAGCCATAAACATTGCAGCAAAGTTGTATCTAGCTGTATGATTATGTAACCCCATTGTAATCCATGCCTTATGCCTCCACGTTATATAAGTGTGAAAATAAGTTCCATGGATTTTAAAAACCGCATAACTTTGAAAAAAACTATATAAAATATATCCAAAATCGCATAAAAAAAGTTAATAAAAAAAAGGAAAAAAAAGTCTTGCATCATTGTTAAAATCTGGCATCTAAATGCCATAGATCCACTAGAGAAATACTAATTATTTCAATTACAATCTATCATGGCTGTATGATAATTTTCGTTGCGATTTTCGATATGACTCAAAATCGCTCTCTTCAGAAGAAGAAATAGTATACCCAGTGTCATTGTTCTGTGTAGATTTTCTCTTTCTAACAATATAATTCTTAATTAGTAAAGATGTCAGTATAGTTACTAACTCAAAAGAAGAAAAAAAATCACAAAATGGCGACTGTTTAAAAAAATCAGCAAGTAGCTTCTAGATGCGTTAAAAGATTAGGTTAAAAGACAAGTTACCGCATCACTTAAATATAATAGCTATAACTCCATAAGTAGTTGAAATTTTGGAAATTCTTTTGGAGAATGTATTTTTAAAGGTCGAAACATTGGAAAAATGCAAAAAAACCGAATATTTTTTTCAAAAATCTAAACCAGATTGAAGGGCGTATACGTAATCTTTATGGATTAAAAAAACGCATAACTTCGAAATCGCACAAAAAAATGCGGCAAATTTTGGGATGCTCATATATCATTATAGACAAAGCAGAGTGTGTTTAATACTTAAATGGTCTTTAACTTAATTAAATGGCGCTGCCATTGCGGCAGAATTATAAACTACCCGATTTGAATTTGCGTTTTTAAATAAAATATGTATTAATTATCATTATTAGGTTTAATGGGATCGATCCAATGATCTCATCATCGTAATGTCACCGAATGATTTGTAGAGGAGATTGTTTGTAAGTGCAGAGGGCTGCCCACACTTTATTGTGTATACGAGAGGTCACAACCTCTCGCATATTTGAACCCAACTCCTGGAAATATTGGATAATCGGTATTCCCCATCTTGATTCATCGCAAATCAGCTTCTTCCTGTGATGTTGGTCTTTTTTAATGTCATCTGATTGGATGAGCATACAATTCGTCTGGATCGTTTGTAAAATACGCTGAAAATCATTCATCAATGTCAATAATGGGGCTGTATATTACTAAAAAAGTCTTTTTGTTTCGTGCAATTGAACGAAACGTTTTAATGAAACTTTTTAGGATGGAAATTAAGGACGGTGTGCTATTTTTTTGAGACGGGCAAGTCTGCGTTTTTATAGTTTCGTTGGAGTTTTATTACATGAAAAACTAGGTTTATTTGTCTTGCAGGCTTTTATCATTGACGAATGTCCTTCAGACTTCAGGACAACATAAAAAAATTCATTCGTGCCCATAAACAGCCATCGGAATACATAAATCAGCATCCAAATGTCTACGAATTTCATTTATCAATTAACAACAGCAATTAAACCATGAAGAGCAGAAGGTCCATATATCAAATGTGTTTAACAATCAATCGATTTATTTTATACTTCAGGATTCTGATTAATGACCATGAAGTCATCAATCATTCAAAACTAATCTAATTCTAAGAAATGTTGTGTATCGATCGATTCTGCAGTGTTTTAAATGTGCGTACATTGAATTAAATTCCATATAATTCTTCAAAAATCCGCGTAAAAATGGGTTTTTCCTTATCTTTGAGATACTTAAAATAGAAAAGTTTAATTTTAACAAGCCTTTTGAACCATTCTAGAACAACCATAACATAAAGGTTATCGCGATTTATCCGATAAGCGCCATTTTTACGATTCTTAAATGATCAAAGTCGATTAAATTTCAATTAAAAGCACTTACATGGATATTGGCGATAATTTTCGTACGTCATCATTCATACAATATAAGCCCCTTGGTGTACGCCCTAAACATTTTCTCAAAATTAGATGACTTTGATGTTTCGAAACTGGTTTTCGTGGCGATTTTATAATGCATTCTTCCTAATTGAAGGATATGACCTTCTTCAATTCGCATACACCCACAAATGTTTGACGTAAAAGAAGCAATACTTATCTTGCGATACGAAAACATTATATCGGATAAACGAATTAACGCAATAGTTGAAAGATACAGGAACCGGAAACAGATTGTGGACATATCTGAGGCATTTATCAGTTCGTTAAATAACCGGTCCTCTGTGACATAATTTAATTCTTATCGAACAGCTTTATTGAAGATTTTTTCAGGGTGATAAGTCGCATATTCTATAAATGTGATTCAGGCGAATTAGTCATCTGAATGAGGTCATTGCCTACTGTTGGATCGAATAGAGGTGATAATGTTTGCTCAATTCATTGAATGATTTCCTTCCTCAAAAAGATCTTGATGGGTTACATTGAGGAGGCGTGTTGATATTACAGATTTATTGAGGGATCAACGATGATCTGAGTTACTCAATAATCCTAGTAGTATCATCTTGTTGAACTATTCTTCATTTAGATTCAAATTTAAAGCGCTAAAGAGTTGATTTAAATAGTCAAACCACTGAACTTGAACAGAATTAGCAGCATTGCGAAATGCAATAATTTCGGTTCGAATTCGAAAGGCGAAAGCCTATACCAAATTGTTCCATTAGTTCGCATACTAATAAATGAAATTGATTTAAATCCATTGATGAATTATACAAAGGCGAAAATATTCTATTGGATTGAATAAACTCGCTATTAAATTGGGGCAGCGAATAGTCATGAAAAGATGGAGACTTGTTCGGGTCATTATTTGGACAGCTGTTATCAACAATCTCGTTCAGGCGTTTGTATCATGATATGAAAATTCATATGCAAATATATCGATGAAAGTTTGGTCGAATAAAAATTCAGTTGCAGACTTCAGACATTCCAACTCAGCGTCATATTGAAATAAAGCTTATGCGAATAAAAAAAACTTTCTCAAAGAGCATTTAAGCTTCATTTCAACACAACATTGGCCTCCATATTCATCAGACCTGAATTCTATAGACTTTTTCATGGAATGCATTAAAGGCCAATGTTCACCAAAAAAATAGCAAAGTGTAAAAACGATTCAACGAAAATATTACAAAGGCTCAACGCCGAATAAAATTATTTTAACATTAACAAAACTATGGCTTTTTAAATTGGTAACATTTGATCTAGCGAATCATATAGAAGTGTCGATATTAATATTAAGCAGGATGTTGTTGGGATTGAAATTGAGTACCATTATAACATATTTGTATGCCTATCATATCATACCATTATTTAATTGTAATAATTCTGTCTTGTACTGAATTTCCTACAGGGAAATGAAACAATGAGATACCATTCGTCTATGTGTACTCTCAGAGTAAACAAAACAGTTGCAGCCCATTGAGCCTGTTTCCATCGTTTAATTTCGAATCACGTAGGTGTGATGGTCAATCACACCTTCGACCCAACATTCGTTTATCTCATCGTATCCCTATGACGATACAAGCTAAGCTGTCGACCTGCCATCCTGGACATTGTGGCGCCTCAGACCGAGATCAAGTCGGAACTAATGAGTCGTATGAAAAGTTATGTAACATTCGATTCGATCGGGCCAAACGCACTAGAATGCCATTCATCATGGAGATTATGAAATACAGTCATTCAATGGCCTTTCGAATCGAAAAATTGTTCGAATGGGTGCTCAAAAAATAGCTTGGCACGGTGCCTCCCACACCACATCGAATGGTAAAAGCATTAAGAAATTACCGTTCTTTCGACACATCCTGTAAGTGTGTTCTGATAAAAATGCACATTTGGCTGTGCTTATTTGTGGATGTAGCAAGCAATGCAAGTCGATGCCTACATACAAATTGTCGCCATTTAACCGGTTGCATGTGTTTTTAGATACGTTGATTGTGTCCTATTGTACTTATGGCAAGACGATGATATTCAATTATTATACTTGTGTTGCACTAACAGTATATCATGTAATATAAAATGCATTAATTCATCACATAAGTCCGATTTAAAAAATTAATTGCAGATGCAGACTGAAGAACGACGTAACTGCTTGAGTGCTAAGATCGTGCTTAGAAAAGATTCTATATGAACTTCAACATCTATTATGATCAATTAAAATGGTTTCAAATCTATGATATTTGCGATTATTCACAAACTACATGAACAAGCTTTTTAATGGGAGGAAGACCAAATTAAATTCTATAATGAAGAAACCAGACAAAGATCATCTTATAACAGACATAAGAATTAATGATGAACGGAAACTATATAAAAATAAATTATTCTGTTGTGGATTATACATAAAGCTGATGATGATGATGATGATAATGATTTATATAAATTTAAAAGCAAGATGATCTTGTATTAAATGTGTTTGATAAGATAACTAACAACGATTTCATAAGTCTATGCACCTAAATAATCAAATTTCATTCAAGATAAATGCCTCCATTTATCATATTATCGATATGGTAATAACTATTACACAATATCTGTATTGAAATGCCTGTAAAATATCTAACTAGTTGAATGACCCAGACGATTAACGACGATCAAAAGTGTCATACATACAAAATATTCAAGATTGGAATACGGCATATAAAACACATTTGATAAGATATTTACAAACGACGCTAATTAAACAACGACTCCGGATGTTGACGTTTCGTGTGTACGTTGAAGATCGTCAGAAAATCACAGTCGAATACCATGTAAGCATTTTAAACGAGGATATAGCAAAAAATTCACGTATTTTCCGAGAGTTGTCGCTTTCCTGTTTGTCCGAAAAGGTAAACATTCCTCCGGTTCTATTCGCGCTCGGGTATGGCTTCGATTTAAAAGCTCATTTGGGAGCTAGAGTCTACAAATTGGACGATAAAAAAGCAGTAATTGTGATTTAAAACGAGACGAAACCGTATCTCTTCTGATGAAGGATTGATGTGGGTGTTTGGCTACCGAGAATACAAATTAACAGGACTTCAAAGAAACCGATGCCATAAGGAGAATTGTTTGAAGGCGTAGGCGGTAGCGTTGTGATTTCGCGATGGACACGACCTGAATATAAAGTGACATCGGGACTTTCCAGCGTGATTGTCTCCGTTCAGTTTAGATTGATAAGAGGAAACGTGTATGAAGATCGTTATTAAATATATAACCGAATTTTGCAACCATAAATTTATATTTGCCATACCAAATACCAAAAAAATGAATGCTTTTGTATTGTATTGTAGTTATCCGATCGGAAAATTCAATGTGCGCCTTATAAATAAAATAACGCAACCCGTTCAACGTCCACGTACTACAATTTACATGAAATCAATTCAAATTAAATTTTCTTTCCTGTGCAATCAAAAATGAGATCGTCCTGTGGATATTTTTACCTTCAATAAGAACAAAAGGAAATCGTTATGAGTATGTAGGTTGCCAGTTCGTTGTCTAACAATTGAGAAATTGTCGTTGCCAATTTCAACGCAATAAAATGTCGACGTTCATTACTTCTGCTTATTTAACAATGCTATTTTAGACGGGAGCCATTTTCTAATTTTAAAAACACTATTTAAAAATAAATAAACATTTTATGGACGTCAATTTAGCGCGACACTAGTGGCATCTATTGACGTTCGTGCGAAGTATAATAAATTAAATGCTGCCAATGTATGCCAATTGCACTGAAAATATTTTTAATATCAATATTTTGTAATAAATTATAATAAAATAAATATGTTATAAATTAAATTTACATCATTACAATCGAAATTATTGCATATTTTTCTCATCGTTTCCCATTGTAATTTGGACTTATTCAGGACAAAAGTTATTCGCATCTATGTTTAAAAATATTTTTAAATGCAAACAATTGTTAAATTGTGATGTAACGTAGGTATTTAAATACACCAACGAGTATGTCCATCTTAATGAAATTTCATGCATGATGTGTATAACATACTATGCATAATGCACATGGAGTGCAAAACACTGTTTATTTAAAGTGCAGCAACGTGCAATCGTCCACCGCTCCTCTAAATTCCCACTACATAAATATTAATAAACGCGGAATTGCATACATTGTAGTCGCCGAACGACAAAACGTTGTTTATTCAGGACCAACGGACACCAGCTAACGAGGCCTTCAGCACGTGCCTCGGATTAACATTTGTGAAGTGTTTCATTTTTAATGGGGCATTAAGTAATAGCAGCCGCCATCAAAGCCCACCGAGATCTGCACAATTTCAATGAATCAAAAATTTATTGTATCCAGTGGGCGCGGCTAATGGGCTGGCTGAAGTTTTCGGCTGCACTAATGAGGAAGACCAGTCAAATCGGAGACGAGCTGTTACTTATGAAGGAAGAAGTATATCATTCCTTAACTGAACGCTAAATGCGCCGTACCCCGATCAAATCTGCATAATTTCGGTCTGCTAATGCCATTTAGATCCAACGGCTGAATATTTATGGCAGTCGATTTCCGGACTTATAAATTGGCTGCTATGAAGTTGGAATCCAGCAATTTCTTCGCAAACTGGACTGAAAAAATATCATTGTGTTATATTTCGAAAGAGAGAGATTAAAGCTTTAGGGAAAATGAAAGCCTTCAATAAATACCAATGTTGAATTTTAAGTGCTCATGAATCCCACGACATAATCCCGAAAAATTCGAGATTGAATTTTTTATGTAATAGAAATCGTACACCTCACAAGTACAATGAAGGCTACTAAATCGAAACATTCCCGCCGAAATCTGAACGTTTTAAAACTTGTAAACGGTACATATATGTTTTTCAAATTGTTATATTAACCTATCTCTACCGGTGATGTATTTACTACACCTCGACTCTAATAATGGGAAAATCGATATGAAATATAATAGATACGGGGTTCAAATTTTTTGTACTCCTCCGTAATATAATTTTTGTACTCCTCCGGAGTACAAAGAGTCCAGTCCCTCCTTTCCTCGTGAGGGTACTACTGAACTAGACTGAAGTCCTACGTGACGCAAAAATGCATCTCAAATTCGCTCCTACTCCCACAAGCAACTCACTCCAGAGAATTCTAAACTGGGTGGTTTCCCATTGATCCTCCCAGTTCGGCGAATACAAAGCAATATAGAAGGCAACGAAGGATAATATATTACTTATAATCTACGATAAATAAATGACAATTCTGCTCATCGATATCAATACGACAATAGATAAATACATTCATTCGAGCAAAGATTTCAAGCTAATGCTTCATAGTGTTAGTTGCTTTAATTTACAATTTTGATTAGCACGTCTTTGTTTGAAAGATGTTTGAGTCATCAAATAGCCAAGTTCAGTAGAATTCACGATCAATATTGATATAAAATTGATGATGAACTATTCATTTTATATATGAATCGAACGAAACAACAAATAAAGCTAACGTAGTATTTGAGGGGTTTGGAAGGGTTGTGCTGCTTTATTAAAATTCATCCACATTGCCTTCAAAACCATTTATTCAATTATTTCAGTAGTGTTATCAAATCATATTCATATGGGATAAAAAGCTCGGACAAAATGTATGGAAATTATGACGTACAACAACAGATGCATCGCGTATTAAAATGATTAATTTGCTATACTTGTATTCACATAAATAACTAGATTGTGGCTCTTATATTATAAGAAAATACAGATGAACATAGCGTAGTAGGTTTATTTACCCTAAAAATTCTTCACTATTGATTATAAAAGCAAACAGTCATGAAATGTCAACAGTAGAAAATCTTTCATCCCGGAATTTCGGGATTGCATTAAACCATCCCATATATGCACGATGAGGAGATATTCAAGATTCAGCAGTTCGACAACAAACAAACAAACAAAACATATTCAATTGAAAAACCCTAGCAATAATTTGAACTTTCAAGCTACGATAAAAAGGCGAAAAAATAATGTGAACCACAATGATCAACAATGATCTTATTTTTGGACCAGCACATGAAAATTAATGCACGCGAATACATGGTGTCAAAAGATACACTCATCTCATAGGCATTTAAGCAATTTGGCTGCAGGCCTTGGACATTCCGATAAGCCTGTAAAATGATATTTACCAAGTCCAAATCCCAAGGAATTTTACAATAATTGAGCTCTATATTGGTAGCACATGATCTGGTGGATTAAATACTATTAGTTATTTTACACATATTTAACGCAAGGGATGAAATGACTATTTATCAGAAGAAAGCAGTCAGAAATAAGTCAATGGCAATATTATCGTTGTTTTAAATGTTATTAGACTAATTATAGCACATCAATCCCTACTTTATTAATCGCCCTAAGTATTTACTTTTTCAAAAGCAAGAACCTAGGCTAAATTTAGATCAAGACGATCAATGGGGAATATTAAAACTTCCGTTCTCCTAAATCTGTTTATCCGGTGATAAATTTATGCACAATCTGGATTTGAACCCGAACCATTATAGTATGACTCAGGTGCTCTTAATTTACTACGCCAAAGACGAAAACGCGATTCAAAGTCGGTTGCACATGCACAAAAACAACGGTCCAACATCATCCGAGATTGATGCGAAAAACAGATGCACTTTCTTTGATGTCGTGCTCGCAATCCGTTGATTCGAGTACGAATTTCATCGGCCCACTTTATAATAATAACGACCACCTACTCGTCCTCTAAATGTGGCAACCCGGCCATAAATAACAATCCTTCGGGGAAAGCTCGCGCTTAATTCGATCTATTATAAGATCACGTCCCACGATTGATCAAATTATCGCCGACGATAAAAATAACCACACCATCGACAATTTCGCACGCAAATCGCTCGACAGATCGACGGCGGGCCGTTAGAAACGACATTCGCTTTATTTGTTCAGCGATCTTTTTGCATTCGATCGATACATTTGCATACGTAAGTGTGGCCGTGTAACAAGGAAATATTACGAATGCCGTCGAAAAATTTGAATTCCTCCACATTCCCAATGCTAATACTGCGCATAAGTATTAAATAAATCAGAATAGCGCTAAACGGATCTACAATTTAAATACAATAATGGGAAAAGGCGATTTATTAAGCGGTCTCATGCTATGGCAGTATTTGCCTAGCGTTCGATTAGATGATTGATCCTTAAAGATTAGCAATTTTTGTATAGATGTACGCGTTTAAGTGATGTTATGTGCTAATCAAATAATCGTCACTGGAATGTAAATAAGTTGAGAGCAAACCAAGATATATACATACAATGATGACACGTTGATAATATCGCATTCTTCTATGGTAAATCTAATCAGCATTATTGCTCGGCAAATATGAATGATTTACGCATAGAATTAGGTAGTCCATGTGGAAAATTCTGGTTTCTTTCAATGGAATTTCAAAGCTTATACAAGAATATCTCATTGTTTATTGTTCATAATTTAGATCTACATAAAAACATTGCTTAAAACGAGATAACAGGGTAAAAATAATTTATAGATAAATTAAGGTGACCTTTTAAGGTAAGATTTTTGAGTGACATTTGATGCAATAATTGCCGCTGAATTGTATTGGAATAAAGGGTTTATTCCTGAATTTTTACACCTATAAGTATAGATGTAAATTCATATTTTAAAAACTCAATACCAAATCTGAAGTCTTAAGCATTTTGGGGTAGTTTTTTTCGCAATGTTTTCAAAAAAAAATCCTACGAACTTATTGAGTGATATTTTATAACAAATTAAACACTGAAACGATAATTAACGTCGGGCAGGACCAATTGGACTCTGATTGCTCGTATCTGGAAAATCCCTATTTAATAATATTACTATGATTTAAAATCATATCTGGAAGACAATAAGAAACCACCACATGTAATACTTTATCCCTAAATAATCTCCAGTGGAAATCGCTTTTTTTTTTTTTTGGGAGTTAAGGGGATTATTTGCTACGTTTCACACGTAGGTCCTAAGTCTCAGATAAGGAGATCTTTTGAGCCACATAATAAGGCACGTCCCCAAGTAAAGAAATCCAGTGGTGTCAGGTCTGAAGACCGCCAAAAGAATTAATTTACACAACAGAGGTGCTCACAAAAGAAATCCTAATTGAAAGAATCACCGCCCTTGCAAAAATGAAAGAGGAAATGCTACTTCAGACAACTACAGTTGAAATAAGGGAAAAGTGTTGTGAGTAAATACGAAGCAGAGATGGCCAATTTGTACAAATTTTGTAAATAAATTTAATAAAAACATCTTAAGCATAAATGGTATTTTCTTAACTCTGACCCGACAAACTGGTAACTCTTCAATTGCAACGACTTATTGAATGGTTTGTATGACATGTAGCATATCGTTGAAAAGGGTATAATCTAGAAAACTTTTTAAAACCAAACTTAGTTCGAAATAGTTGTTAGTTTTTTGTTTAAAAAATTTAGAAGTTGACATCTCTTATTCGATTGCAAATTTTATGTCACTTTGAAAGCTTAGAAATAATTTTATTTAAAGCGATTGCATAAAATAATGATTTATTTAGATCAAAAATACATTGAAAAATACAAAAACAGTTATTTTATGTTATTACAATGACGGATTAAAAAGTTATGACGATTCAATGGTGAAATTTTGGATATTTTTTCAAAATATCGAAAAAAAAAATATATTTCGACAATCCTGACACTTAGGACATAGGGCCTATGTGCTAAAACGTAGCAGATTAACCGCTTAATCCCAAAAAAAAAATTGTCAGTCCATGTGCAAAACATTCTGTATAAAGCTTGCAAATCTTCGATTGCAAACAACTGATTTGAAGATGATCAATGAAATTATATTAGAAATAAACATACATGGATCAATCGTCTTAAAAATGTTATTAGAAACTATATTGAACCTATAGTCTGTGAAACTGATGATGGCCTAAATGAAAACCATTTTACGATTTTCTTCTTACGTTTTAAAAATACATTCAATACCACATTAATGTCATCAATGGCATCTGTTTGACCATAAATTTTAATGGAAACTTCATCAGATGTTGTGAAGTTGTGTGGCTTAAAAATATAAACAATATTTAATAGTTGTACACAGTTAATTTTAATCCTAAAAACAACAATAAGCAAAAATATTTTACAATATACTGTATAAAATAAAATAGGATCAAGTATTTATATAAATCCAGATTATGCATTTTTTAAAACGTGCTATTATTTCTGATCTATATAGTCTTAATCCAGGTTTTGCTTGATTTTAAGACTATGAAAAATTAAATGCTGAGGCAATTCATAAAGTAGTAGTCTATGAACTATGAAAAATTACTGAATTAAATTAATTGGGAGGAAAATAAACCAATTTCTATGTAGATATATATAGTTATACTTAATTAACAACATCAACGCCTGATTTTACTGATTACTAAATGAGACAGGGAAAAGTGTAAATGCGGTAAAGGGATTTTTCATCCAGTCATACACTTTTAAGTTCAAAATATCTTCAAATCGTTTTTTCATATCCAATTTAAGTTTATTAGGGTAACTACTGAATCGTTCAATATTTTATAGAGTAAGATCATTTTTCATAGGTATAACAATATAACAAAACCCCAATACTAACCAGCATAAAAGCTTGAACGTCCATTAAGGGGCGGTAGAGACACAGATGTTAAATACCACTGGTGTATATTTTAAATGCGATATTTTTCAGAACTGAATTAGATTTCAGCATTAATTATGATGTTTTCTTTCGTGCTATAAGCCGCTTGTCAATTAGTTTTATCCTTCAATTAATCATTACAGATAGAAAGACAGAAGCGGAAATTTATTTGCAGACGTCACTGCGCCAGCATATATAATATTATCAGACCATTTTGATACATGTGCTATTTTCCATGCTATGGTCGCCATTAAAAATAAGTACCATTTATTCTCATAGATCATTTTTTTTATTTTTGGAGCCGTCTACAAAATTGAAATGTAGGCCTTAAGACCGTTTATTTCTTTTAGATTACGACGTGACGACACTAACGAGAGTCACAGAACCCATTATACGGCTTATTATGTAACGGATGAGATCATGTGTGAACAGATCCTCATAATAAACATGACCTTGTAATTCATACCAGAAATAAACTATTCTGAAAACATTAAACTTGGCAAATGGTATTGTCCACCAGCGCTGATAACAGGCTGCAGAAGAAGCCATCGAACGCTAGCTACCACCGCCGAAGACGAAGAACTTGTGCCATTCCAGAGCAAATACACCGCCAGATCTGCAGTGCAATCAGGCTATGGTCATTCGAGTCTGATAAGGTTTTATACTTGTGATAATGAAGTAGTCACGGCTATTAAATACTGAGATGCTAAACGTTTTGCAAATATAGCCTATAAAATATATGCGATTTGTTCACATGTTAAAATTCATTCTAGCCGTTCGTTGAAGGCAGTTCGATGATAAATACGCATAGTTATTAAAATAAGAATGAACACAATATTACTGGAGGTCTTTAATTAACACCAATCGAACATCTACAAAAGACAAATTGTCCTCATATTCATAGGGAAAATATATTGCCAAAATCATAACTATATTATTTGGTAATGAAATTCATCAAACATACATTCGAAATGACAAATATACGTTGATGATGTACGCATTAATAACAAAAACAATTCAATATCAAATTATAAATATGGAAAGTATAATGTACTTAAATTTGCGAGCATTTTTATATGGCGATCACGGATGTAGCGAGCAATTGCATAGGTCTTTCTGAGACAAAATCAGCTCGTACAGCTCGAAAACAACAGTTAATCGAAGATAATCAATTTTCTGAGAAAGCTGAAGATCTATTATACGCACCTGAAATCATTGGTTGATGGGCAAGTCACTAAAATTGATAATTTTATCGCATCGAAACTTTAAACGAGACTATCTCGAAACTGCATTTTCAAAATGCTCGCCAGTTGTGGCTTAAAAAGCTGTTGATCGATCTGATTGAAATGTTGAGATTTTTCTCACTATAATATTATCTAGTCAACTAAGCTAAAGTTTTGAGGTTTTCGCGTAAATAAATAATTTTTTTGGGGTAAAAATAATCAAAAAAATGGTAAAAAAATATGAAAGTTTAACTAAAAAGCTTACTAAATCTATAATTTTATACTTTTTTAAATTTTCATAGCCTAGTTGACTGCCTACACACATTAAAAATTAATAAAATATTTCCATTTGCGATTTAAGTTCAACAGGAAACCTTCGACAAATGGCGAGCCGTTTGATATCACGAGTAAAGGCGCCTAATGGAACATCTTATAACTCCGCCGTTTTGTTTTTAAAAAATAAAATAAAATAGCCCTTTAAGGTTATAGTAAAATAATGTCAAAAATTTAAAATGATCTAAAGAGATTACCCCCCTTAAAAAATGATTTAAGTAACAATATAATGCGTGTATCCATACATAAAATAGAAATTGTTCTACACAGAATAATTTTAATGTCAAAGTTAAATTATTAATTATTCTTGATCCTAAAAATAAATCTGCTATTCATCAACATTATGATTTTTTCAATGCAATTAAACATGTAAATTAACTCCTTCAGAATTTAAAGTCCCCCATTCCAGATTGTTTTTCTATACATATTCATTATTGGGAGGGTCCTTTGAATTTTTGAAATGCAAAAGGGGGTCGCAGATCAAAGAGTTCGAGGAATACTGATCTAAATGATAAGCTATCAATTGTTAGCGTGTAAGAAGGAAAATATTAGGACAACGGTTCTTAAACTTATTTAGTCCGCGGACCCCCCTCTTGAACATTTTTTTTTGTGGACCCCGTGGTTCTTGAGACTTTATTTTTCAAACAAACAAAGATTTCTTAGTCAAATATTGGCCAAAATAGATTTTGTTATAATGTTTTCTGTAAATAATTCCACAAAAATATCTTGTTCAAATATATATTAAAAAAAAAAAAAAATTATTTTCGTGGATCCTCAGGGATCTGCGGATCCCAGTTTAAAACCGCTGTATTAGGAGATTGATTAATAAGTAAAAATTAATAAATCATCAATGTATACAAATCTAATCGAGACTGCAAGTTAAAATAGCGTATGTAAATTGAGAAAAGCTAGACGTTATTTTCCATCTTTATGAGTTAATTCTTGGACTTATTTTAAATAGAATCAAGTTCAAATCAAGATTGGTGATAAAATGTTCATAAGTACTCAAACGTATACAAATTTGAGAGATTGAGGTTATTCATTTTACCGATTAATTGTCTAAATCTAGGCTAAGACTTATTTTCTGGAATTGTAGAAGTTGAACATCTGAATTTACATATTTAAGATTTGATAAACCCTCAAGCAAAATGCCTGAAAAAACTAGCATTAAAATGATTACCAATTCTATTTTGCTTTAAATACTTTATTAAAGTGCAGAAATGACATTTGCCAAGATATTAATTTGTACCAAGAACAGGTACATAGATCGTATATGATCCTGATTTGTTATCTTATAAAATATATAAGTTAGGCTATGGATGGAAAATCTTCAATAATATACAAAAAATGTGAATTTAGACACATTTTATAATAATAGAATCTATTAAGACTGGTATATATTTTAGCTTATTGATATGGAAAATAAGTTTGAACTATTTCATTTTGACCTTCCTTCCTATTGACAGTTGTCATATAAATAAAACCGTATAGAGTCGTCAGCATTCGACGCACAATAGAGTCGATATTTTAATGACTTAATCGTCGTAAGGATCGCAGACTGAAAATCTATAAAGACGTCTATCGTTCCCGAGGATGGCCACGTGTTATGGAGTCTGTGGATCGTAAATCTTTCATTTCCAAGTCTGCGGCGGCTTGTGTTTCGCATACAGCTTGAGTTATTGCCGTCGAGTTCACGTGAATGATTACCCTAAGCAAACATAAGATCTATCAGTAGCACTTCCCAAACTTGCACGCCCATCGGGATTTATCACATTCAGCAATAATGAGAAACGTAAATATAACAGATTTAAATCGATTCTGGTCAAACGGATCGTTTGGATCGCTGATTGGCTGTAAAATCCGAGATAAATTTGAAGCGAAGCGGTTGGCCAGAAATTCAAAGCATAGGTTGCTATCGCAGAAATACCGCGAATACATTTTCTGATTTATATTAAACTCTAAGAAGAAAAACTGCTCATTTAATTTGCCCAGTTGCTATGTAGTCCAAGAGCCAAAAGAAGTAGGTGTCAAATCTGCGTTCTTACTCGATGTAAAAAACCAACGTTTTATATTTACTAATGAAGTTTTTGCTCTTCTACGCCTTAAAACTATTAATAATGTAATTCATTGCTTAACTCTTTTAATGCCGATCGAAAAAACTGTATCTAAGCGAAGAATGCCAAGCCAATTTGATGTAATTTTGGAGACTTGTGACAGTGATATTTATAAATATCAAAAGGAACATATTACTTGGTATTTACAAGTAAGAAGAACGATCTTTTGGTTATAGTTTGATATGGTAGATCCAGTATAAATAATTTTGAATAATTTTGTAAGACGCCATCGCTTACACGACGATATATCGGCATTGGCACTTTTCGCAAGATTAGAGAGGATTAAAATTTATTCTCATGGTAAAGACAATATTCGAACAACGCCATTGAATAACTATCGCACCATTGACCTCATTGGTCCTCGATTGATAAGCAGTCCAACATTATCATCATTCAATGTTCCCGATGATATAATACAGCCAAAAAATAATCATACTACACCTTGAGAGTCGCTGAAAAAATACGTCAACTCGAACGAAACTAATGTTGCGTGAACGTACAAGAGTCGTTAAAAATGTACGCTGCTGTTATTTTTAAAATACGTATTAATTTTGAACGCACAGAATTCGCAAACAAACAATTCATCTACTGAACCGCTTTAAACCACCGGCTTTAGGTGTTTCAAGCAACGGTTAGCCAAGTCGCTGAAAGTGGAAAAATGAAAGATGATGGCCCGAATCGAACAAAATTTCTAATAAGAATGCAAAAATGTTGCCAATTTCTTTGAAAGTGTCAATCAGTTTCATACACTTGCACGAGAACAAACTTCACTCGAAGATCTTGTACAAAAGTAGGACATGCAAAACATTCGTGTTTGATTGAAGGTGAAATCTATCAATGATTTAAAGCGGTGAGTATCCACGTTTAAACAGAGACCTATCCAGGTCATGTTCGGGTCGCAGCGCCCAATTTCTAATTGTTGACAGTATACTACTGTTTTGATTGTCTATCAAGTTCAAGCTATTCAAAATGTATTACTCTGGAGATATTCAATCAAATACAGAGGACTTCTAGGAATGTCCATAAATCTTGACATAAGTTTTATAAATATATGGCGTAAATGGCACAATCTATCAATCTATCTCTTGAACCATGTCTCGAAGCAAACTGACATAATCAGATCCACATAGGGATAGATAGTTTTATAAAGTAGTATTAATCTATATTACGCTCATGCAAGCATTTTTTCTTGCTTGATAGTTTGTATCTTAATTCAAAACTGTTAACGACCATGGATTTTTCGACTGTTTATTAACTTTGACATGTCAAAACCTAATCAAATGATAAAGCAAATGACATTGGAAGCGCAAGCTTTATCCATTCAATTGCTAGATGATAAATAGGCATCAAGTATCGTCTGCTTTAAAGCCTTCAGCTTTTCAATTGGATAAAAAATTAAATGTCAATGTATAATTTAATTTAAACGTAAAAATGTTAGAATCGAGGCTTTAATGTATATGAAACCGCACTGCTTTGAATAAGTTTGTGCGCGTGTTTGATATTGCGAAAAGTTTAATATGCAATTACTATGCACATGCACATATTGCTTTCCAGCAAATTGCGAATCAAATTGAATTCTAGTGATGCAGTCATATTTGAGTTTTTGACCTCTGAAGAGTTTTATTAAATAAATTATGTCACCGGTTGATTGATATGTTTATTTGCAACTTACATCAGCTGGTTTTATTATCATATAGGTCGAGGATATTCAGAACGATCATGAACTTCCATAAAAAATTATTTCATATCGATTCTCGATGCGAAAAATGAAACAATTTTTGGCAAATTTAAAATCGATGACATAGGCAACGATCTAACTGTTGATCTTCAGACGCTAGGTGAAATGAGCTTGGAACCGAACATGTTTCAGTACTTCTAGTTATCAAAGCATAAAAGACTCATCTTTAAAATGCGTCTTCGTCGACAAAGACCAAAAAATCTCACGCTTATATATCATCTGCATTGCAAACCCAAAATAACGCAAGGTACGAATAATTGAAGCAACTCTGCATCTGGCAAACGTGCTTCACATATTAGATAAATTATTCGCTTCCATTGCTTATTTCGAAAGCCAAAGACTCCCAACAGTCGCATTCCATCCAGCGAAAATAAATTCGAGATAATGTTATCAGATTATATCGAGTCGCAGCTGAACGAGATCTATTTACTCGTAAACAATGTTTGAGGTTATCAAAGCGTCTTGGTCGGATGAAATAGATGAGATCACCGCCGCTTCCAGGATTCGCGACCGAAGTTTTGGACCTCTTTTTTGCAAATTTAAATTCCATCCACGAGGCCTTATGGAACTAGTTTTGTTTCGCTAGAGTTTGAATCTAAATAATAAAAAAATTACACCGCAAAACGCATCAAACGCAAGTACGAAGTCTCGCATTCGTAAATAAAATGTTAAAATTTTATCACATTCAATGTCAAGCCAAGATCTTAACTCTCAAGCGACCACAGCTCTTATCCAAACGCATGTTTTGATTGTGCTACGAGCATTCAATCCGTTGAAATAATGGTGATTTATTATTAATCATCCCCATGGGTGACATAATCGCCCCTGGTCCTAAAAATAATCGATTCAAATGTATAAAACATGTTATCTTAACGCCTTAATGAGGTAAAACACAGAGTTGTGTCTGAATTCCAATAGAAAGAGTATCTTGCGTATCGACTAATAATGGTATAATAATGATATAATGATTTCAATTGTATTGTTTATGTTTACGCAATGTAATGACCGAATATTGTATGCTTTAGGCAAGTGTTTGTTTATTTACGTACAAGCTTCATACATGCTGCAGCGATCTTGGCTGATAAATGGATTTGTACGGATGACAAATGGCGGATATACAAATATAGCATCTATGTTTATGATGATTTAAAATAAGCTCACTACTCAAAGGATTAACAGTCAGTTCATAACCAATAATCGATGTTTGCTATTATCTCTTCGGTTATTAAATAATTATAAAAATCCTTTATAAGAGAAAATACATTGGACATAATCACTTGTTATAACCGGTTTGGTCATAAATGCATATAATAACGTCAATTTCGGATGAAAGCGCGTGATTTGGATGTAATGGTTGGTATGTTTGGTGTACCTTTGGTTTGAGTATGCTGGCTGGCGCTTGAAGATTGGGTCCGTTTGGGATGGGTGGTTTCGTAGGCGGATTGATCGGGTTGATTCTGCGTCTTCCCGACTCCGTCAGGAGGCGGTCTCTCGAGAGTGGTCTTCACCAAGACCATGGTTGCGATGCCATCCGCCGGGGTGCGCCTCGGCGATCCGTTGAGTTTGTTGAGGCAGGGCTTCGGTGGGGTGATTTGGCCGTTTTCGGGATTCGGCACTTTGGGTTCTGGCTCCGGAGGGCGACCGGCGCACCAATGGTTTCCCATGGTCCTGTCGGCCCTGTCGGCCCTTCGCGCCTTCCGCCTCTTGTCGCGCAACAGTTTTGCTGGTGGTCTTCACCGGGTCGGACGGAGTATCGGACGCAGATCGAGGGGTCGTCGGAGTCGAGGGTTCGTCACATCGTTCGTTCGGTCGTGGGAGGGTTCGTTAGTAGGTTTCCGCGCGTGCCGGTGTCGAGGAGTGGAGTCCGGATGACGTCAGTGGCCCGCGCCGAAGCCGACACGCGACTGGCCGAGACGCAAGCCACTACTCTTCTTTATTCCCGGAGCGCCGTACAAAACTGACCGTAGGATATTTTCTTCGCACCGCGGTCAAATTTGAACTTTTCCGCGGAAAAGTGCCCTCGCGGTGAAAGCAGAACGAACCCAGCGACGTCTCGAAGCGAAGCGCCTCTCGCGACGGTCAACAGCACTACTAAAACTCCCTCCTGTCAATTAAACTCGCGCGATAAAAACGCCCAATTTATTCAGCGGAATTATATTTCACATCGCCACCGTTTATTTCCCCACCACTGATGTTCTACTAAAATTACAAAAATGTCAAGACGAACGACGATTGCATACATCGCCAAATATTTCCAAAAAAAAAGCCTTAAAAATCGATAACAATCAACAGAATTCAAATAATCCCAACACATGAATAGCTTGCAATTTTCTTTAACAATCAAAGAAATGCAATCAATTTTTAACACAACAAACGCTACTTGAATCCAAACAGCCAGAATAGCTGTTTAATCGCTTCGCGGAAAAAAGTATCAACACATTACAGATACGGAAAATTAATTTCAAAGACTTATACAATCCAAATTCACCAGAACAAGTTATACCAATTTTGAACACAATCCATTGTCATCTTTTTTTTATAATTCATATCAAATTATCTGATCGCATTCCAAAATATATACACTCAAACCTCTTTTTGTGTGATTTCGAAGTTATGCGGTTTTTTTAAAGCAAATTATAATTTGGGACTGTGTAAATCCCTTTATTCTGGCTTAGATTTTTGAAAAAAATTATTTCGTTTTTTTACATTTTTCCAATGATTCGACTCTTAAATATACATCCACCAAAGGAATTTCCAAAATTCCAATTCCTTACGAAGTTATAGCAATTTTAATGTCGCAGCAACTTGGCCGGTTCTACCATAATGAAATCTTTTAACGCGTTTTTATCGAAACTACTTTTTTCAACACGGTTGACATCATATTTCAAGTTTTAATTTATTTATTTTACTTCAAACTAGGTACGAATCTTTTCTATATAACCCTCTATTATTCCTACCAGATTTATGTCAAAATTTATGCTTTAACTATTTAAAGAAAACTGACAAAATAAGGCCAAAAAATACTTTTTTTTTAAACAGTCGCCATTTTGTAATTATTTTAAGTTAGGGATTATAATGACATCTTTGCTAATTATGAATTATATTGTTAGAAAGAGAAAATCAACACAGAACAATGATGATATTGACGCTGGGTATACTATTTCTTCCGAAGAAGAGAGCGATTTATCATATCGAAAATCGCAATGAAAATTATCATACAGTGATGACAATTTGTAATTAAAATAATTAGTATTTCTATTTCATTCTAGCTATACAATGAAGACAATTTTTGCTCCAATGAAAAGAATTCGTTCACTTAACAAATTTGAGACATTGTTCAAAAATGTATACAATGCTTACAATTAAGCAATAAGTTAGAAATTTGTTGATGTGGGATTGTTTCGGAGGTAAAAATACATAAATGGAGTTACTTGAAAACACCCTAAGAAAATGCAGTGCCTTTCACATTCCAACAAGATATTAAATATAGAAAGAACGGTTCGGTATTTATAAAATAATAATTTACCCCCAAGGCACCTGAAGCTATAGCAATATCTCCTGGAATAACTCAAAAGAATATTGAAGAATTTTAACAAATTATTGCTTAAATAAATTGCTACAAAGAATGTCAAAAATATGCATTACAGCAACACAGTCTAAAGATTGACATTTTAATGGAAGCAACAATAAATAATGAGTTATATTTAAAAAATCCAAATTAATTGTCTGTAGTCTATATACCATATGAATCCAGTCATATTATTCATCATCGATCTACTGGATCATGTTATTTGTGTTAATTCTCTAAACTTTCTTATTTGAAGCCCATTATTATATTTTGCTACACTCCCAGCACCATTGAAACCATCTTGATGCACAATATCCAGTTGGAAAATGATCTCGCAGACTTTAGAAATACAAGCATGTTTCTATACAATGGATCATCAATATTTTAGCACGCTGTTTAATGATGAAATTATGGTGATAAAAAGCACTTTGTTCATGGTTTATGCTTCACAAAGAAAGAGGAAGCTTCGACAATAGAAACAAAAAGGCTGCATCTTCAATGCAGATATTTTCAGACGATCTACATTTAAACATGAATCGAATCGATTTTTAATTCTTCGAACACCACAATGGATGGCATGCATTGATAAAATTATAGAAGATGGGTTTTTGTTATGTCCATATTTAAGCATTGGGCATTCACCTTTCCCAAAGATGTGCTATTTTTATCCAGTCCAGTGCAAAAAGGTTATAATCTCTAACTAAGATGTTATTTATAAAAATGTCTAAATAATTTTTCATATAAATACCAAAAATCAGGACTTCGAACCATAGTGGTTTTCATTTCGGTTTAATCATTTAGAATTTAAGTATCTAAACATTTTACGGATTCAGTGTATCATCGATTCCGGTTCAAAGCCGTGGGCAAAAATATTCATTTATATTTGAAGCAAAATCATCATAATATTATATATACAATGTGTATATTGTACGTAATTTATAACCAGATGAAAACCAGAAAATTATTTAAGATTCACAAATTATATGTCTCCTGTTATCTACGCCTCTTTGCTTCGTCAATGCGTCAACGCATGTAAATTGACTGGGTTATGTCCAAATTTTTTCGCAGACAGTTTTTTCAGCTAATTTATCTTAAATCTGGTAAACAGTGTCCAAAAATATTTTAGCTTTTATTAGTTTTCCTATAGATTGTTGGAGACGTCATTCCAAATAACGATGAAAACGCTCGCTGCCATAATTGCAAGCAGACAATGTTTTACCATTGATAAATATTTACTCCCTGTTATTCATGGCAGAATTCTGGAGCTAAAATATTAATTGCACATGCGCTAATGCGCTCTTACAGTTCATAGAAATAGGTCAGTGAATATTTGAACGATGAATTAGCAACGACATGAAGTCAAATTAATGGATGACGAAACAAATTACCTAACGCATTCCCTAACCGTTTTAGACATCTTTTACTGAGAGTATTCAACTTGAACTCCGATTCGATTTTGGACTGTCGATAAATCAAATAAAGATGTTGCAAGGTCTCATAACATATTAATAGAAGCAGTGGAGTGGATCTTTTAGACTTATAAAAAGGAAGTCACGCTCTGGTAACAGCGAGACATTTTTTAATGCAGAGATGATTGCTTTTTATAATATTTTTTATTCGCGCTGCATGAAAAATGCGTTGAAAATTGAGACCTAGACGAACTTAAACTAATGAGATTCACGAAAGAATATTTAAAACCGAAAAATTTTGAATAAATTAACAAACATCGAATTGTTTCAGCTGTCATTGCCGCGGAAAATCCCATGTCCATGCCCAGTTATATTAAACATGCAGAAATTAATTTTATATTTATCCATCAACGCTATTTTAACGCAAAATAATTGAATTGCTTACATTTAAATTTAGAGATTTATATTGTCGAAAGAAATGGCGAATTGTCAATAATAAACGTCAAATTTGAAGCTTAACAGCTGCCACTGCAACATAATAACCCAATACGATTATTTATGTTCATGTCTCGTTACTGTTCATGAAATACGCAGAAATTATAAAATCAACACTAAATCCATGTTTAAAAATATACTTGGATCGATGCATTCGTATTTTATTGTGTTTAGTTTGCTTAACAAAATAATTTTATGTATCGTATTTATTCACAAAATGTTGAATTGAAAGAAAATGGTTGAATTTATAACAGAATTGGAAAAACCTAAAAGATATACATACATGATTATTTAAATACGTACAACAGATCTCAACCATCACAGTGATTAATAATAAAATACAGCAGACCTGCGATAATCCGGTCCCTGGTCTAATCCGGCGCCCCCTGTAGTCCGACATCCCAATACAAGTATAGTACATATACACAGTAAAGCTTTGTTAATGTAATGTCAATGGTCCGAGGCCGCAGAAACTTTCCACCGGTAAACAGTATGACAAATTTCAAGAAATTCACCATGCAAAAATATTAAATCATAATATCTCCTTATCTATGCAGAAATGAGGTGGATATCGAGATAAAAGGTTCTTTCACGTCTTTTTGAATTAAGGGATTTTATGAGACAGTTTATCCAATCCAATTTATATCCACAATTAAAAATTCTTGCTGACGTCGAGAGCAAAAGTGTTTTAAATGTAATAAGTCAATATTTGAAGGCATTGGTACTAAAATTTAATCACTTTTATCCCGAAAATGAGGATCCTCATAAAGGAAACCTTTGGATTAATAATACCTTTATGGAGGACGTCATTTCGTGTACTCTTACGAGTAGAGAAAAATAACAGTGAATAGAGTTGTCTTTGGATATCACTCTGATATCCAGACACAAAACATTAACAACAGAAGGATTCGCATTAATTTGTTGAAAATATCCGTTGTTTTTGTTCAATTTTAATGTATAAGACTGCTACATTTATATTTGTTAGTTATAGTTATGTCCATCTGTCACAATACAAAATTTAAAAAAATATTACATAAATTAGTGGCCAGCAAAAAATGTGTAAAAAGGTGGGGAACACTGGCCAAAATCGTAATTAATCTTTTTGTATGAGTTCGGCATAGAACAGAGCTTATGATACCTTACATTCAAAAGTTTATCTCTACCGTTGATTATGGGCCAGGCTAGAGACAAACTTTCAAGAAAGTTAAACATCCAGAGTTGGAGGAAGGCTTTGTATGTGTAGTTTCCTCAGTAAAGAAACATATATACACTTTGACTATGAAAGCAAAGTTGTTTTACAAAGAGATAACAAAATAGAAGACTTTGTAACTAACAAGTGATACTTAAACGCTTCAAAATGGTCATGGAATACGTTTGATGACGATTACAGATTTTAATTTTTTATAACTGCTATAGCCATTATGTTCGTGACGCTAATTCTACAATATGAAATCTTGTATTATCTATATTTATCTCATAATTTTTCGCATTACAAATATCCTTTTCCAAAAATTCCGGACTAAATGGGGTCGGAGCAGTACTCTATAATCCGACAAATTCGACAATCTGCCTTGCAAAACGTTTGTCAGATTACCGCGGGTCTAATTTTTAACATTTTAATATCGTATGATGGAACATAGGTTGTGTATTTTAGCTAATTTAATTGTAACGCTGAAACGCTTTTTTCATAAAATATTTTTAGATAGTTTTTGAGTTATTCGACAATAATATAATTTGAATATTCTTCAATCATCGCATTCTACATATGAGACTGGCTAAATGCCCGCTCTATTTTTTCGAGTGCTCCATTTGAAATCCTGACAGAATGAACGTCCAACAATAGCTTTCGATTGCATAATCTTCTGTTGTCTGTCAAAAGGTACTTTTAGGGACACCTTAATCCCTCGGGTATGTATATTAATCGATGTGAGGTCTTCTAGTTGAATTTCAAGAGTTTGTTTTTCTCTAGTCGATACACTAATGAACTACGAGTGCTTCAACCTGCTTTCGATCCAAAACGAAATAGAGGATCGCTTATAATTCGCGTTATGTTTGTGGCCAAATTTTTGGAGAAGTTCCAAATGGACAAGATACAGACGAAAATATCCCGTTATCCCGAAATTCCCAGAACCGGTCTTTGTGACTCTTTGTGCCCGCTTAGAACGTCAAGAATTGTCACCGAAATTAAATTTCGGAGTTGACTCGTCGCTCTTCCACTTATTCGGGACGTTTTTTCAATAAATCAGCAGTCTTTGTCTGATTATCGGATTTATCTAGCTCAGCGTTCCAGCATGTGGGTAAATTAATTTGCTACATCTATATTGGGAAGCATGCAAAAAATAAAATCGAAGATTTTCACGACCAAGTCCAATTATTTGAACGTATGAAGAATTTTTCGAGCAAGCCATGAGAACAAAGATTTGACAAGAATTTCTCTATTTGAATTACAAGAGTTGTTAAAAATCCATTCTTTGGGATTAGTTTTTATTTATATAATTTAGCAATGGTGCCTTGAAATCTTGCTTATTGCATCAATGATATTAAAACGACACAGAAACAGTTATCTTAATTTCGTCAATATTTTAAGATAATTCACACAAATATTCCATGTTACTCTTTTTTTGTGTTCGTATATAATTTATTTCCAGCTCAGTGATCATAAAAGGAACGCAAGGAAACATATGTAAGCAGGTCGAATGATGATCTTCCCTTTGATCCTTTTGAGCATTTTAAGGATGACCAAAAAATAAACCCATTAGATCCAGAATATAGGTTAACAGTGGTTTCTTGTCAACAAAGAAATACATTAAACACATTTGGCAAACTTATCTGATTTAATATCTCCCTCGTTCTTATTTTCATATCCTTTACCGGAAACTTTTAAGGAGATAAATGATTTCATGTAGTGGTTTTCAAAGCATTCTACATGTGAATAAACTAGGATAAATGTATATTTTAATGATTGTTGCAATTCAGCCACTGAAAAAACTATCATAATAACAAATCCATCATAGATGTACCATATTCTTCATCTAATCGGTTTTCATAAAGAATCCTTGATACATTCTATAATGAACACTTATTTCACATTTGTCATTTTTAGATCCAATAATAAAATATATTTTTTTGCAAGTCTGAAGAATGTCTTTTCATTGAAAATAATACTAGATCTCAATATTAGAATATGTAGCTACAATATTTGATAGATCTAGCTTAGCAATAATGAGATTCTATTTTGAAATGGAATCAAATTTTCCAATATAAATAACTTTCTATATTTATGTTAATATTACAATTTCTCCAATTTCTAACAGACCTAAGCAAAAAATCACAGGGGTAAAGGTAGTAATGGCTTAAAAACTTCCTTCTTTTAAACATATCGATCGAAAAAATAATATAGAATTACATCATCAATGATTACATCAATGGAATCAAGTTGCTTTAATGATTTAAAAATCACGTCAAAGAATTTCAACGCTATAACATTGCTTGCGAAGATCATGATTACGATTTTATGACTCATAATTAATTTTAATAATGAATTATAAATGCAGAGCTGACAATATGCACTCAGTCTACCATATAATACGATATTGCCATAATATGGTTAATTGAATGTATCAATCCTTCGTACTAATATACAGATTAATCTTGATTTTAAAATCGTAAATCGATCAAAATGCGTATATTTGAATACCACATCTTCCCCAGGTGTTTGATGGGATTTACAGGAGTATATTAATGTTATAAGATTAAATCTAGATTATTATTGCAGAAGTATAGTGTCGATAATTAGAGATAAAACCAATCATTAAATTATATAAATCCAAGTTTAATCATCGTCACAATAATGAGCATCTATGTATGCCAAACACCCAAAATTTTCTATCATACTTTACAGATTCGCCAGGGTTCATTTGAATGTTTTTTCATAAACAAGAACTCAGGGTAAGTCTGGGTGGAAACAAACAAAGAAGACTTATGAGCTTTTCTTTTGATAATTTTCAATGTCCTTAGAAAATAGTTTTTGAATATTGATCCACCGACAATAACGGTAGAATTCCATTTCATTCTGATACATTCACTAAGGATGGTTTTAGCCAAATATTCTGGATGTTTCATTTGAAAGGAATCCCATTTTTGAAAATTCGAATTCAAAGAACTAATAATATTTTAGAATACATAAATTTCATACCGGATCAGTATATATTATATATCGGTAAATTAATAAATTAATGTATTTATAAATAAAATAAATAAAGATATTGTAACGTGGGGAATCATGGAAAATTTCGGAAAAAAAGAGTAATGATTTTCGACCAACGCACACTCGAGAACGTCCATATCAAGGTAAAGCGTATTCGTCAGCAATAAGGGCGATGCGCATGTAAGTTTATTACACCAACTTGATTTTCGAACATCTGTGATTTCCATCCATCTGTGGTGTCCAGCTTTGGATTTTAACCGCCTCTACTGTTATTATGTTTAAATCGATTCAAATATATGCCGACGCCGGTCGTTTGATTCAAGTCGAATCATATTTTTCTAATAACATCAACCAAATATGATTTGGCTGTTACGCCCATCGTTCCGAATTCAAATGACGATCAGTTGGTTTTAGTTTTAGTCGTAAGCAGTAGTGTTAGTTAGCTTTAAGTTTTTTCTAGAGTTAAGTCTTTGTGTTTAGTCCTTTGTTTTAAGTTTCATTTAAATACAATATAAGTGTAGCAAATAAATTAGTTATAAGAAGACATCGTCTTTGAAATACATCAATCGCTTCCGTTCCCCATGCCTTCCACCCGTCTCTTCTTCCTTCTCCACCACCGCTATTATGGATTCCTTCTCGCCGACGTTGCGAATCTAATTCGGGGCAGTCGTGGGTCATCGGAAACTCACGTTTCTTGAGAATACCGTCGCTTAACAGAGGGGTTGCTGCTGCTGCTTGAAAGAAGAGGAGTGCAGAACCGGCGCGACGAAGATAACTGGGCCCCGATATTCGGCTGAGGGGTTGCTACCACGTTACACTGGTGTCAGAAGTGGGATCCACGGCTGAATGTCGGCTATGCCGAAGAGAAGGACATCAAAATCGAGGACATCAACATCGATGACATCAACATCGAGGACGTGAACATCGAGGACGTCGACATCGACTGAAGGCGAACTATCATTACGTTGTTCGCAAGAAAACAAGTTGGGCCACTCGGGGAGGTCGCTAACTCCAGACCAACCCCGCGCCTAACTATGGAAGCAGAGACAACGCGGGAGCGACGAAGACGATGTCACCGGGGATGCAGCACAAGCCTTCCAAAAGGGCTTCAGCTGCAGCCGCCGCGCAGAAGATCTGGCGGGTGTAAACGTTAAGTGTAAATGTAATTAATTGGTGAAAAAGCAAGTGTAATTAAGGGCAGTAATGTGAGTGTATAGTAAATAAGAGAAAAATCAAATAAACAAGCAGTTGAGTTATATTGAACAAGTGAAAAGATTTTGTGTTGAAAACTCGTCGTATAAAAGATAAGTTTTTGTGTTGAAAACTCGTTGTATAGAAAATAAGTTGTCATGTGTAATGTTTATGTTTATGTCAATCTAGTTGTTATGAGATTGTATTTAACGTAGTAACGTACGAGTCTACGAAATACGATGTAAGTACCATAGGTATACTTATGCTTTTGCCACCGCTTTCGTTGGGGGAGTTAGTTATTGTCGTGCATTTGATTTTGTTGTTGATTAGTTTGAGACTATTTTGGAGACCCGAGTGTGTTGTAAGTAAAGTACGTGTATTTTGTGAGAATATTGAGTTAATGTGTTAATTGTGTAGAGTCATCCGCGATACTCGAAGGAGTACTAGCTCTTAACCTGTAACTGCTACGGTTGGGTTGGTTATTCGTGCAGACGACGAACCGGAAGTTCGACGTCTTGGTGGAGATGATGACTTCATTTTGGGGAGAATATTGTGTTAAAAGCGTAAATTGTGTAGAGTCATTCGCGATATTCGAAAGAGTACTAATTCTTAACCTGTAACTGCTACGGTTGGGTTGGTTATTCGCGCAGACGACGAACAGAAAGTTCGACGTCTTGGTGGGGAAGATGACTTCAAGCGACCGGACCGGTGATTCCGTGTCGAGGGAGGTTCGAGTGAGACCTCAGAGAAAATTATAAGGAAACGTACTAGCGGGGGAAACGGGGATGCACTGACGACGAAAGAACTAGAATTCGAATAAAGGGAAGCGTTAATAGAATCACGTGACATCAGTGGCAATGGCATTTGTTCAACGGTACTAGATTAAGAAGTTTAAATGAAGGTCGATTAACGTTAAGAATATTGTAGACAGTAAGAGTTGATTAACTTTGTGTAAAAGTAAGAATTTGTTTCAAGTTATTACCAGGGCCCAGAAGTAGTCGTAAGTTTTGTCTAATATTGAAAATATTGATATAAGTTGTTTAAAATGATAAGAAGAAATTAGATAAGATTTTGTAGCTTACGAGAGTCTTTTGAGATTCACAGTATTTTAAGAGGAATTAAGTTATGTCGATTATGAACCGTTATATCTGTCTCCATGTTATGTCAATTGCATTATATTTTGTCAAAGTTATTGTATTAGTAAACAGAAAAGCACAATACGAGGTACAGGTGTGAATTGATCGGGACGATTCAATTTTAAGTCGGGGGGAGTGTAACGTGGGGGAAAATCATGAGAAAATTTCGGAAAAAAAAGAGTAATGATTTTCGACCAACGGCACACTCTAGAACGTCCATATCAAGGTTAAAGCGTAATTCGTCAGCAATAAGGGCGATGCGCATGTAATTTTATTTACACCAACTTGATTTCGTAACATCTGTGATTTCCATCCATCTGTGTGTCCAGCTTTGATTTTAAACCGCCTCGATTTATTATGTTTAAATCGATTCAAATATTGCCGACGCCGGTCTTTGATTCAAGTCGAATCATATTTTTCTAATAACATCAACAAATATGATTTGGCTTACGCCATCGTTCCGAATCAAATGACGATCAGTTAGGTTTTAGTTTTAGTCGTAAGCAGTAGTGTTAGTTAGCTTAAGTTTTTCTAGAGTTAAGTCTTTGTGTTAAGTTCTTTGTCCTAAGTTTCAGTTATAATGCTCTTGTAAAGATTACAAAACCTTATTTAAGTGTAGCAAATAAATTAGTTATAAGAAGACATCGTCTTTGAAATACATCAATCGCTCCCGTCATCCTCATTCATCCACCCATCTCTCTTCCTTCTTCACCACCGCTATTATGGATTCCTTCTCGCCGACGTTACGAATCTCATTCGGGGCAGTCGTGGGTCATCGGAAACTCACGTTTCTTGAGAATACCGTCGCTTAACAGAGGGGTTGCTGCTGCTGCTTGAAAGAAGAGGAGTGCAGAACCGGCGCGACGAAGATAACTGGGCCCCGATATTCGGCTGAGGGGTTGCTACCACGTTACAATATTTTTGAAAAACTTGGTTGTTCGCTAAGGGTTAATAATTCCACGCTTCCTAATTTATTGGTAAGGTGATTTTTTTTTCGCAGATTAAATTTGAACTCTATTAATTTGAACTATCATAGCAATAGTCCAAGAATTAATCCACTATGCCAATACTTGATTATTCTATTTTCATAAGTATAATATTAGATAAAGCGGAAAGAAATGTCATTTTTTTTTTGGTTGCGTCCTTTGCCGTCAGTTTTCCTCGAGTTGCTGTCCAGTGAATACGTCAAAGTTGGTGTCATTTTGAAGCTCTGTTATTTGTCTTACTTTTCCAAATATTTTTATAATTTTTTAGCCATATTAAAAATGTCCAAGCCAGAAATTGATGAGACACGTTTGCGATCTTGTTTACTATTTTTATTCGACAAAGTATTAAAAGCAAAAGAAGCTACCCAGAGCATCTGCGATACATATGGCAACATATTGAATATTCGAAAATGCCATAGATGGTTCAAAAAAATCAAAAGTGGCGACAGAGGTTTGAAAAATATAGTAAAATCAAGATTCATTCTTTGGTAAAATCTGATCTTCGCTACGCTTCGATCGCTAGACATCGGCTGAAGGATATGAAACCGATCAATTTTTAAGAAGGATCGTTACTGGGGATGAGAAGTGGATCTTTTACAACAGCCCGCGAAGGAAAAATAGTGGCTTTCTTCAAATCAAATACCTGTTTCTACCCCTCGACTGTCATTATCCTTGAAATAGGTCTTCCTTTGTGTTTGGTGGGATTTTTTTAGCGTAATTCAATACGAATTATTAAAACTTGGCCAAACTGTGGCAGCAGAGCTATACTATGTACAATTAGATGGGTTAAAAGCAAAAATGCTCAAAAAGCGATCGGTGCTAGCTAACAACCAAAGAAGAATATTACAGCATGATAATGCAAGACTACACGCAGCAATGATTACGCAGAACAAAATAAGGTTGCTGGATTTGGAAGTGCTGCAACATCCACCATATTATCCTGATATTGCACCTTCAGACTATCATCTTTTCAAGTCATTAGATCATTCGTTTCGCAATAAAAAAATCACTTCTATGGAACAACTGAAAAATCATTTGGATTCAAAAAAATGACATTTCTTTCCGCTTTAACTAATATTATGAAAATCATCTACTAAAGTATTTCAATTTAAGGTCAACTAGCGAATGATATATTCGTCATCTTCTTCCAAAAATCATTGATTTATTGCTAGATTGATGCATGTTAATTCGAATGATTGCCTGGATACGACCAAATTAATACGAGTATGGAAATGTGTTTACAAAATGCGTCCGGTGGTGTTAACCACTCAGTTGCAGGAAGCGGAAGCTCGCAAGTGTCTCCTGTCATAAAGGCAAATAGTTTTGGCTGTCACCGAATTTATATTCATGTACTATGACAACAGCTTGCCGAAGACTTTGTTTATGTGCCATTGAATAATTATGCGATGGCCGAGAGAGGATCCTTGACCTCTGAAGGAATGGGGACTCACCTCGTCGTCGTCGTCGCTCTCTTGAATGGCCAACATGACGGCCGCCGGCGAAGTCAGCGCTCCCAGCTGAAGAGCAGTGCTCCCTGGTGTTCCCATCATCTGTCTCTCTGCCGCCTGGAGAGACATGCCTACTTCGTCCACGTCCGCCAAATCGGCAGAATCAACACCGCCATCTAAGGACATCAAATTATAAATATTCCTTAATGAACGCCACAAGAGACAGTGTTTGTTTTCTATCGATCAAAGGCGATTTCTATGCGTGTGCCACTTCTTCAGAATGTCATCTTTGGCTTATTTTAACCGTCACGTATGACAGAATAGTAGGCGAAAGCAAAGATCATGTCTTCACCGGTTGGACTATATCAATGTCAGTATTCTACCAGTTGTGGGCGAAAAACATAAATCATAAGCAAACAATTTGTAATGCTTCCGCCCACTATATAGAGCCGGTAATGAAATAGTAACTATGATTACATTTTTTTGTAGTTACATTTTGTCCAAACGCAGTAAAAATTCTACAAAAAATCGATTTTGATCTGAATTATTTGTACTAATTCAAGAATTTCAAACAAACATGATTTATCCTAATAGATCATCAATATAAATTCTTCCAAAAATACACCCACTTCATCGACGACAAAATGCATATGCTACATCTAAAACAATGGTATAAACGACAATAGATGATGATTAAATACACATTGATGAAGTCAGAATCGCAAAATCATTGTAAATATTTCGACCGCCTTTTCTACTTTTGAACATGAACTCATAATTTCATCATATATTGTTATTGTCCAATTTATTTGCAAACGCATCATCGATCATTAAAATCTTGCGAAATCATTAAAGTGCAACTATTTTATGATCATTAAAGGAAATGAGAAATTAAACATGGCAATCCAAGATACATCTTGCTTTTGCTTGATTAGGGCATGCGAGATTCTCAAGAAATTACATACATTGCCTATTTGTTTTTTATAAGTATCGTTAATTGATTTATATATGAGATAGACTATTTAATTTTATACCATTTTAACTGATAAAAAACTCTCAAACTGCATTTTGAACCAATTGATATGCATTTATAAAGAGACCGTCTTGAATAGGCTGAAATGCTCGATTTACTTCATTTATCATGTGCGAAATGGACTAAGCGCTAAATATTTATAAGAGAAACGACGTTGATTCTCTTTTGAAGTCAAGCCAATATTCGTGTGCGAATAAACATAATTCTAAATATATTTTAGCGATTGTGCGATTCATACCCATGAAGTCTTCTTCGGCCCAGCATTGTGGAGTTTGAGTGTCTCGAGCGAGATCGCGCACCCTGGGATTGTAGCTGCGTACGGGTCCTCGAAATTGAGGTCTCTGCAGGCCGCTTCCGGGAACCAGGGACGCAATCACGCGCCGAGGTGGTCCGACGGGGACTTCCGCCTTCGGGGGTCCCAAATTTTCTCGGCGGACTTCCTCGGGTTCGTCCTCGCTGGGAGAAGTGACGTCGCAATAGGGCAAATCGTATCTCTCGTCCAGGGTTCGATCTTTGCTGGGGGCTTCGTTTGCGGACAGGCTCCGCGCCGGAAGGCCGCGATGGCGCCCCATAGTCGCCACTTTGGCGGGATGCGGAGCTGAAAAACTCCTGACGACGTCTTGCGCTGGTCTCTGTCTTCCGCGGCCCCAGTGGCGCTGGTCCGAGCGGACGTTTTCCATCTTCTTCTTCATCGCGTACTTGTGATTCTTCATTTGAATTCAAAGACACGGATCGATCTCCAAACGGGTACTGTTCGAGTCGACAGCTGAACTGTTATTCACAAACATCGCCCGTCCCGTTTGATTTTGTAATATTAAATACGAAATGAGATACCTCGGTGTGTAATTCATCTGGAGGAGCCCTTCGAGCGTGATGGGATTTTTAGCAACTTATCCGAGGTATCGCATTGCAAGGACGACGGCGCTACGTTTTGCTAGTTGAATCCGATCGAGAAAATGAAAAGCGTTACGAGAATTCGTTACGACGATCGCACTGAAACGGAACGCACAGAATCACAGAAATACTCAAGATCAGTAACAATGCACGCAATGATGGAGTCTGCAGAGCACTGATTTACAATCCACATCGTGCTACCTGATCGATACACTTCTACCGGTATGCACGTGTCTAACGATGCCACTTTCTCCGGATCGACTGCTCCGGGAGGCGAAGGAGGAGAACGCTCGTATTTTCTCCCGTCTTCACTCATCGTTCTTCCAATTGCGAAGGATATGCGGAGCACTTCGGTCGAGGAATGTATTGATGCGGCGAAGATTGTCGCAGAAAGCGAGCAAAACGAGGTGTCAGGCCGGTGGTCGTGAGGACCAGGTGGGGCGGAGCGTGGGCGACCCACCTGAGCAATACAATACTCAACATGGAAACTGAACGAGTTCTCCGCAGAACTATTCCTCAATTCGCGTGCTTTTTTGATCTAACGATTCATAGATCTTCTCGATGATGGCCTTCTCGCCTTAACGAGTCATACAAATAAGCATCTATCAATGAAAAACGCACGTGGATCAAGATAGTCAATGGCAATGCCAAAAAAGGCCAATCTGACGTTAGTCGCCACCATTTTAACACTAAACTTACCACTGGCAGCCAATTTGGTCGTTTTCACATTCGCATGCAACTTTCATATAATTAAACGTTATCAAATCACCATCAAACTTTATTATTTTTCAGAGTTATTGTATTTTTCAGATGTCAAGTCGTTAAACTTGAAGAAGTACCAGTTTGGCAAGATCAGGGTTAAGAAAATACTTTTTTTTATTTTTAAGATGTTTTTATTAAATTTATTTACAAAATTTGTTCATACAGGCCACCTCTGCATGCACCACACCATTTCCTTATTTCAGTGGATTTCTTTTGCGAGCAACTTTGTCGTGTAAATTAATTCTTTTGTACGTCCCCCAGACAACAAATTTCAGTGGTGTCAGATCTGGAGACCGTGCGAGCCATGGAATAGGACACGTCTTCAGACAAAGAAATTCAGTGGTGTCAGATCTGGAAACCGTACGAGCCATGGAATAAGGCACGTCCCCAGACGAAGAAATCCAGTGGTGTCAGGTCTGGAGATCGTGCGAGCTACGGGATAGGGCCGCCAAAAGAATTGTGTTGTGACGATTTAAAAGTGAAAGTTTAGGTATTTTTTTCAAAATGTTAAAAAAACCTATTTCTAGGTGCTTAGGGCATAGAGTCTATGTGTGAAACTTTCCAAAAAAAAAACCTCTAATCCCTATTATGAATGAATGGGGTCCTACATTTTTTCAGAAAAATAAATGAACAGGACTGTATGTATTGAAATTATGAGGTTTATACGATTTCATAAGAGCGAAAGAAACCAGTGTTGACACACTAGTATTTTTGCTATGATAGCTGAAATATGAGATCGATTTATTGAGAGTAGCCAAAATTGTTTGCCAAAATACAATTCTGGTATTCATATTTTTCTGAGTATAAAATTAAACTAAATGAAAAGTGCTTGTACTAAGTTCCATACATAACTCAACAGAAATAGACTATGGAAGCGATTAATTTTTTTAATAGTACAAAATTTAGTGTGGATTCAAATCGAAATTCTGTAGGTGTTTTTTTATATATTCTGAACCTAGCTGAAATAAATGTCTGAGTTTTGTATTTTGTACAGAAGAAATAAAATCAAGACAGGAATTTTCATTCAAATTAGCCTGGAACCTGGTGTCGTGCATCAAGAATCGTGGAAAAAAGAAAACCAAAACCATCAATAAATACAAGTTCAGATTGGAATAAGATAAATATCATTTATATAAAATTAGATAAGTATCATTTTAAGAACCAGTCATTTTGACCGGGCACGATAAGAATTGATACACAAGGAGTGTCGGTAGATTTAGTGTTAAGAAACGATTATGTATGCAACATTTCTACAAGGTTCAACACAATATGGATGAAAAATCCATAATTCATTTCCATCTGCAATTGATAGATGATTTTATAACAACCATGAAGTAAGACAACAATGAACACTAGTATTTTAAAAAATAACATGAATGAATGAATTGAAAAACATCCATATTATGCACAAACTGAAGCACTAATAATATATTTATCACGTCCTTGTAATGTATTCGTAGTTAATCGCTACTTAAAAGCGAAGAATTACGATCATTACAATATGTTTTTAGGATCTAAATTCAATACGCTTCATTGTCTTTAAAGTGCATCTTGCAACAATTAGAAAGTGAATGTAGCTTTAATGGAGACAGCGTAACCTTTTCGCCGAACTGCATTGTGTAACATAACATTTTAACTTATTTAAATTTACAAAGTCCTGAAATGTAAGAAATCGATTCGTATATCTTATACATTTCCATAACGATTTTGTTCGATTAATTGCGACCTAGACATCAAGTTTGAATCTCTCGTTTGATCAAATAACATGATACATTATTATATTTCACGTATCGGTGCAAAGTATCAGTAATGTAATGTATAGGCAGCGAGATTAATTTCAATTCGACGGTAACTAGAATACATTTACCCTACATGAACAGGATGTTTATATATCATAAATTATATTAACTTAATTCTCCCAATGGATCAGTATTATATTTGAGAGATTCTTTAAAATTAAATATGGCTAGCTTAAGTTTTTAAAATTACGGTTGATTGATTTTTTGTCTTCCGTTTGGATTTGATTAAGCCATGGCCAATGATGAATCTCAGAATGGTTTGATTTTTAAGCAATACAAATGAGTTGCTTGCATTAAGTTATTTGATTTCTTATATATCAAACATCTATGACGATTGTTTATTTGGATTTATCAATTAAACCCCGGATACCGGAGCATTCAAATACCAAATATTTGTACTCGAAAGTCAATATCAATGAAAAATTAAGTATAATTGAGGTTTAAACTTCTAAAATAGTTGAGTGTGTTGATGTTACAAATGTTTTTAGCTTTTAATAAACGAATTATAAATAATATAAGGGAAACATTTTTCTCAGTAAATAAAATAGACCTTAAAATAAAAGAAAATAAATATGTACTGTTTTGTAGGTTTATTTTGCTCCTATCTATACACACATTATTATACAAATATTTACAATGTCCGCATAGTGGGTACAATCACTAAATCATCACCCTTGTACATACACACACACAACATGCATATATGCACGCAGTTACGCCCGCATACAATCACACGTGTACAATTACACCATAATTTTTAATGTAAGACAATTTCAATAAAAATAAATCTAACGACTTAATAGGATATACTAACAAGGCTCTGAACAGGTGCAGATTGAATACAAAATATGGTTGTATAAAAAACATGTGTTCTCGATCTAGATAAAGTTTGTTAAAGAATGTGAACCATCAATAATTGTGAATAAAATTTTATATGAATCTAAACATTCCCTTAGCATACATACAGCAGCGATCTTTTCTCCGTTTACAGAAATCACGCAAATTAAATACATACACAAAGGAAAATTAAATGCCTAAAATTTTGCATATTTACGCAAACATAACGCTTAAAACATTGTAATTTTGATTCGGTTTCATATAAAAATCATTAGGCATTTCTATAAATTTGTTTGTGTCGTAACTCATCTTTATCGACATTTGGATGTACGATTCTGAGATACGTTGCTTTCACACTGGAAAAATAAATCTTAAGTCTTTCAAATTAACTATCAATATAAAAAGATCAATCCAAAGTTACGTGATATAAAAATGTGGAATGGTTATAGTCAATTATCAAATTAGTTTACAATTTAAATGATCAAATCCATTAATGGGAGAAAATTGTTGATGAATCGCCATTCTTATCATAAGCGTAAATAAAAGGTCATCCGATGATTATGAACATCTACCATTACAGCGTAAAACATTTCGATTAATATGTCATCATATATAACATTCATAACAGATCAATAACAAAGATAAAATTGAAAATATTTATTTCAACAAGAATGAATTTACATTTTGTTTACATCACGTTAAGCTAATGAATTTGTACGTCTCGTGTCAGTCGTGTAAGTAAAGCGTTCATTCGTGCATTTGACAATTTTCTTTCAGTAATGGATTTCACATATATAATTTCAAACGTTTAAACATTGATTGAACTAAAAAAATACTCCTAAATCAATGTAGAATAATATGAAAATATTCAAAACTATTCAACATTCTATTTGTAGCATGTTGTACTTATCATAACACATATATACACATTATGTATACACAATTAAAACATGCATTTATGTTTCAAGTTAAAACGCCTCTATATACCATAGAGAACTAGACACAGAGCTATCACGAGTACAGTTGCAATGCTAATGTCATATTACTTGGTCAACATCACATTCACATATTTACAGACACTACAAATAAATGACGCTATTCCGATAGACAAACCTGACAGATATATATTTTTTTTCATTTTTTCTTCTAGAGTAGCATTTATTGCAAATATTCCAAAGTTATAAATGATAAGGCCTCTTATTTATATACACATTTATAACCAGCGGAACTACTCAAATTCATATAAGGCTAAACAAATAGGTACATCTTATTGCGACATTCCTTCTACACCTTCCTCTATAATGTAAAGTTTGGTCATTAATTAAAAAAAAAGAAACAGATAAACATTAGCATAATTCACTCTATTTTACTTAGAATATGATAGCTATATCAGTAGATAATCTATTTTTAACATGAGAAAAATTAAGTCAGATTTACAACATTTTGAGCTACTTTAGTTTGGCAGTATGACAAGACACTTGATTATAATATTCTCTAAACAAAATCATATATCGTGATAAAAATAAAATACCATGTTTGTAAAATAAACAAATCAACTATATGGTATTCAAAGAAATAATTCATAATTGGTCACAAGCATAGTGATTAAATAAATTGAATTAAGTATAAATCGATTGTATATATATTCAAATTAATGGAATTCAACAAATTACTAACACACACACACACACAAATATAGCATAATCGATAATTCCCAAATCAAAAACTAAATCTGAGTACATATTTAGATTATATTGTCATTTTATGCTAAAAATGGACAATGTCCCTTCAACACCCCCCAAAATCGAAAGAAATGTCATCAAAACAAGGGTTAAATATAATAGATTGTTAAATATTCGCATACTGATCTCAACAAACAACTGTGTAAAAATATTATTACCATCCAATCACCCACTACAGTACTTAATTATAACGAGATCTCTGGAAGTCAGATAGTAAAGTCAAAGTTACACTATTAAATATGACTATATGTTCCTGCTTTTGCGCCTGAATGGCCAAAGCGATCATTCAAAACTAAACTGATGAGGGCGAGACTCCACTAACATCCACAAACTATTGTTTGGTGAACGATATTTACAAATATCAAAATTGAAACAGCTTCTACGTTGACGCATCAAGATCCGCGTTAAAGAGCTCCCGATTTGAATCATATGAAACACAAGTCGAAATAAATCACGTAAAACAAACACTAAAAAAAAATGCCCTTTAATTTTCCATAATAATTATGAAGTCCTACCAAGCGCGTTAACATCAGAGAATTTTCGTGTTATTTAGCCGATACATAAAGCGGATGAGATTAAAGATATATATACATATTTGTAGATTTTATGAACTCCATACTAAAACCACACCAACGACTGCATTCATACAAGTACAGTGATTACGATTCTAGTCGTCGACAAAATCGATCAAATAACGCATCGTTAAAGTGAAGCTGTCGTCATATTTTTTTAAATTTGTATCGTGATAATAAAATGCGTTTGCATTTCTTTTTTGATATGAAAAAATAATCTTATTAAAATGAGAGAGCAATATGCTCAAAACATACACGTACGTGTGAAAAACATTCATACATCTAATCATGTTCATTCGTTAAACAAAAAATACATTCATTTAATCAGTCTATCTTTGAACGAAAGTATTACAGGATATAAAATGAAACTTTCATAAGCTTAATCCTATGTTTTTTTTTTTACTAAAGATGGAACAGGCAGTGATAAATGTTCACCTAAAAATTTATTTAACTTCTTGTATTATTTTCTCACCTTATGTGCTACTATTTCATCTCTCTAAGGCTACTTTTGTATGAGAAAAAGCACACAAAATAAATCGAGTTCATGTATCAATCTACACATTATATAACACATTTTCTTCTTTCAGTAGTAAACATAAAAGAAACACAAGTCTTTTTTTTTCTTCTTTTACATTGTATATGTATAAAAAAGTAGTCAATATACACCATACTTGAAATATGCATCGGACCATCCGTACATATCAGACTGAAGCACAAAACACTATTTTTTTACTTAACACTATCCAATTTGATGAGGTATGATGTGGTATTACATTTATAAATTTAAAAACTTTAGCGATAGTTTTTTAATCGGCCACACGTTTTTTAATAAAATGTCAAGTATTCAACTCATAGCACACAGTCGCATAACAGTTTGTCAGCGGCCGGAACTTGTTGTCGGCATTGTTGATCATGGGAATTCTGTCAGTCCCATTGATGTGGAGACGGTGGAAGTTCTGAAGGATGTGCTACTGTTGAACTGAAATTTATAACATAAAGTCATTCAAAAATACTACGGTAGCCTTATAAATATCAAAATAAACATGCGTGAACATAACAATTTTATATTCTTCACACATTCACAACTAAATTCACATCGGTTGAGATATTTACAATGTTTGAATTTAAAAAAAGATTTATATTTCTCAACCGTAAGTATTTTTAGTGATGAATGTATCATAAATAATCTTAAATATATATATAACTATTATATCTCATAAATCTAGATTAAACATGCATTTCAAGAGTTTCATTAAATATATAGATTGATTCAATAAAAAAAATAATGAAACAGTCGTTAGTAAGTATTCTTTCATGACGAATACGTATTTAATTAAAGTTGTTTAGCAAAAGCTACTAATATAAAAAGGGCATGCTTAATTTTTAGAGCTGTAGAATCAAATTTAAATTGAAAATATCCACAATTTTTAAACAAATACCGCATCTTAAAATATTTAACCGCTTAATACGCCTTAAATAATATCCACGCTATGAGATAGATTTGATAAATCATTTTCAAACACATGTTAAATAATGAATAATAATCTTGATAAATTATTCGCAGAAAACTAAAAAAAACATACATTTTAAAAAGAAAATAGATCTGAAAAAATATAAAAAATCTGAAAAGAAATTTGAAATCGTTTACGGTGCAGACGTAGAAAAGACAGCATCTATAGGTAAAATTTTATTTTTAAAAACCACTCCAAATATTACCTAAAAAAACATAGACCTCTCAGGCAAATATCCCAAGTAGAGCATGCAAAGTAGCAATAATTTTCCTAACAGATCCAAAGTGTTATATTTCAGAAAAATGGTTCAAAGTGAACTAAAATGAATAGTAAAAAAAGTTTATTAGTACAATCAACCCTTTTGAAACGAGGCATTCACTCAGGACGTTAGAAATGGAACTACCCTAAACTAAAGACAGACAAAGAGAGATAGACGAATCTACCCGGAGCTAGAGTGAATGTAGAGACTAACCTGTCACGCGGCACACAGAAAGATCACGGGGGAAAACAGAACTTTGGCGGCCGTCTTGAATGGGGAACAAACTTTTGGTTTCGGTTGCTCTCTGAAACTGGCCAATCCACACACGCTCACATTTATTATCACTTGTATTTGCCAAATATATTTCAATAGGGTTGATATTATGCATTGTATTCTTACACAAAAATGCGAAAATTAACCATGAAAAAACACGTGGACAAGAAAAATATTTTTTAAAAGCATTGCAAGGAGAAGAATGAAAATCATGCATCAATCAAAGTAATAATCGCACATCTAATTCTTAACATAATATTTCAACTGTCTACATTACAATAAACTGGAAAGTAACTAAATCAAGAATAAACTAACTACAAAAAAATGGATTAAGAGGACACGGGAGCGGGTCGAGAAGGAGTTCCCTAGTGCTAGTGTTGTCACCGACTGTTGCCAACTGCGCACATCAGCAGATACAAGAGAAAGAGAACCAACACAGAAGAAGTAAAATACATCACACATAAGTGAATGTACTAAAAACAAAACAAAATCAAAAGCCCTTATAAAGCCTTTTCGATATCTAAGATAATCCTTTTCAAACTCAAAACGAACAGTGAGGGGTTCAACGATTTTAAATTTCATTCAGAAGTATGGATGATAAAACAACCTGATGATCTAAATCTATCATAAAAAACCGTGAAAAATCAAGATTTGAATGATGACAAAACAACAAATAACATACATAAGTTGAAAAATAACACCGAAATAACTATGTTCATAGTATAGATGCGAGTCGGTATCCGGTTACCAGAACAACTGGCTAATCTGTGAAATTTACAATTAGTCAAAAATAGCAAGGGCCAAGAGAAATTTATAAGAGATTTTCACAATGACTGCATCCACCTTAATATTATTCTGCAGAGTTAAACTTACATATACACTTCACCACATTCACCAACACTTGGAATAGGCAAACTTGCTCAGATTAGTACGTTCAAAGATACAGGTAGTCTTTTAAAATACAAAATGAGTTTAAATCCATTGCAATTACAAACACTTAATGCGAGAATAAGAAGAGCAGATCCAAGTGTCAAAAACAAATTAAAACGATGATAGTGCATTGCAAGAAAGTAAAATAAAAAGCAGCTTTGAATAATATCAGAGGAAGAATCTGTCAGAGTGGCTTCATTTTTTGATATAAAATCGGTTGATTCTCTTCATGAGGGCTTATTCACCTATGCTATTAGTGGCGCGGCAGAAGCGGCCAGCAGTGGTCGGTGTTGGTCGGTGATGGTGATGGTGGGGAGGGGCCGGCGGCCGCTTACCTTGCGAAGCTCTTGAATGCGGCCGACTGAGGATTTATACACAATGGCACACGACTCGTCTGCAGCTGCTCCGCTATGAACTTGTGCATTTCCTCTGTAAAATTTTTGTTACGATAATAGTACAAGTTTATAATCATCATCACTTTAATATTATACAGATGTTTTCATCCATTTAAACGATGTTAATAACAATATTTTCTAAGGGTTATTTTTATGCTTGATTTATTTTAGAAATCATAATTTAAAAAGGTCTGTTCATCAATATATGTGAATATATATTCATTTAAACATAATAAAAATATAACAGTTTAAAGGAAACACAAAATGTAAATGTTTACACTTTTCGAAGGCAAACGTTAATACCTTTAACCTGATGCACGTGCGTTAATTTCTTCTCCCATGCATCAGTGAACGGTTGCGTAGTTACCGGCTCAAATTCAAGAGTATATTGTCGCATCGCTGGCTGAGTTGGTGCTCCAGCAGGTGCGCCATTTGCCGTCGTGCCATTAGTTACTGCTGCATTTCCACTTCCGGAATAATAACAACATTTACACATACACGAATGATATCGTAATCTGCCATCATCGAGATACGGATGGGCCAAGGCATCAACGACGTTTATTCGTTTGTCCTACAAGTAAGAAGAATATTAAATTTATTACAACCGTCATCATATGCATTTTAAATGTAATTGTGTATAAATTACCGGATTAAAAACCAGCATTTGACATAAGAGATGAACAGCTTCATTGGTGGCTTGCGTGGAATTAAGGAAATAAAGAGCATGCAGGGCACGCGGACGGGGTTGTCGTCGCAGAAGATGAGCTCGTGCACCTTCGCAGGCTCTCTGCATGTCTTCCAAGGAGGGGGTTCCCAAGAGCTCAATTATGAGCTCCAACTGATGCAAAAACAAAATAAAGATATGTTATTTCAACTGAAGAAGTTTATTTTATATATATCAAATCAAATTGTAAAAATAGTTTTACTTGTTGTACAGGACTCTGAGCTTGAAAGAGGATTCTCCGACTCAATAGCTCTCCGAATATACAACCAACTGACCAAACATCCACGGCTGCCGTATAATGCCGAGCACCCATTAGGATCTCAGGAGCTCTATAAATTTGGATTAAAAAAATATTAAATATTAATGTTTAAAATAAAATTTATATTGAGAATGCATAATTGACGGATTGATGTGAAAGCCATTATTGTTTTAATTGTCATTATTTACATATGGTGTAAGCTCAAATCATATTGTTTCATCTGCAAGACTATAGTGGAAGAAGTTAATTTTTTGGAGTATTGAAACATCCATTGTAAACTCTTATATATACAAGGAATATGAAATCAAAGAAAATAGAAAGCCAATAAATCATAAAAAATTTCGCTGACAATTGTTGATACAACTTATTGGTAACTTTCGCAATTTTACGAAGTTCAAATTGAGACAATTGTCGTCAACTGATCATGGTCAACAGTTAGATGAAAGTCCTCATTTTATTTATAGTAGATTAGAGAGGAATTATAGAGACCGTATGGTGTGTTCAGACTGTGAAACTGAAAAAGGATGAAAGCGAACACTATATTCTTGCGACACAAAAGGAAACCAGCGCTTCATTCTGAAGATTGCTTCAAAAAATTTCGTCCTTCATAACAAAATACTATTTTTTTATTCATAAACCCCAATTTTTCATTTTATATGCAAAAAATGACTTGAAGTAGGTGGGGTATCTTGAAACCCAAAGGGTTAAAGCAATCTCGCGTAAAGGTTTAATAATTAACTAATAATAAAACCTACACAAACAGCAGTTGGTGTCAACTGTTCAGTGTTTGGTTGCTGCAAGAATTACCACAGAAAATTTTATGAAGTAGACTGACTAACTGTGTATATCAATTCACCAGATAAAATCGAGAATCTCTGATTGCATTGAAATGGCTGATGGAAAATTAATTGTATCTAAAAATGATGTAAAAACGACACTAATCAAACTTCGGAGCAGGCTATTGCAAAATGTGTTTTAACTTCACATTGTCAAATATTCCAGATGATTTAACGTTTTCGCTGCGGTGATATTTTTTGATAAACGAAAATTCGTTATCTTGTTCTTGATTGATTACACTAATAATGTGAACAAGATGCTGTGTATTGAAGTAGATGTATATAAGAACAAGCTAGGTGCATTCTTAGCACGAGTTAATGCTGATTTCTTATTATTTCGTTCGTTTTAATAAACAACAGAAGTCAGCATGTAATGCTTATGTTTAAACCGAATACAATATAAAATGTAGATAATAAGTATCAAAAGAAACATTTAGTTTTATTTATGGGAAGCGTCTGTGGTTTTTTAAAAACTTTTTGAATGTTTATCATTTTGCCAGATATTGTTTACCATAATGCCATTTTAATTAATATAACACGGTAACTAATAAAACAAAAACTTTTTTGATAAACAACAAAATAAAACAATAACTATTCATCAACGCAGTCCTCTTCAAGAGTGATACATTCATTCCAATGCTTCTCTAACATCGCAATGCCTTTTTGTACAACGATTTATCTTTAGCCCCATAATGGGAATCAGTTTCGGTAATCACTTCTCCATTGGAGTCCAATCTCTTTCCTTGGAACATTCTTTTTAGGGCTGCAAACTGGTACCTGTAGGTAGTCCCGCGTTAAGCGGTTGGACTCGTAACCCGATCATCTCGGGTTCGAATCCCACAGGAGATGTGGCTGGCAACCACATTTTTAAAAACATATATATGCCATGAAAAACCATGTCAAAATGGTTGGTAATGATACCATAAAAAAGGGATCGCTAAAAGCCACCTCAAAAAAAAAAAAAAAAAAAAAAAAACTGTTAGTAGTCACTGGGAGTCAGATCCAGAGAATACGATAAATTCGGTAAAAAGGAAGCAATTCAAATTGCAATTCATACAATTTTGCGATCGACTTGTGACATGGTCTTGGTGAAAAAGCACATTTTTCTTCTTCATTTGGGATTGTTTTTGCGCAGTTTCTTCTGTCAAAAACATTAATAATATCATACAATATTCACTATTAATGGTTCTTATTTTCTCAATGTAATCGATGAATAAAATATGCTCATCCCAAAATATGTAGGCCAAAATCTTTTCAGAATCAGCTGTTTGCGTTTTTGGTCTTGGCGTCTTTCGCCAGTTGCTGTCCATTCAGCTGGCTGCCAATTTGACTCTGGAGTATAGTGATGAATCCATGTTTCATCCATTGTCAATCATTTGAAAATTACAAAAGTAGAGTCACTACAACCACTGTAATGTGTGAACTAAATGTCAAAATAGTATAAGATTTTGACATTTTTTATATGAAGGTTGGTACTTTCTAAAAATCATATGATTTGTCAATTGCCAACTTGATGAGCAAAATGATGAGTGATGTATTATGATGATGGCTTCTTGTTAATAACAAAATTTGTCATCTTAGCTTATACATTTTGATTTTGTTTCCTTAAGTCCAAGATCAGCAGAATGTTTAATGTCAAATCATTTTCACTGTTGAACCTACTGATAGGATAGCAAATCCATATATACCATTTGCTTGAATGATTTTCCATGACTACTCCAACAATATTTATCAATATAATCTGTAGAACTGTTGATTCAAAAACTGTTATTCAGTACACTTGTCTGTTCACTTTGATTTATGGCAATTGTGCGAAACAAAGAGACGAATACTCCAACAGCATCAACTGCACTCAGTTTTAGCTTTTCCTTTAAAACGCATTGTTTCGGAATTTATCATTCATCACATGTTTTAAGCCTGTTCACGAAAATGAATCATAAAATCAAAAATATTTTTGGACCAAGTTATAAGGAAACATGTACAACTTCTTAATTGAATGAAAAATGAAATTTTGTCCATAAAAGCTTCAAATTAACCGTGACACTTTTTGACAAAGGATTAAAATCCTTCAATGTTTAAAAAAAACAGTTATCACTTTCACATCAATTGAACAACATCAATATTAAAGCTACACAGAAAACAATATACATAAATAATAAGATCAAATTAAATACCTATAATACTGGGTAACAACTTCTTGGGTCATATTTTGAGTATGATCCGGTTCTTCTACGCGCGCAAGTCCAAAATCGCATATTTTCAAAACGCAATTGCTGTTCACTAGTAAATTTCCAGGTTTAATATCTCTATGTAAAATTCGCGCTGAATGAAGATATTTCAAGCCTGAAATTAAAAAAATATATATATATTAACCATGTTAATGCTATAAATATTAATTATAACTGATATTTTATAAAAATATCATTATCATAACCGGTTGTTGTTGTGGTTTAATTTCTTATCGTCGAGTTTTATTGAGAATGTTGAAAGAAAATAAAAATACAAAATGAGGATGTAAGCGATAGGCAGCATCATCTTCCAGAAGTCAAGGGTCAATTTGCCAAAAGGACATTTTTTTTATTCAGGGGCCCTTCCATCTTCAGACCATCTTTTCGAGGTGCAATTTTGAAAACCCTGCAAGTCTGCATCTTCGCAAGGATCAGCCCCCGGCGTTTATCTTAATCTAGAGATCTATCATTCACATTGGATAGGGATCGATCTATGATCTCCGCACGGACGAAGTGAAATGCTAGTTATACGCGGTGGTCATCGAGCCTTTCAAAAGGTCGACTCCGTTCGCCGAATATACATTTAAATAGATTTTCCACGACGAAGTTGAACTTTCGATCCATAATCGTCATTCGAGATTCGAATTTAATCTCGATGGGTCGTCGTAGACTTTCGGTTTATAGCCCGGGACATGATATTTCTCTTTCTCTTCTCGTCGTCCTGGCATTTTATAATGCATAGGCTTCCGATTCGAAGCCTATGTAGATGTTTATAAATATACTAATTATTCACTCTTATACAGTGTGCGAACGAGGGGAGGGTTGTATTATTCCGCGCCTTTCTCAGCAGGCGAGTCTTCTGCCCTCAGGCGACGGTTCCCCCGCCTCGATCCGCCCCCGAATATTTGGCAGACGTCTGCCGGGGGTGAATTTTCAATTCGAAAGTCTATCTAGGGGGTTTCGCCCCGTCTTTCGCTCCCCTAAATTGCGGAAGCGCTTCCCGGCCGATGCGACGGTCGGGAATATCGTCTACAGTTATCTACTATTGTGTTGAATTAATTTGTTTTTGCATTGAATTTTTCAGTTCCGCGAAAGAAAATTTTTCGACATTATAGTTTCGATTCGAAAAGGTGGCAGACGACGGCTTCCATTCGGTTGGCGAAATATTGATAGCCGGGAAATATTGCAACCGACGGCGGGAAACACTCCGCTTTCGGGATTCGGGAGAAGTGAGATGCGACGTCCTCCTGCACATTTAAAATGAACGAATTGATAATGTCATCGACAGGAAGCTCGATGGATCCATCGCTTCGCCCTGTGAGAAACCCACGATTGCGTCACATCCTTGCAACTTATGAAACGTGTCACTTTTAAAGTGAAATACTTGGTTCAGAGTCACGCTTCGGGAAGCAGGAAAAACTCACACACGGTGACGTTGGCTTAATCTTTCTGGATTCAAATATACGCTGGAAACGGGCGAGTAAAACGTTCATTAAAATTAACGTTCCTTTGTTGTTACAATATAGTACTTCTTGAAGAAGTCACATTTAGATTATCCAACCGGTGATTCGCTATTTTACTTTCAGCTGCATGCCCATCGACAGCTTCCTCTAGATCAGCGGTTCCTAACCTTTTTCAATCATATTAACCCTATGGACTATCAGGGAAACTGATTTTATCCCTCTTTAAAATTTGTACCCATCCTGGGGCGCTAATCTGTCATTCTATTACAGTAGAACCTCGATTATCTGAATTGTTCAAAATAAAAAATATATATATAATTTGCTGATTTCCACATAGATTATTGTGCCCACTTTTGCTAACGTACGTGATGGATTGCATATTACGAAGTTTACTAATTGTTTAATATCAGAAGATGGAAGCTCAGAGCGAAAAGTTATGTATAAATCAAGAAATACAGAACTCAAAGTATTCTTATGTGGTTCATACCAAGATGATCAACTGGAGAGCCAACAAATCTTTAGCATCAAGACGTAAAAATACTTCACCTGGTTACAAAACTAGTAAAGAGCGTATCACTATAATGACGTGTACAAATGCAGCAGGCAGACACAGACTACCACTGCTTGTCATTGGAAAATTAAAGAATCCCAGATGTCTTCCCGTTGAATATGATTATCAGAAAAATAAACCTGGTTGAATGATGATGTTTTTAAACGATGGTATGAAAAACAGTTCATACCAGAAGTGAAAAAATATCAAAACTATAGATAAAAGAGGAAAAACATTATTATTACTAGACAATGCATCGTCCCACCCATCTATGGAAAGTTTAAACCAGATCGATGAAATGCTTGCGGTAAAATTTCTTCCACCATATGTCACTTCGGTAATATAACCGATAGATCATGGTGTAATAGAAACATTCAAACGTTCACATATAAATTAGATCCTTCGACGATTGTTGCTACTTCGCAGCAGATAGATTTTGAAAAATTCCTATAACTACCCCCAGTTTCGCAACCGCTGCTCTAGATCCAATTCTTTCGCATTTTATTCACGATACACACCAATTTGTGTAAAAGTGAATTTTTAAACACTGTCGTCGATTAAAATTTCGATCGTTCGCATTCGATGCCGTTTAAATCCAATCCGAGAATTTTTAAGATGATTTTCCACATGCTGCACGGAACGCACTCCGTCGCTCCTAAAACGGGTCTATCTAGTTTGGACGCGGTATCTGCTCTCAAAGAGATACAATTTGTTTCGAAGTCTTCGTTTAATGGACGTTTTAACGTTGAAAGGCTTCAGAATCCCATTCTCGTGGCGTATTCGAAGTCCAAATATTTTTACGTCGGGAATGCGGTTTTTCGTAACGAAGGAGCATATTTTCAGTCGAGAAGATAAATAAAATAATTAAACGTTTTCTCTTCCTTCCGGCTGCGCGAGATCGAAAGAAAGTCGAGAAACTGGAAAAATAGTCGTTTCAAAGCTCACGCGAGATATTCGGAAAAGCTCGGTAAATGCGGACAGAACGACAGACGAGTTCCCGAAAAAAAGAGAAGTTTCCCTCCGGACGTGCGAGCGATGACCGCCACGATATCGCGCCGCCTGTCCGTGCGCTCGTTCGTCACATCTAATTTTTTAATCAAATCGCCAGTCGAGGTCGACATTTTATGAAATTCTAAAATGTCCAACGTCGAACGAAGCCGATCGCCGAACGAGCCTTCGATCGAGGCCCCCCGAGCCCTCCGGGGGTAACGTACGTCGAATCCGCGACGAAGTCCGCACCTAGTGCTCTTTTGAACGTCGATCGTGTGTCGAGTCACGACGATGTCTAGGCGTCGCTTGAATATCATGTAGTATCATATCATGTCGTCGTCCGTATGATAAATATGCGATTAGATGCTCGTCGAAGACATCGTGTTTGAAATTGTGATAACTGCAGCACAGCGAGCGAGCGAAGACTACACAAACGCGTCACTCGCGAATGTTTCTTCATATCGTTCTCGGAAAATTCTCCGATACTGTCTGATCAGTCCGAGTCGATTTTCCATCCGAGATTCTTCTATCGATGCGCTTCGCGTTTGCGAACATTTCTTGGGTTCTCAGAATGCTCACGAAACAAGTCGAAATATCAATGAACGTTTTTGCGATAGCGCGTGACATATGTTCGCCGTTAACATCGAAATGCTAAGAGATCGACTGTGATATCCGTTGCGTGATTAGATCGAAAATAAAATAAAACGTAATCAAATCGAAGGACTCACCTCTGAGAATCTGGTACAGGAAGACCTTGATGTGGTCCGTGGAGAGAGGCTGGGGAGAAACGATAATCTTGTGCAGGTCGCTCTGCAGGAGTTCAGTTATCACGTATCTGTTTCAAAATAGTTAAGGAAAAAAATGGACAAAAGATTGAACCGACAGCTGATTGACAAAATCGTCTCCTCTGCTTTCGAAGATGTAAAAACGACGAACAACGAGAGAGAAGCGAGACAGATTGAAAAATAGGGCGAGTAGTTGTACATTTTCAAACGGAGCGCACGATAGCGAGCTTTTATTTATCGATTCACTCAAACGATTCGACGACAGTTTCAGTTCGAGCGTAATTCCTACGGTCGTATCAATATTTAAAAATATTAAATTTGATACCTGTCTGTTCACATCCATCCGTGCGCGCACGACCGTATAATTTGTTCCAGTTTACTCGCCTAATGTTGATTGTATTTATGTGCAATTTTATGGCGACATTCTGTTGGGTCGTACATTGCATACGACGGAATAGGTTTTTGGCAAAAGTGGCCAGTTTCGCATCGCATCCCGGCCGCGTTCAACTTTCGACCGTCGCGTGACGAACTCCATATTGTTTAAATTTATGCTGCAATAAAATATCATAATTAAAATGATATCCGTTCCCACGAGAAGTCGGGGCGATACGTGTGCGCGAGCCTTGGCGTGTCGACGATGTCGCATCGCATTCCACCGGACCAAGTGTTACCGTAAACGAACGTTCGCAATGTCGCTCCCGATCGTCTATCGTTCGCGAGTGCAAACAATTGAACTCGATCATGATACAACCTGAAAACTAAGCCTGTAAAAATCAATTTATTCTTAGATTCGAAGCAACGACCTCTCCCTATCCGAGCGCGCTCGTTCCGTCGGGGCTCTCGTCCGGATCGAATTAACAGTATGCATGGGATCAGAGCGTTCGTCGTTACCATTTTTTTTTTCAAACCATCATGAACAATGCACAACGATTGCATCTTTTTGTCATACGCAACTCTGCGACATCTTTGACATCATCTGTATCATAAATAAATGCTAATTCGCTTCATAGGAGTTATTCATCGATGTGAAATTGAACCGTGTCACACGAACGTCCTAGGTTGCGTCTGCGGTGCGAACGCTATTAGCGACTCTGTCTGAACTCGGACAAAATGATTGTATATCATATCATCAATCGTTTCAATGGCAGCATTGCGAAACACAATAACGGCGGTCCGGAACGAAGAGCGGCTTCCGAAGAAACGGTTTGAAAAATAAAGGGGGCAAGAGCGGCCTCCGCGCTCGTCGGAGCCGAATCTCGCGGACTCGTCCGTCGGAGGTCACGACGTGGACATTCGGGAGGCGAGTCTTCGACGACGACGGAAGCGGAACGACGACAGATAAGATAGCGTCGCCTCGACTCGCCATAGCGTAGAATCGGATTTGCGATACGCAAGGCGACACTTGTAAGGTTGTGGAATTCAAACGGCGCATTACGTAAGGTCTGCGACCGCAAGTTCAGCTATAGCGTTTCCCGTGCGAGTCGACGGCCAGAGGGCGTCCTTCCTTCGCCTCGACAAATTTGCAATTTACCGAAGATCGGGTGTTAAAGTCGTCCGGCTCGAGGAACGTTCGAATCCGTTCGGGTGATATTTTTTGTTAGAATATCCGGTTTTTCGACCGACACGACGCCGGCGTTCGAGTCGGGAGCTCGAATCCTCGCCACGACGTTGTTATGGGAAAAGGCCGTTCATCTTGCGATCTCAAAATAATATGCGAAGGCGGACCCGAGAGCGAAAATGCGATTCCCGTTCAGTCCGACCGTTTTCCATTCGAAACGTACGTACGGAGCAAACGCATACCTGCCATTGTTCGAGCTCGACGCTCACCCGGGACAGGAATTCAAATCGCATCTATTTCATAAAAACTATATTCATTTTCGAAAAAAAGATCTTCCGCTCTAAGGAGGCTTTCGCGCGCATTCTTCCCGATTCTGCCCCCTTTATCAGCGATGCTTTTGTTCATCGATCGCCCAATATTTCCAGAAAGACAGCGTTAAAAATTTGAATCGTTCGAATGTGATATTAAAAGATGGAGAGTTTGATTGAAGTTTTGTTCAATTGAACATGTGAAAAGAAAAAAATGACTTGCATGATTGTGCTCGTTTCTAGATGTCGAACACAGCGTTACGGGTTTCGTTCGTCCTTCGACGGCGCACGTGAAAATCGCACAAGTGCCAAAGAAATGCAAATGCACAATGCGAAATCAAACAGAGAAGGTCACAACCTCAACCGTATTTTCGTCGCTCGCGAGAATAATTTTGTATATGCCCGTATTCGAACCGATAATAAAATTCGGCAGGGCGAAGGCGCTCTCGCAGCGCAGATCGCAAGTGGGCTCTTTAAATTTTAGTTTTTTTACAAATCCAATTTAACCATCGTCGAGTTCTCACACAAACGCTGCGATTTCTCAGGCGATACGAAGCACAAGAGTCGGCCGGAAGCGAAATGAGGGGACAGAGCAGCGCGAAAATGGCAGAAAAACAAAAAGCCGCCAACCGACGCGGAGCTCGTATTAGTAAAATGCGGTATTTCGGCGAGTCGGGAATAGATCGGGACGTCTCCTCCCCAATCGAAAATGAGAATACGCGCGTCATAGGTCAGGGTGTGCGTATAAATAAAGCGATCGCGCTCCTTCCGAATTCAAATACACAATCGATCCGTCCTTCCCTCTCGTTCTTCGCGAGTCCTCGGACCTCGGACGGATGACGAAACGGTCGCAACAAAGGACACAAAGGAAGCGCTCTCCGCCAGCTCGAGACGCGTCACAAAGAAAATTCGCAAGAGGCCGCTTCGTCGGTTTATATTTAAAATGTGCCACGTCGCCGAATCCTTCTCGAACTCCGGCGACGGACACAAAGGAGACGATGCAATTCGAAATAGAGACGATCGCCAAAATTCAGCGAGCGTGGCTCTTTTGCATTTTGCACCCATCTTTTCCGCTTTGCGACGATTGCACGCGGACGGAGATCATCTAAGGCTGCAGACCCTTCGGTTAATTGATCGGAGCGAGGGCGAGGGCGAGGGCGAGGGCGAGGGCGAGGCGAACGTCGCCATGACGACGCGGCCCGCCCACCTTCTCATCCCGCAGGAGACCGGCGGCGACTCGCAGAACGACGTCGACGCGGCGACCGTGAAAAGCGAGCGAGCGACCGAAGCGTGAAACTCGATTCTGCGACGTCCCGGCACCTTCCCGCGCCTCGTATCTTTCACTCGACACAAATCTAAATGAGATTGCAAATTTTCACTTATGATAAAAATAGGCAAAAACATCCGATAGCGACTTCCGCAAATAAAATGCCCAGGGCCTGCGTCTCGCGGGAGCTGCGGAACGAATTGCAGTCATGCCGACCTACGCCAACCCTACGCGTTATCGCGTCGAATGACATTCCTATCGCCTATTTCGCTCCAACATAAACAAAGGCTAGGCTGTTGCTATAGATTGTAAAAGGATAATGAATTTGAACATCCACTGTTTCGATTCAACGGTACCTGCCGAATCGCGACTTTTAAAAAACACGTCAAACTCTAATTCCGCACAAACATTAGATAACGCGATAATGCAAACGATTAGAACGAACCGATTCGTTGCACGATATTGCCGCCTTTGTTTGTTTCGTTGAAAAAGGATACATTTCTTGGAAAAAATCTAAATGCGGCGGCTGCAGGATGTCCAGCGCCGACAGTACCTGAAAACAGAAAGAACGAACGTCAAACTCGGATCTCGGAGAGCTTGCGGAGAGCGAGCGAGCGCAGACTTACGTTTTCGTGTTTGAAGAAGCACAACATCTTCAGCTCCCGGAAGACTCGCTTGGACGACACCAGCGACTGGAACACGTTGGGCAACTTCTTGAGCGCGACCCGCTTGCCGTCCCGCGGGTCCGTCACGGCCCTGAAAACGGAGAAGGCGGATCGATGAGCCCGGAGACGATTGGAAAGCGACGCCAGCGTGCGCGGCGAGTGTTAAATTAACAAAAATCACCGTCGCAATTAACATTCGACGGGAGAAATTTTCGACAGTGCGAAACGAAGCGATCTCTCGAACGACGCGAAGGAAGATTCGTCGTTCTGGACGGAAACGACGGCTCGATTTTCGAAGAAGCGATGACGAAGAGCGCGCGTCGCGCTGTCGAGAGATCGGTTTCAGCTCGCGGAATTCCGTTAAAATTAATTCAAAGAAAAATACGGATTCATGTCCGACCGAAAGCGCGTCTTCTTTGACCCGGCGACGAATCGAGTGCAAGACAGCCTACATTCCATTGTCAAATTCGGCTAAATTCAATTATCGTCGAGCTACAGATAGCCGTCGTTCGATACCGTCACTCCCGCGATCGTTTCGAGCGGGTTCGATAGTCGCCTGAAAAAGTATCACACTGCAGACGACTCGGACCGGGACGTCAGCGAGGTGTAGCCGAAGAGCAAATTGATACAAATTACAGAGAGTCGAGGGATACGAACGGGAATCGGAGGAGTCGAGGTTGCGGCCGTTCGAATCTAGTTTTGCTCCCTCGCAAAACGGCAGTCGTTGTTTCGATTGCGTCGAGCGATACGCAAAAGTTAAGCACTTTTGTTGTTTTCATATGCTATTTAGAAATTCACGCATTCGCCAAACGCACGATCAGATAACGAATTTTAACGACCTGAAGTCGAGCACCGACTTTCTCGTTCGCTTTTCTCAAATCTATTGCGATTATCATACTTTTGACTCGTTTCGACAGCGCATCCGACATTTTAATCGACTTCGACTCGATTCGACGAAACGCTGGTCGAAATCATTCCGACGATCGATCCGAAAGGGGAGAAGCGAACACAAAATATTTCGCTGAAATTACACGCAAGCAGTCCTCTGCGAACATTTAAAATACGGCAGGCGAATAAAAGTTTATTTTCCCGAGTAAAATAAATCTCCCGCAGCGCAGGTGTTTTGTTACGTTACTTTTTACTTAATCGGGCACAGAAAAAGAAAACGAGAGCAACGGAACGTTTCGCGATCGAATCAACAGGTTCGCGGATGCGACGGAAGAACGCTCGAAGATCCTCCGTCAGAACATTACACATGTCGATGTTTGGGAGGCAGACGCCCGCGGAGTCGTCGGATCTCAAAATTCCGATACCTGAAATCTACAGTTGAAAAAATAAGGTAAAAACTACAATAAACGAGGAGTTCATGGAGAGAACGAGTTCTCCGCATCGTTGACAATCTTGTCCGCCGATTCCCTCAAGATGTAAGCATGATGAAAGATCGGTCGGCAGATGAATTTGTTTATGGAATGGTTTCGGATGTCGCGAATTGGAAGACGGCAGCTGGCGACGTGCGTGTGAAGAAGGCGAGCCGAACAAAAGCTGGCGGCCAGATGTCGAGCGGAGGAGTCTCACTTTTGACTATGCACCTGCTCCTCCGCAGCGTCCCGTTATCCGCGGAGCTCGCCCCGTTCACGTGGCCGTCTAATCTATCGCTGCGTAGCGAGATGACGCCTTTGTTTTTTGATAAAATAGCCAATAATCGATTACTGGATATTTCGAGTTCCGCGACAACGACACATACTCGACCGGAGGTGTCACGCGTTCACAGAATTTTCACAAATGGAAGAACTTCAGCGTGTTAAAAAAAATTATCAATATGAATCTTTGCTCTCGGGAAACCACATCGATCAAGTCGAATATTTTTGACAATTTTAACATTTCCTTTACTGTGGTGTATTTACTACACTGAGTCGAGTTGTAATAATGGAAATTTTTACACCATTACTACATTGAACTCGATGTACTATCTAAATAAATAAAATAAAATAAAATATTGACATATATGTTATCGAATATCGATATGAACTATACGGAATTATAGAATGTCATATGGCGTACTAAATACACAGCATCGCAAGGGAAAGGTTAAGATAAACAATAAACGAATTTTCCCAGTACATTAACACCCCCTATGCGCGTTGTTGTCAAATCAATCAGGATTGACCGTGCAAGTATGTTTTCCCTTTGGCGGATTTATCGAGGGCTAAATTTCACAAGCGTTCTTATCGGAGCCAGGTTTCGTAAACATTTTAACAAGCTGCAGATTAGATTTCATTCGGAAACGATTAGGATCGACGAGGGTTCGCATGAATAAAATCAATATTGGACACCCCTATTATCATCGCGCGTTCTCAATTTAAAGCGTCATTAAAAGCAAATATTTTGGATAAAAAGCATATCCAAGACATTTGAATCAATTCCGGATGCGAAACAAAACGCTTAGGTTTAGTTTTAATCCTGTTTCTCAATCTGTAGCGAAACTACTCGTTCATTATCAAAATTTTACAGTAAAAACATCTAAATTTATGCATAAAATTGATATAACTCCCCGCCGTTTGAAAGGTGTATTTTTTAGTCTTCGTAGATTGCACTTCGCGTAGCTGTTTTTGTAATCTGCGGAAATGTCGAGCCTATTACTTTTTTTCGGTCGTTAATATATCGAACACAGATCGAATGAAAAATGATGAAAAAGTATCCCGGACGATGTTCCAAACTAATCACAAAGAAGAGAGACATCAAGTAAGTCACAATGAACATATTTATGCTATAAATGGCAACAAATAAAGTCGATTTGAACAATTCCAAGAAATACTAATAATCTATATTGACATTCGTCAATGACTGACGAAAACGAAGAGGCGCATCGGGTGCCGCACGAACCGCCAGCCGCGAGCGATTGCAACGAAAGTATGTGCAAATGTAAATATTGAGAAACGACGCTAAAAGCAAATAACATACATGTAATATGCAAACATATTATAGTACGAATATCTGCGAATCAAAAAAATATGATAACTTCATAGATATGATTTACATAATTTGGAGCCGAAAGCATCATTGTAAGAAACATGACGTTCGAACTGGAGTCGACTGGAATGAATTGGATGCGGAGAGATGTCGGTTTGCATTTTGGCAACGGGTCGAATCCCGGAAGATTTAGAAGCTCGATCGGAACATCGCATCGTTCGGACTACTCTAATTATTCGCATTATCTAGATCGATGTCGAAATGCACTCGACTTCTTATCTGACGTCGGCCCGGGCGGACTTCAAAATCGCGCAAAACTCACGCACACTGCATGGACGATCTCAAAAAAAACGAACACATTTTTGGTTCGATACTGAAAATACTCTATAAAATATAAAGCGTCTATACGAAAATGTCACCGAGACGATATTCAAAGCGAGGATGACGAAACTGCCCTTAGGCGATCCGTCGCGAAACTCGATCGAAAATGTATTATTTTAAGATTTGATAATTAGCACGTTAACAGTGAAAGAATTCGATTCTTGTAATCGATTGACATCTTGCAATGTCATCTCACATCGTGCCAGTTTCGATCATCAGGATTGTTATTTCGAACAAAACGTTTGGTTGGTTTTCAAACGTACGCAAATTAATTTTCGTGTAATACTTTCGTACACAATTAAGAACATTTAAAAATATGAAATGACCACTCGACACAATTCGGAAAAAGCGAGGGCCAATCGTTTAGAATTTAAATCCGCTCATATAAAAATAAAAGTTTGGTTTTAGGTTTTAGGAGAGATACTTGAATTTAAATTCGTTTTCGATGCAATTAAATCAAAATCGTCGGATGCCCAAATTCAGACAAAAAAGCATAAAGAAAGACGGAGAGGAGGGCGTCGAATGGGTTCCCGATCCCAGGTGCCCCCTCGAGGCCGCACCTGTCGACAGCTGCTCTCCGTCCGAGAGCGAGTGAGCACCGCGCGACATTCAAATTCACTCAAATATCAATTGAATCGGTGATTATCGGTGTCGGTGGATGCGGCGGACGCTCTGTTATTACAAAAGATAAAAGGTTAACGGGTCGACTCGGACGCCGAGAAGTTATCCTCTAGAAGGCTTCCTAGGCCGATTTTCTCTAAAATAGTACAAAGGAGCTGCTCGGAAACCGGTCTTCGGCCGCTTCGCCCCGGCGGAAGGACGACCGACGTCACTCTTTTCGGACGAATTCCTCGATCCCAGCGCTGCCCGGCGAAGAGACGCGGATCTCGCCATCAAATTTTAACATTCGAATCTTACGAATCGCGCCACTCTCGAGCGGATCCTCGGGAAGACGACGGACATAACGTTTCACGATGCAAAAGGAGGAATTGCAGGATTTGCAGCGGACGATCTATTCAGTTTAAACGACCACAGAAATGGTGAAGAAAATCCACAAAATGGTATTGGATGACCGTCGACTGTAAATGCGAGAGCTAGCTGGCTTGGCGGGCCTTTCAAAAAAATGCTGTACATTGCAGATTGACTGAAAATTTGGACATGAGAAAGTTGTGCGCAAGATGGGTGACGCGTTTGCTCACAATGTAACAAAAACAGCGTCGTAATGATGTTTCAATCGAGTGTTTGGCGATGGTTCATAGCAATAAGGCCAAGTTTTTGCATATCAATTCAGGATACGAAACATACGTCCATTATTTCTTATCTGAGACAAAGGAACATAACGACCCTCCATTGAAGTGAGCTGTTTATCGGTCACGCAGATTTTGTAACTATGTAAGTTAGCCTCTGAGGGAACTTCCGTGATTGTACAGATCGTAGAGAATGCCGCAAAAAGCCTTAAAATAGAACGGAATGGCTGCAAGATCTGTGCGTCCGACCGGTCCGCTTTTCGGACCGCTGATATGACGAATTAGTGCCTCGCGATCGGACGCCATTCCACAAAACGATTACGAGCTCTCATTACAAAATGAAGTTGTCTGAAGAAGACTGATCAGGTGAGTTATTTAAATTTTACTCTCGACCGAGTTGGTATTTTGCGTTTTGCGCCCCAAGCCAAGTTGCGCCCGTGGCGGGCGCTTGCTTTGCCACCCCCTAATTATAACCCTGGAAAAGTCTGTCGCTTTTGACGGACGCACCGTCCTCCTGCGACAGATTGAGACTCGACAGAACGTTGAAGAGTTTGAAAATGAAATTGACCAGAGGCGAATGCAGCTGTCTGATTCTGTCCCGGATCTTCCATCGGAAAGAGTTTCCCGGCCGCGATTCGCCGAGCGATCGATGCGCGACGCTCGTGCGAAGGTGACGTCGATCGCGAACTAAATTAGAACCGATCGAATCTCGCAGCGGACACGTTTTCGCAACTCGTAAAACAATAACGGAGCGAAGCAAAGGAAAATGCATTGCGCAACTTTTATCGCAACGACAAAAAATGCAATGAAAAACAAAGTTCGAGCGTCGACGTACGCGTACTCGTTCCGACGGGACCCTCGCCCGCATCCTCGGCGCGATCGGCGGATCCGGGACGAACATCTGGATCCCGAGGGTCGGGGACCTCTAGCGTGCGCAGGGATCGGGACGCCCTTCGCTGCGCATCAAAATAAGGGGGAGAGCGTCGGAAGCAGAGTCAGAAGCAGGGGTGTGCTCGCGCCACTTTCAGCCAGATGTTCAATTCGGCTGCCAAATTCGAAGATACGCATGCGCCGAGACGCGCCCAACGCGAGGGCTACTTTTCTTCGAGCGCCCGAGATCCTCTCCTTCCCGCTCAATGCGATACGCTCCATCCCCGTTTATTTTCTCGCACGAGGAAAAATACTCCCCCGCGCGTAAGAATGTTCAAAGGAAGCCCGTGGGGTACCTGCGAGGACGACTCCGACCGAAAATAGCCAAAGTTATCTAACTGCGAATCGATCATCCCCAAAAGCGAGGGATTCGTATTTTTGAAATCGAATATCGTTGAAGTTTCGTCGCAAAAACGCAACAAAGAGACTCGAACGAATCGAAAGGTCGGATACGGAAGCGGCCGCAGCGGACGCCCTAAAAGTGCTGCGATGTCAGAGATCGTAGACAGAGTCGTCTTCCTCGACGATTGTCTCGAAACGCTCGTCATATTTATATGGATGAACACTGGCAGTGTCGAAAGTCATCCCGAAGAAAAGGACATCGAAGCGTATCGTTCGAAAGTTGCGGCGCTCGGCCGAGCGAGCGCCGACGACGAATTCGGAAAAATGTATTTAAAAGACGACGGAGAAAGAAGCGAAGAGCAACAGAGTGAATTGAAAGAGAGACGGTGGGAGAATAGGCGTCAGTCGCGCAGGTAAAGAACGGAGCATAATTGAAGATCCGCGGGTGGATTATCGAGTCGGTGTGTGGGGCTTTTGTAGGGTTTCCAGGGAAAGAGTACCTGAGCCGCTACCTGCGAGGACAGGTGGACGAAAGAATGCCATCAACTCGGCCTTCTTCCTCTTCGCTGTGGGCCGATGCACGCCGCCTTACTTTAACCCTCCGATTTTAAATCATAGTCTAGGTATGCCCCCTTTCTTCGGTTCGTCGAGAGCGAGCAAACCGAATGCATGCTTCATTTTGGGATCGAAAGCGTATAGTCATGTGTTAAATGCAGATCTCGGAAGAATGAATGCATGCGAAGGTCGTGCGAAGTTCTGCCAAGACGTCCGAAGCCGGATTAGGATGATGAAAGTCGGCGTCGAAAAGAAAAGAACCGTCGGAACAAAGCGTATTACAATATGTTTTGTTCGTCAGGACACCGGCTGATCGGAAACGACGACGCTATTTTTGCATATCGTCGTTTGTTTGCGATTCAAACTCGTCTCGTTCACAATGGAGGTCTTCTTTTTTTCTTGGATATTGTTGTTGCGAGTATATTTTTCATGCAATACATTTGGTTCGTCTGAGCCGAAATTTGTAAATTTAAAAAGGAGCGCCCCGCCGACGGAAGCAGCGGATCAATTCGCGTGCATTTTTTGTCGTCGCGATAAAAAATGCATCCTTTCCACGGCCGCATCCGAAGTTACGATGCAGTCGGAGTCACGACCAGTCGGCGTGCACCGAAATTTGGAGAGTCCGAGATGACACATCGACGAGGCGGAATCGATCCGAACGTTACGCGGAAAACAAACAAACGGGAAAGCCGAACATCGCATCGCTCCGCGTCCATTTTGAGTCGACGTCGCGGACCGAGCCCGGGGTCCCGCGGGAGCGACGTCCTCCCGATCCTCGGACGCGCGCCGCCGCCGGCCGCGAAGTTTCAAAATAAACGCGCGACGAAAAAAATAGAGAAAATATGTCAGAGCCGACGGATCGAGCGCGCGGACGGCGTCGACGAGTTTCGAAACGCGCACGCGAGGAGTCCGGAGGCGCTCTCTCGGAACGTCGCGCAGGACGTCGCGCGCTCCTTTGTTCGCCCGGAGGCCGCCGTCGGGTTGAAGTTTCCGTCCTGAAGTCCGACCGTCGAGTCGACGTCGGACGCGACGGTCGAGGCCGAGTCCGAGTCGGACCGGAGTCGGTCGGTCGGTCGGCGGCCGCGCACGAGGCGGACGCGAGACGGGCCCGACGCGAGATCGCACGCGCGTTCGAGTTTCGCGTCGCGCGCTCCCCGCCCGGGTCCTTTGTTCGGAGCCCGGGGGGAGCGTCGGGCGGACCGCGGGCGCTCACCAGACGACCCCGAAGGCGCCGTAGCCGATGGGCCTGTCCGGCTGCAGGTCGGCCGCGTGGTGATGCTGCTGGTGCTGCTGCTGGGGCTGCTGGGGCTGCTGCTGGGGCTGCTGCTGCTGGGGCGGCGGAGGCGGGTAGTAGGCCGGCTGGGGCTGAGCGCCGCCCTGCAGGAGCGACATGGAGACGCTCATAGAGACGCGCGAGTGGCGCGCGGGGCCGCCCACCGTAGCCATGCGGCCGCGCGGCCGGCGCCGCCGACTCCAGCCCGCCACTGCCCGCGGCGCGACGACGGAGCCGCGGCCCGCTTCGACATCTGCGCCGACGCCGCACACACAGCGCACACAGCGCACGCACCGCACTGACTGACGACGGCCTCCGACTCCGACTCCGCCTCTCCCCGCCGCCGCTCCCCTCTCCAGGCCCCGCTCATCGCCCCTCTACCGAGCAGACTCTCCGCCGCCACACCTTTTCTTTAATTCCACATTTTTAAATTCATTTATTTCGACCGAACAATTATTTAAAAAAAATATATATACGATTTAAATTTATTCTCCTCAAATGATCCCAAAAACAAATACAATGCCATTCCATCGCGATATTTTTACAAGAGGACTTTTATTTTATTTTATTTTAATGGTACGACTCTACGACTCACCAATAATGAACATACATAACATTACATGAAAAATACAATAAAAACAAGACTGGTATGAACATCAATTAAAGGCGTGCCAAGAAAAAATAAAATAATACAGCAATAAGAACATTATACATGGCAATGATCAGCAGCCAATCCCGAGCCAAAATATCAATCCCGGGATTTCGGTATTGCATTAGACCATCCCGGGACCGGGATTTTCAGGTAATACAAAAATGTTGAACCCCGTATCTATTATATTTCATATCGATATTTTCATTATTAGAGCCGAGGTGTAGTAAATACATCACCGGTAGGGAAATGTTAATATTACAATTTTAAAAACATATATGTATATATATGCACATAGATTAGACAGTAGCCTAAACTCACCAATTAGTAGTTACGCCACTGTTTCCAAACGTCCAAATTTCGGCGAGAATGTCTCGATTTAGTAGCCTTCAACGTGCTGGTGAGGTGCACGATTTCTATTAGATAAAAAATTCAATCCCATTTTTTTCCGGGACTACGTTTACTAATCCCGGGATTCATGAACACCTAAAACTGTCCAGAGTCCCGGGATTGGATTCCCTACTCATAGTGCTTGTGCTGCACGACATGTTTGAATCTTGCAAAATCATCATTGAAAATCATTGCCATAACAATACCACCAACACTTATTGACTCTGTCCGTTTTTATAATATTTATACCAAGTTGTCTAATCCCTCTTTTCTTCGTTATCGCTTAAATATGGTACTAGGCCGGCATAAGCCCGCAATAAAATAAAGGCAATAATATTTTCGACCGATTGTAAAATTTAAATAATCTTCTTTAGACAACTTCGTTTCATAATGAGAGTTTGTTATCATTCTGTAGACATGTTCAGGGGTGGCATCCGATCGCGAGGCGCTCGTTTATCATATCGGCGGTCCGAAAAACTGACCGATTGGACATACAAACCTTTTTTAGACAGTAACCATCATCTATACGTTAGGTCGGGTACTTTTGGGACTATCATTGTATACTATTTTAAAACATACATTATAATAGTACTTAATATATTGAGATGCCATTTTTCCAGATCGATGTTTAAAATGAAGGGCTCAAAAAATAATGAATATGCTATTTGATCACCCTTTTTTATATTGGCGGTTAATAGTTCGCGGGCCAAAGGTGTGCGTTCGCCTTTTAAACGTATGCCATTTTCTAACCTAACGGATTCAACCGCTCTTCTGGCCAAATTCGAGTCTCAACAACAAAATATACGGCCAGCTTTAAAACGACGCCAACAATATAAATTTAATATTTGGTAGAACTCGTGAAATGCTGACGATATTACAAATACTACCAGCATTCAAAAATATTAATGGATTTTTAAAATCAATATTACATGGACAAATTTATTAATTAAATTAATTCCGCCCGTTCGCAAATGTTGCTATTTCATGACAAATTAAATATGGTCGAAAACGATGACAGTTATCGAATGGATTAGTGATGGTGCGCTACGTCACGATATATTTTTTTTTAAAATGTTCATATTACGATTATAAGGTTCAATGCGTTTTAATTTAATTTAATAAAATGGTCTGTCAGAAAAACGTTGACAATAAAGAAATAGAAGAAGCGACGCACAGGTCCGGGCGATGGCAGCGCCGGCGCCGTCGGCCTGCGGACGAGCGAGGAAGTCGTTGCTATAGGAACGAGCCGCAAGCTTGCGACGTCAGAGCCATCTGTCGAGCGGCGAGGAGCTCTCCCCGAGGAGACGATTTCCGCCGCCGGCTGCGATTTTTTTTTATTCCTCTCGGACCTCGAATCTCTTTGTTCTCCAAAGAGAAGCTCTCCTGCAGTCGTTCGTCCGAGAAAACTTCGCGTGCGAAATATGAGAAGAAAAATTTGGAGGACATTAATGAAACAAAACTTGTAAATAAATACTATATTATCACAGAAATTTTCATATGTAGTTGATTTACAACAGATATAATAATATACACATTGAACGATAACACAAATAAATAACAGCTAAGCAACGAGCTTCGATTGACGCTCCTCGATTCTTTGGTGAAAACGACGAACCCTCATAACGTTACAGGGTGGCTATGATTTGTGGAGCGAAAACGTCGACCGAATGCCAAGAAAGTTTATGAAAATTCTAGCATATCGAAGGATGTATTTATAAATTATATGAACACACGTACCTCGTTTCAGCCCGCTTCAACACGATGCGATTTGAACGTCCGTTTGAAAAAATTAAACACAAATTCTGTATATGTACACACAAATCGAAATTAACGTGACTATTTAAGCTTATATGATATCCGATTAAAGTTCCCAAACACTATATTGATGTGTCGTATAAAATCTGTTTTTTTTTCTACGCTTCGTCAAGAAGATACATAATTTATATAAGTTAAGTCGATATATTTATACAAAAAATAATAAGATCAGTATGCATACGATCGATAGATATCGATGAATGTCGCTTTTGTCATCATTCATATAAAAATATACATGCATCGAGAATCTGATCATAAAAAATAATATATTTTCAACGCGGGAGCTAATCTCGTCGAGTCGATGATAATGTGCAATGTAACTTAAATTAAGAATAATAGCATAATTTGCCATAATAAACAATTAACATTTTTCTGTTTTATTTCTAATGCATAATTTGCCATCCAAAAATTAAAATATACGACAAATAGAATATCTAGTCTTTGAATAACACAAAAGAAGCACCGCGATATAGTAGAGGATGAACACATCCTATAGACGTGATACTTTAATATGTACTCTAATTGAAACAAATACTTAAACATCTGACGCATTATATTTATAAAATAATGTGTCAGTATTCAACAATAAAATTATTCAATCTCGTGCCAAACGATCCTCACCAAAAGGATAACAAATGAAATGAAAAGATGATATCTTGTATCATTGCAGACTTTCGTTGGGAACGCGGCCGTCCTGAGATCTGTTAAATATTTATTTTTATCTTAAAACAAATTATTCTTTCACTATTTATTCATTTGAAAAACGAATTCTGCCATAGCAAACAAATTGTGGAGTAACTTAAACGGCAATTCAAAAGATTAACATCCGCTAAATGTCTTACGTTGTGGCGCAGTGAACATCTTGAAAATTATTTGTAGTCCAGTAATTCAATATTGTTTTGATAGTACGTATACTTTTTACGTTTTGTTCATTTTTTGTTCTACACCTTTTTAATAATCTACAACAGGCGAACTAAGACATAAAAGGCTATCATATATTTACGGATAGGTTTTACACCAATCCAATCCTTGCTGGAGAACTCTTGAAAAGGAAATGTTTTCTCACTGGCACGATAATGACCTACAGAAAGCGTTTACATAATCATATAAAAAAAACCTTACTAAGATACTTTAGTATTAGCTTGACGAGAAAAAATAATACATCGACTTCCCAATCAATGAGAAGAGCAAGGATAACCCCATACCAATCTAATCAAGAAGAGCTAATAAACAAGCCAGCAGTCATTTTAGATTACATCAAAAATATGGGCGGGGTGGACACGGCAGATTAATACGCAACATCATATTGTTTCATGTGAAAGACTGAAGTGGTGGAAGAAGTTATTTTTTTGGGGTTTTGAAACATCGATTGTAAACTCTTATATATTATACAAGGAACATGAAATCAATGAAAATAGAAAGCCAATAAATCATAAAAAATTTGGCCGACAATTGTTGATGAAATCTATTGGTAACTTTCGTGATTTTACGAAGTCCAATTTGGGACGATTGTCAACTGATCACGATCTACGGTTGGATGGAAGTCCTCATTTTATTTATAGCAGATCAGGGAGGAATTATAGAGACTGTATGGTGTGTTCACACCGTGAAACTGAAAAAGTATGAATATATTTTTACGACAAGAAAGGAAACCAGCGCTTCATTCTGAAGATTGCTTCAAAAAATATCAAACATTACATGATTACAAAAATTAATAAAATCAAATAAAATGCCTAATATACTTAATAAACGTCCTGCATAACAAAATACTATAGTTTTTATTCATAAATCCACAATTTTTTCATTTTATTCCATACAAATATTTTTTTAATATGCAAAAAATGGCTTGGAGCTGATGGGAACTTATATGAAAAAATCTTGGAGCCCAAAGGATTAACATAACGTCGCAATGATCACATCGAAATAGTGAAAAGCATTTATTTTCGGGTAAAACATAAATATGAGTTTAATATTGTTGGTCCCTGGATTTTAGATCGCACTATTCTTTCATAAATAAGAAATCTGCAAACCAGCTAATAGCGTCAAAGATCCTTTCGTTTATGTGATCTAAGCCGACTTTAAACTAAAATATGATTGACATTCAAACACAAGCACAATTTAGTGTAAAATGAGATCATAATCAATTGGAAAAGAAATTAATGTAATTATTGCTAAACAAAATATAACACATTCGGCTAACAGTTTTATAGAGTAATAGGCGTATCGGAGTAATGGCAATAAAAAATATATTAGTCATGTTGTACATTGGATTAGAATTACATGACACTGTAGAAATATCATTACGATATTGCTTATTTATTTTATATACACATCCAGAAAAACATACAAAAAGCTATTTTTAAACCCTGTTTGCTATCCGTTTTGGCTACTTGTGTCTCAATATTATTTTGACAAATCTCATATCGTTCTCTATAACGTGTGTTTGTTAACTTGATCATAAACGTGAGTTTTTAAACAAACAAAGAATATTTAAAAGGGAATGTCAGTCTCCATTTTTTTCTTCTAAGTCTGATTTAAATATTTAAATGACTGCCCATAATATTTTTCTTATATCCTACTTTATATTTAAAGTATAAATATATATATATCTGACTGATAATGGCACCCCTAAGGCCAACGATAGCTCAACATCGGTGAGTATTTTATCTATCTGCAGTTTTATTAAAAATTGATATGAAATCTATAATCAAAGCAGAAAATATAATTTTGTCAGATAACGATGATCAAATAAACATTTATTCTTCTATTGCACTTCCCATCGGTTTTTAATATCGTTTTGTGATTCCATTAAAAGCGCGACTGAAAAAATGTTAGCTATAACATAAAAAAAACATTTAACAATTATTATAACAACTAGATTCTGATAAAAAAGATCTATTATAAAACAAACCACGATAATAGCATATGCATATTTAAAATGTCTTTACGACAGTTCAAAGCCTGTATTACTGTTCACAGCGTAACGAAGTTTATCTCGTAGCGTACTGCGTTTTTGGTAATTGGGTAATTTCAATAGATTGAAACAAGTGGACGAAGTCGGTAATCTATTGAGCGGATCTTTTTTTCGTATCGTAAAAAATCCACGTATTACACTCCCTATAAAAACAAAAAATATATAAATTCTTAATGAAATATGTACAAACATTTGAATAAAAATTTACTACCTATTGTATCGCCAGTATCTTCATCGTCGCCGACTTCAACGCACCGAATCGAAAAAGGCGGTTCGAGATGAGCGAAACCAAGTAGTGGTGGTTTCGAACACGATGTAACGAACTAAAATAAATTCAATAAAATTAAAATACTCCTTTTAATCGCTATGATAAATTATATTGATTGAGACCTTTAAAAACATTGAACGTTCTTCTTCGCTAAAATCTTTATGTAAAATGTCCCATAACCACGCCACTACACGATGAGAATCGTGAAAACCGCCATAGTACTGCGTGTGTCGACGTAGATCTCTTAAATCTAATGGGGCAGTGTCACCGCTGATAAGTCTTTGAACCTGTGCAAATTAAAATTGGCTTAAATTATATTTGTATTTTAAGTTATTCGAATTATTTTTTGGAGACAGATTTATTAAATCATATTTAAATTTAATATTTATACCTCCGGCGTAGAAAATAGAGATAACCAATCAGGATTTATTATCGATCTAAAACCTTTTATAAAGGCATTAGTTTGTTCTTTAATTTGAGTATGCATTCTAAAATGTGCCATGAGATGTATGTAATTTATCCTAAAAAAAAAATGTACACATTTAATTGTTATTTTTTAACTACTTGAATATTTTACGCAGGGCTTTGAACCAGAACTGAGCGAACAGTTGCGTTAAAGATATCGATAGGAAATTCCGTTAAGTGCAAGCGAGTCAATAGCACCCGCGAGTTTTTTGAGTGACTTAAATTTGGAAGGTGAGGATTTTCTGAGTTCTATTGTGACTGAAGATAAAAAGTGGGTCGTTGCAATAGCGTTACACCAATTCCCAATCTCCAAAATAATTAAAAACCGTAATTTCGGGCAAAAAAATCATGACCTCAGTGTTTTGGGACCGATTTGCACCACATGGAAAAATATTGTGTTTCCATAAGCACTCTACTAGTACGGCATAAGCATAATCTTTGGGACGGGAAAAAATGTAAAAAATCTCCTTCCCAACAAAAAGAACAAAGTGAAAAACGAAAATCAGGCGTCTTACGAGATCGAATGCACAGTCTGTATCATAGCGTACATTGAACAAACCAGTAGATAAATCGCCCACAAGATGACAGAACATTAGAACGCAATCTTGCAATTGGATTACAAATCGGCAGTAATCAAACATGTTATGAAGAACGATCATCACATCTATTGTACTAAAACCGACAGTTGTGTGGCATTGTAACGCATGCTGGGTAAAAATAATGAATAAAACATAATACATGGTATACCAGTATTATTAGTACAAATTTTAACTTGTGAATATACACAAGTTAAAATTTTGGCAACATAATATCGATATACGAGTGGAAAGGGTTAAATCTGTATGTTCTAAATTTAAAATGGAAGTGAATATAAATTACTAGTCACAAATATACATTATGGATGTTTAAACTAACTTATTATCATTTGTTAGTGGGATTGCTTTCCCACCAGGCACCAATTCATGGGTCACTATATTACCCAATCTATCTTCATCTACTGTAAATGACAGCTCAAGAGTTGATATATCTCCCTATGTAGAAACAGTAATGCACATGTTAATAAAATATTTATTTATAGCATCATATTTAAATGATCAATATAAAACCTGATGATGTTTGATAAAAGTGAGACTTCGATAAAGCTCTTTATCTAAGGAAGGCAACTCATCGATCCAACTATAAAGGGCTTGTTGTGTTTGACCCAAAACTTGACTCAAGAAGAATGATGCAAATGGTACATCCACGACAATACCCTGAGCAATAGAGAAATTGTACATTAATACATACGATCAAGTATAAAATATTTATTATTAAAATAAAATTGTTATACCTCGTATACAGCTTTACCGAGCATTCTACCTACAAATTCAAAGAGTTGTAAATGAGAATCATGAAGGGCAGCAGTTGGAGATGGATAGAGCCTTGATTCAGTGGTTGCCCGAAATAAATCCAAAGATGGATCAAACACAAGCTTTATTGTTTCCTCCAGAAATTCTGAAATTACAAGCATGATATATATTTATTTGTTGTGGTTATTTTTTAAGTAGTTTATTTATATTGCACAGCAAACCTTTAAAAACTCCATCTTGATCTATTCCTGCTTCATCGAGACCCTGCTCATTAATAAATCTTACACGAATAACACCCTTGAGTGAATGCGGAGGCAATGCAGCTAATTGACGATAACCATCTTCTACTACGCGACGTCTATGTATGGTTATCAACGTAGGTCTTGGAGATGCACAAGCCTGTTCCTGTCAGACCAAGTACAGCTTTTTCATTAGCCACACTTCGCCTAAATAGCTGCACTCTTTCAGTATGTGGAATTAATATGTGGCATTTTTTGAATTAAAACCTATCAAATTAAAAATAGACAATTAATAACAATATATACGTTAATTTATTACAATATTAAAAAATATTATTACATGAGGGCCTTTTTTGCCTCTATCAAGATCAGCGATGAAAGCACCAAAGCGTAAATCGCGTGCCAACCAATGTCCGGGTGGTGTATAAGAACGACGACAATCGCGTCGATATAATACTTGCAACAATCCATGTAAAGAGCCAAATAATCCGGGTCCCGTTACACTTTTAGTATCTATAAAAAACAAAAACATATATAAACCAATAACATAAAACTTATTTATTTCTGTATTTGAATAATGCTTACCGAACAAATTTGAAAGAACGCCTTTGTAAAGGAATACGTTAAAAAAATTAGACATTGTAACAAAATCAGACAATTTAAATGGATGCTGTTGTTCATACATTTCCATGTCATCTAATATGCTGGAATATTAAAAAAAATATTTAAGTCTTTGATGTGATAGATTATAAACTCATTTTAACCTGTTAAGTGGGCATGACGTATATATATACGTCCAACGTAAACAGTATTGAAATTGGTTAGGACGTATAAATACGTCCTCGAAATATATATTAAGTCCTAAAGCAGATGTGGATCAACAAGTTATAGGACTCAACATATACCAGGTGGGAGTAAGTTCGTAGCGTATTTATACGCTTTAGTTTTATAACAATTTTTTGCCAAGTTTATAATATTCATTCGATAGAGCTCTTTCTGTCTACAAATCTGTGTTAATCATTTTTTTCAATAATTTAATTTTTTATTACCTTTGAGTCTTAAAAATGGAATATCTAAGAGGAAAAAGCAACATTTTCAACATTTACTCTTCTTCGCTTTTCATCGAGGTCAAAAAGCTGCTGAAGCAACTCAGGACATTTGCAACATATATGGAGAAGGTGTCATAGATGAGGATGCTCGAAAGGAATGCTACAGTCAACAAGGAACTCTACATAGATCAGCTACACCGCGTGAAAGAGGCTATAAAGAGGCTAGGCTAAAGGATTCCATCGACAAGGCCAAACTATACTCCTTCACGACAACACCAGGCCCCATGTTGCACAAGTCATCAAAGCCACACTCCAAAAACTGGCTCAACAAATTCTTCGATACCAGACTGGGCGATTTTTGGTAGAACGGCATCGACAAATTGGTCGAGAAGGTGGGAGGAGGCAGTAAACAGCAACGGCGAATACATAATTAATTACTTTATTATTAAAACTATTGATATTTGTCTAATTAAAAGTTTTTAATAAAAATGCTACGAACTTATTCCCCAACCTAATATTTTGAGGACGTATATATACGTCATGCCCACTTAACAAGTTAATCTCATTTAAGATACATACGTAACATAATGCGTCATACAGTCTGCAAATAAAATCAGGATTTGGAATTCAGGAGCAGTTGCTTTAGTATTTATCGCAAGAAGATCTAAAAATGATTTAAGCCCACAATTTGGTCCCAAAGAGCATATGAATGTCCATAAATAATATAAAATCATATCTTGATTGCATAAACCTGCAACAAAAAAAGAGATTATTTTAATACTAAATATTTAGATATTTTGAATAATATAAAGTATCAATTACCAGTTAAAATATCCAATTTTAATTGAGTAAGAGTTGTTAGAGCAGTTTGATACATTGAACATATGAGGGCTATGTTTGTACATTCCGGTGAACCAAGTTTTCTAAAGTTCTTTGTTGAGTTGGACCTATTTTTAAAATTTAATATAAATCACATCATTATTTTTTCTACAATTCGTAAAAATCAGTTTCGATCAATACAGCTAAAAAATAATTATTTCATTACTCATTAAAATCATAAATGAATATATTTTGTAGCACCTATTTGTTCTAGCTTCAAATGCACGACGAATAAAATTGGTAGATATCCCAGTTGAAGAAGTGCTTGACGGTGCTGGACTAGGCGACGAATCAATTAAACGAGTTAGCGGCGTTGCAAGGAGCCTTCTCAATAATGCACCGCTCCATAATTTTGCTAATTGTTTGCGTGAATGTCCAGAGCCCATTCCACCTCCTTGACTGACCCATCCGAGGACCGGATGCCAACTACTGAGATTGCTTTGTTTATTAACCACCAATTGTTGACACGATTCCAAAAATCGAGTTACGACAACCTAAAATATTTTTTAAATATCCACATTATTATTATTTATATAATTAACGAACAACATTATTGCGAGTAAATTTTCATCTCTTACTACAAATGAAGGAAAATAAATTTCACAATTTGCTCTTTCATCTATGCTGGCTAACTGGATGAGATTAGCTAAAAGACACAATGCATCGTTTCCTTCCAATGTGTTAAAAACCATACGGAGATTTTGATCTGCGCTTAAGAATTCAATGCACTTATCGAAGATCAGGTGCGATTTGAATACTGTTAAGCACTGAAATATAACAATACAATATGAGCAATCTAATATTCATTTACAATATAATAGGATGTTTATTTTTGGTGCAGTTACCTCTGGTGTTATTTGTTCCATATGATATATAAGGCCTGGAACGGACAGTATTTGAAGAATATACATTGTAAGTAATTTTTCAGAAAATTGTGACGAAATAAGTGGTCTTAGCGATAGTGTAATAATTGCCGTAAGAGATACGCTTTTCAGGGCTACTCTTTCTCGACATAAACCGCGTAACATTAACGACTGAAAAAAATATATAATTAATATAACTTAAATAAATAAGAATCAGTTTTAAATAGTAGCAAGTATACAATTTTTGCTTCAATACCTTTAAAACCAAATAATATCCTTTATGAAATAAAGCCCCCATTATATTGGCACACAATTGGACCATTCCATTTCTCAATTTCTCCAAATTTTTTAATTTAGTAATCGCCCATGTATTTGTTGCAGTAAAAGCCACTAACGTATGCAAATGCAATAATATAATTTGCATATCTGTTGGAGATTCAGGTTTTAGTGTTTCTAAATATTGACAACATTTATGTAATAAATCTTTTATATGGGAAATCCATGGGATGCTGAAAAAAAGCATACAATTTAAAAATATATACTATCAGTTCTGGTGTTATATTATATTTAATAACAGTGAAAATTGTATGAATTATGAAAGGATAAAAATATTTTTTGGCAACAAGGGTTGGCAATAGCAGTAGTTATTTAATCTTCCAGTTTAAATTGTTTTTTATGAAAAAATGAATGCGAGAAATTATACAGCATTGTCAGGATCAAACGATTTCCACCATACTTGCAAACTATAAGATTACCTGTGTTCTTTCATCAGAAATACGCCGACATAAGACAACTTTACTGATTCAGATTGCACACTTGCAACTATATATCTACATAGGCGTTCAAATCGAACTTTATCATTTTTAAAATTGAAAACTAGAAACAGTTTTCGGGCAGCATGATAAACATCCAAAGCCGGCAGCAAATCTGCAGTGAGATGAGTGAATTCTTCATCTGTGTCTAGCGATGATGGAAACTGTTCATCAAATTGAGTCCTAAAAATAAAAATAAAACATTTAAAAATCTTTAATAGCTGTACTTCAACAATTTCTTTGAGAAATAGGCTGGATTGGAATTTTTAAAAATATGAAGGGGAATGAAAAATATTCCTATTGTAATCCTGTTAGATTTTATATATTTTACTATAGAATTTTTTTTATTTGGAGAAAAAAAATATTTTAATAAAAGCTGTACAATATAACTCAATTAAATAATTTCCATTATTATTTATAATCACCCTCCACAGACTAGGTAACTTTTTAATGCCTCTCTCGTAAAATTCGCCCGGTTTTCCTTTAAAGTAAGAATCCAAATGATTTTACACTTGTTCCAAGGTAGTGAATTTTTTATCGTGAAGCGAATGTTCTAATGACTTGAAAAGAAGTCAGTCTGAAGGTGCAATATCAGGAAAATACGATGGATGTTGCAACACTTCCAAATCAAGCTTCCTTATTTTGTTCTCTGTAATCCTTGCTGCGTGTGCTCTTGCATTATCATGCTATAATATTCTTCTTTGGTTGTTTACAAACACTGATCGCTTTTAGAGCATTTCCGCTTTTAACCTATCTGGAGGAAGTGATGTGATGACTTGCTATCACTAATTGCTTGCTGAACGAAACAAAAAATGTCAAATGAGATAGAATCGTCCTCATCCCAAACATAACTTGTCTACTCTAACTTTTTTGATTTATCTATATTATCAATAAATGCTACAAAAAAAAAAACAATAAAATTTCTAATTCCCAATTCTATTTCACTCATCTTCATTATTTACATGTTAACACATACGGTGCCATGTCAGCAGATACATGTGATCAGTATTCTTTCGCAGGAATAATGACAGAGCAATCGATCAAGCTTATCATTCTAAGATAAACAAGAATTGACAGAAGATGGCCACAAGTCTCTATTTATCCCATACGTTACAGTATTGAATTGCCTGTGAACTGGCACTACACACATAGCAAAAAATATGCATTACATATCTCTATCAAAATTTGAATGACCGCCAATGATTTTTAATTACATTGAACTTTATTTATTCATTATACATATGGAATTGATATTTAGAATATCAGCTTCATCATTGATTGTTACATTTGAAAACAGTTATGTGATGAACACACCCAGGTGACTTGCTGGGTGAGCGTCTAAAATTAAACTCGAAATCCTGCTGTTTTCAATACTGGTTCCATGAGAAGGTGAATATATGAAAATATAGACGAGGTGAATGTAATCCTTTTTAATGCATAAGTATTGAAAAAGTTCTAGTTCTGTAATGGACTGTTTGTGGCTGTACTCTGATGATATGATGCATTAACAAGTCACTGGTTTAACACCATTAAAGATATAAATAGCTCCGATAGACACAAATTAAGTGTAATGATTATTTAATTGAAAGATTGATTATTATTGAAGGAGTGGTTATTTCAAATCACAAAGATCGTTCAAATGATAAATGTATTTTAAATATTAAAGCAAATGCCAATTTTTTTGACAGAATCATGTGAGAATTAGTGGAGAGCGTGATGATTAGAATATAATGCCCCCATTATTTTCTACAATTAAAAACATTTTTCAGTAATAATGTATTTTGGGTATATTTTATACGAACGGCGATGTTAAGCCGTTGATTCTCTTATTTTAGAGCTCGCAATATTAAAACACACGTATCAAATAAGTGAATGGGTCGTTACCGAATTGTAAGAGCAAACTGTTTTCTGGCAATCCAGCCCCTGAATGCGGCTTGCAGGGTGGTAACGGCGACCACCTGCTCCATCTCCGCCATCCCGCCAGCGCCAAAATAACAATACCCGCAACAATTTTGTTGTGAAACGACTGACAGCCAAAGGCAATGTTGCCAGAGCGTTCGAGGTCTTAAACGCCGTTAAAAAAATACTGCTCTGAAATTGAGATTATTTTGCACCATAACATTTATTTTAAATACTAATTCTTAATTAGATATACCCTTTTATAGATATTACGTTACAACTTAATATTCCTTGTTATATTAAATTAAAAAATAATATTGTTTAAAATTATCCTTTCAGTGCCGACAAAAAAAACTGTATCTAAATAATGAAATATATTTCATAATAAAGGTATCCCGATCCTGAATCTCGATTGTATTCCAATAAATAATTAGACAAAACCAAATGCTATTCTCATGAAGCGCGCTACAAAACAAATTATTCGTATAATTAGTGTAACGCCAACATTCTAGTATTATTACATTCATAAACTATTTTTATTAAAAACCATTATATTTATAATCAATTATAATTATCATCCTAATTATATTGCAGCCTCATATCCATTTATCCAGGTCACCCAAATCCTTATTTATGTCTACCCTCATAATTATTGTAAAATCGGGATATTATTTTAATAATTGATAAATATATCATCAGATTATTAAATGATTTACAAGCTGTAGAAAGCAATTTGTTTCAATTTAAATCTTGAAATAGGTATTTAAATATAAATTGGATGATTGCCTTTTATTTCGCTAAGAAGGCTTCATTACATATTTTCTGAACATGAAAAAAAAAATGCGTGTAGTTTAAATGGTTTAGTTACAACGCGAATAGTGCTAACATCAAGGCGTCACATATAGATGACCCTTTACAAAAACCATCAGTTTAATGACAAACAAAATATTCGATTTTGATTGACGTTCGCCAATAGTTCGAAGCAGCGAGTTGCCATTCGAAAGCAAGAACATGCCTGGGTCGTGATTTAGACTGCATTAGCCGCTGAAGTTTGTTTTTCTTTCTAATTTATGGCAAGAAAATAAATGCGCTAGAATGTCATAAAAAATATGACTCACTGTGAGGGTGTTTATAATTTAGCTGGATGTATTGAATATTCTAATAAGATTTTTTATCTCAACAGTGACCTCCATTTTCACCAAAATATCAAATTCAAATCATTTGATAATAACCACTTGATGTCCAAAATAAGGATGGCTACTAAAAGCAAGATTTTGGGTGGTTTGAAAGTGAGCTTTCGGTTAAAAAGTCAACAAAAAAAACCAACGATAGCATAGTGGAATTGTAATAATTTATACTGAAATTACACATTGAGGGACAAATTATGGAACATTTCAACAGTATTGAATACGGTGATAAAATAACGAGAAAGTCGAAAACAACTTCTAGGATACACCATTTAGAGTTTTGGAGCGATCCTGAGATCTTTTTCTTGGGCGTTTTGAGAAGAGTTTTGAATCCCATTTGCTCCAGAAAGCACTTTATACTTTTCAACTACTTTCCAAGAAAAGCGTCTCAGTTTCTATAATTACCAAATTCACTATCGAAAAGGTCGCAAAAGCGCTCCTCGATATGTTCATCCAGGTGACCCGCTGGGTGAACGTTTACATATAAGATGATAAGGAAATCGTGCACAAAAGCTTCAAAATAAAAATTGCAAAAACGGTCAGTTTATATGTTTTGCATTAGGAAAATATAAAATCAATTTTTACAAAATTAATTATATAACATACATATATCTGGATCTGATTTTCGAAGCCAGGCAACTTGATGCAGAAAATGCACGCTCAGCCTCCACACTCGTTGAAGGTATCGTCTTCCGATATTTAAATGCTAGTTCTGCTGAAACACGGACTAAAACTTGCAAAATTCCAGGTTTCCCGAAAAATTATTTATTTTCGTCGCTGCAAATGAATACTTATATACTATACTTTGACGTGATTCGTAATTATATTACGGAGGAATATAAAAATTCTGATCCCCGTATCTATTTTATTTCATATCGATATTCGCATTATTAGAGTCGAGGTGTAGTAAATACATCACCGGTAGGGAAAAGTTAATATAAAAATGTAAAAAACATAAATGTATACATAGATTAGATCAGTGCTTCTTAAACTCATATAGTCCGCGGACCCCCTCTTGAGCAAAATTTCTTTCGCGGACCCCCTCGTGAATGATTTTTTTGACGATTCTATCCCAAGCTTTGTGACCTAATTTTTCCAACAAAAACATTTCTTGATCAAAATAGATCATTTTACAATGTTTTCAGTAAATAATTCGACGAAAATATCTTTTTCAAGTATAGATAAATGTTTTGTTTATATTCTCGCGAACCCCTAGTAATGACTTCGCGGACCCCAGATTAAGAACGGCTGGTCTATAGAAGTTAGAATAGCTCGCAGAGACGCCAGATCAGCCAAAAAATACGATGCTGAGATAGCTGAAGAATTGCTTTATGGAGCTGGAATCGCTGATTAGCAGTATATTTCCCCTTTCAAGCATTTTTTAGTACTTAAAACTTTAAACGCGCTTAAATTTTACGAGCTTATTTTACACATGGCTATGGCAGTTCGCAAAATCAGATCAAAATGTTTATTTTATCTTACTTTTTACATTAAAAAAAATACCCCCAAAAAAGGTGTTTTTTCCAAACTTTTTATCAAATCAGCGCCATTTTATTACTTTTAAACAAAAAATATTAATTAAGAGTTATATAATAGCGATACTCATACAGATTAGGAATCTTTTTGACTTTTTGTTTCAGGTAAGCCTGACGAAAAAACTGATGAACACTGCAGACTTGCATATTTTTTGACATGCCATTTTGATATTTTAAAAACGGTATAATATATATATATAAAACGGTCTGCGTTTTGCGCTCCATGCCCAGTTGCGCCCGTAGCGGGCGCTTCCTTCGTCACCCATTGTTACAGGGCTATAAATCAAGATAAGATTATGTGAAAAATATCCTTTTATATAAGGATCTATGAATGGTCAGCGAAATTATTATTATTTTTAAATAATATTTTAATAAATGTTGCAAGTCGTTTATTCATTGATGTCCGGTGATGAACTTTAAAAAATACCGAAAGATTTTATCATGTGTGTATGTTCATAGAAGGAAGTATCTTTAACCTTGTTGAAAGCTTCTTCAAACAGACTTCGATAGGCAGAATCTCTCAGGTTGTATTCGACTCTTAATCTTATGAAATATTATGCAGATTGCAGAGGTGTACGTTTGGTTAGGAGATGATGACACATCTGAAAGGCTTTACTCATATAGTTAATGTTTCATATATTTAAATATTTTTTACAAATGCTCTTAAACTTTCGCTTGCCAGAATGAAGATGTCAATTTGATATTTTAAAAAGTCGGTAAAGCTAGTGTTAAAAAGCTTTGTCTTTCAGCTATTAATCCAGCAGCCAAATAATTAACTTTGCAGCATTTATGTTTGAATCAATTATATATTAAATACAATAAATCTCTATAAATTACAGCATAATTTATAAAGTTTAACCCTTCGATTGAAAGAAAGTGAATGAAATTTCAAAATATTTCTCAATCGAATTTATTTAAAAATAAGATCAATGATTTTGATCTAATAATAAAATACAGGAACTTTTTAAGACAGCACAATTTTATTTTAAAATTTACACAATTAATATAATTTGCTTCTGTTCTATTTACATTTATTTCTAATCTAAGACTATCAAGCCGATGAAAATATAATCAACTACATTTCTGTAGATAGAAAATGAATCCAAAATCTTCAAGCAATCTTAAAAATATCATATGTACATTATAATCAGTCAATGGGTATAGTTACGCGATTTTTTGGCATTTAACGACTTAAAATTAATGGTTTTCTTTATGTAGTAATTATCTAAATTAATGTTAATTTTCTTGCAGTAGTGCCCGTATGGTGAATGAACTGCCTTTGGGTCGTTTTTCTTGTATAGATTGACATGCTGTTGGAATGTGCCATCTCGGTGCTAGGCGCCATTGTGGTACTGGAGGATGTAAGAATGATGAGACTAAAGGCTCTAATGGCCTATTTACATACTCTCTGTAAATCATACTCCATTCGGCCATTATACGCTGCCAATAATCAGGGTTTCCAAGAGTAAGTGGTGGAGCGTATGAAGTGTTAATTGGATGCTCGTTTTGGATGCATTCTCGAGGAGGACTTCCGCATGATGACAGAGATGGTGAACTCGAAGATTCGTTGCTGGAATCGGTAGGAGATGTTTGAGAGCAATCGAGTGGTAGTGTCTGAGGAGAAGGTGATTTCCTGATGCGAGGTTTTTGAATCGATCTCTTCGAATTTATCAACCGCTTTCTTTCGCCGTCCCTGAAGCCTCTGGCGTATGGATTGTTGTCGATTTTCAGCCTTGCAATGTCGTGGTTCTACAACAAGATCAACAAAAAATGGTCGTTATTAATTGTGTACAATAAAATTTGCCGATTTATGGACGAAGTAAAAAAAAGATTCGACAGTCAGGCATTAGATATGAAATGATTGCCATGTAAATAGCACAGATAATGTACGAAAATTACGTATCGGCTCATTGTTATCCTTTTCGTGATCTCAGTAAACACCACTTAAGGCCATAAAAAAATTGTTTCAGTCATAAAATCAATACGAAAAAGGACGAGATCAGATTTCATGTCGCGACAGCGTTTAGCGCCAGACAGACTAATTATCTGTGAGACCTGCACTTCTCATCCCTTGGCTTAAAAGGCTTTCCTTTAGAAAACAAGTGTGAGGCGCCGTCTTGTGTCTTTCGCTTACCCCCCGGGCGGTTCAACGTCAGTAGAACCCTTGCAAATTTTAATTTTTGCACCTCTAGACATCGACAATAGGCGGTGGTCAAGCGAAAAAATACCTCACAATGGGGGCGGCTTTTCTTATCTCCCACAAGCCCTTTGAGTATATCATTACCTTTATCAAAGGTTTAGAGATACTGACCAAAGACAGACGGCGATCTTGCATTTGTAACAATATGCTGACAAAACTGTCAAATAGCGCAGACGTTTTGAAAGCCGGGAGGCGCCAAATTGTTCCAAAGAGGAAATTGGTCCAGGAAACTCAAGACGGCCCTTACAAATTGTTAGAACCGACGAAAAGAATTCCATCTTACAAAAACAAATGTTCACAAGACAATAAATACCGGTTAATAAAATTCGCCTTGAAGATTCCTTATCTTTGTAATTTATCGCCGAGTAAAAAAGGACAAATTGAACAAATTTGCACGTCATAAAATTGAGCCAAACCCAAATAAATGAAGGATTTTTATGTGATATTCTTAAAATTAAATTCGTACAAATTAAGAATTTTCATAATATTATGATATTATAGTATGTGAATCATTATATTTTGGATTTATTGATTTTAAAAATAAGTCTTGAATAAAAAAAAACATACCTGATAGGCTGTGACGGCAATGAATTCAGTTTCAGGAAACGAAAAATATTTTTCAGCTGGACTATGATTCAGTCTCCTCACTTTGAGCACCGGGATGTATTTGTGCATTGATCGCAGTACTACCTGTTGACAAAAAGAAACTCAATGAATTCCACGCCGATAAGAACAACTGAGTTGTAAATTTTTCTGAAAGAAATTCATTCATCCTGGGGAAACAATAGCATCCTAGAAAATTGTCTGAGCGACGCATTCCTGGTGACCATGTGTAAGTTTGGCAATATAAGAGTATTTAATTAGTCGGTGCCTGTTGGGCGCCGCCACTAATGCCGGTGACGCCGGCGGCCCAGGGCGGCGCCCCTGTTGGCGCCCTACCTCTTCTGGAAACTTTTTCTAAGGGCTTGCATTTTAGCACTACATGATTTGCTACAGTCACACACCATATACTTAATTAGTATTTGAGCTTTTGTAAGACCACCGCTGCTTTGTTGGCTGTTTCCGGAACAGACTAAACATTTCTATGTAGGAGTAGGAGAGTAATATCTTGATAAGCGTCTGCAGACGACTTCAAGTAGTCCGACAGATTCTGGGAATATTTAGCAAGATTCCAGCAAAAGCATATAAAAAATGTACCGATCTTAGATAAACATAATCTATATGAATCTTTGGTGTGTAAAAAACGTCGCATAAAAGTATCGTCAATGAAATAGCATTATATTATAATTTTAATAGCATATCCATATTATAAATAAAATGTCAAAATAATGCATAATACATTCAGAGTATAATCATACAAAGTGTACTCAAAGACAATGAACTACAAATGTTTGCTTGATATTTTTAAGAGAAACTCACATCACAAGAGATGAATGCTAATGAATGAAAAATAATATCAATATACTTGTAATAAGAGATAAAAATTTGCGAAGATGTTTGTTAGATAGATTAATACAGGTAATCCCAGTTTATTGCGACCCCGATGAGTGTAGATTCGTTATAGTACGATTTTTCGATATTTTTGGTACAAATAATCAAAAAATAAATATAAGATGCTATGAGAGTTTGGCGGAAAAAAATTAATATTATGAAAGCTATCAGAAGAAGCTATCGAAGAAGCGTGGAATAAAATTAACCAGTTCATAGAGTATCCATAGGGTGTTCGGAAAAAGCGAAATTGTTGACGATCAAGTCTTTTAGCGATTTCTGGAGGCATTGAAGGTCAATGAAGCTCTACAAAAATTGACTTTATGCTGAAATTTATCTTTAAAAACGATCAAGTCATTAAAATACTTACATTTCCCGTGGCATCATAGCGATCATTCGTTAGTTTGATGTTGTTGAATTTGAAGGGCCGCGACCAAAGTGATGCTGGTGCAGGACTCAAAGAATGTTTTGCTGCCGGAATAGCCGTATGAGGAGGAGCATTAACATGTCGATTTCCTAGCGACGTCGATGTTATCCATTCTCCCCTCGTGCGCGACCAGCGTCCACTTCCCAAAGGTCTCAGCTCCAAGGAAACCGAATATTGGACCTTATCTTCCAAGCCATGCAATCGAAAGCCGGGCACGGGGAACATGCATCTAGAATTGAGCGAAAAAAATATTTAAATAAAAATTCACGATCCATATGTAACGATGCGAGCAGCAAAAAATGGAATGCCGAGGGTAAAACACCATGTGATCTCGAGGAATGGCCAGCTAAGCAAACAAGGGTAGTCCACCTGTCGATGCATACGGAAGGTGCTGGCCCAATAAAACTATTAGATGCCTCTCAAAACCTTTTATGATATTTGAAGCTTTTATTGACGGCCAGATATGACATCCGGTCATCAGAATGCGAGACTTGCTAATGTGAACGGCGACTGTGATAAGTGGCCACCAACCATGGTCGTTCCGACGACATGTCCGCCTCTCGTTTATAGCATTCCTTGCATTGCTACAATTTGATATTTTACCCCATGACATTATAATTAGTGGCATAACGGATCGATTCGATTAAATAGATATCAACGAGCGAGTATTCTTCAAACCCTTCATATAGTGATACAAGCCACGAAGATGGCAATCCTAAAATAACGTCAGCTTAAGGTTGTTGTATCTCAGTGTAAGCATTCATTTTACTTTTAAAAATACCCAGTGCATCAATATATAGTAAAACTACATTCATTTCACACAAATACTAGTGGCACCATCTCATAGATAAGTATGAATGGCGTCTCGCCAACCTCCGCCAGAATTTCGACTTATCGCCGATAGACACTTGAGGAACTGTTAAGATTTCCATTAACAGAATAAAGAGGAATATGCTAAAACGATTATGTCCCAAAAACAAAGCCATCTGAAGTGTGTCGCGCCGGGGCTAGACGTCTTGCGGCGGGATGGAATCTGGCGACACCTTTTTTTGGAAAAGCGCCCGAGCAAACAAACAATGGGCAGACCCTAGTATTACTTAACAAAATACAGTGCCATATTTTAGTTATTTTTTAGGTCAGCATTTGTCGGTTGTAAAGTGGTAAGACAAACAGCAGGGGCGTCTGGGGGTGGAGCAGAACGATACAGGCCTCCCTACTTTCGTAAACAACCACAGAAACAATATGGCCAACGTGATGTGCCTTCGAAAATTTTACACACGCAAAATTAACATTGATTCTTATAAAATACCATAAACTTGGCAAGTTAGTAGAGGCAAAAAATGGTTTAAAATTAAGAGCTTGTCAACTTTTTTTTAAAATACGAACATAAGTGCGAACAGGGGATCATAATTTCTGGAATTTATTCGTTTATTAAAATTGGAGCAATTTTTTGTATCCTCGTTATAAATTTGGATTGTTTTAAAATCGTTATTATTACGTTATAGCAATTCAATTGTGTATATCTTTGTAACATAAAAATCGTAAGAAAATTGCGTATATAATCAATCTTATGATTCATCAAGGGATGAAACAATTAATTTTTAGATATGTTGAGTTTAACTCTTGTTATAAGAGGATTTAAAATGTATAATAGTATTGAGTTTTCAAATAAATAATTTTCAAAAAGGATTTTAAGAAGAAATAAATACTGCGAAAAACTGCATTTTCAATCTCGATGAATCTTATGGAAGCAATATTTCATATAAACTGAAAAATTATATATTTCGTTCGTACATTTTTCTGTATAATATTGCTTGAGGATAAAAAAGACATATTTAATATATTTAAACCAAGGGTTGTAAATCATAAAGATCACATACAAGAATCTTAAAATCATTTCGCTTGTAAACCGCACAAATTTGAGTATATTTACGTACAAATCCGATCTTATCGGGTTAATAAATTGGGGTGCTCTGGAAAAGCTCAAAGTTTTTGCTCGAAATTCAATATATGTTAAAAGATAGTTCATTGGGCATACAAAATTCTATGGCATTTGATAAATTTAAGTGGTTCGGATATGATAAAGGAAAGCATTGATCGAGAAATGGGCGAAATTCCGCTCGAAAGTGTTTATGATGAATGTGATTTTTGGACCCGACGGCAGTCGAGAAGAGCCATTTTGGTGGCGCTATGGAATGATTACAACCCTCAGTTGTCGCCTGTAATCTCCGAGAGATTATGTTGACAAGAATGAGTCGTTAAGTGTTTGTTTTAGTGTACGAAGGCGCCAGGGTTGTCAGGGTATATACACCCACTCGAAACTGACAAATAACAAGCCTACTGCCTTATCAGCTAACGGGAGCCAAGTGCTGAACGTCTTTTTTATATATGAAAAAGACTTATGGGGGCCTGAAATAGCTCATGTCATGAAGTAGAATTATGAAAGTGTTGCCTTTTATACGAGAGGCTTTAATCGGGCCGTTATCAAAGTAATAATTTGCTACCGGATTCTTTGTTGGAGACGTGCGTATGTTATCATAGAGGATTTCAATGGAGCTCAATGAAGCAAAACGTACTGATTTATGGCCGAGACGCAGCATGATTTTACAGATGTTGACCAATTTAAACAGAGATAAAAAAGGTTATCTTGGGATCGTTTTATCTTAAGTCCTTGCATATTTTATGTTCAATATGTTTTCTAACATACATATTTTAAAGCCTTCAGTGGATACATTGAAACTTATTCAACAAAAAATTCAATGAAAAATAGCACACGTGTGATAATATTTGGCGTTTAAAAGCATTTAATAAAATATTATTAATACCAAGAGGTATTTAAATACATTGAAAGAATTTAGCATGAATAGCATATTATAGGATTATACCCACATAAGTAGGATTAACAAATATTCCTTGACCAAATTTATTTATCCAATAGTATAAAAAATAAATCCTAATCCTCTCCCAAAGTCGATAAGTCTTTCCATGTTTATTACGATTGCTTGAGTATTTTAGTAACAAAATATTTGATTAACATACGTGAAAATTTTATAACGCTTATGTATTATATTTATCTTAAATGCAAAGATCACACAAATAAAGATATGGTACATGTGTGAAAGGATTAGAATTGGGATGCGTAACATTTATATAACATAATTTGCGCACAATTACTTTAATTGCGGATGAAATTGCGATTATTAGCTTTTATATACAATGGCAATTTCAAATCGATCAATGATTTGATAAAATTATATACATTTGCATATCGATTCGTAAGATGAAGTACAAATTAAAAGAACTCACCGTCCATTCTTCGTGATTATCATCTCGGTGCCCAGTCGGTGGAATTGCTTCCAAAGATCAGAATTTATTAGTTCCGCTTCACAATCCAAAGTCGAAGACGTATTTGGATCTATAACAACATTGAACGGACATGAGAACAAATCCAAAAAAATAGGGTTCTCCTCCGGATTTCGCAGAAAATCGACGAAGAAACATGTGGCATTTTGTCGGCTCATGTCCAATTTCACAACAAAAAAATTGTATTTATTTATGACCCATCTTTGAAGACAATAAATTAAGCATATGGTTCTTTATGGTTGTTTCACAGATTGTTAAGAATTTGCAGGAAGGTTTACGACAAACAGATGTGGAAGACAAAAAGACAATTACAAAGAATCCGACATCGAGTTGGCTTTAATGTTGCAGAAAATAAACATGTGCTTAAAGCCGACGATGCTTTCTACAGATTATTTTGCATTTAACAAATTTATTCTCGCACAAATTTTAAGTAATCATACATGATGATTCCAAAAACATGCACCATATACTAACTAAAGCCACTAGTTTTTATGTTGTTTATTATCGAATTTAAAATATGTTATTATAGCAAATAGTTTGATAAAAAACGATAAGCATATGAAGGAAATAATCAAATTGGCAATTACCTGAATTGGCGATGTAAGGTTCCATCATCATATTTCCATAATATGCACCAGCGGCATGAGCACCCTGAGCCAAGTTGTTCATCTCGAAGTAATTCATTGTCGTCTTTCAGACGATTTTCAGCGGCGATCGTTTGCAGAAAAGTTGTTAAGCACACACACTCTTCGGTAAACCGTTCGAAAGGCACTGACAAGGGCCGCAGTAAACAAACAGCAACTGAAGAAACTGGGTGGAGTCAGGTATAGAACCACCCTCGGTCTCTACCATTGGATGCGATGTGAGATACCCCGCCTTTTTTTTTTAGAAAAAAGCAAACAACTCATGAAATCTGATTACATATGTAAACATTATGTAAACAATGGACGCAGATAAAATTAAGTAATTTTTCTGAAGAAGAAGCATATGAAAACAATGATCAAATCCGTACATAAAATTATTTTTAATCAGTGATCAGTGATCGTCAATATTTGACAATGAGATGCGATCCAACTTTTATTTAATCGTTCTTCGATTTTATTACGTAAGTTCCACAAACTATTAATTTGAATTCACTATGATCAAGTTAATTAAATCCTTATGATTAAACTCATATTTTGCGGAATAATTCTTCAATCTCTTCAATAATTAAATCATTCACCCTTTCGCTTTCTTTTGAAAAACTTTTTTGAAAAGCTTAATTATATGAATTGTTTTTATGATTATCTTTATCTAGTATTTTTTGTAGGAATGATAATTAGTATGAATATATCAAAAAGGCTAATTAATCGTGCTAAACTTTTTGATCCACGACCGAAAAATATTGTATAAATTCAAATGTGACCAACAAGAAAAGTGGTTCATTTTTTGATATCTATTTTTGAACAATTTTTGATATAACCACATTTACCCAATTTTTGTTTTCCGGTGTTGGTATTATGTATCAACTTCCCTGATTTACCTATAGGCACAGAAGGCGCGCACCTCGGGTCTTATAAATTTTAGAAGCCCTCGAAAAGTTTTTAACCCACCGAATAATTCAAGAAATCGTTGAAAAAAGACGGTTTCACTTTTACGCGACATCGTCGTTGAATTAACAACCTTCAATGTAAAAACTAGGCCGTTTACCAATAGAAAGCCGCCAATATCGAGGGTCGAAAGAGAGTTGAATGTCAGAATTTGTCCCAGGCAAAAAAACCTAATACCTAAAACTTCACCCTCAAACCCTGTGTAATAAGCATATGAAATGTACCATTTGCAAATTGAATGATTTTACAGCTTCGTACAAGTAATTTGAATTTTTTTAACCTATTTGATACGGAGAACAAGCATTCTATCCAATGTAAATCCACTTTTCTGTCATAGCCTCGCAGCGCGTATAAAGCCTTTATGATGTAAATGAACCTTTACACTGTTGATATTATTTGTATTTTATTTAATTTAAGAATTTAGAAACAGTTTTCGCCATAGTACATAAAAATAAACATAATATTCGTTCATTTCTTTGCAAGATTTCGTCGCGTTCGACCTTTCCGCGATTAACATTGTTTTGCATAGTAAAGTTAAGTCTACACGTGCACTTGTGAATAATATACCCACCATAAATCTTAAAGTCTTAACGTTCAACTTGAATAGCATATGCTTTTAAATATTTTTGCCAATTGATGTTTGAATTGTTTTGTCTCATATCTTTATTTATTGCTGAACGTAAATCTGATCGAATTTGGAATTAAACGTTTTCATATATAGTCGGTCTCTCGGCTCATTTAGTTCTTACCAGCTATTCGTAATAGAGTGATATAGTGATATAGAGTGATACAAAAACATATTTTGAAAAAAAAACATAGATACACAATTTGATCAAATTTGTATATGGTGCGGCAGAGAAACTACCTTCTTTAAAACGCGCTCCCTGAAACGACATTTATTTTGAGAAGAGTGAGGTGGCACTTATTTGAAAGAGCGGGATTTAATCTCCTCTCCTCATCTCCTCTCCGAGGTCCGAGGACCCTGGTTCAAATGAAGAATAATAGTCAAACTACTATCGTCAACATACCTGTCGATATACTGGAAAGAATGGAGAGAAGCTTCAAAATTTGACTACATTGACCAGAACGGATTTTTAAAACATAACAAATAAAAACTTTAAATATTTCTCTGTAACATATTAAAAAATAAATTGAACCGATATCTCATATACTGTTTGTTATTCGTTTTTAAAATAAAGTAGTTTCCCTGCTGCACCCTCTGCATCATCATAATGTGTATTTTACAATGCTGAACTATCAATTGATATTTGAATCAATAAAATGAATTGTACGCTTGCATTGATTTTTCAAACAATAAAAGTGGGAAATATTATCTTTCGGATTGATATTTTATATTGAATTAGACAAGTTGAGAAATCGTTATCTACATTTGCATACGGTTCAATGATAAAATTTTTAATTATTTATATTTCAGTAAAAATAATCATTTAATAGATAAAAAAGTCGATCAACGTTTTAAACGATGCATAAATGAAGGGTTAATCATTTTTTTAAGATCAAAAGTGATATATTTATTGGAAGCGAAAATGTGTTAATAAAAAATGTTTTTTTTAACATATAAAATTTACATAAAAATTAATTGTTTGATCCTGTTAAATAAAAAACTTTAAATAAATTTGTTTTTGAGTAAAATTATAATAAAGTTAAATCCTAGCATACATAGTTCAGCGAAAGGTCTTATAAGCCGAGGGATTAAAAAAGGGTCTTTGTCGAAGTCGTAATATTTTTATTTGCGGTAATAGGAACTTATTTCTTAATAGGATTAAATTAAATTTGACTCAGATAAATGAACAATGACATCTCCTGATTTACTAAGACTCTTCAACATATTGAAGTATGCACAAATAACAGCAAAATAATGCAAACGACGCTGTAAGCAATGCATTCAAAGCGACGATATTCGTCACAAAAGGTAAAGGATAGCCTTTGATAAACGGTGTTGATTTATCGTCGTTATCAAAAGATTTCTAATTTTTACAGGTATATCCATTTATCATGGAGTAGAGTGGTAAAAATATTCAAAATAGACTATGAAATTTGTTATCAGTACATGCTGATAATGAAGATGAACATTTCAGTCTTCAGGTAAGTCTATTAAATAACACCTTTTTGAATGTACAAAATCATTGTTTTGCATATCGGCCAAGTGAAATTCAATTCAAATCCAATTTTGACAAAATACATTCCCGAATGAGCGTCATGACGTTATCAGATGATGTTAATTTATTCACATCAAATGCACTAAATATAAACCCTTTTAATGTCAAACAATAATATATCGCTTTTCGCGATAACAGCGAAAAAAGCTAGTAAGGATTGTCGTCATAATGTTTTTGCAAAGTCAAATGAAGTCGGAATTTTTATTGCACCATAGCGTCAATGAAACACTAACAATTACTTGAAATATTTTGATTTTTTATTTATGGACGTCTGTCCTATATGCCAGTGTTCTGCAACCTTTTCTCACCTACGACACACCCAAGCTCTTCCTTAAAATCCGCGGTACATCAAAAGCTAAAATAATAGATATTGATTTGATACAAAAATAAAAAAAAAGTGTATTAGATTTTTGTTTTTAGAAAAAGTATATTTGAAAAATACGGAATATTATTAATACACTTGTTGACAATTTTGCCACATAATCGCCATCCCGTTTAATGTATGTGGTAAGCTGTGGCACGAGCTTCTTCATGTCCTCCTCGAAGAACTCTCCCGCCAGCTCCTTCCCCCATTTCTGAACCTCTTTCTGCTATTGCTCGTTGATTGAAGATTTAATTTTATCCATGTTTGCCTTTAAGGAGGCAAAAAGATGACAATCTGAAGGCGCTAAGTCAAGGGAATACGGGATATGATTCAAAACATCCCAACCAAATAAGTTCAAAAGCGCCTTAGTGGCATGGAACAAGCTCACTCCTATTGTCAGCATCCCCCTCCTTTTGTTTTGAATGCACCTTTTGAGTATTTATTAGTGTCTCATATTTCACGTTGAGCATTAATGGTTTCCCCCTGAGATATAAATTCGACCACAATGATGCCTTTTCGGTCTCAAAATTGTAGTTTTTAATTTTTTGGCAGATAGGGAATTGATGTGACGCTATTGTGACGATCCACTTTTTATTTCCAGTCACATTAGAGTTCAAAAATTCTCACCTTTCAATCCAACTTGCTCATAAAACTCGCGGGCTCTATTGACTATCTCGCACTTGGTGGAATTTCCTATCGAATCAGGAGATCCTCCTCTACCACTCAGTGTTGCCAACCCTTAAACCACAGTCCGTTATAGTCACAGTACACTTATTTTATGAACATGTACATAAAAACTATAATATATTTACTTTAATTCAATCTTAATCATTATTATAATGACTAATTATTTTTATACCAGCGCTTTTTTCAATTAACATAAAAGCTTTATATTCTTTCTTAGCAGAAATCTAGAAAAGATCTAATGGCATTATCTTATTTGATTGCGTTACACCTGTATCAGCTCAAGGTACATTGGTTGCGTAGCACTGCTATATGCCGCCAAGCCCCCAATATGAAAGTTGAATGAAAACTAATAAATCAAAATATAGCAAGAGGTGTTTTTTCCTCAATGTGACTAATGGCGAGTAGAAATCTTAGAAATGGGTAGACTTGAATGAAAGCAGTAAAATTGTTATCTAAGCTGAAAAAAAAAAACAATAAACAAATATTTGTATATTTAGTTAAAATATTTAGCATTCAAACTAACAATGTTCTATGAAATTATAGTAGTACTAGTTATTACATTGTTCACCAAATCAAGTGCCATTAATATCTTTAAGTTGTTGTTGATAAAAATATCAAAAAACTGTTAAATTTCATGGAAATATTTGGACGCTAATATTGAAGATTGTCTTATTGAAAGCGATGACTTGTGCACAGGGCCGTAACAAGGGCGTGACAAAGCAGGCGCCTGCCATAGGCACAACTGGGCTTGGGGCGCAAAACGCAGAATATCGACCCGGTCGAGAGTTGCACATGGTTTTTATTTTACTTAACCATTCTACTTTAGATGCATCAACACTGATTGACTCTGTCCGTTTTTATAATATATACTAAGTTGTCGAATCCCTCTTTTCTTCGTTATCGTTATGTTCATGTATGGCATCCGATCGCGAGCCGCTCATTCAGCGATCAAAAAAGCGGACCGATTGAGCATACAAACCTTATGGCCACTCCATCCTCTTTTAAGGCCTTTTGCGGCATTTTCTACGATATGTACGATCACGGAAGCGACGTAGCGTCTAGACACTTTTTATTATAGTATTTTTTTATAATAGTAGACGCCATCTATACATTAGGCCGGGTGCGTAATAAACATCTATATGTAATAAACATACATTATAATAGTATTTAATAAATTGTATTTGTAAGAGTATTAGTTAATTTTAAAAAATAAATCGGGTTTCCAGAGGCTCGCCTCAAAAATTCAGGGGGCCACATACATTTTAGCGGGTCTCTTTTGACCCATCGTGTAATCAATCTTTTAAAATACACGAGTTCACGTTCTCTGTCAATCTCCGAACTGCAAGACACTCTCCATCTCTATCTCTTTCCGAGCTCAACGTATAAGAATACATTTTCTGAATCACTGTAATCCGATCGCAAATATGCGATTAATCTCCTTAAAAGGTTAATTGCGTCAAGGATCTAGGATATGTGTGGAGGTATGTGTTATCAGAAATAGTAATATTTATTATTTGCGTAGCCCGACGGGAATGTGTTAAGAACAGTTTTTGTGCAACGCGCCAAACATTCATCACCAGACTTAACGCTATCATTCTCGTCAAAGGCGATTATACTATAAAATCCAATATAATCTGTAATTTTATTAAGAACTTGAGAAATATCTTTTTTGTTAGAATTATTTTTGCCCTAAGAAAACCTTATAAAAGCACAAAATTAAATCAAATACAAAATATATTGCTTAAATGTATTTAATTCTTTAAAAAGGTAATAAGTCTGTGAAAAATATTTCATTTATTGTAGTTTTTCTATCCATTCATTATTATATCCCCATTCAATAATAATACAATAGTAAATATAGGAAAACCTGTAACATTTTTGAATAGACTCAAGTTATCTTATAAACATCACTTTTCAATTTGTACAAAACTAGTTTTAAAAACTCTGGCAGTCTTTTGGAGAAAAAGCCTAAAGCAAAAATAAACTTTTTATATTTCGGACGGTATTCCCTTCAATAAATTGTTTTTAAATACAATGTTAAACAAATTTATAAACAGTTATATAGAGCAAGCGGTAATTGAGATAAATAGGATTTATAGAAAAAGTTTTAACCATTTTTTGTCATAACTTTTGGATTTTAACGAATTTCAATCAAGCTAAAATTAGATAAGACAATCTATAAAATTTGTTTGTGTCTTTAAACAATTTTAGGCGGAGGTATTATTTAAACGACACGATAGACGAGCTTTATTGAATACAATATATTCTAAAATGCACAGAATTGTATTAAATCTAATTTAGACATTTTTTGTACTGATACTTTTTATCGGGATACCAAATATTCAAGCCATAAGGAATACAAATTCACAAGATCTATTCGCTAGCGAATTAAATAGTTTTCTGATTACCAAGACATCACTTACAACATGTCAATTTATATTATAAAATCTAAGAGTATAAATATGATACAAGCCATATATGCAAATATAATATATAAACATAATGAACAATGTGCAAAAAACCTATTTTTTGATTATTGCTTTCATGAAATTCTTCAAAATCTATTATTTAAAGAAGCAGATGCAATATTAAATCTCATAATTGCTCAGTATCCATTGGTATTTATCTTCAGTCAGTTTTAATATCCCACATTTAATTTTTCTGTTATCTCCAATACCTAAACGATGCATAAATTCCCATATTTTCATTTAAATAACAAAATATGTATATTAACACATTGTTCTATAATAGAAGTCTACGAAGCACCAATTTATTCATTTGAGAGCTAAAAATAATATTATTTATAATGTGATTTAATAAATATTTTAAGGATTGGGGAATTAAATGCATTCAGAATATGCGGGAAAAGATGTAATTGACTTTGAGGATACTATTGCCATATGCATTAGCTGCATGGTTTATTCCTTTTTGTTGTATAAAATAGAATAGGTTTATTGTTTTACATATATCACAATATATTAGTGTATTTTGTCAAATAATATACATTTTTACCAAAAGGAGATCAAGACTGATAGTCGTCATAATCGAGAGTGGTCAGTAATCAACGTAACAAGCTAATTTAATCTGCTCTCAAGCAATGATTAAAATCCGTTTACATATTTGAAACAATTACTATAGCTCGAATATGATTTCAATTAAAGATATAGTGTTTTCAAACCTTTATTCATATTTACATAAATATTTATTTCAAACTCAAAATAATTTTAAAGCTGCTTTACATTGTTTTCAAAATTCAATGATATTCCAAAGAAAAACCACCGTCCACCGCTCTTGAATTTATAAAACATTCGTAATATGTATCTTTGCTCCGAACTTGATAATAAATATAACAATCGGAAAGTTCTGATATGATAAAGTAATGATTTTGCATCTGGTTTATTAAAAATTATGATCAAATGTAGGCACATTGATTTCGGATGAAATCATCTTTATCTATAAAATATACGGAATACAAGCGAATGTCAAAATATTATATTGTGCGTATCTCTAATATTATATTCGTACACATATTTTCACCAAAAACAACTAATGTAAAATGAGTTTCTTCGAAAATCAGAAACTTATTTTTTCCACAACAATTACTTATCAATATCCAATTTATAAAGCGTCTGTTCGCTCGTTTGGTGTTGATGGAACATTTGTTTGTAAAATAATGAGTTATTAATTTTAATATCGTGATTTCAATGCATGTAAAACACAACAATGTGAACAGAATATATATTTGTATTTATTTCAATACTATTGTTACAATAGCAGAATAAGCATGTGTGTTTTCTAATAGAACACATATATTTTTACAAAAGATAAAAAACTGCGTTAATCGATTTTCACATATTGAACTATCATACAAATTAAGATGGCACAATTTTATTATCCTCTCTAGGAAGTAACATGTTTTCTATTGTCGAAAAATCAATTTACATATTTGCTGTATTTAAATTGGTCAAATGTATGAGGTGGTATTTAAGCTGGTTGCGTATTCTTCAGTAACGTTTAAAAAAGCACGTTAATTATCAGCAATTTTCTACATAGAATTTGTCACAATAATGTCAGTATTTGCATAAAAACTTTGTTTCGTCTATTGTTTTATGAATGTCCTTCCAATCATTTCAGAAACATTTTATTATTCTCGGGTTTGTATAAACATTTTTAGTAGGCTTTGTTTTGTATATCTGAAATGATCAAAAATACACAAGTACAGAGGTAAAAAATTATAAATAATTTACAATAGACGCATTTAATTTTCCATTTATAAAACATATTCAACATTAAATATTTCTAATAGAGATTATCCAGCAACTAAATCTTGCAACTGTTGACTAAGTTCAGCCGCGTCCACGTTCTGAGGTTGTGGCGGATTGGGCGCCGGAGCGGGAGTGTTTGCTAAGCGCGTGCATGCCTTCTTATGCACGAACCAGTGAAGTCTCTGACATTCTCGATCGCAATATTGAACAGATTTACACTTGGAACATTTTTTTGCTGGTTTTTCCTCTCCGCAAGTATCACAGTAAGGTAGAGAATTTGCAAAACCTCTTTGACCGTTGACGGCCCAATCTATGACCGAGACTGTGCTCGGCGAATCTTTCTGCGTGAGTGTGCAAATCACTTGACGAAACACTGCCGATTGCCTGAAAGGGAATTTCCTAATTCCTTCTTTAAGAAAACCATCTTGATATTCGCAAGTGACACCGTCTTTTCCGGGTTTAAGCAATTTTTTTGAAAATAATTCTACAAAATCTAATTTCTTTTCTTCTGAAGAATCATCCTTTTTCTGCTCTTTAGACGCAATATGTCTTTGACGTAGATCATGAATTTCGCCCACTAGATAAGAGAGGTAGTGTAATTTAAACGATATTACGTCATCATTATCTCTACCGCCGTTCATTTCCTTTTCGGACATGACTTCTAAGACTTTTTTTATTTGTTCTAAATGATCAGACAGCGCGGGAGATCTTTGCAAGTTGAGAGCTACTCTGACCGGATTTAGGTTGACCTCGAGTATAAATTTATGAAATTGTTCAGCGATCACCGGTGGCAGCATCGGGGCCGTTTCAGATCCTTGCGCTTTAGTGAAAAAATCTATGCTGGTTTTAGGAATGAAATTGTTTATTTTTGCTACTACATGATAATTTCCAACGAAGGCTGCCATTTGAGCTGCGGTTCTGCCAACAGTATTCCTGGCGTCGACTTTCACGCCAGCGTTCATTAAAATTTGACATACTTCGGCATTACCAGAGAGGGCACCAAAATGAAGAGCGGTATAGTTGTATTCGTGCTTTCCAAAATTAGCATCCGCTCCCTAAAACCATAAATTGATTGCATGAACAATTTAGAAAATATCCGTTTGAAGTCCTCAAAAATATCTACTTTAGAAAAATTGTTCTACGGATGATGAAGATCGACATTGTTTTGTTTATATTGAATCAAACTACCCACTATTTTGAACTATTTACTGTATTATTATGAAATGGTTAGATTGAGGTTAATATTATTTTTACTAATAAACATAAGATGTGTGATTTAAAATAAGCTCTAATCTGTAAATATGAATTTATTTTCCAAACACAATATTTTAAACATCCAGTTAGAATCTCATTCAGGACACGTTAGTAAATAAACATCCAATTTCTATTATAAGGATTATATGATGATGAATGTCATTATTTGAATACTTTGACAATTTAAAAAGCTTAAGCCGTTGTCTACGGTCTTAAGCAAAATATATATGAGCATGATAAATGGAAATTATATGCTCAGTATTTTGGCGCTTGGTATGAAACTTGACAACAGAGATGCGTATTTATACTGTGGATGATGTAATATATATGTTTGAAATGTCAAAAGGAGCAGATGGCGGTATTGACCTGATCGAGCAGGAGTTGCAGCAAGGCGGGGTCCCCGCGATAGGCGGCGTGCTGCAGAGGGGTCATTCCATTTTCGTCACAGAAATCCGCGGGCGTCTTGCGAGCCGCCAACAAAGCGCGCAACGTTGCGGCGTCTCCATTGGAGACGGCCGCGACGATACCCCGCTCTTCTTCGCTGCTCTCCATCGTTCGCAAATCTGCGACCTAACCTCTACGAGAACTGTCGTGCAGCGACGCTTCGACGCCGGATCGCTTCACCGCATCGCCAGTGTGTATTACGATTTATTTTTACCGTTCGAAAATAAATTTAAAATAATGTTCGATAATTGCAAGTGCGCAATAAATACTGGTGATAAAAATATTGATAACCTCGCGATATAATATTTTTTTACCACAATAATTTAATTTAATTTTAAAACAATGAAATAAGTTGATTAAATTTATTTAAATATTTATTTTTGAAACATTATTTCAAAATAATTTTATCAGAGGGTCGTTATGTTAATATTAATCAGTGTCTTGGCATATCATTATTAATAAAAGCTAATTACCATTTCATTGTAAAATTTACTGATTAAAGCGTGAACATCATTCTTGAATGCTATTTTAAAGATAATTAATTCATGCATAAAAATGTTAAACACGCACAAATAACCAACCGGTTTGTTGCATATATTTTCAAATTAAAATGTTTTATTTTTAAATGTTCATACGTATTTGGAAAGGGGGGGGGGGATGCATTAAATAAATGATCGAAGATTTAATGTATGCTTTCGAATTAAAATAAAACAGGCAGTTAAAATAAAACTTTATTCAATCAAGTATTCACAATGGCTGAAATGAACATTGATTGTTATTTTTTTAGAAAAAGACATGAAATTACACTTATGCTAGATTCCCATCAACATTTTTTATAAACATGAAGTACATAGTATATGATTATGTTTGATAGTTATATTACTTGGACAGCTAGACTATAACAATTAATATGTCCTATTTCTAGCAATAATGTGTACGATAAGAGATTGCATGATGGCTGCCACACGAATTTCTTATCGCACTATTCTTTAGTGTACGAATAAATCGAACGCCGCCAAAATATATTGCTCACTACACAAATTTACAGGAAGCTAATACACATATTTTTACTAATTTAAATATATATATATATAAAAATAATAATAGATCTAAACGAGTATGCTACAATATGTGGAACGTTTGTGATCTCACATTGCCCTTTGTGAGATTACAATTCCAATGCTTTCTAAAATGGCACACTCAAAATGATGTAAATGTTTTTTTTATTATTTTTTTTCTATATGTAGGTATATGAAAATCTATTTTATAATCACATATACAATATCAATTCATCACATTAAATATCATCAAATTCTAATATACTGAGATTATATCTTCAGTATATTACTATTATCTATACAGCATTTTGAGGAGAAGTTATTTCATTCTCCTGTTATATCGTTATATATATTTTATAATAACTAAAGGATATATATTATAAGTACGATACTCTTTGAAAAACTACATTGAAACACACGATTAACATATGTATGTGCAGACACATATTACTATTACATATTGATACTTCTTAGCATCTAAGCTTGATCGTGACGATCGTACAATATCGATTACTTCTACCTAAATATATTTCTTCTAGTTCAATAATATAACAAGCATATATGCAACACCAAAAAATTATTCTAACAACCTTTAAAACTTGGAAGTTTTCCAGATTTTGTTATCTTAACGAGAAAGAATGCGCTCGGCATAGTTATATTTCTTTACTTTCCTTAATCTTACGACATAAATATGGGTGTTAATTAGTATATGTGGTTAATAAAACATATGTGCAGTCGTTGTAAAGCTTAATATTTTAGGTGTATATTTGGGGCGCAACTAGGAAGGGATGAGTTGTCGCCCCGGGCGCTGACATCCGGGCACGGGGGGATCGTCGCACCGGCGGTAGGAGCGCCATCCGGGGCGCCAACTTTTAGGGGTTCAGGTTCAGGATCTCGAGGTTTCACACATAATAAAGCTGAAAGGAGAGGCGTGCGGTCACTCAGACGTCTTGGGGTTCAGCCTGTCGCGCTTCCGCCCCGGAACATTCCACTGCCACACCGTTGACGCGAGCTGCTTGGGTATCGCACCAGGGTGTAGTCAAAATCTTAATCCTCTGAAAATTCCTCAATAGTTAAATCAAATCACCAAGAGCACAAAGAAATCTGAACGCTGAACAGATACCTGCAAGAAAGTGCCCTTGGTCAGCAGTATTTGGATGATAGCAACTATCGGTATCATGGCGACGCTCGATCCAGCAATGCACCAGCCCAGAATGTTGGCCCATCCGGGATACACGTAGTCTTCATATCTAAGCGGTTCATATCCGATGAGGCCATATACCGTTATGAAAATGAGGAAAAGCGGTGCCACAAACTTCCAACAAATCCTCCAATAGAGACCCGGAGAAAAGCCGATCATATCGCGGATGTCGTCGCAGAACCTTTGAGTACCTGAAAATTCACCGTCTTTTATTGAAACTTCTCACAACAATAAAAATACTATGAGTTTCTTAAATCTGTGTGAAACCATTATTCAATCCCAATACGATTTGATTATTGATTGATAGATATTCATTAAGCTAATCCGACTCGGATACTGTGTATTGTGGTACAGTCGCCTATTTGCGATCGAAATCCAGTGATTCAGAAAGAGCATTCTTACACGTTGAGCTCAGAAAGAAACAGAGACGTAGAGTGTCTTGCATGTTGAGTGTAGCAAGTTCTTTGGATTCTTCGTTTTTAGAACCATTATCGTTGTTAAGACTTTTAGCAGAAATCTGAAATAAATATTCAATATCCTGCTTATCTACATCTCCTAGTCCTGCTGTTTCGATTAGATTAATTATTTGATCAACGAGTATTTTTTGTTGGGATAGCCTTTGGATACCTTCCATAACCATAGCTTCATCCATTTTTTTCCCCAATGGATTTTTCTATAGAATTAAGATGTTTAATGTGACTGATTTTCCATTGTCTTCTACACGTTGTTAAAATGGAATGAGATTATTTGAATATTAATATTTTTAGGAAATAATCTATGGGTGAGTGATGAAATTATCATTATTTTAAAACTATATTTAAAAAATTGTTGCGAATCAGTCAACCAGAGGTGGCCCTGTCTGACTTTATTAATTGCCTCAGTATTTATTAGTTTAGAACCAGGATATTAGACAAAACCTGAACCGAGACGATCGATCAGAAATATTGCTAGTTTCGATCTCTCAAATTTATTGGTACGGTGATTTTTTCCATACAAACTAGATTTGATGTCGAATTGGGATTTACGTTATGTTCAGCATATTTTGAATTTATTTTATTACATTAGGGAAACACCGAATTATAGTGATTCGATGATTACTTCATTTAATAAATCATTTGACGTATATAATACACATGGAAAATTGTTCTGTTTGCTTTGCTTATGACAACATACGGATGATGAACTAGATGTCTATTAATATTTTACATCTAAAAAAATCGAATTTACTATTGAGATTGAATCAGATACCAAATGATTTAGATTGTCACTATTTTCAAGAACTATAATGCGTTGATTCGCTTCATTTATGCTCTTCAATTTACTGTTGACAAGGTCAGATTACCTCGACCTTCTTAATCATCAAGCCCTTCACTTCCGCCAATAAACTCATTGAACAATGTATTTGATCCATTTTGTATCATTTTTGCACTTAATTTTAGTATATTGTATATATATACTATTTGATATATTTAGTATATTTAAATGAATGATTTAATTTAAGCATAATTATACATTACCATAGATCCAAGAAACAGCAATTGTTTCAAATAACACAGCAATCAGAATTGAATAACCAGCAGCGTAACGATCCAATAGTTGGAAGAAATAGAAACCACCCTGAGAGCAACTTGCAAGTCCTACGACGAAATACAAAGAAAAGAGACAAGCCACAAATATTTCTCGATGACGACCGATCAATGGAAATTCATCACTCAATGCTGTTATAATTGCTTCGGAGCCTCCAAACTGAAATATGATAAAATGAAGATATAATTCAATAATTTGGTTTAAACAATATATATGGTTTGTTTTGGATATTGGACTAACCGAGCTGTCTAAGCCGAGAGTGAGGAGCATCATGAAGAAGATGAGAGCCCAAAAGACGCTTCCTGGCATAGTAGCAATGGCCGCTGGATAAACCACAAAGACAAGTCCAGGTCCTTCTGTTGCGACATCCTGAATAGAACGACCAGATGCATGTGCCATGTATCCCAATACGGAAAAGATTACAAATCCGGCGACGAAGCTAGTTACGGAATTTATGACGCTCGTCAGCAATGCATCCCTATACAAAAACAAATACATGATCAATAAATTCATAACGAAAAATCACAATACAAATATTGTACTAAAATACACACTGATAGACGTTGTTGTGGTATTTGTTGTACGAAGCATACGCCAAAAGAACTCCAAATCCAGGACCGAGAGAGAAGAAAACTTGAGTAGCTGCATCGACCCATACCTGAAAAATCACTCAAATTTATCAACTTGTTTTTATATGACAGCAATTACATGCTAATAATACAAACCTCTGGATGAGTGATGGCATTGAAATTAGGATTTAGATAGTATAGAATACCATTAGCAGATCCAGGCAGTGTAACACCGCGTATCAATAGAACCAAAAGCACGGCATACGGGAACAACGCTGTGAACCAGACAACTTTTCCAGACGTACTTATTCCTTTCCACAATGAAAAATAGCAAATCAGATAAACGGCCAGAAGACAAAGAGCAAGATCCCATTTTATTTCGCCAAGATCGTGAAGACCGCCGCTCTTATGTAGCTCCAAGATTGCACGACTGTAAATTCACACAATCATCAGATCCATTTAGAATCACATATATCATAATACGGATTTTAATAAATAAAGACAGACTTGAAATATTCAGCAGCGGCTGATGCAAAGCGTGGTTTTGCAGTCGCTGAAACGGCAGCCGTCGGAGTACCGATGACGCCGTCCAGAACAGTAGAAATACCAGATGCCGTCGTGAAAGCGGTACTCGATGCAGCCGTACTATCCAGGAGAGACGATTCAGAAGTCCAAGAATGATTGCTGATTTGGGTTTCGTTTTCATTGCCCATCATTTCATACTGAAACGCCACCATATTTTGGGATCAAATTCGAACAAATTTTAGCAATTAAATGTGATTGGATCGTACCGGTCGGCATAGTGCAGTGTTCCAAGGGTTGTCGCAAGAAGTCCACGGTAGAAGATCAGTGAAGGAAGCGAAGAAGAAGCGGAGGGCCCAGGCAATGATGACATTATAGAAGAAATCTACATAGAATGCTATCAATACCACAGCGTATCCAATACCTTCAAACAGACAATCGAGCTTATGCATATTTCAAATTTAAATTGTTCTGTTAAAATCAAGAAAACATCAAATATTGAAACGATAACATTTTTAAAGCTTATTTCTATTGGATGGAATATTTTTGCTATCACCAATTATAATAATTTCATAAATTATTAGGTTGGGGAATAAGTTCGTAGCGTTTATATATATATTTTTTTACAACATTTTTTTGCTTTTTGGCGAAGTGTATAATATTCATTCGATAGAGCTCTTTCTGTTTTACAAATCGGTGCTACTAATATTTTTGAATAATTTACTTTTTTATTACTTTGAGTCTTAAAAATGGAATATCCACACTTAACGAAAACAACAAAGAAAATCGCCTTTGAATTGCTTCTCAACATCTCGCCCGCTATCGAGCAACACGTGATAATAAACAGCGTTTTTTGTACTGAATCGTCACGGGAGATGAGAAATGGTGCCTGAACATAAACATGAAACGAATAAAGGAATGGGTGGCTCCAGGAAATACGCCAAAGCCGAGAGTCAAGCCGGACCACCATCCAAAGAAGACCGTGATCTGCGTTTCGTGGGACTGGGAGGGCATGGTGCATTGAGAAATGCTAGAAAGGAATGCCACGGTCAACAAGGAGCTCTACATAGCTCAGCTACATCGCGTGAAAGAGGCTATTCAACTGAAAAGATTCCATTGACAAGGCCATCTATACTCTTTCACGACAACGCCAGGTCCCATGTTGCACAAGTCGTCAAAGCCACACTCCAAGAGCTCGAATGGGAGGCCCTTCAGCATCCGACATATTTTCCAGACCTTGTACCAACGGATTATCAACTTTTCCGCTCCCTGTCGAACCATATAAAAGGCGTTACCTTCAACAATGAAGACGATCTCAAAAACTGGCTCAACAGATTCTTCGATACCAGACCGGGCGATTTTCGGCAGAACAAATAGATCGAGAGAAGGGAGGAGGTAGTAAACAGCAACGGCGAATACATGATTAATTTATTTATTGTTAAAATAATTGATTTTTGTTTAAATAAAAGTTTTTGATAAAAAGCGCTACGAACTTATTCCCCAACCTAATACTTACGGGCCATGTATTAATATAAAGCACTCAAGCGTTTGTATTTATATTTAAGTTCACATTATGATGTATTGTTAAGTATAAAGATTATAGCATTCAAACTAAAGATAAAATAAATGATTTTAAAAGGGTTCATTGTGATTTTTACTTAAAACTCAATAAGATGGCACGCGTTTCCAAATGTATTATCGGCATTGTACATAAAACGAAATATCATCATTTTTTTTAAATTAATATTCTAAATGATAGTTTATATTCACTCGTTGATAAATAAACGGTTGTCGTTTTTGGATATTTTCTTCGTAGATAGTGACGGGTCGATAGTGTAAAGTTGTGAGATAATACGATTTGTGCGAAAAGGTTTGCACTGGTTGAATCCTCTAAGAAGGCAAGCTTCTCCATAGCACATAATATCCACTAGATTTGAGGATTACTATAAATCAAGTTACCGAGGGTCCATTCTTACACGATTTAACCGGCTAGGGTGGCCTCTATAGACGTGACCGTCGTGCCTTTCAATCATCACACTATGACACCGACGTCTTTCAACAACAGAAAAAAGCCTTTGTCTTATAAATGTGCGAGAAAATAAAATAGAGAAGCCTTTATAACTATAGTTGGAAGACAGAAGTTCGTATAATATCTTCAGTTAAATAGTTAAGTTCCGCATGTAAAAGTTGCTAACAAGTGCCGGGCGCATTGTTCGCCTGGTGAGATATTTCTCAAAGCGAGCCGTCATTCCCACGATTATGAGAGTTCTGAGTTGATTTTTGATGTAGGGGGTAAGTGAGAGGGCTTAGTCTCGTATGTCGAGGGGGGTGACGGGTGCTTTAACTGAGGCTGAGCCTCGGAAATGGCAGCTCTCGGCAGTGGGGTCGTCGGGGTGGTTCCGAATGGGCTCCCGTTCCACTCGCCCGATGCTGTTGAAGGTAAAAGCTGCGGAATGTGACTCGGAATTAAATAAGTTATAAGGGCTGAGAAGTGACCTGGGACTTACTAAAGATCGTATGAATTTATTAGTGTTGCACCCTCGAATCATACAATTCAGTTTTTCGCTTGGACGATTTAACACTGAACCACTATAAAGAGTCGAAGCCTCTTAAATATTTTATTCTACAAACAACATTAACACGCTTCAAATGATTTCCTTTCAATTTATTTATATTAGACTAAGTAGAATGGGGGGGGGGGGTATCAAAATACATGCACCATTTCTAAACGAACTACAAATTTTACAAAAATATTTCAAAGCCGCTTAAAATTCATTGAAAAAAATATCAAGCCAATTCTCAATGATATATATTTAAAAAATAGATTTTGCTGTTTTAATTTAAATTAGTACTCAGATCTGACACCAATGGAGAATTGATAAACTAAGCAAATTGGTCTCTACAACGATTCTCATAACAAACAATAACCAAATTGATCTTATTTATTTGATCAAACCTCATTTTACAGTTCGTATTGTTGCATCGTTGTAACATTTCAGCGATTTTAAAGTGGAAGCGTTTTACATCCCACAAAATGAAGATAAGTATACCAAACAGTAGCTAAGAATCGGATACGATTCATTCGATCGTGAAGACGATCAAATGGTTTTTACATTAAAGACATTCAAAGGCATTCTGCATTTCGCGACAACGCTCTAAATTAATTATCCGCAAAATGTATTTTGCGAGGAAAAGTCGTCGTCACCCCGCGCCGGATTCCGTCAAAGAGGTTCCTCCCCCCCACGAAAAGTGGGGTTGGAAACGGGGGAGTGGATGAACTATTGCATTATACGACAGAGCGGCCGCTGAGTGCCGGGTAAGTGCTCCCTCACAATGGGAACACACTTTTGCGTTTCTTAAAAGGACATAGGAATGATTTAGTGACGACGATTCCCTCCTCCTCCGCTCTTGTGCTCCTGCAAGTACTTCCACGATCCACAGGTGGAATTCGGACACGGAATAAAGAGTATGGCTGATTTACGACTTAAGTTTATGGCCTCATGGCGTATTTGACTTTTTTGACCTGAATTCGGGATAAAGTAATAGGTAAAAGATGAAGAATTCTTGGGTCACGTCTTTCTGGAAAGACGTTATATATCTCACTAGTTGCTCGGAGCATTCAAAATAATCACCGAGAACTAGTATTAAAAGAGCTACCGTGTCAATGATGTTATTAATGTAATTCAAATTCGATCCGTTTAAGTCGACAAAATCTAGACCTTGAACACTTTCTTAAAATCCTACAACAAAGAAGAAGATTTGAAATGAGTAACGAAATGATAATTTTTCCATAATCTGGATTCGAACAAGAACTTTTAAAATAAGACTGTAGAATACCACAATACAAACATTTAGTCAAATATTAATATTAAACCTTTGAAGGAATATCACAGACGAGGCTCTTATTTTTGCACAGCATCAGCTAATTTTTGTTGATTGCAATTAAGGAATAGTACACTTGGGTCTCTTTTTATGCGATAGATATGTTCCATGGGGAGTCGCATATAAAAAATTGTATAAAAAAGACTTGAACTACATAGAAAAAAATCGCATAACTTCAAATCAATGTCATATAATGTACCAAAAATCGCATAAAAAAAGTTTATATAAATAGAAACACAATACATATTTATCTTAGAATTGCTTTATTAAAGTCTATTTTACACGATAATTTAACCATTATTTTACGCAGATCGAGATATGGAGACTTGCAATTCTTAAGCTCTCATTGGGATTTGAAAGCTCGTTCAGTGACTAGCTTCTTGTATAATATAGTTAGGGGGGGGGGGGGGGTAGGAGTTTCTTCCGCTTCAATATTGTCTTCTATTTCTTTGCTGCCATGTAAAATCAAACCTATACTATCATCGGCATTCAAGGGAGTATCCTCAAGGAGTTCATCGATATGTCGAAGTTTTTATTATTTCGCCAACTGTAATACATTCGGACCAAACTGCTTTAAAGCTTTTTCCAAATTTTAGGTACAATTAATGAATAATTCGCTAGTGTATCCAGTAGATGTTGATAAGTGTTCTCAATATAATAGATTTAAAAACAATTCCGTTCGCTCATCGCCCTTCCACTAGTATTCATTTTAGATTTTATTTATGCGCATTCGCATAAAAAAAGCTTAGTCCTCTATAGATAAATGAGAGATAGGTTCCATAATTTTTGAAAATCGCATAACTTCAAATTCGCACAAAAAAGATCCGCATAAAAACAGACACAAGTGTATTGTTTTAACATTACGATTCATTGTAAAACAATAAGACCTTTATTTATAAAATCAATCTAATTATTTGATGCTAGATGTTTATTTGCAATTGGAATCTTCTATTAGCCCAAATTTGTTAATACGTATATTGAACATACTTTTTCAATATAGATTTGAACCTAAATCTTTATAATAACAATAATTCCCATGTGATTTTAGCATAGAGTTTTTGATTTTTTAAAGATCGCAGTTAATTATAAAAAATCAAAATAAGAGTACTTTTGAATCAAAATTAATCCACGCTAAAAAACACCAATCGTTTGCGGTAAAAATTCAGCTCCCTTTGGTTGACGTTCAATTTAATGGATGAGACTTGTCCTTAAAATTATCACGTAATTTGAACGCTTAAGCTTTCGCTTTTAAGACCGTCGCTAAATACATTTAGCAGATCAAAACGAAGAATGAAATTTAGATAAAATTTGCGCCATAATATCTGTAAGAGCGGTCTTGTCCATTGTCGAGGGCCCCCTTTATTTCCGGTCCATTAGAGCTGTGACGACGCGAGCTTTTCCTATTTATTCCGAGCCTTCCTCTTATGATTTATTTGAGATTTCGGTGCGAGGATATGGCTTGTCTTACACATTTATTGGACTAGAATGGAAGCTGCAAATTCATAGATTTAATTGATTAGCAACACGAGAGATGTAGTAATAGAATTTCACTTACCTTTGAAGAGCGGTACTATACGACCCCAGCAAGTGATGGCGCCCTTGCGATGGAATTGTCCGAGGGCAAGTTCCATGTAGAATAGCGGAATGCCACCCACCACCAGCATTACGCAGTATGGAACCAGAAATGCGCCTAATCAAAAAGAAAATAATTAAAATTCATACAAAGTAGGGTCATATTGCAAGAATTTGTGCATCGCAGACTCTATGATAGCTTTAATGGCATCACCGTGCAAGAGCTGAAAAGGTCGAACTCAATTACCGTGAGGGACGTGTAAAGTCATAATGGCATGCCTTAAGGGTTGGACAGCTTCATCAACGAGCGTCTGTTGCATTTAGATGTCAGGGGTGAAAGTTATACCACGGGGATGAAAATTGATTCATATATAGTACATTAAAAAATATCTAAATAAATATGAGTATCCAATTTGAATGATGAATTCGGTATATAAAGAAATATTTGAGATTATGCTTAAATGTCTAACTAAAATGAATCAGTCTTTTTAAGCCACAGTGTTACTCTTGAATTGTTAATAGTCTTTAAATAATTTTATTTGGCATAACTTATGAATATCTGCCACAAATAATTTAATTAGGGAATTAATGCCATAGAAAAAATAGCTTGTTTTGCTTATCTACTGAATCTTGAATCGAGATCTCATCTCAGATAATGATATTCAATACTCATATGCAAGAGATTTCATGCAATATTTTGCTTGTGTTAAATCCGTCATGCAAATATAAGTCATTGCATTGCAAATATTTTCTATTATTTTTAAGCTAGACGATAATGATTTACACAACATCTTAACAATATAATTAGCTGATATTAAATCAAAATTGAGCACGTTATTATCAATGGCTTAACGACTACAATGGAACAAAATTGATAACATTTACATTGTGATAAATATAAAACATTTATCAATCTGAGAACTAATTGTAACTGTAGAATATTGCTGTGGAATTATAGGGTATTATTTGTGGCTGCTGATTTAATTAAACAGGGATGAAATTAAGCAGCTTCGAGTAATAGTGGCAGCATTTTAATCGGCTGAAATCACTTATAGGATAATTGTCGATTTCACCAGAGACCTTTAATATATAATATTTCTTCGGGCGGGCGCAGGTTGTCATGGTCGTAAGCTGATGTCCCCGGGGCCCAGATTTGTATTTAATATACCCCCGGCATGGGCCGCTCCTGCTTCGCCGGGGAAGCAAATCCAATTCTCATTATAAATTGCCTTTCCTACAGGCTAGAGTGGTCCATCCAGGGCTCTTATAAATTGAAAACAATTGATTTTAAAATGGCGACAAGCAAAGGATGTCACGAAGGGAGATCGACTACGCCGTCGTCTATTTTACATAACATATTCACACCGTCTGCGCGAATTAAGATAAGCGACCCGGAGCGTCGGAGTTGAAGATTCGCGGGATCGGAAAATCGGGGGCGAAAGATTCGGGGATGAAGATGACTTTTGTCAAGCGAAGACGTGCGATCTTAGCACGTGACGATGATTAATTGATCTCTTTGATGATGGAAAAGCAGTATAATTAAATTGCACACTAGCTTTCGTCATAGAATACATATACATGGATGCGTCATTAGGGACGAAGGAGTATTCATGATATGCCTTAATAAGCGCTGATTATTGAACGGTATTCAAAGTATTCATATCAACGATACATGCTGAAATATAATTGATATAATTAAAATTTCTCCACACCTCTAATAGATTTGAACCCAAAAGTTCTGTTTTATATATTGAAAAGTCATGACGATTTAAAGGTGAAATTTTGAGTATTTTTTCAAAATGTTGGAAAAAAAATCTATTTCGACAACCCTGACACAAAACGTAGCCAAAGACCCCATAACCCTTTGTTTGCATAGAAAAAGTTTTGCGACATTGTCTTGAACCATTTTGATATCACAATGATCTGTTGTTTCTGTCGATAATGCAATACATCATCAGTCCACGTTGATTGTTTTTGAGCTTGACTGTTGTCGATGAGTATTGGCTGTTTTTGGGTTTGCACGATCACGACAAAATGTCTTTGATACGTGGGTCATAGGTTCGCCATCACTGATATAGTCTGTCATCAGAGCCGTAACGACTGGTACGAAGATAGTCCTAAAAGTACCCGACCGCGGTTGTTGTTTTAAAAAAACACCCACGCGCTAACATATGTATTTGGTACACCATACGAAATTCTGAAAAGTTCTGAATCCCGTAATCTATTATATTTATATTCGATATTCCCATTATTAGAGTCGAGTTGTAGTAAATACATTATGATGAAGGAAAAAATAGACGAGGCCATACGAGCTGCCAAGACGAACAGCGCAGTGGTCGACCAAATGGGGTAACGATCCCAGAAAATTGGAGAAATCACAAATTATTCGACGATATGAGTGCGCGAGCTGGCAGCTAGCATGAGCTAAAGATGGTAATTCTTTGAAAAAAAAATGCTCTAAGTCGCACATTAACTGAAAATTTGGACATGAGAAAGCTGTGCGCAAGATGGGCGCCGCGTTTTCTCACAATGCAATAAAAACAGCATCGTAATGATGTTTTAATCGAGTGTTTGACGATGTTTTACAGCAATGAGGCCGAGTTTTTCAGGATGAAACATGAGTTCATTGCTTCACATCTGAGGACCATGAGGACCCCCCGACTGACTCGAGCTGTTCATTGGTCCTGTTATTCGGGACCATGCCAACTCGCTTAACAAAACTGCACGCTAAAATGCCGCAATAAACCCTATAAAGACGGAGTGCCCACAATGTCTGTGTACAACCGGTCCACTTTTCAGACCTCTAACATGACGAATAAATGCCTCGCGATCGGATGCCATACCTGAACATGCCTACAGAACGATTACAAACTCTCATTATGAAACAAAGTTGTCCGAAGAAGACTGATCGAGTGGGTTGTTTAAATTGAAAAATCGATCGAAAATATTGTTGTCTTTATCATCTTATTGTGGGGTTATACCGATTGGATCGGCTCAATGTATAAGCGATGAAGAAGAAAAGAGGGATCAGACAACTTGCTTTGCCACCCCCTTGTCATAATAATTTCTTTACGGAACAATGGTGCATCCCCTAATTGCGATCATTTACTGATAATTTCTCATTTTATCTATGAAATACATTGGCGTTTTCCAACACTAGCAGCACTCTAACTAACTTACACGTAAGCGTGAGGATATTCTTTTATCTCGTTGAATGCATTCCCCATTAGATCGAATTTAGCGCGCCCAAGAAGAGGGCAGATGACCGGAAGCTGCTTAATATGACCTAGTTTTTGAGGCCTAAGCGGTCTTTGATGTCGGCGTCGCAAACGCCATCATCACGAGGCGTTTTAGTCTGACGGAAGCAGAGGCGAAGGAATGGGGTGGGTTGGGGTCCCAAATGGATGGGGCCCCATATTCCGACCGGACGCCGCATTGTTCGCGCGAGTGGCCGACTCTCGAGGAAGCCCTAATTACGGAGTAATTGGCGTTGCGGCCGCTTCTCTCTCATATTTGGCGCACTTATGCGCCGTCAAGACTATGGATGCTAGTCATAGACTGACACACATTTATTCTTGGATTTTTTTCTTGAATGATTGAATCATCACCAATATTATTGGCGTAATCGCGTAAATCTGAAATGATGGAGGCGAGGAAATACGTGCGACTCCCTTTGTATCACGATGAAAATTCCACATGGTTATATCCAAGAAAGTACTCTTTCATTCACATCACACATTCAATATCAATATTTTTTTCATATCTCAGTTTTGTGATGATCTGCTGAAGGCTACCACATATTGATGGTGTAATATTAAAAAAAAATGATATAGTATAGTATGAGATTATTTTTTCGTAACATTGACATTTTCACTCTCAAATGTTTCAGGATTGATTAATTAAAAAATACGTCCTTTGGAAGGAGGCAAGTCGACAGCGGAGCATTAAAACTAAATGAGTATATATCCCGGTTCCCATTCGGCTTATCCAGGGTGATGTGAAGTGGTGACGAGTGACCCGGGGTCGCGTGATTGACAGGCGGAACGAACAACAATGTTGTAGTGGTTCCGGGGAAGGGGCAGGTGAATCAATCATAGCACTCACAGTTTTACAACTCCCTAATGCCGGATACCTCTTCGTCATGTTGGACGAAAACGAGGAAACGTGTTGGGCTGATGATGGAAAAGGAAGATAGTCTGATCGATTTTTGGCTTATAAAATTAATGCGTTAATTTGAGAAGATTTTTCTCTATACGGTCCTCTATCAATCTTACTACAATATCATAACCATTCCCACAATTCAAATAGATTTGACCAGATATATGTCGATGCTGACATTTATATTACGTGGTTTTGTCTTCATAAACTTACTGACGGTGTCCTTGGAGCGATAGATAATATTATTTTTCTCAAAATATCCATATTGAACTTTGATTTGGGCTTTTTTTTCTTTTCAAACATTGAAATTTTTACTTTTATCAAATGGAAATTTATATTAAATGTTTTCATATGAAATGTCCGATTTTTGATGACAAAGACAATTGCTGAAGAGCAAGGTTTATTTTCTTCTAATTCATTGTACTTTTCGAGAAGATATTTATTCAAAAAATGAACCACGTGGATGATTGAACGACATCATTGATGGCGAAAACTTAAGAGCGGAAATTGAACGGAATAGATCGACTATTCCACAATATCTTACGGAGAGTTTAGACATATCATCATAAATATTCAACTACGTCAAATCAAATGAAAAAATAACTTGATAAACAAGTTTCGCACGAGTTTAATAACTAGAGATAACCTTTTATTTTTTATAAATGATAATAATTGCAAACAAAGCAAACAGTGACAAGATCGCTAAGAAACTCCAATACATTATGCAAAAGCAAGATTTATGAGTCTAGTCTTCTTCTAATAAATAAAAATTATTTTCTGTTTGTTCGTATGTAATGCGCTGCCATACCATTCATCAGATTGTGATAAAACTTCAGCCATTTATTGCTAAGGACTGCTCGAGTAACTTACAAAAAGGTACAAAAATAAAAAAAATGTTTGTTCGTATTTTATGCGTTGCCATACCGTTCATTCGATTGCGACAAAACTTTGTCAACATATTGTTTGCTCTTGTGGGAATAACATAGGCATATTAACAATATTGTATAGAGCACCATGTTGGCATATATTGGTCTGGTGAAATGAAGTTTGGGCTGCGGGGACGGAGAGAGAGAGTCTTACAAAGTCGGACATTTCAAGTGAAACTATTGGATTTCTATGTTTCGGACTATTTAAGTTGTTCAATAAAATTGCTTAATAACTGCTAAAATTTTCGAAATATGCTCAATAAAAATTCCTTCCGAGCATGCGAAGCCAATTTTTTCCAGCAAAACTTGTCTCATTTGTCCGGTGTCAGATTTCCCGGGACACCCCAAGCTATCCGGGCGGCGCCCCCATGGGCCAGCGACAATTAACTGCCGTCGGCGCAATGTGATTATAACATCAATTAGATGAAATAGAAATTTCCGATAGCTACCTTAATTAAGTTCCCCCGTAGTTCCACAGCCATCATGACGCTTTCCTCCTCTACGGCAGAGCACTCTCCACTCCGGTCTAATTTGATTGACGGGCTACTATCGCGAGTTAAAGGATGCAAAATGTCTTTAGCGTCATTCTGTACATACACACATAGCTACAGGCCCTTCCAAAGTCTTTCATTATCGCGGCAATATTGCCAAGTCGATAAAAGTCGCATTTTATCAAGAATAAATAAGCGCTCATAATGAGGATAACGATCAAGATGAATACAGAATGAAAACGAGCAAAGATAAAAATTTCAAAGAGGAGTTCTCACGGAAATACAAACTACAGATGCAGGTAGGTTTTTATAAGTATAATTTCTTCCACTTCTTGTATAAAACCCTTCTCTAGGAAAATGGATATTTTATAATGATGATAAACGTAAAAATCTATGACTGCCTTTAAATCATACGCCCATTTTAATCCCTAAATCTGGCTTAGCTTTGATAGAAGTTCGTTTTTATCTGATTAGAAAAGTTTAATCAGAAACTCAAAGGAAGTATTCCAAATTTGATAAATAGAAAATTAGTCATATATCATTATGATAATGTATTATTATACAGAGTGTTCTGCACACGGACAGACAAATTCTTTTGGGGATTAGGGAGGTCTTTGCTACGTTTCACACATAGACTCACCATATTGATGTCGATCCATGTACAAAACACCCTTTATATTCAGATCTTTAAAAAAATTCATCTGAAGCCAACCAATTTGATATAAGGATGAAATTAAGCATGAAATGATGAAATTAATGAAAATGTATAATAATTGCGCAACGTTTTTGAAATACGCTTTAGTGTCACGTTGTTCTTTTCGTTATCGATAATCTGCTTGCGATATATCGTGCGGCACCAAATCATCGACCAATTATTATATTTTGAGATTATTGAATTTACAATCTGAATATGATGCAATATTTTGTATTTTCAACCGGTTTATCGACACTTTGGTATTAAAAGAGGCGAGCGAAAATATTAACATAATTGTTCTGGAAAATCCTCACGATGCATTTTTATTGCGACGTTATCTATTAGTGCTTATACGATCGGTAATTAAATGTAGACAAATATATTTGTTTGCGCCTTATTGAAAAACTGAATGCAAATATTCAAAAAAAAGTAAAGTAAAGTTAATTTTTCAAGGTGTCATACCTGTTATTCGAAGTAAACGATCTACATTGGAGGATTTCCCATTGCTTTCCACATATAGTGAGATTAGGATAAAAATACATATTTAAACAGTAGTTTTCAGGTAGGAGAGGATATATGAATGCGTGAAAAATTTATTAAGCATGGTCATGGAATAAGGCGTGTCCCTAGACAAAGAAATCCAGCGGTGTCAGGTCTGGAGACCGTGCGAGTAGGGAATCTAATCCCGAGCCAAAATTTCGATCCCGGGATTTCGGGATTGAATAAAGCGATCCCGGGATCAGGGGATCTCAGGATTGGGATTTTCAATAGTTCACATTGATAAATTTGATAAAAAAATACTAAAAAGTCCATTTATTTAATATAAAAAATAATTTGAAGGAAAACAAATTTTAAGGGAGGAAGGGAATTCAATTCTAGGATCCCAGACAGTTTTGGGTGCTCATGAATCCCGGGATTAGTAAACGTAGTCCCGACAAATTCGAGATTGAATTTTTTATCTAACAGAAATCGTACACCTCACCTGCACGATGAAGGCTACTAAATCGAGACATTCTCGCCGAAATCTGGACGCTTGGAAACAGTGGCGTAACTACTAATTGACGAGCTTAGGCCACGCCTAGGAGTAATAACTGTCTAATCTATGTATACATATATACAGTACATATATGTTTTTCAAATTGTTATATTAAACTTTCCCTACCGGTGATGTATTTACTACACCTCGACTCTAATAATGGGAACATCGATATGAAATATAATAGATACGGGATTCAAAATTTTTGTATTCCTCCATAATATAATTACGAACCACATCAAAGTATTGTAGTATATAAGTATTCATTTGCAGCGACGAAAATAAATAATTTTTCGGGAAATCGAGAATTTTGCGAGTTTTAGTCCGTGTCTAAGCAGAAAGGAATTTTACTTAGATATTTAACTAGAATTTAAATATCTAATGACGATACCTCCAACGAGTGTGGACTTAAATTATTGAAAATCCCGGGACTGATTCCGGGATGGTCTAATGCAATCCCAAAATCCCGGGATCGAAATTTTGGCTCGGGATTGGATTCCCTAGACATCTAGCATATCTTTAAAAAGGGTATAACATAGAAAACTTTTTAAAACGAACCTAAGTTCAAAATAATTATTCGTTTTTTGTTTAAAGAATTTACAAGTTGACATTTATCATTAATTTGCGCATTTTATGTAACTTTGTAAGCTCAGAAGTTATTATTTTTTAAAACCAATTGCGTAAAATAATGCTTTTTTTAGATTAAAAATATAATGCAAAATATAAATACAGTTATTTCGTGTTAGTACGATCACGGATTAAAAAGTTATGACAATTTAAATGTGGAATTTTGGGTATTTTTTCAAAATACTAGAAATAAAGTCTATTTCAACAACCATGACACTTAGGACGAAAAACCTATGTGTAAAGCGTAGCAAAAGACCCCCCTAACCCCCAAAAGAATTTTGCCATTCGATGTGCAAAAAATCCTGTTATAATTTCTGTTAGCTGCATATTCTAAATCAATATTGATATACATGTTTGTGATTTTCGAAGATGACTTCAAAGCTACATATTTTGGAATGCCATTTCATTCTGAACACTCTGTACGTTAATAGTTCAGATTGAATCCCGAAGAAAAACAATTTACATCTAAAGAATTGTAATTATCACGTCACACACAAGTGTAGATTAGACCAACATTCTGCGTCAATATCGCTCGAAGAGCGTCGGGAGCAAAGGAGGCCCGCGGCTGCTCATTTCCTTTACAGTCCCGTCGTTTCTCCGGGAATTCATCCATGTGGAAATATGATTTGGTCCATCTCCAACACCACACTAGGGTCGCTTTTGCAGACCATAATTCGCCGCGTTCAATTTCCTAACGTCTGGCGTTTGATATCACCTTAAACGCCGGCTAATCTCCGATTAAATACCCGTTGGGTTCGAATCGTCTTTCGAGCGTGCTTATGCTAATTTGATTTCGTTTTTTTTTTTTTTTGTAGAACACTGTTTTCAATATGCTAATCGGATATGTTTGCATTTTGAATTAGCATTGTTTTGACGGATCTGACCCAGACTTTGTTGTAAAACTAGTTATGTGGCGCTAATTTCAGATGGGTCGGGTCATAGATACGCTATTATTCTCATTTTTTTAAACGAGTTTCGATGACAAAACCCACAAATTTTTAATTCAATAGATTGTATCTCATTCCATTCAGTTGAATCTCACACTCAAATTTAAATGAATACATACAAGCCAATCATTTTATTAAACAGAATACGCCAGATCATGTGTTACCAAAGAAAGAGGCAATAGCTTTTCAATATTTTTAATTCTTCAAATAGTATTAAATTTAATTAGGAAATGACCTCAAATATTATGATAATATTTTTTAGTAGATACCTAAGCTTTCAAAATACTCTTAATAAAGAAGTTATTGTGATTCAAGATTGGTGAATACAAAAGCTACTGTTGGGTCAAAAGTCAGAATTTTTTTTTCCAAAGAAATAGTATATTTTTTAAACAATTTATAAGCACATATGTGACCATTGGAGATCATTACTGCTCATATCATGACTTGAACAAATCACTGTTTTTAATGATTACTCGTTTCCCCGAATCAAAAAGCAATTGTTTCGTTTCTTAAAAACACTGCTGATTATTCTTAAAAAACGATCACTTAATTTAACCATTTCAGTGCGACATTATATATTTGCGAGAAATTTACGCCGAAAGTGCGGCCTAGTGATATATAGCCGTTTGTTACTTGACGTGGTTGTACTTTTGCATTGTGTCATATGCAATTGTTTCTAAAAAATATGAATGAAATCGGTTTGTATTTCATAAAGTTAGTTAAAAGATGTGGCTACGTGTGTAATATATAATAAAATAGATGCGCTACTGGTGTAGTGGTTGTTTTATGCTACGCAGAGCGGTAACAAGGGTATAAAGCGCCCGTGGCAAGTATCTAACTGAATCCCCCCCCCCGCCCGGAAATTCAATTTATTTTTAAAGTTAACTAATACTATTATAATATATGTTTTAAAATAATATACAAAGATAGTCCCAAAAGGTCCGCTTTTCGGACAGCTGATATGACGAATGAGCGCCTCGCGATCGGATCCTATGCCTGACATGCCTACAGAACGATTACAAACTCTCATTATGAAACGTAGTTGTCTGAGGTAACCACCCCATAAATTATTTAATGGGAAAATTAGCTAGATTTTGTAACTTAAAAGTAAAAAAAAACTAGCTTAAATAGCACAATAAATTAGCAAGAAAGATAAATATATTTTTGTTATGGGTAGGGGAAAGTCTCCACTCGTTCGCGACTTCATTTGGAGCGAATCACTTATGTAAGTTAGCCTCTGAGTCAAATCGGTCCGCTTTTCAGACCGCTGATATGACGAATAAGCGCCTCACAATCGGATGCCTTACCTGAACATGTCTACAGAACGATTACAAACTCTCATTATAAAACAAAGTCATCCGAAGAAGACTGATGGGGTGGGTTGTTTAAATTTTATAATCGGTCGAAAATATTGTTGTGTAGAGGCAGGGCGTAGCATGCCTATAGAAATTAAGAGACTACAAACGATTCTCTCCTTCTTTCCGACCAACTGTCGGTAGGAGTTTCATTTTTCGTGACATTCAGGCTAACTTGCCCTACCGCGCCTATAAAAAAGTTCAGCCGAAAAAGAAATGGACTTACCTCCTCCGTTCTTGTAGCAAAGGTATGGGAAGCGCCATACGTTGGCGAGGTCGACGGCGAAGCCGATGACGGACAGCAGGAAGTCCACCTTCTTGCCCCATGTCTCGCGTTCACCCGCGATGGCCCCCGGGACGGCCGACTTCTCGCGTGCCATCTCACCACGGCCCGCCGCACCTGCAACACACCCACCTGCATTCGTTATTTGCATCCATAATCAAACCCTCAAACACCATGTATAACTTCCTTTAAATATGGGACGTATTGCGAGTAAATCGCTTCCCCAAAAACAGGACAGACCAACTACAGTCAGTGTCCCAATTAAGCGGCGTTTTTATGATACTCGCTTATATTTCAACATATTAATGCCCGCTCCATTTAACCGAAGCCTAAAGCGAGTGTTTTTTTTAAATATTAAAGATGAATTGAAATATAGCATCATTTTTGTATTTATTTTGTTTAATCAAATGCTAAAATGTTCAGGGTCTGTGGTGTCGGACACCGCAGTTGAAACGTCGGAGTGAGGCAAGTGGGGCTGGTCTGGGTCGAGCTCGAGCGCCATCATCTCGGTTGATTGATATCGAGTGGTACTTCGTCTCCGGCTGACATGTCCATTCAATTTCTGCGAAATTCAGAAATTGTTGACGGAATCCCGAAATTTCATTGAAAAGATAACATGACAACCCGTCCTCTGCGAATGCGAAAAAAGGATCCGTGGAAGTCGGCCAAAAATGTGATCCTCGCAAGCTCTCAAAATAAACACGATAGACAAATCAGAAAATAATAATAGCAAATGCATTTTGAATAGAAATCGCTAAAAACCCAAATATTACTCTATTGTTTAACCCTTTCAATGCTTAAATGATGAGCCAATTTGACGGTTTGATAAAGTTTGATAATCGATTTTTTCTTTTAAATCGTATTTGTACAGAAAATGTATAAACTTATACAAAAGCCTTTTCCCAAAAAGTTTTCTTATTACCTGATACAATTCTGGTAACAATTAGTTAATAGTAATAACAATCTTTCCGATTCTATTCTCTTTTCAGCGATCCATTATTTTATTATCGATTGAATTATTTCATCACGAGTACAAAAATAATGGACGAGGATTATACTACTACTATATATTCCACGAGGACGCCAATTTCTTGGTGCCAATAACGGTGTATTTTGTATAAATTACAATGCAGCAATACAATTCAAAAAAAAATCTTTACTGCTGATCGTAAAAATACCAAAAAAACAAGAGCAAAGGTGACGTTTTTCCAAGAATAAAAATAATATTTTCGCCTTGTCGATGCAAAATTAGAGTTTGAGATTTTCATATTTCGATCACCCAAATCCATATATATGTACACCCTCATTAATTAATGCGTAATCGAGATATTATTTTAATAAATGCCAAAAGTATAATTGAGTCACAGAGAATTCTCTTGACATGCAAATAGTAAGATATCATCGCGTACACGACGATGTATCGTTGTTGGCACTTTTCGCAAGTGTTGACAATAGAGATGAATCGGCGTCCGGCACGAAAAGGTTTAATCATGGTATGGAATAAAAATGGGTGATATTTTTATGATTAAATATTTCATTTTTATTCAAATCTATAGCTGCAAACAAAACTATATACGTTTTTCTAATTTTTAAGATGACTTTTTAAATAATTTAAAGTACTGTCAGTACTATATTATTGATGCTATTAATGATTAGTAATGGACATCTTGTTGGCATCATTGTTGATGCCCACATGTGATGTGTTGAGAAATAATTGATGAAATTTGAATACAATAAGCTTTAAAACGTCAAAAATGATTTTTAAAAAAAATGGAAAATTCATATCTGTTAATCGCAATGATAATATTGTGTGTATTTATATATACACAAAATAAGATCGATATCATTTTATCTACTTTATGGATCATCTTTGATGTTTGAGCGTGTAAATCCTTAAAGGTCATCGTACCGATTAACTTTGATGCAATTTATGAAAATGTAGGTAAATTGAAGCATCCTTATAATGCAGCGGCGTTTATCTCCCACGTGGAATGCAGTATCTTTACGCAATTTCCTCGAAATAATTACGTTGCGGTCTATCGAAGTCTGAAGCTGATAAAAGCTGAACACGCGCTCGCCAATAAAAAGACAATGAGATCAAAATTCCCGGAATGCAAATATTAATTAGCATGCCGTTATAATCAGTCGGTTAATACAATATTAAATTTGATATGATTGCTATATATATATCAACATTGAAAACGACAATGATGCCAAATTTTGCTTGAAATATCACTCTAACATACAATGAATTATTGTGATAAATTTGAGATGTTAGGATCGATATGGCTTTGGGTTCTAATCCAAGCTTATAATAATATTGAGGGGGTCGAGCTTCTGTATTATTTCAGCAATGCCCTGTTGTTATAGGACGAATCCAGGATATTGGAAAGCTGCTTTCATTTCGGCCATTCAAACATCCCTCCGATGATATGGGAGATCAAAAAAATCCTTCGCAAACATTGGTTGAATTGGTTGAGGATCTTTGCGAATGATTTTTATACGGCCAAAGAACACATTAAAGGATTAAAGTCGTCATTCGTGCTAAATCAGTTAATTCGCTTTGAGTGCTGGCGGTGTATTTCAATAGGACTTCCAACAATTGTCGCAAGGATTAATCGTTTAATTTATATTCCACGATATTTCATGGACTCATCATGAATTTATAATCAGCATAAAAATCAACCGGATGATATTTTATTTATGGGTAATATCATTGGAAAGTTGATAACCTTCCCGAAGTATGATTGGTTTCAAAAATCATATTAAACGAATGCTTAAATTTTCAATCGTTCAGTGCGATATTAAATAATATTGGCAAAAAATGCATATTAATATAAGTTTCGATAGTGCATAATTAAAATGGAAAAATTCGCGATTGATAGAAAATAAATGCAAGTTACCAGAGCCGGAGGGAGCGGCGCAGGGGCGCCCGCATTTCTCCCGGAGGCCTGCTGCAGGCTGCGAGCCCGCACCGGGAATGTCGCGATTCCTTCAGAACTCCGAGTAGGCGGTCCCACCTCCTAGGAACGCCCAAAGGCGTGCCTCAACAACGACACGCCCATTCAGATCCTGATCCTGAAAGGAAACTTCGTGATAAGCCCCTATAAAAAATATCGAATTTCATAGCTTGAAAAATGAATTTCACTCGAAGAGATTACAGTTGTACAGTTGTACATTCGCATATACAGAAAAATTCGCTTACGGGGGGGTTAAGCTTATATTTTACGAGCCCCATATAAAAAAAAACGAATTAAAGAAGAAGCGGTTGAAAAATGAGGTCGATGATACAAAGCTGTAGAAATTCTTTTAAATGCATAATTACAATTTTTACAGATGTAATAACGTGGGTCTTGGGAAAACATTTCGCATTCGAATTGTTACTCCTATATTTCTTTAAAATGACATCTTCGCAAATACTTCAGATGGAGAAATCCTTGGGATCTATATATGATTAACATAAATGCTATTAAAATTTTAAAATGAAGTCAGAAACATTATCGTTAAAGTCAGTCTTAATTTATAATCTTGTCGGAATGTAAAAGATTTGCTATTGAGTTGTATTCGGACGTTTTAAGAATTATTTTCAGGCATTGGTTCAAGCAAAAATGCTCGGAGTGTCCATTTGAAATCATGACCTGAACAGATGCGCGCTTTTTTACGACCATCGGCTGTTCCAAACAGCAGATTTTTCATCTGAAAAATGCGTTTGAATTCACGGAGATTAACGGAGAACTGCGTAAAAAAGACATGAAGCTCATACAAAATCATGCTTTAGGCACTGCATGAGCCCTTGGATCGAAAGTAGAATCCAAAATTTGTTATAAACTTAAATATTTCAATCATACATTGTTAAAAAATCATGTAAATCAAAGATCACAGAGCTTCTTAATGATTGATATCAATCACAATGTCTGACTTCAATTATTTGCAATTATAATGCTTTTTGATGTAAACTTTTGATATCACTATTATTCAAATATTCAAAACTACGTCTTAATAAATTAATTGAAAATGTATGAGAAAAATACGTTTTTCTTGGAGGCAAAATAGCACATCTTGAAATTTCCCAGACCATCATATTTTAATATTATGATTTGTTTATTAAATACTATGAATGCATAGTAATAAATTAAGAATAACAACAAATAAGTGTCTGGACAATAAGAGGTTAAATAGATTGCATGTTATTTATAGCTCTTATTCTATCTAAAAGTTAAATCTCCTATTTAAAAATATTCTACAGATAAAATGATAAATATAATAGCTACAATACTTTTACAAATTTCAAAATTAAAATTTATGAATTGAGTATTCCAACAAGAAGGCAAGCATACTAGTCCTGCCAAGATCAAAATTTGCAATTAAAAATTAAATTTCAAATCCTTTCACTTTTAACCTAAATCCATATATGACGAAACTTCAACAAATAATGACGGATCTAAAAAATATTTTGTCCATCATCTCAAGATTTATCCCGAATAAATTGATATCGAACTGGGTCATCGAATCCCTCTAAAGATGAAGGATTGAATCCAAATATGACAATTTAAAAATGGTTCAATCGTCTACTTGTTTCCCAACCATTTGAAAATAACGAATTTCAAACTTATCATTTAAATATTGTCTTTCTTTGTATGATCACCATCAGATTGACGCGTCCTTGACGGTTCGAAGGAATTTCCTAGTCAATAAATTCTAATCGAATGGGCTTTATTAATGAAAATATGTCTAACTCAAAAATTAATATTTAAATCGTTTTCCATTATTAAATTACTATTTATTGTATAAAATCGAATTCCATTTAAATCTGTATATTCAGAAGGCAAATTATTTAAATTTTTTGTTTAACTTAACATATTAGTGTATATAATTATAATTGCAATGTGTAATATTTAAGTTCTTGCTGATTCCTGCGTGTCTCTAAATTTGCATCAGAATAATTACATCAAACTTATACGTTATATGATCGGTATAATTTCAAAAAAGAATACATAAGTTTTCATGCTTTATTGAATTAGCCTTGACAGAAGCTTTTATTCGAATACATATTATAGCCTGAATCGATAGTATCTACCGCAAGACTAGATAATCCAATCCAAAAATTTCGATCCCGGAATTTCGGGATTGCATAAGACACTGAAAAATTCAAATATTATTTTGAAAATATGCCCGAAGTAACCCCATTTAGTTTGGATCTGATTTTGGAAGTCAGACAACTTGCTGCTGCACGCTCAGCTTCCACACTCGTTGGAGGTATCGTCATCAGATATTTAAATGCTAGTTCGAGTTGATGACCGCGTGAGCCCCCATTTTCGTATAAAACCATCAATGTGACTGATAAAATTCCTTTCTGCTGAGACACGGACTAAAACTTGCAAAATTCCCGATTTCTCGACAAATTATTTTTTTCCATCGCTGCAGATGAATACTTATATTCTATAATACATTAATGTGATTCGTAATTATATTACGGAGGAATACAAAAATTCTGAACTCCGTATCTATTATATTTCATATCGATATTCCCATTATTAGAGTCGATGTGTAGTAAATACATCACCGGTAAGGAAAAGTTAACATAACAATTTAAAAAAACATGTACGTACTATACCAACTAACATTCTCTATAATTTTTGAGGATGTGGTATTATAAATTATTTTTTTAAAATCACTTTGATCATTTTTTCTCCAGTTCTTCTTCAACCTTTTAAACAATTGGATATCAGGAGAACTAGGACTGAACGATTGATTCACTACAGCTTCTAACATAATTTCCATTATATGATGGCGACAAGCTAGGCAAAGCATATTTTTCCAATTTTCTATTTTAAAAGAACACAAGCTCCACTTCTCGAGCCGTTATTCATAGCTATAGTGTCAAAACATAAACGTAATACTTCACCAATAGAAGGTAGCTGTGACTGATGCAGATTTGATGTTGATTTGGCGTTAAATCAATCATTGGTTTTATTTCTAGTTAATAAATTCCCGTCACTCCTTGTGGACGCCATGATTGAAACAAGTACGAATAATTGAGGAAACAAAAAGTGCGTGCTCTCACTAATGACTGAGATGTGGGGCAGGGTTTATCTAAATGCGTACCCGCAGGAAAGAATTATAAAGGGGTGGTAAAGGGGGAGGGCTGACTGTAGTTACAATGAATCTTTATATAATATATGCTATTCTACTTCAAAATACAGTAGTAAACATACCAGAATCAATAAGCCGGATTCATAGTTAAGTGGCCATATAACTTTTTTTTATCTGAAGCTTGAAAAGGACAATAATCATCGAACTGAATTCCATAAGGGTTGAACAGAAAAGGTGAATCTTAAAAAGCAAAAGCCTTTTCATTCTGGAATTACCGGGTTATAGGACACGTAAGTCTGTAGATACATAGGTTTCCATATTCTATAGGCTATTTCAATAGCAACGCTAAAATTTTGTTAACTTATAGAGGACAAATTGTTAAAGAAATATCAGTCAAATTTATTGTGAATTATTTAATAGTATGTGGCAAATTATTATGGATATAGCGTTGAACAATGTGTGCAAGTTATCAAATTATATTTTCAAAATCAGTGCGTATAAATCGTGAACAATTGATGTCTTCATATTAGGTTGGGGAACAAGTTCGTAGCGTTTTTATCAAAAACTTTTATTTAAACAAAAATCAATAATTTTAACAATAAATTAATTATTTATGTATTTGCCGTTGCTGTTTACTGCCTCCTCTCATCTCTCGACCAATTTGTCGATGCCGTTCTGCCAAAAATTACCCGGTCTGGTATCAAAGAATTTGTTGAGCCAGTTTTTAAGGTCGTCTTCATTATTGAAGGTAACGCCTCTCATAAGGTTCGTCAGGGAGCGGAAAAGATTGTAATCCGTCGGTGCAAGATCTGGAGAATACGGCGGATGCTGAAGGATAGCCAAGCTGGCTTTGTCGTGAAGTAGGCCAATTTTTTGGCAAATCCCATTGAATGAAGATGATTGAGAATCCTTCAAAAATGCTTTAAGACGCTCTTCGTCGATTTCAGAAGATCTTCCGCTACGGGACGTATTGTCAACATCAAAATCGCCATTTTTGAACTTTGCAAACCATTTCGGTGATGTAGAATCACCTATGACATATTCTCCGTGTACGTTGCAAATGTCCCGAGCTGCTTCAGCAGTTTTTTGACCTCGATGAAAAGCGAAGAAGAGTAAGTGTCGAAAATGTTACTTTTTATCTCCAGTATATTCCATTTTTAAGACTCAAAGGTAATAAAAAATTAAATTATTCAAAAATATGATTAATACAGATTTGTAGAACAGAAAGAGCTTTATTGAATGAATATTATATACTTTGCCAAAAAGCAAAAAAACGTTGTAAAATAAAATAATATAAAAACGCTACGAACTTATTCCCCAACCTGATGCATAACGAACGCCATCAAGCAAATTCAGCCGGATTTTAATAAAATTATTAGAGATCTCATATACAACATGTTTTATTTACATTTAAAAACTGAACGTCCTTATTTGAAGACAATATATCAGAAATGAAAGCTTATTTCGATGGCACACGTTTATTGAAGACAAAATATTAGGAATATTAGCAATTCAATAGTGTGTTCAATTAGCAACATTTGATCTGGTAGACTCTATACATCATGGCTATGAAATAAAAGTGTAATATTTTACATAGCCGTTTATAAAACAATATAATTAGCACTAACATACGTGTATTAATTCAAATACAAGACGATAAAATGGCAATTAATGATAACGTTGGCGATAAATTCGTTTTCAATGTTATGCATAAGTTTTCAACGACGATTTAACATTATTACAAATTGTATGCGTTGATAATAAGCACGTTGGTCGTGATGACCATTCTTTCAATGTTATTGTCAAGAAAAATATTTATGGACGTTCACATACCGGATAATCCTTATCAATAGGCGATTGTGTCGCTGATGGCCTGGAAATTACGACTAAACTGTCTAACGACATAAATTGCTTTTAAATTAAATAATGCATCTCAGCTAATCCTTTGCTTTTTTCGTCATTTCTACTATTATTCTATTCCAAAATTATATCTGTTTTTATTATATTAACTCGATACAATATAAACGAGAATTTGAAATAATGATTAAATTCAAGTTATGAAAAGTAAATGAGATGAAATCAAAAGAATATCCCTTTACGGTCCTATGTCTCACATGCTGAGACATTTTTGTATTTAGATAGGAATGTTTTTACGATCTTTCACAATGTTCATTCTATCTATTAGAAATAACAAGGGAGAAGAGGTCGTTGTCCAAAATGACTCATAACGAGAGTACTTGATAACAGCTTCATTACATTTCTGATGTTTTTATCTTGAATTTACATTCATGCAAATGATTATATGCATGAGCTTGGTGTTGAATTAAAAGAATTAGCATTAGTTGATGAAAGTGAAGATAATATTTCTTGTGTAGTGCAAACAATCATGAAAGATATCATATATTGACAAAATATTATGAGGACTAGAAAAAACAACGTGTTTAAAAATATCAGGAGTGGTCGTACATATCATAGAAAATACCGCAAAAAGCCCTAAAAGTGGACGGAGTGGCCTTATAAAGTTTGTATGTCCAATCAGTCTGTTTTTCAGACCGCTGATATGACGAATGAGCGCCTCGCGATCGGATGCCATACCTGAATATGTCTATAGAATGATTACAAACTCTCATTATGAAAGTTGTTCGAAGAAGACTGATCGGGTGGGTTGTTTGAATTTACAATCGGTCGAAAATATTGTTGCCTTTATTTTATTGCGGGCTTATGCCGGCTGGATCGGCCCAAATTATGTTTGAGTTCATGGAGCGTTCTCAAAACGAAAAACGTTTTCTAAATATAACTGAAGACGAAATCGACTCGAACGAATTTTTAAGTCACGAAAAATGAAACACCAACCGGCAGTTGGTTGGGAAGAAATAGAAAATCGCTTTTAGTGTCTCCGTCTTGGTTACATACGTCATAGATACGCTACGCGCATGCGCTGCCCTCTTCTGTGTGCATTTGTGTCTTTACGTAGCATAGCAAGCCTATTTAATTATATATTACACAGCCACAAATTTTAGCTAACAATTTCTAATAACAAATGGAAAAGTTTTACTGAGCCGCTCGAATGTGATCGCTAGCCATATATCCTGTGGATTTGAGCCCAAAATGGTTGAGTTACTAATCCAACTACGTAATAATGGCATTACTATCTACGGGTATAATATTTAAATAAAAAAATGTGAAATCATTTTTAATTTTGTTTTAGGGACCTACTGGATTTTTTTTATAAAGACTGCAAAGATACAACCAAACGACCTTTTAAATGATGAATTTAAATTTATTAATGCTTTAAATTAATTTCTCTGACCTCTAAAATTACTGACAAAAAATACAAATGTGTGGAAGAAATAAATATGTTTTTTTATTTTTCGTTATAAATATTTTTCGATTGTATATCGTGTTCCATCTTAAAAATATTGATGCTAGAAAATTAGTCTTTTAAGACCATATTTTATAAAATTTTCAATGGTTAAAAGCTTTCGATTCGTCAAAAGATCATTTTTAATCATCCATTTATTTTTAGCAGGTTTTATTAGTTAATATTTGCTCATATGGGTTTAATTATGTATTTAAATTATTCGCTTATGTCATGTTCAATTTCAATCGATTTGATTTTAAAGTTAATTTGTTGACAATAAAATGTATATTAATGACCATTGCCGATGCATAAATTTTGGCCGTTTTTAAATAAAAATGTGTATTGTGTATGGAAGTATGGATTGAAAAGCTTGGTGGCCGTAAAGTGTTCATAATTAGCGGCGAAATGGTGAGCTCTGATTGGTCCGCGTATCTCGAATGAATGACGGCCAGGGCGCTGTGACGTTTGTGGCGCGGAGGCACTCAGTTGTGGGGGCTTGCGGTGTCGACGTCGTCGAGGTAAAGCAGAGCCCTTCAGGAGCTCAGGCTTGCGCCCCCCGCGTCTCGCCGCCTCTTGCCATCGCCCTCCGCCCGAGTGAGCCCCCAGCCGCGGCTCCACTCGCGCCTCGCCCTTCCTCACAGGTCTCTATATTTTGTATACAAAATGATGGCTTTTATATCCACATTTCTGATCTTCTCGCGACGATCGCACATCTTGGCGAAATCGAACACAATCCGAAAATTCTAGTCTGCGACCTACTTCCGTTAACAAGTGAGAGAGATAAATAAAAACGATAACAATTACATTGCCAAATACAAACCGTGGCATATTGCGATGACAACATACGTCAAAAACTCCCATTTATAGCTTAACCTTTAATAAAAGGAGCCCACGAAAACGCACTGCATTTTTTTATGTACGTGTATATTTTTATTATAATTAATAAATCATTTTTCAACATTTCAACAACGTGCCCTATCTACTTGACATACATTTGTTTTTCGCCATAAACAATTCGTATGAGCTACAAAAAAATGCCTAATCAAATGTAATTATAGATACTGACATAAACGATTTGGATTTGACAGAAATTGTCACCATGTCTCTTGTATTATAGCAACTAAATATGTTATTAAAACGCAATCATATCTTATTTTAATTGGGTTCTTTAATGAGGCTAAATAAATGGCGCAGCTAAATTGAAATAAGATAAGCATTGTCCGGAAAAATTATATCAAAAATATTTCACATTTGTAATTCCCAACCTTAGGAAAACTAAATTAAGTATGAAAATCCGGCTAAATATGCTATAATTTCGATGCCCACGATGGTAATCAATTTTACCCCGCGGGGGCATGTATTGAGCAGATCAACGCGTTATTAAATTATTTACAAACAAGAATTATTACTATTCACGCTTTTATTTCACTAAATCAGGAAGTGGTTACATCTATCATGTCTGTATCATACATTCGCACAATATTGAAGATAGCATTACCACCGAGTTTTATTTCGAACGCTCACCCAACGGGTATCTTGAATGAACGTATTGACGAACGCTTCCGCGACCGTCTCAATATGGAGTGTGAGAAGTTTGTAAAGACTGAGTAGTTTTCTTCGGGAGACAGTGGAAAACTACTTTGATTCTACCGGAAAGGGCTTTCTGGGATGCAAATTTCAGTGTTAAGACATACGTGCTGCTTAAGTGCATCTTGGATTCGCTCCTACACCATTAATATAGTATTAAATGCCATTATTACAGCGCGTTATCTGTAAATACAATATGCTTCACGACTATGTAATGAAGTATATAAACTTTACGAATATCACGGCTGATTATATACAAATATAAATAAATTGAGTATATTATCATCGTGACATGTTGAACTCATCGTTTATGTTGTGTAATGCTGAAATTTTGAATAATTAAATATATGTGACGTAAATGCTCCGGCTATCGAGCTCTTATATTTTCACTTGCGGTTTCTTAATTTTCCTAGTTGTCCTTCAAAAACTTTCAGGTCATTTTGTTTGCGACTTTTCTTTTCGTGACGTTTGTAAATTTAATGCAAAAACATAATGAATTATGCAGAAGGCTGCATACATTTATTTAGTCTGTAAAAAAATCTAAATTATAATATAAATATTTTATAAACTTCTCTCCATATATGGGACATGTTCAGAAAGTAAGTGTACTATATTTTTTTAGAAAAAGTGTATTTAAAAAAATATTACAGAATATTGTCGTTACACTTATTGATCATTTTTCCACATAATTGCCATTCCGTTTAATGCACGTGGGGAGCCGTGGCACATCTTTATGCCCTCCTCGAAGAACTCTCTCACCAGCTTCTATCAATTTGGAACCTCTTTTTGCGCCTGCTCGTCATTTAAAAATTTATGATGATAATCGATAATAGATGATAATCTAAAGACGCCAAGTCGGCCCACATGTATCCAATAGCGTTTTGGTGGCTAAGGCTGTGTGAGGACAGGCGTTGTCGTGCAACAATCACCCTTGCCTCGTCAGTATTCCCTTCCTTCTGTTTTGAATGCTCTTTTAGAGTTTTTTAGAGAATATCTTTGTGCATTGATGGTCTTCCCCTGAGGCAGAAATTTAACCAAAATGATGCTTTTTCAGTCCCAAAACACTGAGGAGCCACCTACGTTTCACCTCCGGCTGTGTATGCTGACTTGCTAAGATGGGTTGCGTCTTATATAAATAATCATAGTCAAGCAATGGCATTGAAGGGTTACATGTCGAAATTCTTGGATATTTCCTCAGGGATTCCATAGAGATCTGTATTGGGAACGTTCTTATTTACACTGCTCATTTATGATATTGGTCAATGCCCAAATCGCACCCCTTTGCTTGAGTTAGTACAATGAAATTGCTGCATAACTCGTATAATGTCTTAGAATTTGGGAGCGTGATCTGGAACCCGTAATGAGAGCAAGATACAACATCGAAAAATTGAAGTCTAGGCGTATGTATCTTGACAGTATTTTTTTAATTAAAGTTTTAAATAATGGCATTAAATCTGCAGCTCTCTTGTGGCAAATTAAGTTTAGAATTCCTCGACCCTCTTCACGTTCAAAACACACGTTTCATATCACTGACAAACAAACTATGCAAACAATACCTTCAGACGTACTTGTTCTTATTGTAACGAATTTCTTGGTGAGATGGATATATTCTCCATTTCAATAAAATAAATAAAAAATCCTCACTTTCCAATTTAAGTCGCTTCAAGTCGAACAGATCACAGCGCGTAGCTCGTACTTGGGGGACACTACACCGTGAGTTTACGTACTACTGTGTCAGGAGATCTTCCTCTACCACTTTGATAACCCTCAAACTTTGATAACCCCAGTATACTTGCTCTATGAATAACCGTGTAGATATTTTGAATATTTTAATAACCATTTAATTGGCTATGTTTTAACTTCCCCGTCTTATTATGCTTCTTTTATACTGATCTGATTTATTATATAGATCACGACATTATTTTGATATTGACACAACCCTTATACGGTTCAAAAGGTATAATAACGCTATGCTTAAAATATAAATTGAAATTGTAATAAATAATTTACTCAATTAAATAACAAAACGCTAATAACGCTGAAATAATGATTAATTATTGTTTTTATTTTAGGTAGTTAATGCTAGATGAAATAATGGACCCGTGCGAATGTCTAAGCCACGAAGTGGCTATGAGGAGGCTGTTGTCTTTGGTAATATAAAATATTTTTAAACTAATTTTTAGATTTAATAGATATATTATGTCAAATTTTATGCTCTTATGCTCACAATTGTATTAAGATAATTGATAATATACCTTATTTTAATGTCATACGGAGATGAAAAAATGAGGCAATATATTTATATTCGTCTCTCCCATTAACACGGTTGCAATTGTTATCGTGTTTGTACAAATATTAACTGTATGTATATATACATAATGCAATGATGATCTTAAAATATAAATCATCTTCATACGTCTATTTTGTGTTTCGTACATGTCTGTTAAACACATGTCATTTTTAATAATCACATGTTGTGTTTTTTTCCCCCTCGATTACATCATCTAATAATATTATATAGTATGAATCCAATGTCTAACTTAGTTCAATTCATTAAATTGCGTTGTTATTATGATACTAGTTTTCGCTGTGGAAAAATGCAAATATGCCTTTTATATAGGTTGGGGGTAGTTAACCTTTTTATTCCTATCGCTTTTGTATTGTATATCATATCATTTAATATCATCCTAAATTATTGAAATCATTGAGTGTTTATTGAGATTTAAAAATCTGATTATAAGACATTTGATTGGATTGTCAAGATTTGGAAATCCCTGTACTCATCATGATTAACAACAAAGCAAAACTCGTTCAAAAACAAAGAAATCTTATCACAGGCGCTAGATAATTCCAACGTATTAAATCCAACGTAATTTATTATTTTATTGGGATGCTTACATATTAATTCTTATTAACGCCTAGTGTTCATTGAACTTTTCAACTATTATAAATAATAACTATAAGATATCACTGGATGTAAATATTGATTGCAATTTATGAAAACAAATTGAATGATTAGGGTAGAATAGCGAGAGCGGAGAAAAGTGCATTTTGAAGCCGTTGTTTTAATTGTTTAACCTGAATGAGAGGAGGGGCAGTATGCGGTGGCGCATCATCATTCCCGTCGAAGATGGATCTCTTAGGTTGCCGCTGCGAGTTTTGATACAAGGTTCATTGCTTTTCAATCGATAAAAATCTACATGCAGCAAGAATTTATAAAAGTTAAATATGGGACTTGTAATTTTAGCATTAATGATTTTTTTAAATACAAAATAATATATTTAATCATTTGAGAATTATAATATTCTAGGAACTAGGAGTGCTCCTTCAGCACAGCTATAATAATAATTAAACACCACAGTTTATTGCAGTTGAATTGTATGTCTATCGATATTTAATAGGTTTTCATTATTTGTTTTGTTTCGTAGCTAAGACAAACACAATCATACTGCACGGACACAGAATGCATGGATGAAATATCTGGACAGGATGCTTCCCAAAATTTTATGATCACGGCTTTAATGGTGTTTTTCGCAGTGATAATATTCATGTTACGTCCTAGATCTTCATCTAGAGATCCCGAAAGTCAAAAAATTTCTGCCAACAATCAGGTTTGTCATAAAATAATTTTGCTCTTTGTTGAGCTATTCTTTATTTTAATATACATTACATTAACAATCAATTACGTCACTAATAAATTTCAACATGATAAAATTATGGTTTCTATTTACTTTTAATGTAATAAAATCATTATGTAAACTATTCTATATACTACAAAAGTTAAAAAGCTATGGTTCTAGTACTCAGTTCTCTGCTGACAAAATAAATTCCCGGAATAGAACCAATCTCACACAAGTTTTAAATGTGTTACCGATACATGATCAAGAAGAGTTGAAGATGTATAATTATTCAAATTTTACGCGAATTTAACGCACGAGTGTCAACAAATAGCCGCCCAAGCCTTTTACCGTTGCGGTTGGCGTATTTTTGCCATCTTAAACGATAAGATACGCATGAGTACACACCCAACTCTCGTTATATTCAGTTTTTTTATACACGGTTTCTGAATCGTATCAATATTACGAAATAAGGAGAGTTTCATGAATTTCTTGAAAACTTGAGACTTGGTACTCGCTTTATTTAAAAATACACAAACAATATTTTTAACTATGCCTATATTACCCCCACAAGTGTTAACAATACGTTGATAAAGTTTTATTGCAATTGGATGAACAGTATGGCAGCGCATTAAATACGAACAAACACAGATTCATTTTTATATATTCGAAGATGATTTGTATGTCACTTGGTGGATCAATTGATTGGAGATTTTCGAGATGCAGTAGATTGAAGATAACAATAAAACCCAATAAAATTGAGTCAAATGCTATAAAAACAAGGACTAAGGATTTATTGAACTTCTATTGAAGGCATTTTTGTGAAGTTATATTTGCAAGAATAAAAAGACAAAACACCCGTAATCGAGTTAACTGATTTTTTTTATTTACAGGGTCCTCTGCCACCGCCCGACGCCCCAATGAATTAACGATGTAAATATTCTTTTACATAAAAAAAACTAAGATGATTTTAGCGGCTGTTTAGCACATTCTTATATACCACATCATTTAAACTGAACTGTGGTCTTCAATAACTGTAATATAAATTATATATTATTTTTTTATTATTCTTAACGAGCCATGAATTTTCCATCCAAATTTGGCGTAAACTAAACTTTTTGTAAAATATATTAAGATGTATTATTCTAATGAAATATCCTTTTTAGCAGTATATGCATATAATCATACATGTTTTTAATTTGTTGTTGAATCAAAATGATGTGATATTTAGAAAAGAAAAAACGTATAGATCTCTGTAAACCACAGCTAAAAGTGTATAGTTATGTCATACTTTTTTAATAGATGCATATTAATCCAAATAACTGAGGCTAAATTATTTATTTTTACGAGTCCAGAAAAATATTGAAAATACTTGTATTTTTGTTGAATCCTAGTTGGCATCACGTAATCGATGGTCCACGGGTTTTCATGGATAGAGTGATGTATTCAGTATGCATAATCTTTAGATATTCATAAATGTTAATTATAAATAATTTTTTAGAAGAAAAAAAACATGGATTGGGGTTTCCATTTTTGTTTTTAGTGCAATATCTTTTCTTTGATGTTTTTTTTTTTTATTACTAGTTAAACTGGATTTGAAAGCACAAAAACATGAGCGCACATTCCTTTTGATAAAAATATTCAATATTAGTGACCCATAATTAATATTTATTTTGATGTATTCACGCTTTGTTTTTAATTTTTTTGCATATTTAAACAAATGTAAACAAACAATATGTATAATGTCGCAAAAATAATAAATATTACTTTTGTTTACAAATAATTTTGATTTAAAATTGAACATTTTCCCCACGCGAATATTTTTAAAGACATCGATGGACCTTAACACTGTTAATAGCACACAATATTCATGTTCATTTCTTCGGAATATTTCTTAATGTTCAACTTACATGGTATATACATTCTGTTGTTCAGCTATTTTTTCCTATTAATGTGTTGCAAAAATAAAAGGACAGGGTTACTGTGCAAGCCTGCCAGTTTACTTCTGAAGGAGTAGATTTTGCAAAGGAGTGGTGATACTCGGCTAATGATGCCAATCCAGAACAGTCAAGGGAGAATAACAAAATTGGTCAACGATAAGAATGATGCGAGCATCTTAATTATCAAAATGGCCCCGAGAGCGCTATTAGACGTCTGCGTGAATTACACCATCACACACAAACTGACTTTCAATATATCTAAGTCCCCGGATCACATCATATCATATTCTGATGCAGATCATATTCTGTGGACATGTGCTGAGATGTCTTCTGAATTAGAGGAGTTTTTGATGTCCGTGGGTAATGTGAGGGGCCCGACCTGATGCCTTCAACGCGTTTTGTACAAGTTTCGGCGCTTCAGGTGAATACTACGAGAAATTATAAGTTGTTCCAAACAACTCTAAAATAAAATCAGAACCCACACTAAGTAATAGAATCGCAAACACAATCACACCCTCTGATGGAGGCCCTCAACCACCGCTGGACAACTATACTGTAACTCGTGTAAACATTTACACAGCGTTAGCAGCCGCGTGGTTGAACTTTCTTCTTATACTTTTATCTCTCCGAACTTCCTAGCTATCTGCCTCGTGTAATGCGGTCACTTGGGCGACATTAAATTAGTCTTACACTAGACCAGTGTTGTTCGATGCAAGAGAAGTTGCATTAGACCTAGGTATATGTTTGGGAGTGAGTGGGCCCCCTTATCACCCCTTTTTTATTATACCATGTATCTTGAAAGATGCTCTTTCATATTTACACAGTACTGCTGCATTGTGGAAACAGCACTGGTGCATTGAAGAAGCAGTGAAGTGTGAAAGCAGTAAAAAAATAAAAATAAATTCCCCCAAAACAAATATAAAATAATAAAGTCTTGATTTAAGCCCAAACTTTTAAATTATGGGTTCAAAAACTACTATAGCAACACTTGGTTCATCATCAGTTTTTAAACAAATATGAAATAAAGCTCTTCCTGTGTTTTTTTGGCGTTGCAATGTCATAAGCGCTTAATAATTATTTGAAAAGAAACGCAGTACGTGTTTTATTGCTTCAGGTCACGTGTAGCGTGAGCCAAAGAGTTCCAAAAGCACACGCATTCTTTCTCTCCCCGTCACCACAGCCCAAACTTCATTTCACCAGACCAATATGCGCCAACATGGTGCATCCATACAATATTTTTACCATACCTATGTTATTCCCGCAAGTGTAAACAGTAAGTCGACAAAGTTTTATCGCAATCGGATGAACGGCATGGAAGCGCATTAAATACAAACAAACAAACATTGATTTTTATATAATAGACTAATAATTAAACTGTGGATATCAATAATAAAATTCACATGTATATAAATACAAAGATGTTTATTTACTGTAATGCCACAAACGTCAGTGATTTATAAAAAGATATGTAATTTTGATTTTAAAATAGGTTGGAATGAATTGTACCTAAACAGTGATTATACATATCATGCAATCTATTGTTTAAAAATCGTGTAATTTTGAAATTTCTTCGCGCACTTTTTTTATGAGCCCACTCATCTGCACGTATTTGCCAGTGGAGTTGGGTAAATTTTCGAAGTTTATAACGTCATACATGTCTTTAGAGAAGTTAACGTCGGTCGGTAAATTATCATAAGGAGTTAATGATAACATCGGAGTTCCCAGAGTAGACTCTCGGACTCGTCCTTGCTTAGGCGTTGTCATTGGTGTACTGCAAGTATTTGGTGTTATGGAATCATCTAGATTAGCGGAAGTTGTACCGTTTTCTTTTTTATCATCGCTGGGACTATCGCATATAGAAATATCTTTTTCTTCACACGATGATTGAGGGTTTTCCGTAACAGAACTATCGTTTTTTTCTTCTAACTCTGCCAGTAAAGATAATTTTTGTGATTCCAAATCTTCTAATGTTGGAGATTTGCATTCGGATGCGATGTTGCTTTCCTAGAAGATAAAATAAAACAAATTTAGCTGATGCAAATACCTAAAAAATTTTAATAAAATCTCATAATAATGTCATGTACGTATTTACCGTAAGTGAACTTTTATCTGGAGTCTCTGGCATTGGAGATGATTTTTTATCTAGGGATGGTAAAGGTGGTAAATCTTCAGGTAGAGGCGGCAATGGCGGTAATGCAGGAAGCTCTGTAGGCGGAGGTGGGGGCAAATCTTTCGTCGGTAACGGAGGTACAAAAGAATTACTATCCTCGTGGCCATTCGACAAATAGTCAGTATTCTGAAATAAATAATTTATTATTAATTTTTTTTAAATATAAATAAATTGAATGCATATATGAAAACAAACCATCATCGTCTATATCCATATCGGTCTCCATCTGAACATCACCAGGGTGAAGTTGAGGTTGAATAGCTTTCATTTTTCTGCGACGATATGCTTTGGCGGCACGTGGAGCTAATTTTTCTAACATTACCATTTTACTATTTTTTTCATCGTAAGATGGAAATCCCAGAGAATCGCTTTCCTTTATGAAATAACATTTATATGAATATATCGTCAGTTTAATGTTACGAAATTAGTAAAAATTAAAATCTCACATCTGTATATCTGGAACCATGTTTTACATTGAATCCAGGAAAATCTAAAATTTTTTTAATATCATATTCATCTTTTGCACATGATTTATTTTCATCGTCTGATTCAACAGCTTTCCCCTAAATAATAAATTATTTAAGTCGAAATGATTGATACGTAACATATTGTATTAATCATTTTATAAATCACACTTACAGAGGAATCGAACATTGCAATTCCAGAATGAGAAATTTTTGCATGAAGCAACCAGCCTGGCGGATAACCGAGCGTGCGCATTCTGTATATGTGCAGTGGTAATTGGTTCTTTTCTAGTCCTAGTGCACTACGCAATTTTTTTGAAATCCGTCCTGGGAGAGCATTATTCTGGATTGTCTCGTCTGTATGATAGCGTCTATACAAAATAAAAATATTTTTCTATAAATTACGGTCAAAATTACAATTCAACAAAAGCATTTGGTGCAAAAACACCGTAACTCTGTTAATTGCTGAAAACATTGGGAATAAATACGGTACATCAAATGGGCAATAAATAAAATATATATTAGTATAAATATTTCAACAATATGAATTATTATAACATACGCTGATTTTGATTTCATATCTTTTCTTCTTTGATTGATTTTGGCCATGTCTTTGGGGAATTGACATTCTCTTAAAGTGTGGTTCCCTTCACAGTTGAAGCATTCTTGACTCCTCGTCGGTGGCTTAATAGCATTCTCTGTTTCAGAGTTGTCTACTTTATTATCCAATGTGGTAAACGTCTGTAATAAAAAAATTTATTAGATATATTAAAACATGGACGTTGATATATTCTACACATGTGTGCACGTGAAGATGAGGTAAAATTTTGCAGATTTCTAAAATAAAAATATTAGAATGCACACATGGGCATAGTGCATTAGAATTCATGAGTCAATCTAATAAAATGTACAAGAATTAAATATATTTAACAAAAAATTCTCTACAAACACACGATGTAGATATGAATATGAGCTTTTTAATTCTTAAAATTAATGTATTTAAAAGTAAATATGATGATTTGTTTATATAATCTATAATTCTTTTATTGTGCAGAGATTCATTGAACAGTTACTAATAAAATGAAAGAGAAATAATCATATAAAATTCCTATATTCTAAAAAATCGAACAATAATATGAAAGGAAAACGACCAAAGATGATCTATTAGTTAAGAATAAATGTGCCTTCACTTTTAAACATCCAGTAGTCCTTTGCAGAACTGCAAATTTACAATATTTTTTATGAATAGTCGAATTAAAACAGCAATATTGTGAAAAATTAGCATTTAAAGATTAGAACAGAAAATGAAAAGTATTCAAATCGAGCACTTGAAATTGACGTTCAAAATTAATAAGAATGTAAGATAATTATTGCGAATTGAAGAACAAAAAAAATTGACCACTTGCTGACAATGAACATCGAATTAAGTGTATAATTAAGATAATATTAGATTTAATCACCATCATTCAGCTGATTATAAATAAGAAAGACCTGCCAGAGAGAAAGTTTTAAATGAAAAACATAACACTATTTGGAAAAATGTAAGCAATTTGAATAAATACATCAGTAATGCATAAAATAAAATATCTTTGCAATCTTATTGAAAATTCCAGAAGCGATGGTTAGAAACATATCACTTTTGAATATCTCTCTTGGAAAAAATCAACATGATTTCAAATCCTCACTAGCTATATAGCACTCATATTAAAATAAATAAATGTATGCAATATAATTTCTCAGCATTTTTAGTTCATATTGCCTTTAATATTTTTATACGTTGGTGTAAAATATGTGGACATAAATAGTTTTAGAAACGATTTCAAATAATAAAATATATATAACGCCATCTCTGAATGAAATTTGTAATTAGCAGCGTACAAAAAAATTAAATGTATTTTTTGATGTTTGGGTGTATTTTATCGAACATTGACAGAAATGCAAATAGTTATTATAATCGGCTTAATGGTGATAATTATTCGAGCTCAAAATATAGTTTCAACGTCGTTATTGCAAGATATTATTGTAGTTATTTTTTTAAGGTTAGGATCATAGAATAAATGAACTAATAAAATTTACACTATCGTAAGCTGGGATTTCGCAAGGGCTGAACGTGGCCGGACACGTGTCTTCCATGAAGAGGGCACCCCCCTCGTCTTCGTCGATTCCAGGCGGAGGCGGCGTGGATCTTTTCCTTTTGCTTTCGGGCCAAGCGAGCAGTTCAATAATGGATTGAGATTGATCATCTTTTAAAAACGTAATGCGCCCCACTCCTTCAATATCTCCCAGTGCTCTCATTACGGACAGACGAAGAACTTTGGCAGTGTCTGCATCGCGAAATTTCACTCTAAAAAGTGGTTCTGCCGCCATCACAGTATCACTTGATGACAGTTGACAGTTACATCAATGTTGCCATATTTGCATCGCTTTCCAACCACGATATTAATTTATTTAATAAAGGAATATTTATTAATAAAGCGTTTATTAAAATATCTCAACAAAAAAAATCAGCATTATTATAAATATTTTATTATTGAGCTTTTGCATAAAATAATTATGTTTGAATAATTTTTAGCTTTAATGCAGTCTTTATTAATGTCTTAAAAAAAACAATTATTGGATGAGGGTTGGAAAACTGTCTCAATAATTTCATTTCAAATATCAATAAAATATCTGGGGATAGTTTGCTCCAAATTATCAAACTTAACTCATTACGGATTATATATATTAGATTGAACAGATTTCAAATACTATTTGTAGCGTTTAAGATTTTTCAAAATAAATCCAAACTATAACTTGTTTGTATCTTATAAATTAAGGCTTACACAAGTATTTTATAAAATGAACCACATGACTGGGGGATTTCACTAAATTTATGAATAGGAATGTATAACACCCTCAAAAACATAACACTTTTACAGATCAAAAATATTATTTAAATAACAATATCAGTATATTATTTAAAACAACATACATAGTGGCAACTTGGGGGCAAAGGATTCATTTGGTGAAAATATATTTATTGAATTTAATAACAAAAAATATCAATCGACATCTAATATATAAAAATAAATCTCACTTTGTTCGTATGTAATGCGCTGCCATACCGTTTATCAGATTGGGATAAAACTTCGTCCACTTATTACTAAGGATTGCGTGAGTAACATAGGCATAGTCTAATATACAAAAATTAAAATTGTTCGTATTTTATGCACTGCCATACCGTTCATTCGATTGCGATAAAACTTTGCCAACTTATTGTTTGCACTTTCTCAAATAATATAGAAATAGTACAATTAACTTACAATAGATCTTATATATAAAAATCATTCAATAAATGTATTTATTATCGAATCATTACTTCTGTGGCAACGCGCCGGGTACCAACTAGTACTTTTTAAAATAAAGATAGATTCAAGTTTTAAAATAATATTTTATTTCTTACGATGAATTACACATATTTCTTGAGACTTAGCAAAAATAAGTATTCTCATTAAAATCCAATACAAAAACGATTTCGTTTTATTCAAAGACTCATGAAATGACGCAAATGTAACAATTTTGAATTTATCTTTTGTCGATATATATATAGGCATGTGGAAGGCCTCAAAGTATTTTTTAAGGCTGAATATTTTCAAACACTATATTCAATTCTCGAAAAAAAAAAAGTTTGAATCATCAAAACCGCATTAGCATTATAATAGCATATTTGAGATCACGGACTTACAAGATACAAAGTTTTTACTATAGCATGAACATGCTAAAAATTAGGAAAACGAAAATAATAGCAAAAAGAATAAGCCGATAAGATTTCACTGAAAAATTCAATGACGCAAATGAGGTATCAAGAGGTTGCTGTAAAATTAATATATACGTCCCTTTAAATCAGTCAGTGTTTATATGAATTAATATGAAGAGCGCTTTATTGAAAATTATCGCACGGTATTAAAACACACTTTCGGCGAGACGCTTAATACTAGTATTTTTCGTTATGCTATAAATGCATTATATTGGTATGATATTGTACAGTATTATTCCTTCACAAGGATAGTAAGTTGCATCATAAATATCAGAGCGTTATGATAAAATATAAAAATTTTAAAGAGTGACGACAAAAAAAGTTCACACTTTACGGCTCAAATAATTAATTATGCCAAATTTAACATCAAAAATTATGTAATATAATTGTTCTGTGGTAGTTTTAAGAATATTATGTATTGTGCATAACTTGTTTTCAACATTAACTTTTCGTTGTCAATTGAGCAAAGTATTTTTTTAATCTTAAAACAATCCAGTAGTTTATAAACTATAGCAATTTTTCACATGAATCAACGCCCGCCCAAAGTGTGCAATGCCTAACATACAGAATATACATCTAGTGTTCACAGTTGACCCAACGATAATTATAATTTCACTAAAATTGATATAGTTACATATTACAAGTCATTTGAATATTGAAGTAACTATAGGATCATTATGATTTTGAGTTAGACGACAATTTCTCACATTGACTGCGAAAAGTTTCGATAATATATATTCGTTAAGGGAGACAAAAGATATTCATATAAACGATTAAATTTTACACAAATATGACAATATTATCAAAGTATAGATTACTAGTTATAAATACAAAGACAATTAATACTGTTATAAAAATAACAACTGTTATTATCATTTATCTTATCAAGCAAAAAATTTAGCGTTTACATTGCAAGGCCATGTAAGAAAAATATAAGATATCATATAAAAACAAACAGAAAGTCTGACGAGAGAAAAAAAAACAATATTTTCACTATTGACCCCTGTTAATATATGTTATAAATAAAATGTCTTAATGATTTGGAAATCAAATAATTTTAAAGGTTAATTTTAATAAAATGTGTCAAAATCGTGGAGGGGGGAAAAAAAGGGTAAAAATTTTAACAATACAAAATAAATGTATAATATTCTATACAAAAATATAACAATGTTAAATGATTTTCTTATATTTAAAGCCACGTTTACTTAAATCTTTAAAAAATATGCGAATGCATATTTCTAAAATCAAAATAATATTAAAAAAAAAACAAAAATGCACTATGAAGATTCACAAAAATAAAATGCAAATGTCATTCAATTTTACGATACAATATAAATATTCCAAACGTATTGGCTGCCAAATCGCCACAGGTATCAATTAAGTGCTATCATCACCTATGATTTAAAAAAAATGTTCAATACACTTGGTTAAATTTCAATCACATAAAATCATGTCAAAAATTCCATAGATGACTGGAGGGAATAATAATACTACTGGGACATAAACGTATAATCAATCATCGGCGACATGAAATACTATAATAGTACAATCGATGAAAATGAATCTAAAAAACATTCAATTACACAACGTACCAATGAAAATGTATTAGAACTAATTTAATTACGAGTTAACCACATATTATGTTTTTATACTCTTTAGTATTCTATATATATATATATATATATATTACGAGCACACACACCAAAATTTCGCATACTCGGTTAGGCTATATTCCACCGTTTTCTTTTATAAAAGAGACCAAAGACAAGTTCTTCAAGAACTGTCGGTCGCTGAATTAATTTCACATGTTCGATTAACATTCAGTATAGACGTTTTAGATAAAATATTTTATAAATCTATGTGAAATTAACATTCTATGCGTAATCATAATTTAGATACTCGGTAAAATTCATCACAGTCTATATATAAATATATATATTCAATAAGCATCAAGTGTATTCTTTTTAATTATCGGTTCATCTCGTTAGTAAAATATTTACATCAAACATTAAACACGTATCATTGTCAGGTTTATTTAACGGTTGAAAAAACAGGCTAAGGCATCGTATAACGTCGATTTAAACGGACAATTGAAACCATCGTGTAGGCACTGACGTAATAGCATTTAAAAATTTCATCCAAAATATATATTGTGTACATTTCAAATGACGAATACATATTACAATCTTAGCAACTCGTTCAATGCTAAAATATATCGTCACTGGTCTGCATAAAAAGCGGTGTATAAAAATTAAAATAGTAACTCAGAATTTCAGTTAAGGCAACTACAATAATGCCGAAGCTGCGTGACGTCTTAAAATTAAACCAGTATTCGGATAGGTGGGCACTTTGACGTATTTAAACAAAATCAGACGGAGCAGCTGAGAGCAACGGCTAAGAATTCTTCGAAACCGATACTGATGACACCCTGCTGTTGAGTATCGCGGGAGCGGAAAGCTTCGGTGAAACGTTGAATTTGAACACAAGACACGATGAACTGATCGACGGTGACGCGACCCTTTTCATTCGCATCACCTCTGTTCACTAGTAATTTGATGAAATCTGGTGAAAATCTGAATCCCATCTGTACCATAGCTGCAATAGGAATACAAGATTAACGATTATCATTCAAAAAGTCTCAACGCCACAAATTAAGTAATAAAATAAAAACCTTGAGAGAGTTCAGATTCATCTATATGGCCTGATTGATCACGGTCATAGGTATGGAAAACGCCCAACCATTGGTTAATAAAACTGTATAGTTTATCAAATTCTTCCAAAGTAATGGTTCCCGTATGATCAGCATCAAACAAACCTGTTAAAAAAAGATACTCCATTCAATAATATTAACTAATTAAAGATTGTCTGTTTACTTAAGAGTACTTCAAGTCGTAGTCAGACAAGAGCGATTTTGGTAAGAAACAATACTTGATTTTAATTACAATGCTATATTACATTACAAAATTGCATCAAATTTTGAATCATTTTAAGCTCGGAGCCTATTTTTACTAAAGAGATTTGGAAGATTAAATTTTAAACAATCGATCATCATAAAAGATAGGACAGGTAAAAAGATAAGACCTCTACAGTTTCATTATCTACACTATGAGCAGTTTAAAACTACAACACGATCCTCTTTATGTCCAATATAAATAATAAATACCAAGAAAAATATGAAAATATTTTTAAATCATGAAATATGCATGTCAAGTCTTTGCAAAAGGCAAAAATATTTATTGCGCATTTCATACTCAATGATTATATTGAATCGATAGGCGCAGTAAATTCAAAGATATTATTTTGTCATGTGTGTTAATTGATAAGAATAATAGATAACGGAAACAAAGATGGGGAATGTACAATTAAGTATAAGATAAAAATAAACTATTAAAATTTAAAAACTGTCAATATTTTATTATTTTTCTCATATGGGATTGAGATGATATTAAAAAATTATACATTTAATATAAATGAGTATTTCATCTTTGAGTATGAAGAAGTACTGGTTCAATTGGACAAAAATTAGACTTTTCTGGCAGCTTGGGTATTGATTTGTCATTTAAATTTCATATTTATTGAATGTTTACAAATTATTTTTGTTGCTAAAAACTTTTGTGTTTGTCAATATTGACTGCAATTTGAATGGCACAAGTTTGCCAAATTTATATGATTGTTGTCGAGGCACAGAACAGTTTTAGAATGTTATTACATTAAAAAATAGCGCGCATACCTATCATGAGGCGGCAGGCTGTCTCCGAGAAGTGGTTTCCTTGAGCGTTGACGAGAGCTCCCCGTAGTTCTCCCGCGTTGATGTGGCCCGAGCGGTCGGTGTCGACCGTCGAAAACCAATGTTGCACTTCGGGAGCGATGCCCGGGGCCGGTCCGCCGCGCGCCGGGTCGAAGTCGGGCTGTGACGGCGGTGTCAATTTATTCAACAATAGAATTTGTAAATAGCTGCAGTCGACGGTTAGGAACTAGGGTTAACGTATAAATAAATAGTACGCGCGGACACTTCGATGCTTTGTACAATATTTACAGCCGCTTAATCGCTAAATCAGTCTCGGTCCCGGCGGGACGATCTCCTCGGGGGCGGGCGCCCGGACGAGCAGCAGCCGACGGGCCTCCTCGTCGGCGGGATTCGCGTAGACGGTGACCGCGCAGGTCCCCGGGGGCTCGGCGTCGACGTCGCTCCGCTTGGCCGAGTCGCCGGTGCCGCTGTCTTTGCACGACGAGCGGTCCGAGTCGTCGTCGGCGAAGGTCCGGCCGGCGTCGCACTCGAACGAGAACCGGTCGAGGACGATCGACTCGGGCGCGCGCGTCGGCAGCGCGCGCCTCATGCGCTTCCTCGTCTGGTAGATGATGATCACCCAGACGGTCGACGTGGCCACCGCGCAGCAGACGACCGCGATGACGACGATGCCCGTCGTGCCGTCGTCCCCGCCGAGGGGCGGCGTCGTCGGCGGCAGGACGCGCAGCTCGGTGGAGTCGCGGACGGTGCCGAGCGCGTTGGCGATCTCGCACTCGTAGAGGCCCTCGTCGGCGGGCGTCAGCGACGTGATGACGAGCAGCTGATCTTCCGCCGTGAAGAAGTGACGCTCGGTGGCCGCGATGGGCGCGCCGTCCTTGAGCCAGCGCAGCGACGGCTTCGGCGAGCCGGAGACGGTGCACTCGATGACGACCGACTCGCCGGCGGTCGCCTCCTTGTTCTCCATCGCGGTGACGAAGGACGGCGCCTCGAGCACGACGAGCGTCGCGTTGGCCGAGATCGAGCCGGCGGGGTTCCTCGCCGTGCAGCTGTAGACGCCGGCGTCGGCCGGCTTCGAGTTGACGATGAAGAAGGCCGCGTCGGCGGGCATCACGTGCATGCGCCTCTCGCGCGCCGCCGGGAAGTCGCCGCCGTCGTCCTTCTGCCAGGCGATCTGGGGCGCGGGCTCGCCCTCCGCGGCGCACTCGAGCTTGGCCGTCTCCCCGGCGTCGACGGTCGCGTCCGCGGGCGTCTTGACGAAGCGCGGGTACACGACGACGGTCATGCGCGCCTTAGCCGAGTAGGTGGCCCCGAAGGCGTTCGAGGCCACGCACTGGTATCTGCCCGCGTCCGAGTCGGCGACGGCGCGGATCTCGAGCGACGACGTCGCGCGGACGGCCCCCCCGGCCGCGCTCCGCTCCACGCTCGACTCGGCGGCCGCGTCCGCCAGCTCGACGTCGTCGCGCCGCCAGAGGAAGGACATCGGAGAGGGGCTGCTCGACGACGCGGCGCAGCGCAGCCGGACGGTCTCGCCCTTGATCGCCGTCAGCGGCTCCGGCTGCTCGTCGATCTTCGGCTTCGGCGAGACGTCGCACGAGAGCGCGGAGGAGTCGAGGTCCGCGAGGCGGCCCCCGCGCAGGCGCTCCGGGTAGGCGCACGTCGCCGCGACGCCCTCGCGCCCCGCCGGCGGGAGGCGCGCTATCCAGGCGGCGAACCAGGCGAGCGCGCAGTCGCAGAGCAGGCTCGAGGCGTCGAGGCGCAGCCGGCGGAGCGCGCCCAGCGGTTCGAAGGCGCGCTCCTGCAGCGAGGTGATCTCGTTGCCGCCGAGGTCTAGGTCGGCGAGCGCGCCGAGCCCGACGAAGGCGCCGTCGCCGATGGACTTGATGCTGTTGTTCGCGAGCGAGAAGGTCGCCAGCCGCGACAGTCCCGCGAAGGGCGCGCTCATGTCTTCGACCGTCCACGAGATCCTGTTGCCGCCGAGCTCGAGCGTCTCCAGGCTGGGGAGGCGCGAGAAGGCGCCCTCCGCGACGGAGGCGATCTCGTTCCGCGACAGGTCGAGGCGGCGCAGCGAGTCCAGGCGCTCGAAGGTCCCCGCGTCGACGCGCCGCAGCCGGTTCCCGGAGAGATCGAGCTCCCGGAGGCGGCCGGACCACTCCCAGCACTCGGCCTCGACGTTGACGACGCGGTTCGACGCGAGCGACAGCGTTTGCAGCGCGTCCAGTCCGTACATCCAGCGCTTCGACACCGTCTCGACGAGGTTCCCGTCGAGCTCGAGGGTCGTCGCCGCCGAGAGCCCGTAGAAGGCGCCGTCGCCGAGGGACGATATGCGATTGCGGCGCAGCCTGAGCGCGCTCACCGCGCTCAGATTGCGGAAGACGAGCGCCTCGAGCTCGCGCACCCTGTTCCTGCTCAGGTCGAGCGTTTCGAGCTCGCGCAGGTCGCGGAACAGCCCCTGCGGCAGCGCGACGAGGCGGTTGCCCTCGAGGCGCAGCTCCTTCAGGCCGACGAGCCCGCGGAAAGCGCCCGGTTCGAGCCGCGAGATGCGGTTCTTGGCGAGACGCAGCGTCCTCAGGAGCGCGCTCGGGGGCAGGTCGCCGGGGCCGAGCCTCTCGATCCTGTTCCTCTCGAGGTCGAGGTGCGCGAGAGCCGGCGCCGCGGCGAACGCCTCCGCCGTCACGGTCGATATTTCGTTGCGGGCGAGCGACAGGCGCGAGAGGTTCGCCCTCGCCGTTCGGCCGAGGTCCGGGAGGCGCTCGAGGCCGTTGTCCTTCAGCGACAGCTCGACGAGCCGGGGCAGCTCGGCGCGGACGAACCAGTCCGGCGGAGGCCGCGCCCCGTCGAGCCAGAGTCTGCACACCCAGGAGGGCACCTCCGCCGGGTCGGGGGCGGCGCTCGGGCACTCCGCGAGATCGGCCAAGCACTGGCAGACGGCGGGGCAGGCGGCCGTCTCCGCCGCGACGGACGCCCGGGCCGACGCGGGGGCCGGCGCGAGGGCGAGGGCGAACGCGAGGGCGAGCGCCGCCGACGGCAGCGCCCCGCCGCGGCGCATCTCACGTCTCGGTCATGTCGCGGTGCCCTTCGCCCGCGCGACGCGAACGCCGAGCTCTCTCGCCTCTCTTCTTCTTCTTTGCGCGCCGTCGCCGAATAGGCGATGCTTTTCGCCACCCCCCGTTTCCAAACATACGACGAAAACGGAAAACGCGCAAATTAAGCCGTCCATAATTTAGCGACATAAAATACTACGTTATAAATATTGTAATACTTCAATTTTTTATATCAACGATTCGAATGAGGTAGTTTTATATGCCGTCGCATTTACAATTTATCGATAGTTTCACGATTCTATTTTACGTGCATGTCTCCAATCGACGCGATCTCGGACAGATTTGCGATTCACATGAAAATTACCAATAAACGGACGATTCGAAATATTAAACTATTTTTAAATATACACATTAAAAAAATAATTTTAAACTATTTATTATTAACACATTAACAATTTCTTCATGAATACAAAAACAATGGAAGCATTGTAATTCTTCGTCGAAAAGAATTCAACGTGTATGTATAATCTGCAAGTGTTTACCTCACTGTAGATAAAATATAGTAAACGCATATTGGAACACGTAAATTATTTGATGAATTTTTAAATCGATAAGAAATCTTGTAACTAAAAAAAGTTTACAAATTTTTACTGACTTTACTTCTGATAAATATAACAAAATAGACTTACAGTAGTTGAAATATTGGACATAAACATCATTATCATTAATTTAAAAAAATTATCAATGATTGTGTGTCAAATGGATACTTATGGTCGAATTTCAGGCCAAAATTACCGTGTGAAGAATCAAAAATTTCCTTATCTGCCAGAGTAACAAAATTCAGTTCAAAATTACTGCATTCAGTCATCAGTGTAAAAGAAAGTTCTCTACGAGAAAGGCTATATGTCTTTCAACTGATGCTCATTGAATATGATAAATTTTGTAACTGTGTCCAAAATTAAAAATAAATATAACAACTATACAAGCACTAAATACTATTTTGTAAAACAATTCTAAAATTTCAGTTTCAATACGTTTCACTCAATCAAAGATGAAAAGTGCATGTTAAGAAAAAAAAATTGTATTCGCATTCTCAATTAGCTTTAAGTAGTGACAAGGACCAACGGTCTACTCGTTGATTCATTTTGTCATCTTACAGTTAATAATAAATATTATACCAAAGCAAAACAAACCAATTATGCATTATTTTATTTAGCAAATATATAAACGCACAATAAAAAGCTTTAGTTTTACCTGTAATAATATATTTCTACATGAAGTACAATGAAAAATTTCTTAACAATTAAATACACCTTAAAACCGTCAAATAGAATTTATTACAGAGCTCATTTGTGGTAATCGTATATCTACATATTGAATAGCATCAAATTGCTGTCGGCGTTGCTCATAGTCCAACGATAAATCGAATAATAAAATTGATAACTCACATTATACGCCATGCTGCCAATTGTCAATTTGACGTTTGTCTATTGTGCGCTCAAGGTTATTTCCGTCTTCCACCTGACGTTTATTTGGTGTTGATTCTATTTATATTCGTTATAAAAAAAATATTGATGAGTAAAAATCGTATAAAAAGCATATTTTGCACATATATTATCATATGAATTTAATTAAAAATTTAAAGCAATCTCATATAGTTTTTATTGATAATAAATTAGTCGAATGTTTAATGCTTAGATAAAATTAATAAAAACATATTTTCTGAAATAAAATGAATCTTTATTTATAATTCTTAATAATGTACGGAAACTCAATAATATTTATTTGAAATTATTGAAAAAATGATGTTAATTTATTTAAAGGCGGAATATGTTTATTAATATTTTTTTGAGTCTGTGAAAAATATTTAAAGGAATGGATGCTTCGTAATAATGATAAATGACAAATTAGATGTTTATCGCTGTATTGAGCAGCTGGCTGTAAATTATTAAATTCGTCAGCGCATTGTTTTGAATAACACTGGTGTGGTGAGTCAGTGTCGGTTCTTATCAGCGGACTGTGTCAGTCTTTTGCCTTTGGGGATAGTCGTTGTTGTAGATTGACTTTGCCATTTAGTTATTCACCGCGAAAAGAAATTCAACACAGCATCAGGTGAGCCGTTTTTATGATCTTTCATGTATGTTTCGTATTTTTTTAATTTCGATCGGCCGAAATATATTTGACAGTTACGCCTGACAAAATTCTTTATGCGCATTTTTTAATGGTGGTAAAATTTTGTAGGACCATCATAGTTTGTGAATGTTTAAATGGGTTATATTGTGGATTTAATATTGTGTAAGATGAAGTGGTAATTTGCAGTGAGTCACGTTACATTCTTGTTTGTACTTGTGAGGAAATGTAGGAAAATTATCTTGTAATATGCGCTACACAAGCGGAAACCAGGTCGAAATTTTCATTTTAATCACATGTAATAACATTTTCGTCATTCCTTGGAATTAAAACGGAATGGAAGAAATATTCATATAAAGAGTATGATGCAATAAAATATTCTAATATTGCTTACTTCACTTTTTTACTTTTGATGGCTTTTATAGCCATATAAGATAACCCCATCCATCGACAGCGCATTCCGTTATTTCTGTCTATCCTGTGCCATTTAATCCCATTTCTAATATGGGTCTGGAGCCTCAATAAGTCAGCATTTGTGCCAATGGAGACGGCGAGTTCGAACAAAGCTGATAATTGACTCTTCGTTGTACATACTCATGTACACCTTTCGATTGGACCTCATGGCTTCAGTGACTGAGGTTTCATCCCAGAGAGGTATCACAATGTTTAATTATGGGATATGACTAAAAAACTCCTAACAATTCAAATAAATCATTTGTGTCATTTGACTATACTTATTTAATAATAAATTACAATATCAAACTAAATGATCTCATGTTTGTTAGTCATAAATATGATTTATTTTCTTTTTTAAATATTTACATATGAAATAGATTTCATAAAATATTTAGATTTAAAAAAAATATCATTTTAATTTTGACCTGTACAATTATTAGATAATTTTGCACAGTGCATAATTTTATCAACTTATTTTCAAAATACTAATTAATACACACTAACAGAACAATTGTTAGTATAGTGAGATAGTTTCAGGACGTCTATTAAGTTTCAGGAAGGTTTGGATTCAAATCCTAAAATTTATTTATTTAGTAATTGTCCATGTTTTACCCCCCATAAACCACTACATTTACGTACACGTACATTTTTACTGCAAGTGTGTGTCTGCAATGACTAGTGTAAACTGGTCACAGTGCGAGCACCGAGGTACGTGAGGGACCCAAATGAAATTAAATGAATGAAATAAGTTTGGTGTCCGAAGAAGACTGGCTGTATAAATTATCTAGCACTTAAAACTGTTTGATGTTATTATTATCTATATGATATCTGAGTATTTTTCGGTATAAAATAAATATGATTGTAATATATTCATACTTCATCGTTATGAGGAAAAGCACACAATAATCATTTGTTGGGGAAAACCAGTTACGACTAAAGACACATATTTACTGGGTGATTAACTTTTAAGCTTGGATGTGCTGAATCATATTTCTTCTATCAAGCACAAACAGTACATTTTATACTATATAAATCGAGGGATTTTCTATAAAAAATTAATAAGTGGTTGGGTATGTAATTTAAGTATCTTTTATTTGGTTTAAATTTATTGGAAGTGTTGTTAGTTGTCACATTTAAAAAATAAATCTAGGAAAAAAGTGGTCAGTAATATTCTATTGTATTATTCTAGCTTTTATTTCAACACGATAATGTATTTTTACTTTTTATTGTGTATTAAAATGCATTTTAATTTTGTTTTAATATAGGATGGCACTCTATCCTTCGTTGGAAGATATGAATTTGGATCTGATGTCCAGAGCGCAACAAAATGTTGTTGTCAATTCTGCACCGCCACCAATGGCCATACAAGATGGTAATATTGGAACTATGTATCCAGCCCTTGGTAATTTTATGGGAATGGAACTTACGCCCGAAGTGATTGCTTTCAACATGCCAGAATATATGCAAATTGTCGAGGTGAGTTTAAATTCAATGATTTTGACGTGTAATGTAGTGCAAATTTCCATGTTATAAAATAAAGCCTAAATGATCTATGCTGTTGTTATAGGGAAATTTCAAACAAACACCTTCGACTGCATCAAATGTAGTTGCGCCCCTATCCGGTGGTTCTGTGGCTATGGAAAAAGCCTTTGTCACTCAAGGTATAAGACAGATTCAACTCTGCAAGGATGGGGATGGAAAGATTGGTCTTCGTTTACGCGCAGTCAGCAATGGAATATTCGTGTGCTTAGTAATGAAGAACAGTCCAGGTGCATTAGCTGGACTTAGATTCGGTGATCAAATACTAGAAATCAACGGTAAAGCAATGGCCGGCATGTCAATGGACGATGCACACAAATTGCTGAAGAAATCACCCGCAAATGGAATATTCATGGCCGTCAGAGACAGGTCCACTTTTCAAAATATCATATTTTGCATCATATACCCATTGAAAATATATTCATTTCCGATTTTACAATTTTACAGACCATTTGAGCGCACAATTACACTGCATAAAGATTCGTTGGGCACCATCGGGATTCCAATTCAAAGAAGGTAAGATCATCGGATTGGTGAAAGACTCTTCTGCTGCTCGGAATGGATTGCTCATTGATCATCAATTGGTCGAAGTGAACGGCCAAAACGTCGTAGGAATGAAAGACAAGGAAATAACGAAACTCATTGAGTCATCACAGAGTGTAGTCACATTGACGATTCTGCCATATAGTATCTATAAACATATGGTCAGCAAGTAAGTACAAAAGATTAGCATATAATTCTTTGCGATTGAAGTATTGGCAATTTGTAATCATTTTTTTTATATTTAAAGGATGGCAGGAAGCTTGCTCAAAGGTTCAATGGATCATACACCGATTGTATAATTTTTTAAATGCTAAATGAATTTATACACTTATCAGATATCGCTTAATGTATTCATAACAGATGTAACCATTATTGTGTATTTTTTTCCATTCGTAATATTTTATTAAACGCCTATTATATTATGGTTTAAATTCTAAATTTACTTTCCTAGAGGGCCGAATTAAAGCTTCCGATGATGCTTATAATTTAGCATTGTATTTTATTCTATATTTTATGTCTATAATATTCTTGGTGTCTATTTACAGAAATAGTAGTAGAAACGTTCATTTTAAAACTTTGAAGGCTGTAATAATACCTTATTTCCTTATAATTATTTCTAATGTCTGATATTTTTATAACAAAGGTTGCTGTATGATAGGACCTAGTCTTGTGGTATATTGCTTGCGATAAATTATTGATGTTTGTCTTGATCTTAGAATTCTTTAGCACTATTAGTATCAATATATTGCAAACTATTCGAATAATCACTTTCGTTTGTATTTTTGTCTTCATATTGATACATTTGAAAATTAATTAAAAGAATTTGTAATGTATTTGCGATTGCAATTATAGCAATGAACTAACAAAATTTTATATTTTATAGTTAAATTTAATGACTGCCAAGTGCATTTGTATTTGTTATATAAGGTAAATGAAAAAGTAACATCAATAAACATTAAAATTACTTTCTTTTCGACTTCTACAATAGTTTACCTCATGTAATATGTAGAATTGCTAATTGTCATTAATAATTAATTACCGTAATATTGCTATTTTCTCTAAATATTTTTGAATAGGTTATAAATATATTATGTATTAAAAGAACCTCTTATGTGCCCAAAAAAATATATATTGCATCATGTTCAGCTAAAAATTTAAATCTTGAACAACAATTCAATGAATATTTATTTCACCTGCATCATTAACCCTAGGTCGCTAATCATATAATGGGGCAAGGTGGGGAAGGTTCGCATTCATACATGTCGAATACGTTTCGAATCTGTAGCCTATGAGACTAATGATTAGTGATCTAGAGTTAAGAAATGGTGCTATACTTTCTACCGACTCAAATCGGATCATAAACCCTGCATATCATGTGTTCCAAAACCGTGTAAATGAATTATTTAACGCTATGAAAAAAATTCATCTCAAGTATAAGTTTGTAATTAGCAATAAATCTCATTTTTGAAAAGGTTCTTAAGCAGGTCCTTATTCTTAAAATTATATTTATGTAGATAACTGTGTTAAATAGTTTTTTAATTTTAAATCCTCGTTATAAAACGCACTTTCTATTATTTTCTAAAAAAATAATTATTCTTGAAATTACAGCTTGAATTATTCTCTTATTTTTATTATCTATAGTTAAAAAAAAATATTAGTAATAACACACACGTGAGTGAATAAACACATTTATTTTAATTTATTCTAGTAACGGCTTAATCATCATTCTTTCAAAGAATATCATTTATTGGTCTAAATTTTTACAATGCAGAGATTATAAAAAGCATTTGAACATATTTTAGCATTAAGTTAAATTTAAAGGCTGATAAAATTGTAACTCATTCAACAGGTTTGATTTCATAACAATCCTTGTGATGTGATAAATTTATCTCTGCGTGTTATAAATCAAAGCAAAATGCATGTCAAATGATATATTGTAACGATTCAGCAGAAAGGTATTTTATCAAAATAATGGTGAAAGCGTTAATTGTCTCATTGGCTAATAAAGAACAACTTTGAATTGAAATATAATATGATGGAAGGTCGACATGCTGACATTTGCGTCACATTATTCATATTTTTTTATATTTTTATCTTGTTATATGATATAATCTTTTATGTGTCACAGTTATATTTGTAAAAAATAAAGTTATTAAAGAAATCGCATCATATTTTTAAATTGAATTCCCTCTTGAAATGATTTTCAGTTTAGTTCAAATTATTTAATTTTTAAACAATCTCAATGGTCACATATTGTACGTTATCCTGCGAATTAATATGGATCTGTTAATTCCGGTCCAGTCGTTGACCAAACATTGACAAAAGAAAGACGTGCAGAATCTCGTTAGTAGATGAAACAACTGACCATTAAAGTTCCGAGTGGGTGTTAGACTCCACAATGAGGAGCCAACCATACGCCCGTAGGCAATGGTTGAACCCCTGGGGTAATGATGTGGAGTAGCCTTGTCGGTTTGTTCATCAAACGCAGCTGGGATAGCTTGAAGCGCAGTAGTATTCCCTTGAATTTAGCTTGAACTTCTGGCCTTCCTCCTCCATCGTACCTTCGGGTGCTTGTAATCTTCCTGCGGAAACCTCGTCTCCTCTAGAGGGCATGGAGCAAAAAGTGTGGGCGCCTGGACGCTCCGCACGTAGCGTTTTTCGTGTGACCAAAAGATCAGTGGAAGACACTCTGTGTGGCTAGTCCGAGGTAACCTGTAACAGACCATATAGCAGTGCAGGAAATGGGATTGCACATTAATGATCCCCCAATACAGTTAGTTGTTGTCTGTCTATCATCATCTGACTATCTGGCTTTTTTTGTTCTCAGGTTCACAGGTCCAAAGCATTTATGGCTTGTGAGCGTTTGGATGATGAAACTCACCTCATTTTGATGCTTGCCAATTCAGAAAGAGATTGTTGATATCAATGTGTATAATCATCACTCTTTTATGTCCATGTTCCAGTGGTCTCTCCTCATTATTTACATCATTAACTAATCTTATTTTATCCCAGGCTCTCTGCCAAATCTTTTTCTACCCAATGCCACCTTCACTTTTTTAAAAAAATCTTATTGTGTATGACCAAATACTTTCTATTTTATTTTTGAGCAAATTTATATTGATTGATTTTATCAAAACATATTATTTTGATGTGTAAGAATACATATTTTACAACAATTAACAATCCGAAAAAAAAAATCTTTAACAATCAATGCGTATTAATCACAATCTTGACTTTAAACAGCCTGTGATAAGATAATGTACCCGATATTAAATAACAATAATGTATTGTAATTGTGTTTTGTCATCATCCAATGAGAATATTATATTTTTTATCAACAAAAAAATAAATACAAACATCCTATCCTTATAACTTATTACTGATTTTTGACTTTTGTATTATCCTAATTGTTGCTTCATTTTAACACAAAGTTTTAACCACCGCATTGTGCGTGCATCCTTTCTCTCCCCGCCCCCGCAGCCCAAACTTCATTCCACCAGACTAATATGCGCTAACATGGTGCATCCATACAATATTTTTATTATGCCTATGTTATTCCCACAAGTGTAAACAGTAAGTTGACAAAGTTTTATCGCAATCTAATAACGGTATGGCAGCGCATTACATACGAACAAACAGAGATTTATTTTTATATATTAGATATTCTTATTTGATGTTTTTTCTAAAACCATATTGTATAAATATATACAATTCTACAGTCATGTAAAATCAAACATTTCATGCTACACAAAGGTTGAGTGTATACATGAAATTTAGGACTCGCCTTTAGAAATTAGCGATTGCCATACCCACAGATATTATAATATAAAAATTCATTGCATGTTTAAATTTGTAACTTGTGGTAAAAGAATCACAAATGTTGGTTAACCTTTGTCTTGCACACGATATATAATATCAGCGTGACATTCTATAAATGGCATGCAGAAACTTTTGATAATTAATGATATGATTAACATTTGATTAGATTGTGTCTAATATGAAGAATGCAAATAAAAGGAGCACACTTCTTGATAAAATATTTATTTAAAAAATACTTGTATAATTGTATAAAATAATTAATTAGAAAATTATAAATCAAATATGCAAATGTAATAAAATCAATGACTTATAGTCTTAAGTATTAAATATAAGAATATTTTTAAAACATTGTAATATCTTTTGAGACTCCCAATCCACCTAAGAGCATTGGGCTTGTATCATTGACCAGTTCACAATCGATACTCATTATTTTACTATTTGAAAAATTTACATAGTAATATCTGAAAATTATGAAAAAAGCATGAAGTCTTTTTAGTAATATTGAATTGAATTTTGAAATACATATATTTGAGTTATTACCTGATATTCCAGCCGGCATCATTTTTAACATCAACATAAAATCCAGGTTGAAGATTTTTTCTTATGTTCTTAAAATCAGAACTATTTTTGTTTAATGGACGTAAAAATACATCATTAGAATTCGTCTTTGCAATTTCTATGGGGAATTCTTCACCACATAAAACAAAGTTGGAGTATTTCTTTGTTGTTTGGTTTCTGATCGTAAGTATAATATTTAAGTCTTGGTACTCCGTGCTCATAGGTTTGACTATGTAATAGATGATGAAATTATTATCACATTGGAATTCGCACTGAAACAATCTTATTACGCCTTTTACGCGTTTTATTGGACTAATTTTAATGCAGCTTCCGCCATAAAAACTATCGTCTACAAAATAATTTAAGCATCCAACGTCTTCAGTATTGGGTTTGACTTGAATTTTTTTAATCGGCGGTTTAATAAACTTATCAGGAGTATGTTCTAGTTTGAGAGTCGAGTCCATTTTAGACACGATTTCTTCTACTTCAAATACCGTCGAAGACTGAGAAAATGAAGTACTATTTTGATTTTTTTGCAATATGTCGGCGTCAGAAAGTGTTTGGTCTGTCTCTCTTTTTCCTCTACTTGTGTTAGCGTCTCGGATATTTTCCAATAGAAAGTTTAAACCGCACGCTGGAGTAGTCAATTGATATTGTTGCTCGCGTAAATTAAACCAAACCTTATCGTCCAAGACCTGCAAATCATAAAATAGTGATGTAAATAATGATTGTTAGTGGGTAAATATAATTATGATATATTTGATTTTACATTTCCGGCATATCTCCTTTTTTCACCCGAGCCCAAACAAAAATATGTGTGGAATGGAAGTTGACTTGGGCCTCTCGTGTTTAAATATGGCCACAATGTATTCCATAATGCATTTTCTCGCAGCATAAAATGATTCTTAAGAGCACATTTTGAGTATGAAAAGTTTTTGTATTCGGATATAATATTATTGGCATCGTGTCTTTTTTCCAAACAGGTTTTTATTTCGGATGATGGCTTTATTATATTTTGCCATCTTAATGCTTCATCGATGTTTATTGCTTCGTGTGTCCAGGCAGGCGCAAATATTGCCATTGAAAGATTATAATTGTATATTTCTTTTACGGCCTATAGAAATGATAGTTAAAATATTTTAAAATGCTATAATATTTTTTCGGTCAATTAATAATAGAATGTGTCGAACCTCTGCAGTATTAAGACACCCTCCGCCCCAAAAGTTTCGACCCCAAACATCGACGCCAACAAAGACATCATTTTTTCGAGTGCCTGCTGTGGCTACAGTTTTTTCTAAGTGTCCTCGTGTCCAACAATAATTGGTAAATATACCATCACAATTATCAAAAAATATCCTGAAAAGACGTTAAAGTTTGATTTTGTCTGTATAAATTTAAAAATAATATTTTTTATAAAATCCGTTCAGCGAGTACATAAATAAGGATCATATTTACTTGTTTTCATCATTTAAACAATTTTGCCAGTTCAAATTTCCCGTTTTAGTGACACTATCATACCAAATGATTAACGAGTTAGGAACTGCTCTGTGCAACTCTTCTGATAAATGCTTGACAAACTTCGTAAGCATATTTATTTCGCTTACATTGTTTTCTATATTAAGTAACCAACCATCCATCTTTAAGTATTTTGTTATTGAAACAATGTGTCGGACAAATTTCTGCATACTTTCTTCAGATTTCAAAATTTCACTGCATATTTTTTTACCGTCATTCCATTCCGTTATTATCGTTCCTACACAAGAAAAAAATTAATATTCTATGTCTAAAATAATTCATTTATTCATTGCTGAAACTTTTGAATACCTAAAATTTGTACACCGTGCTTGTGAGCGACGTTTATCCATCCCAAAGGCGGAATTGTAACAAAATGGTGACTGAAGTAAACGAATATATCGATAGCTGACCAATGATAGAAAAGATATACCGAATGGTCATCAAATCCATCAACGTGACTAAAATAAGAAAAAAAAAATCAATTTTAAGTAAAGGTCAATTACTCTGTGATTGACTATTTCTAACTACACATATACTAAAAAATCTCATCTACATGATCTTTCAACCTTATTGATACTGACCTGAATATATGATTTGATTTGATCTGATTTGATACTAATAGATACCTGACCCACACTTGTTTGTTACAGCTTTGTATATTTCCCAGTTGCTTTCAGATTGACCGATTGTACGTTGTCTAATTGTCATCGGCCAACACTGAACGCCCGAGGTTCGAATGCTTGGATGTAGCATGGCTGTAACTTGATTAATACAATTTGACTAACACTCTGTTACAGCCTAACTATGACTAACACCCTTTTGCACTACTTACAAACCATGGCTTACCTGCCATTCTCTAGCTCTGACACAGTCGGCCATACCCAACAATATGGAGCATAACGACCCGCACCGGCTCGGAACCAAGAATTTTTACGAACTGAACAAAGACTAAAAAAACATCAAAGAGACAACCTCGACGAGATGCATATGGGGAACTGCACTTTGCAACGTAAACAGCACTGTCTTCCGTTGACTTCTATATCGTTTTATAATCGCCAAACTGAGAGGGGCAACCTGAAAAAATGGCGAAACCACTCAGACTCGAATTCGCTCGGGTAAGTTGTACGGTGACGGGGATACACCCTCAGTTGGTGTAGGAGCGAATCCGAGATGCACTTAAGCATCACGTATGTCTTCACCCTATCCCGGCAACGCCCTAGTGAGGAAAGGGGGGACTGGACTCCTTGTACTCCAGAAAGCCCTTTCCAGTAGAGTCAAAAAGGTCGTCTAGAGTAGTTTTCCACCACCTCCCTATGAAAACTACTCGGTCTTTACAAATCCCCCAAACTCCTTATCAAGACGTTTGCGAAAGCGTTCGTCAATATATTCATTCAGGATACCCGCTGGGAAAGTGTTCAAAATAAAACTCGGTGGTAATGCTACCTTTAATATCGAGCGAATGAGAAGGTGAATGTATAATACAGACGAGATGGATGTAGCCGCAGGGCATAAAATACGAATAAACCAATTTTTTATTTTTGTATATTAGACTATGTCTGTAAAAAGTGTGTAACGAAGAATTGGGCATGAATAAAAGCACGACTGTCGACTGGAATAATCACATGCGAAAAGTTTACATCGAATATTTGTATCGTCAAAGGCCAAGGCAAAAAATCGGTGGTAAAGATTTGATCGACGAGATTTTGTTCACAATAAAAATCATGTCGATTGAATGCTTCCTCCGTAGTGATCTTCGGTAGATAATGCTGGAAGACATGCGAATTTTTTTTGGTCAATAACAATAAAGACATTGATAGCGGAGATTTTAGGAAATATTGAACCCAGCATACTCGGATAGTTGTTGCCTGATACAAGAAGTGAATTTCAGCAAAGTGAACCATAAATACGATTTTGTCGATTCCAACTCCTTATTTAACATAACTATTTAGTTGAGTCAATTTTAAATTGTATAAAGAATGTTTGGTCTCCAATATATCATTTATAATTATCAGTTAATTCTTGATAATAAACCTGATAAGTGGTTAGAAATATGAAGATATTGGCTTCATGCCGTCAATAAAAATATCATCATATATTACGTATTTAATACATATTAATATTATTTTAATTAAACTAAATAAAGATACATAGTATTAAAAATAAATGAATATCATATTACCTGTCTTCATGATAGCCATTCTTCATATCGTGGCAAATCAAAGTCTTTGGTAATGTTCCATAATCGAATCTTGTAGGATTACTTTTCAATCCTTTTTGATAATGACAAACGTTACTGTCAGTATAAAGATCTTTATTCCTCACCAATTTCGACCTCTTACTGATAGAAACTGTCTTTATTCCCCATTTTGGAGGATCATTCATGTACGAATAAACCTCCTCTAGTGTATCAATCGGTTTGCACACTTCAACCATTTTTTCCGATGTGTACCAAGATGTTCATAGATTAAGAAACCAAATAACAATAAGGCTTGCTTGGTATCTTCACTTATATATAATAAGATAACACAATAAAATAAAAACTTTAGCGTTAAAAATTCTTAAGGCAACTTTGTGGTTAAACGTCAAGCTGACATTTAACCTGTTTACTTCGTAAACAGTTGTACACAAATGGATTACCCTTTTGATCATATATTTATTTTTATAATCCAAAGATAAAATATTAAATTTATACTATATATTTAAAAAAAGCTGCATAACCGAATATGATACATTTTCAGTTCTTGCATTTTTCATTTAATATTATTTTGATAATATAGCACTCACCATTTCCCCCTTTAACATTGAAACAATACTATATTTCGGTTTACACTTTTATCTGTTTTCGTTGCAGGAAAAAGAACGGTTTTTGTTTATATTGAGGACTTATTTCCTATTATAATTTAAAACCAAACCATTTTAATCATCGTTTTTATAATAAGCATTCTGCATGAATAATATTGTTGAATTTATTCTCTTTATTTATAGATGATTTGTTAGTAAAGCTTTATTTTCCATTTCTACCTTTACATAGCAGTTCACAACCAAACAAATTGTGTCTAAGAATGATAAAGGTCACACATTAATCAATGTAAAAATCAATCAAACTCTCTTTGGCGTATAATTTTAAAATAGACTAGAAAACTATATTCCAAATTTGGTTTAATACGTTGGCTTGTTAAAGAGTTATTTTGAGAATTATTTTGTCCAAGTTCTCTAATTCTTAGCAGCATTCATTGAGTTAATAGCATTTGTATTATTCATCGACATCTATTTTTAGAGATGATTCTAATAATTTTATGATATAAATAAATCTCATAATTATGATGAAAGATTACTTTTATATGATGCAATTAAATATAATCTGATTATAATCATTCAACAAACAAAAGGTATTTAGATATTCCTGATATTTTTTAATATGGGATCATTATTGACCACGTTGACATAGTTTCTTAGCGTGTGTATATATTTTTAAAAATACGGTTGCTAACCACACCTCTGTAGATCTGAAATCAAGCTGCTTGAGTTATAAGTTTAACGGCTAAATATCAGAATTTAAAAACTATAACAGAAAAATTTATATTGAATTGAGTAATTCATGCAGCAACGAAGATCACAAATACTCGTTTGAATAGTTTTAATTTAATATATAAAATTTAATCTTTTTTTGTTCGTATGTAATGCGCTGCTATACCGTTCATCAGATTGCAATAAAGCTTCGTCCACTTATTGCTAAAGATTGCGCAAGTAACATACGCATAGTCTAATATACAAAAATACAAATTTGTTTGTTCGTATTTTATGCGCTTCCATACCATTCATTCGATTGCGATAAAACTTTACCAACTTATTGTTTGCATTTTCTCAAATAATATAGGTATAGTACAATTAAACTACAATAGATCTTATATATAAAAATCAATGTTGTATGTTTGTTCATATTTATAATAAAACCAACAAAATAGAAATAAATTTAATTCTTTCTATCATTCCTAATTAAACAAGATAACTCTTTCATACACAATAAAAACAAGATAATAAAATACATTTTCTATTGGATCTTGTTAATAAAATATCTTTATGCTTGTGACCTTAGTCTCAATTTTACATACAAATAGTTTTAAAACCACTTCCTCCAATAACATAATTTTTAAACGAATATTTTTATATTTAGGATTTATATTTCAGGGATACATAGAAAACACCTTAAAATAAAAATACAATTGGTTCAAGGGCATATGGGCATAAATTATAAGTCAATATTTATTGATTTTGTTAGATAACATTGATTGTATTAATTGTTTAATGTAAATTCTTGTACAGCTTGATGAGCATTCATAAATGAAATTTGGACGGTATGCCACCTTCAGTATTGTGGTTTTCCTATGAATGGATATTAAAAAAATTGATATCCTGCAGCGGACTGCATGCGATTGCACTATCATGATGATGATGAAATGACTATAGCCATTAAAATTTTCCATGAAATGCGTACCATAAAAAATAACGCGATAAGATTGCATAGTATTTTAAAGTCCTGTTATGTTGGAAGAATCTGTTGAATTGACTAGTTGATCTTCAAATGTACTTGTTAGCGTGAATTGTATCAGAATTATAAGATAAGTTGTAGCGGCACCAATCATCTGAAAAACATAAAATCGTAATATTATTTATAGTTCGGTCAAAATACAAATACAGTAGACAGGTATATTGTACCGTTATGAAATTACAAGCGTTATCTCATAAATATTGTATTGACATTTCCAAATATAAGAAGCGAAAGTACAACACGATTACTTACAGTAAATAATAAAGTATTATCAACAGGAAAGAATCCGCATGCGGAAAACTTTGGATTCCGATGTAGCATATACGTTGAAAAGTGATGTAACTGTGAGTGTTGGAAATAATATTATAATAGAGAACAGAGTTTAATTATATATAAAACCAAATATTATTTGTGATGATTAAAAAAAATCAATACCTTTTTAATTATATCTTCATTTTCTTCTTGAATTAGCATTTTGTTTGTTAAAATAGATGTTTTCTTTGCCTATAAAAATAATAAATGATTAAACGAATCCATTGATCTAAATATTTCTAAATATGGGATAAAATAATTAAATCATTTTACCTCAGATAAACAACGATTACAGGATATAATAGTACATAAAACATTGATTATATAAAGTGAACTATGGTGAATTGAAAAGAAAAGGAATATGTGAAGTTGACTTGATTCGATTGCAGAAAATAGTAATGATATAGTCGAAAGAATAAAAAACATATTGAAAACTATGCAGACAAAAGATATTGCCATTGTTGAAAGTATGTTCAAATAAAAATGCTTGTTTATAATATCCGATCCTTGACATAATAGATCAAAAATTTTCATTAAAACACTAAGTTTGATTTTTGAAATCAAGGGCTTTTCATCCCAAAACATAACAGACGGTAACAGATCGACTTTAATTGGATGTTTATGCTTATAAAAATACATGTCTTCTTGTATCGTTGATAACTGATTATTTAAACATTTCAGATTAGACGTAATTGCATTCACGCTTATTGAAAACATAATAAGAACCGCCGTGACTATATAGCCGGGCAATAATACTGTGGCGTTCATCGCAAGAGAAGGTCTTATTCTCCACGTCGATACTAAACCGATGCTGATGAGCATGTTACTAAAGTGATATATCTGATAGAATAATGCGAGTATGGTCAATTGAAATTTGGCTGAATTATAGTTTTTCTTTATACCGATTTTTAAAAATAAGCCATCAACTTTCACTAATACGTTCAAAATATCCCCGTATAGATCTTTGTGAATGAATATATTAATAAAGATGAAAACAATCGTACTGAATCCTAAGACCGTTCTTAGTTTATCGGTTATCGTATAGAGCTTTGTAGGAAAAATAATTTCCATCAACGTTTCACCGTTTAATATAACGGACGTAAACGATATGATAAAAGATGTTCCTCCCAAAATTGTTAATAGAACAAATGGTACGTAATAAAAAGTTTTGAACGTTTCTCCGTCTTTTTTTAGATAAAATGGCGTTATTCCAGTCAATCTTCCCATCCAAATAAGTGGCTTAAGAGCCGATTCTATGTTTTCGGCTTGAAAATATTTTTGAAACGAATTCATTCTACAAAACAATTTTCAGCGAGCATTTGAATTATGCGATGAAACATGTCTATGATTAATCGTGTATTTTTAGTTGATTGTATATTTTAACTTTCAATCAATCAAATTATACATGGGTAATATCATTTATTAATTTTTCATTAATTCCATCACTCGTTTGGCGTTAATATGATTGTATTGATCAACGTATACGATGTAAGACGTCATGATTAGTGAATGCTCAAAAACATAATATAGCTAATGATATTTTATTATGAACAAACTTTAACATTAACGACGTATAGAAATACATAAATACCTCTGATTCGCAGTCTTCACATATTGATATGGCAATGGTGACGTTAGTTGAGTGCAGTAGACATTGATGCATCGAAAAGAAAAGGAACGTACGGAGTCTATCCGGAAAAGTGCCTCTTATCAACCAAGCCAGTGATGTAAAGACATAAAACATGTTGAAGACGATAGAAACAAATGATATAGCCATAATAACTAGAATGCTCTTTGTAAAGTGAGAATTAATTATATCACTAGCTTGACACACGGTATCAAAAATCTTCATAACTACATGCAATCGATTTCGGATTATATCTATACTTTCACCGTTAAATAGCGGACTAAATTTAATTTGTTTTGAATATACGGTATTGCTTTTAGTTTTTCTTTCTTCCATTAATTTTATTTGTTTATTCAGTTGCTTTAAATTATCTTTAATGCATTTCACATTATGGCTAAAAAGGATAAGAACTCCAGTTACTATATATCCAGGTATGTAAGTGGCGATACTCATGGCAAAAGATGGTCTACGACTCCAAGAAGCCACTACCCACAAACTGAGAATCATATAAATGACATTCATCGACTGATAGATGAACGTGAGAAAGATTAAACGCGATTTCATTTTGTTATACGATTTTTTCACACCTAACAGCTTAAAAAGGTTATCGATTTTAAAATAAGCATCGACGATGTGACCATAAAAATCTCTGCCGATGAACGTATCAAATAATACAAAGGACATAAATATGAAGCCGATGAACACCCTGAGTTTATCCGATATTTTAAACAATGACGAGGTAAATATGAATCCAACTACAGTTTCACCGCCTAATACAACGAGAAGAAAACAGCTGAAATACGACGAAAATGCCAAAAGCATAAACATAAGGCCGGGGAAATGTAACACTGTTTCGAATTTTTCCTTATTCCTCGATACATAGTAAGGTAAAATTCCGGTAATCCTCCCGACCAACATAAGCGCTTCAAATGCATCGTGTACATCGTCGGCTCGAAATATGCTCTTTATGAAATCCATAACTTTAATGAAACGGAGAATGTCTACTGATATTAACTAACAAATTCGATGCACTATTTTATTATTTAAGTCTTAATATACTAATGACTACACTATTAGCTAATGTATGTTAATGGTACTCAACGACAAATTATGTATTTGTAAGATATCATATCTAATTTATCATTATCTGGATGTATCAACTAAATTAAACACAAAGGGTAAAATCAACGATTGTGGAAACAATTCTGAAATATCAAACTACTAATTAAACCCCGCAATTATTCATAAACATTATTCAAAGTAGAGCGTACAAATTATACGGGAGCTTGTATGCGAACTTTTTTTGGATGTATTTTCCAATTGTTAATATTCAATGTTACAAAAAAGTATGGAATATAACATTTATTTATGTATTTCAATAAATTAAAGAAATAATTACAATAACCACGAATGAAAATAAAAGCATTAGCTTCATTAAAAATCATTTATTTAATCAAAATTTGCATGCAAAAGTCTTTGTTTAAAATCCCGCATTAGTCGACTGATTAGTTTAACTGATTCAATGTTTAACAAATGTAATATGCACTGATTTAATTTCGTTATTTAACAGATGATTTTATATGAAATTATAGTTGCATATTGAAGGCGTTTTTAATACGCATCAGACAGTGACAGTATACGCGATTCAGAATGCAATCAAACTATTCAATCTACTATACATTTTACTTCAATTCAACTCGAAAAGCATATTAGATTTTTATATTAGGGGTACCCATAAGTAATCAATTATTTCGAATCGAAACGATTTTTTTACAATCATGTTCTAATTATTCAATCAATTATATAATCTCAATCATTATTTACAACTCTTTGCCATCTTTCGGGTAAAGTTTCAATCTTCCTTTTATAAAAAGAGGCTGGCTTTGACAAAAAATAGCTATTTAGGTGAAATTCATTCAAATTCATTCGTACGTTTTTCTAATAACTTTGCATTTACTGTCTAATTGTGAGCAGTAAATGCACTTGGGGTGTTGCTGGGAACAGTCTCCTGCTCCACCGTGGCTGCTGCATGCATTTGCAGGGAATGGGGGGATTTGAACAACTCACTGCCAGTTCTGGAAGGAGCTAGTTTAGTTCGGAAATTAGAAGTCTATTATTAAGTCCAGATGTCAGATAGTGGTCTATAAGATTCTACATTAAAAAAAATTAAAACGAAGAAGTAGTCCACAGAATTATTCTCCGTAGAATCCTTCTTCCGCACATTTGGTGCCAAAACTATCGCAAAATTTTTTGAATGCGCGAGGATCAGCCACTAGGCCTGCGTGTCCAACAGGTCCTGAAACGGAACCTCTGACACAATGCAGAAGAATTTCCCGATCGGCCTCCATCACCGGACATGACCATAGAACGTGATACGCTGTCATGTCCGTATGGACACTGAGAGACTACCTATACCGAACCAAAGGAGAAATGTCTTGAATGAGTCTTGACATTATTTCTGCTACAATTAATTTTGGATCTGAATTCACTAGCGATTTCAGTGGGTTTCCCACTTCGCTGGTCATCAACTAGACTAAAATTGCCATTTGAGGATCTTCGGAACTATCGTTCAAATTTGTTGACCTTAAGAATTTCACCGTAAACATTGCAAATCTTGTCTTTGTTACGTTACAACCCATTTTAAAGTGGAAGAGCATTAGATGGCGAATATGTTCTTCTGACGGCTGCGTCACTTTCATGATGTAGATAATAAGTTTATTTTTATCTGTTGATGAATAAATTAAGTTTAGAGTCTACTTAATAAGATACAACCAAATACGCTGAAAAAATAATTGATTACTTATGGGTACTCCTAATAAGTTTCGTTTAATTTTTTTAAAAGCCAAGCTATTATCGGGGCGCCATTCAATTTCAAAAGTATCAATAAAACCAGCATTTGAAAATAGAAAATGTGTTTTTATTTATTTTATAAATATACACAATTTCCGGAGGTAAATATTTCAAAAACATTCTTGTTACAAGCGAACATTTTTCTCATTAAGACACATGAAAAACCCTTAGTTCAAGTTCATAGTATATAATTTGACATGCAATATAGATTAACCATGTTATAATAACAGAACACTTTGTGTAAAACCATCACAATCAACGGATGATATCCACCGTAGTTATTAATAAATGATGTGAAAAAAAAACATAACAACTATAAATATGAAATGCATGTTGGCATAAAATCACTAGATCAAAATACATAAGATTTTCTCACTTAACATTTAAGTCATAAGACTCATCTTACAAAAATATCTACCTTGGCTTTTCAAAGGTAACACTTGAATAAATATACTTTTACATATACCGCTATAAATAGTTGTTACGTATTTCTAATAACGTCCATTTCGCGCATAAAAAATTATTGCAATTGAGTATCGATCCGCGCGGGATTGTGTGACAACTTTACGGAGGTATATGTAGATACATTTATTTACATTATTAAAGTACGAGTATGATTTTAATTATTTTAACTAAGGTTTCATAAAAATAACATTACAAGAAAGCCAAACATACTTAATATTATGCATGTGCGCGAATGTGTATCGATACATATTTATAATAGTATGAATAAAAATAAAATGTACTAAGTTATATATGCAGAAGCGATTAATTGTATTTCGGAACTGAAATCGTTGTTAAATAAATTCCCTCGAGTGAACTAAAAAAATTGTATCGTACACGAATTCAATTTAGTATGTTACAATTGGACTATGCAAATCGATCAAAGCATTCATTACAATAAAAGGTTTGTGTCGCGATTAGATTGTATCTAAATTCATATAAATAATTGTATTTTTTTATTAACTTGATGATGGAAATGATTTATAAATGGTAAAATGATGAAATTGACTTTAATTTGATTTCAATAATCATTCCACAACAAAAACAAGATGTGCAATATTGTTTTGCAATAATACTTATATTTGCATGAATGCATACAGCAAAATAAAAAATAATTACAACCTGATATAGATACATTTTTAATACATTTTAATAAAATAAAATAAAAGTAAAAATGTAACACTTGTATAAATATGCAGATTTCACTAGCCTATAAATTCTATCGCCATTTTTCCAATAATAAAAATATTTTCCATTTTTTTAAAAATAAAAACGTTTTATTGCTTATTGAATAAGTCAATCGATGATGTATTATAAACATAAATAATAGAGTTTCACTCCAAAATACTGTCCTCGAAGTTAAATGTCATATGAAATAAATAACTGAATTTAAAATACTAATGTATACGATAAAAATAATAATTTCATCCACATCGTACTCGTAGGGTAAAATCTCATTATTCACAGTTGTTAATCATGAGGATCGTTGCTCTAATAGGTATTTTTTCATTTTTATAAACGACATGCGTTGCAATGCCACGTCTCGCATAACAAATTGCGTACACAATGCCTATGTTATTCCCGCAAGTGTAAACAATAAGTTGACAAAGTTTTATCGCAATCGGATGAATGGTATGGCAGCGTATTACACACGAACAAACAAACGTTTATGATAATTTGTTTAAATTTTTTTTTGATACTACGAACGAATAAAACTGTGAATAACGAGCGATCGAATTGGAAAAATTAAAAAGAAAAAAATTACACTAAATTTATTTAAATCTATTTTTACGTTTATTGCGTTTGTGTTAATATTTTTAATTAAATTTCAATTTGATATTAATATTTTAAAAAATGTTATTACACACTCAAGAGGTTCGTTTCATGACAACAATGTATAACAAACGGTATACGTACGCACTTATTTTTTTAAATCTGGATGAATGTTGAATTTAATTTTATCGGACAAAAAACTATGAATATCATCGACTAACAGTTACAATTTTACGTTTGAATACATTGCGTGCGTGGATCAGATATACACGATTCAGAAATACAGTGTGTACATATACAGAGTTCTATGTTTATATATTTTTATTAATCTGATGATGAAACATTATAAATATATTAATTATTACAAATCACAATATTTATACCCTATATAACATATATCTTGAGCTGGTAAGTGCCTATGGTAACACATGCTATATGATTGTCGAAAGTGGGAGATGAAGTTGATATTAAATTCTTGAAAAATACAAATCTTTTTATTCAAAACTCATGTTTTTGTGATATTCTAAGTTTAAAATTTCTACGAAAAAATGTCAATTAGAGGAAAAGAACTAATATTTTTAAATATGACTATCTAGTATTTAACAAATAGGGGTTAACAGGGGGGGGGAGAAGAATGCTGTTTTTGTATGAAATTTGTTTAATTTGGATTTGTACAAATAATCAAGATCTTTTTTGTTGCGAAATAATCCTAACGAAAAATATATTCATAATTGCACTACATTTCAGTTTTCCAAGAAATACGCTTGGATCATTATTGCTGAAATTCTAATTAACAACACTCTTTTCCGATATTCCTAATATGCTTTTAACCTTTCCCTTACGATGCTACGTATTTAGTACGTCATATGACATTCGTTTCATGATACATATTCATGCGATATAGATAATATATCAAGATTCAATCTAGTAATGTTGTAAAAATTCCCATTATTACGACTTTACTACAACTCGATTTTGTGTAGTAAATACACCATAGTAAAGGAAAGGTTAAACACGATAAAAACCTAAATATATAGCAAGATGTTTGTCTTTGAATGAAATATATCTGGCACATGCTCTAAAATAAATCTGTAAATTATAAGCATACAATTAATGGTAAAATGTATTCAATTTCCACTTCCTGACGTAGAAATCGAAAATATGTTTCCTCAAAATATATCTATTGAATTATAAATATGGCATCAAATATGGCTTCATTTATATACACACATTTTTGTATTGAAATTTCAACTGAGCCCAAATGTCCGTACGTTTAAATTATAATTCGGACATCGAAACTGCATTGGTTCGGGCTCGAGACATTTCTATATACATGTAAAAATAACAACAATTGACTGTAACAAATGACTATTAGACATTCTTTTTTTTGGCACATGAATAATTGGTTATTATTGATAAGACTATCAACATTGACTAATGATGGTATAAAAATATTAGCATTTTTACACTTAAAAAACATATGCTTCCTTTGACTTAAACCGTTATTTCCAAGAATGTATACCGCCTAAGGATATATATGTATATGATTGTTTGTCTTAAGATCGTATTACATCTGATGGATATTTTAGTAATTAAGCTATTATAAAATTAATATCATCACAAACAGGCACATCTCAACCCATAATAATGACAAGTCATCTTCAAATAAATAAATAAAAACATTTAATGCCAGTTGTTCAATAATACGTCTAAAATATTTTTTAATCGATCTAAAATCAAAGATTTATTAATTAACGGTAGTCCCTTCATACACAGATTTGAATCGTTTAAAAAAATATCTTCTATTTTCAATGGTTTTCTATAACAGAAAGTATTTAATGTTATACGCTATCACAACTCGTGTAAATCAAGGGACTATGTGATAAATAACATATGGATTATTACGACCGATAAAAGAAACCGAATGCTTATTCCATACGCTTATATTTCACGTCTTTCAAAAGTTAACAGTTGGCAGAGTATTAGTTAATTAGATATTTTATTTCACATTGAAATCAAAAAAGAATCACTTTAAATGGAGATTGCAAGGTTTGTACCAGAAATTGATTTGTAAGATAAATTGTATATATATATATATATAATAGATAAAAATATAATAAAATATGTTTTAAAAGAATAAAAGAAAAAAAAGCACCATTACATTACTACCATGTATCACAATTTAGAGTTTATACTTATCCTCCTTTCACAAAATATAAAATAATCTTAAGTAATTAAAGGATGAAAAACATCGAGAAAAAACGTGTTCTTACCATAAGAACACATAGCTTCTTGAAAATATATCTAATTCAATTTTATACACTACACGGGTAGTAGCAGCACAAATAAATATCTTTTTTAGATAATATATAAATGTTTGTATGAATTGATTATGAGGTTTAATGGATTATGAAAATAACGTTTGAAAATGATCAATCACACCAGATGGTTTCACAAGATGCTACTAATGCCAGATTCTTAAAATTAAAATGATGGCGAGGTTAGAAATATTTCAAAGCACTTAATAAATACTATATTAGAAAAGTTTTGTAATCAAATTCACTACAAAACCCCCAAGTATCTACAGAATATAATTTTACTGGTCGTCGTAATAAACGACCTTAACCATATAATATATGAGTAATATTATGATAGTTCACCTTTTAAGATTGAAACAATACATCAGTTTGCATTTTTTTTGTTGTTTATAAACTCAAAAATAAAAAAATATATTTAACATCTAACAAAATTTGTAAAATATATCTCACAAAGTGAAGACTGATTATGTATAAAATATTTCATTCAATATATAACAATATTAAAATCTCATCATAATAAAATAAATGTAAATATTATCTTATAAATTAAGTAAACAACAATACAACAGTCAATTTATACTGCTTTTCAGATACATATTCAATATCACGGGTTAAAACTTGTGATGTTTGGACGTGCGGTTATCACATTCAAAGATGTATATAGAACATATGTAAATATATATATATATAAAGTTTAAAATAAAAAGCGTTAGATAGTTACAATTCGTAAATAAGCAAATATATTAATAGTTTTTTTTTTTTTAATAAAAAAGCATTTCAACTTTAAAAAAAAACTGAAAAAATAAATAAAATATCTTATTATATGAGCATGATCTACACACTAATAAATAATTCTATGATATTTATCATACGGTGAAGAACAGTACAAATGAGAATCATCGGTTGATAAAAACATATAAAATGTATAATTAAAATCGTATAAAAACATTGTTGCGAGACAGAGTAAAATAGCAATTTGATAAAATAACGTAATCCGATTTGGCGTGTATATTAGGGGGCACCGAAAAAATTGCATCATTTAATTTGTACAACACTTCAAATCTAAATTTGTTATTAACACTTTACAGTCCGGGCCATTTTCGCAAGGAATGTCATTTTTTCCCCTTCGATAACACGTATTGTATATTAAGAAAATAGGGTCCGAAGTGAGAGAAAGATTAAAATGGACGACGATATCCTGCGTGCTGAAATTGAATCAAATCCGACATAGACTATGCGAGAATTAACAGACAAGCTCGGATACGCCGGGAAAAGTATTCAAATACTCTTGAAAAAAATAGGAAAGACCATAAAACAGGGAGTGTGGATACCGCACGATATTACTGATGAGATCAAGGCGGTGTACGCGAATACATATCATAATTTAATTGATAAAGAAAAGAAACAACCGCTTTTATACTATTTTGTGACTGGAAATGAATAGTGGGTGTTGTACTCGAATCAAAAATGCAAAATACAAAAGCCTCCTTTTGAATAAAAAAAATATTCAATAGATGGGAAAAGGTTGCATCTACTGAAGGAGAATACATTGTATCGATGAAGTGATTTAATATATTTTTTGTTTGAATTTAACTCTTCCATTTAAAAACCGATATTCCTAACGGGACAATCTTATAGATTGAAATGAAATTTCAGGGATACAAAAGAGTTTACTGCATCAATATAACTAAATATAACGGTAATTTTCAATATGTGGTGCGCGTATTTTGATTTGTATTGTATGAACAGGCATTGATTACCGCTTTGAGTGCCAAAAATCGGAGACCGAAACGCGTGTCTTGCGTCTCATCATACACACTCATATATCGGTAGCAAGGTCGTGCCGTAAAGAGACCCTTACACGTTTAAATGCTCATTAGGAATTTGACGCACTTGCATAATAAATACGCACACATTATTCAAAAAGCACTTCTTTTTGCTCACAATTCACTATATCACTTTGTTACGAACAAGGTGTAAGAACAGATCGAGTGTCTAGAAGTCGAGACTCGATTGTTCCCGTTGTTTTGATAATTAAGATACGAGCATCATCGACTATCGCTGACGAATTTTGTTTTGCAACCCCGTCCTTTTATTTATGCAACACATTAATACGCAAAAATATATTCTGAAGAAATGAACGAATATTGTGCGCTATCAACAGTTTTAAGATTTACTCACGCTGCGCAGACCTGAGAGAAAGCGGGCTTACGTACGCGTTAAAGCGGCCACGGACTGTAGAGTTAAATATACAAGCTAATTGACAATGGAAAATTGAAGATAAGAATTTATTTACAATTGAATACTCTTGTGTAAATAAACTGCAATCATTCAAGAAATCTGGAAATTTTGCATTTAAAACCGTCAAAAAAGTTAATAATCGGTTTCATTTTTTGAATTTTATTTTAAGTTTCGTAAAGAATTTTTAAATTTGATTAACGCAATGAAAATAAACAGTTATATGCATTTTAGTTACGGGAAAACCCAGACATAAATTCATATTTATTGCAAAAATTACTTTACTCTCAAATTTGAAGATCATTCTTTTTAAATTTCATTTTAATCTCGCTAGGTTTAAAATATATCAATCGTCACCTTATCAAAACAAGGATCTTAATAAGAACACCGAACTGTTGAATACACCGAAGGGGAAATTGTCATTGAAATAAAAGCAATGTTTTTATATATGAATGGAAGACGGTTATTTTACGTTACCACTAAACGATTTGAATGTGATAATTATATATGCATATAATTTGAAAATGCAGTAGACTCTCAGTATATCACGACTAGCTCGTCGTACGATCATGTACCCAAGTAGGCTACTCGCTAAAAATATGGCTTTAGCTAATTTTAGTCCTAATACTTATGTACACAAACAGAATCATCAAGAAAATATATTAAATTGAATTTAGCAAAATTAAAGATTTGATATTTAACGAAAATATAAAATCTGCTTCACAAAAATTGTTAAATACAATTCAATTTTATAATTCAGACGCTAACATATCGTATTGAAGTGTTCATTTTTCATCTAAGTGAATTAGCATCTATTATTTCATCGTTGAAATGTTACGAATAGATATCATAATTTGCTACTCTTTAAAAACAACAACGCCGGATTAGACATACATATCTGCTAATAAATATCATGTTTACGTGTAAAATGGATTGAGAACTATGTTGTATTTTTTCATCAGTTTGTGAAAATAATTGACTTAAACATTTAATGATTTTTTCAACAATATATTCAAAATATCACTTTTATTTTATTTTAATTCTTCTTTTTCAATAGCCTTCAAAATAATATATTTTTATGTAAATATCACTGAGTGCAATTTTTTTCAAGAAAATCCATTTTCAGTTTGAGTTCTATTAAAAAAAGCTGCTTTTGAAGTGAAAATACTTCTTCTTTATTTCTCAACTCCATGTTCAAAGTTTTCATTCTGAGGTCATGTTCTGAGATAGCATGTTGCCGTTTAGTAATATAGTACAATTTCTCCTCTTCTGTGGACGACGTATTCGTACAGAGGTAATTTCCTAAATTGCTACTATTAATATGGTTGCCTTGCGGCATAACTGAATCAGGTATGTTTGATCTATCACAGAAACCATTTTCTTGCGAGCTACCAGCTCGAGAGAAATATCCTCTTGGCTTTGGATGTTTTTTGTTTGGAAATATTTGTGAACTTGGTAAGATTGGGCGATTTAAAAAACTGGAATTTGGAAAAGACGGAGATGGTCCTCTAATATCATCCTGTGGAGAAGATCTATCGATACACACACTAGGATCTAAATTACTAAGGTTGAGGGGTAAATTTGACGTCGTTTCTTGAGGTGTAATACAGGGTGTTGTATGAGTAGACATAATAGGTATAAGTCTCGGCCTTATGTCTGGATGTTGCAAAGATGGTGAATCTGATTTAGTAATGGGCGACGGTGCACTTGGAGATCGAGAAATTGAAAGAGGCGGATGGTTTCCAATTAACGGAATCATTTCCTTGGAATCCATTTCACGAATTCCTCGTTCATCTGTTCGATCATTTGACATCTAAAATTTCAAATAAATATGCTCATCAATATAAATCAAAACACTTAAAAATAAGATTTATAAGCCAAGTTTATCATTATTTATATTTTGAGTCTGCCATTTCAAATATGGACTTATCTGTTTATTCAGTATATGAAAAACAGATATGGTTTTACCAACTGAACATGATTGATAAAAATCCCGTAATCTAAACTGTATGATTTAACTAAAATTAATGAAAAAAAATATACAAACATTCAATGGAAGGTGTTCGGGAGGGTCCATTCCAGCTGGTAAAGTTTCTCTTTCATCTATAAAAAAATAAAATAAAAATCATTAATACATGTTATATTAAATCAAATTAAATTTTCGTTTCAATAATACATAAATTAGTGGTTTTTAGCAATGTTTTTAAAAATGTGGTTGAGTTACTAATCCGACTGCTTAGTCATGGATGTAAACATAAAATTACTTAGTTTTAGAAAAACTCTGTATTTGAAAGAAATAATTAGACAGTTATATTATGTACTATTAAAGCATATACCAATAGATTTTAGTAAAATAAAATGATTTTGATAAAAACGTTCATAGTAATAGTTAAATTATTCGATAATAATATATATGGATCGCATTTAAATCTATTATAAATATCATATAAGCAATATCAGAGTTTTGTAGAGATGGTAAAAGTGCTTAGATCATAACGAATATTATGTGGAAAAATTACTTTTGCTTTGTTTGCAAATACATAGATTGAATGACTTGTGGTTACTATCTTTTATTTATTTGAGTCAGCATAAAAAAACATAGGTGTATATTACATAAATAATAATAAAAAGGAAATAAAATTAACCCTATCGGACCGGAAATCATGAGACAGACACGGGTGTCTTGCGTTTCATCATACACTCGTGCAACGATGGCAAAGTTGTGCCGTAAAGTACCCCTATATGTCAAAACTCATAAATGTTCATACTTACTATTTAACAAAAAATCGTATTCTAAAGAATCTTTTAAACATCATAAAATTAAGGTATAATTAACTGAAATTGCTTTTGTCGGATAAGCTCTTTCAACAAAGATAAGAAGACTTTCGTTCACGTTGTCTTGAGAGCAGACGTTTGTTTTGATAATTAAAATACTCGTATTATTCTTATCGTTGACCAATTTTGTTTTTCCCCCTCGACTGTTCAGGAGTGGCGTCATTAGCCGAGTATCATCACTCCTTCAGAAGTAAACTGGCAGACTTGTACGGCAACCCTGTCCTTTTATTTTTGCAACACATTAATAGACAAAAATAGCTGAACAACAGAAAGCAGATACCATGCAAGTTGAACATTAAGAAATATTTTGAAGAAATGAATGAATATTGTGTGCTATCAACAGTGTTAAGGTTCATTTATTGAGCCTGGTTTATCATCAAGCTTGTTACACGCTGCAGTGGAGCTGACAGAAGAGTGTATTTACATTAGAGCGTAGCGTGTATGGTCTCCGGTTTGAAATGGTTAATATATAAAAAGAAAAATGACAAAATTACGGAATTCTTCAGGGAGATCCAAAGATAAATCCGATTTAGCTACGACAAATAAGTGAAGCAAGATCAATTGATAATTTCACAAGATCATGGCCACTCGAGAAAATGCGAAGACTTGGCAGTAGCTGTACCTCTTGAAGTAGAGCCAACCATTCACCAGCCTGAAGAACGGTCTATAGTCATGATTGCATTGAACGCATAACTTAATGCTGTTCTGTTGGAACTGCGTCCACAGTTCTCTCGCATAAAGGATATGCAGGGTAACAGGGAGAGCTGATATTTTATGTTATTGCTACATTTGTAAAAGCGCCATGCTAATATATTAGTATGAATGCAAATAGTTCTGGTCTGCATGTCGATATTGGTGTTGTCGCCTGAGATATCGCTCACCAATATATATGGGCAGAATAACCTTTCTGTGCTGAAATATTCTAACCAATTATTGAAGCATTAAAAATCAATTTCAGATGCTCAGAATTGTTCTCAGCACCTTGATAGACAATGCCAGAAGTATTATATCATCGACGTATATGATGTGGTTTATGCAAATATTGCTTTATGGCATCCGACCACAGCCTCTAAATAGCAAAGATAGGTCATTCATATACATGTTGAAGAGATCAGAAGACAATGAGCCTCTTTGAACAAGTGCTGAATATGTTATGCTGCTGAAATATGCTGAATGCACTCGATAGTTGTAAGATGTCAAGCTATTGGCTAACAAATCAACTAGGACCAAATAGGTGCGACTTCTCAGCTTGTCTTAGAGCATAAGCCTGATCCTCGATCCGACGCTGTGGAATGCCATGTATGATGAGCTATTGCGAACGGAATTGCCATATAAGTGCGAGATAGTGGCTTTTACGGATGACATAGCCATTATGGTCATTGGAAAAACCTCTGCAGATCTGCAGAGGTCTGCAACCGAGGCTCTTCGACGAGTGAAGAGGTGGCTGAGGGTGGCTGGGCTGCAACTTGTAGTCCAGAAGACCGAAGCCATCTTCTTCAAGAAGAAGAGGCGACTGTGCCTGCCGTCGCTGGTGATGGAGGGCTTTGAGTTACAGTACGTGGAAACACTGAGATATCTCGGAGTCTGGCTGGACCGCAAACTTCGGTTTGCGGGCAAAAAAAAAAAAAAGCATATGACTGTCTATACAGTCAAATGCTTTATTCAAATCAACAAAGAAAGTATAGATAGCTATCTTTCTGCGATTGTAATAATGGACAATCTATTTCACAATATAGATTGCCAAATTGGTAGAATTGTTCTTTTTGAAGTCAAAGTATGTGTGGTCTGTGTGAAGATAAGCTACTAGTTTTTGATGTATGATATTTCAAGTATTTTAGTTAAGGCAATAAATAGACAGTTAGAACATCTACAGAATCAAGCCTTTTGCACCTTAAGTATCATAAAAGACATGTTTGTCGTTCAACTCTGCAGTGAAAAAGGATATATCTCCGCGGTATAATTATCACATTGGACGAAATTTAGCTGACAAGTTTTTAATCTAATCATCTCAGGTTAAATTTTACAAGAAGTGTGACTGGTCATCAAAATAAACAATTTTTTTATAAACCATATTGAAATAGCCATAAAAAGCGGCCCCTCTATAAGAGTCACTAAAAAGCATTATTTATGCATCATGTTTGAACTCTTATTAATAAAACATAAAAACTACCTTTGATCATGGTGTCTGGGATTGGGTTTATAAAGGTTTGCCATAAACTGCCGTCTGAGCCAAGTGTAGGTGTTTCTTCAGCTCCAGGCTGTAATAATAAATATATGTAATAAAGAATTACAAAAACAAGTTTGAATCTTTTTGGTTTGAACTTAATATAATCATATAACATACCACTTAAAGGGTAAGCATGGGTTTTGAAATTTAAAAAAAATCCATTTTTTTTATCTAATTACATATTAAGAATATTTTTCCAAAGTTTCAATTTAATCGGAATGAGACTTTAGGAGAAAGAACCTTTGGAAATTCCGGTGATTGGCTAATTTTATTCCTATTTAAAACTTTAACGTTAAATAGTTGCATCGAAGGCTGTTAGTATTAAATCAGAAAATAGTTTAATATAAAATATAATGAATACCTCCATGAGGCGCATCTTGCACTTCTTTTTATAATTTTCATACCACATTTTGACTTGGGCAGGAGTTCTTGGACATTCGGCTCTGCATCGTTTATTCACTTCACTACATATTTGGGACCACACCAACTGAACAATTAACATACTCAATGATTAATTTCAAACTGGCATACTGTACATTTGGAATATATATTATTAGCATACTAAAACATCTTTTTTCTTTAAGCTGAGCTATTAGTGAATGGGCATCATCATCAATAGAGAAAATAGAAGTAACGTGTATTAATTGAAAGCAATAAGAAGATTTTTCCTATTTTTTTTTTGCGTCATGAATAAAAACCATCCGATCTTTAAAAATACAAAATATATATATATATACTGGATGGTTGTTTAATTCTAAGCAGATAAAAAGTAATCTTGACTACTTATAGGCATTGCGGTATGCGCTGATACCATTTTAACTATTGTACCAATGCCACCTTTGGTTGGATTGTTGAATTTGTAATATCTGATTTAGCAGTAAGATTTTGATCTACTTCATATGTGATATGCATTGATAACGAGTAAAAATTCCGCAAAAATGTATTAGAGAATATTATGATTTCGAAAAAGAAAGTCACAATTAAAGTACTGCAGGTATCCAAGGGTCTACAGCGAGGGCGGGCAACATTTCCTAGGCCTTGGCCTCAATTATCATATTGTTTCCGAATCTGAGGCTGAATACAAGAGACTATTTGCATTCCCAGTTACTTTTATAGGGAATATTGCTGACCTTTTTACATTGTTAAAGTTATTTAAGTTACTAGTCAAACAAATGACAGGCCTTTTGTCTTTCCATATCAAAAGTTAAGTATTAGCTTTCCGATATTTTACTGTGAATTTCAAAAGCAATTTCAGTTTTTTTAATCCATTTCTACTATCTATAGAAATATATAGTTTTTACCGGACGTGGCTATGGACATATGCTCCTGTACCTCGTCTATTGTCACTGGTTGTGCTCAATTTTTATGTTTTTAAATTTTCTTTTATACTTAGGCTCTAATAGCCTATTGTCATCACAACTATTGAATTTAAACTAACAAAGAAAACGCAGTCTAAAATATCTAGTAACTATTTTAAAATGTATTATTATAAAATTCCTGATAGAATACACAAAGAGTTTAAAAAAAAATCTATTCTTGAATTGGCACTGCTCTTAGCGTTATGAAGTTCAACGTAATTTAAGATAAGCACCGATTGTCGCCACTTGAATGGGTTAATATAAGTTGATGTCTAGAGGCAATACACGAATAAGCGCAGTAAAGCGTGTTATTTGACGATTATCGATAAATTTTACATAATAAACGTAGACAAGCCAAATAAAAACAAACCACTAGATTATTTTATTTTATGCGGAACCAAGAATCTAGAATATATCTGCCGTATTTAACAGGGGTTACCTGCATTTCGAAATAAAGAAATTTACACACTTAGACACACAGACGACATTAGATCACATATCATCTGATATCTAGACTAGGAATCAAATGACATGACTATTGTTAACATTATTTTATAACTTGTAAGAAAATATTATATTTTAAGGTAAAAGGCATGTAAAAATACACAATATAATAAGACTATTGATAAAATAACACATTTTATTACTTGCAACCTTTAATACCTTCCGTGAAAGAGATTTTGATAAAGCATAAATTAAGGGTCATCTAACATATGTGAATAATTTAATAGTTGTGTTCTGGCGTGTTTCTAGACCAGCGGTTCTTAACCTGGGGGTAATTAGCCCTCGAGGGGTAAAACGGCTATTCTGCGGGGGTAATGACGATGGTAATTTTTGGTATGTAGATATAATAATAAAATGACTGATGGGCACCATGTGGTTTTGGCAACGATTATTTCTGAAATTAAAGAAAGTTCTATGTTTGTGCTGCAATTAGAAGAAACAACTGACGTAGCTTGATGTTCGCAATTACTGGAATGAATTCGGTACATTAAAGATGACCGTGTAAAAGAAGAATTCTTGTTTTGCAAGTCTTTTCACACCAATACTTGCGGAGAAGACGTATTCAAAATGCTAAAAAAGTTATTTGATGAAAAGGGACTGAACTGGTAAAAGCCAGTTGGCGTTTGTATAGATGGGGCACCTTCCATGATGGGAATACGTTCTGGATTTCAAGCAGTCGTGAAACAATTTGCTCCTCAAGTTTTGTCTTATCACTGTATGATGTGATTTGGCTGTTAAGAAGTTTCCTTGAGATTTACTAAGCGCGTAGTGATATAGTAAAATTGTGAATCATATTCGCGGCAGCGCTATGAATTTCAGATTATTCAAATTTTTGTGTGATGAAGTTGGAACCAAATTGAATGGTCTTTTGTACCACACAGAGGTACCCTGGCTGTCAAGAGGATGAATTTTAAACATGGTTTATGAGCTCCTTGAAGAAATAGGATTTTTCCTCGAAAACCAGAGTACACAAAAATAAATATAGTTGTACCCAAAAATAAAAATAAATCATTTATCGAAATGCTGACATATCTTGCTGATTTTTTCAGTGAAATTAACATTCTGATAAAAAGCAAATATGTTGAATATCTTGACAGAACAGAATAAAGTTGCAAGTTTACTGCATAAATTGGAACTTTACCAACGCAGAGTTCAAGTTGGCGATATATCGATGTTTACACAACTGTATGAGAAATTGGCAAATGACAAATCTGAAAAAATCACGTTTGAAAATTTTGTGATTCACCATTTATCTGCAGTAAAAGACTCACTGAAGCAATATTCCCTGGACATGGACAATCGTTAGTCCAATTCTTGAATATTAGATGTTATTTTAAAGACTGAACATGTATCTCTGTGATGTGACTACTCGATAATAGCACTGTCCGAGAAGTAGGAATTTCAAAGCTATGACCTCTGTATATTTTGGTGAAAAGTAGGTGCTTGAATATCCTATTAACAAGGCAGTGAATAGTCTGGCAACTCTTATAAATTATTGTTTATTTTCTTATAAATCTCATATCAAGTAAGAATAATTTGACATATCAAGTATTAACAATACTGACATTTTAACTATTTATTTGGTATTTGTTTATATAAACAATTCGCTCCATTGATAAAATAAATTCAAATGCTTATAAGCTGGGAAATCTATAGTTTTTATGGAATCGTTCAAATTGATTACACTTACTACTTCGCTGGTATAAAAATAATACAAAAACAAATTTATAATACACGTTTATATAAAACGAGCATGAAAAATCGTTAACGTATCAGAAACTATTCGAAGACTCGTATGGGTTTATTTTGAAACTGATGTTAAAAAAGGAGAATACGAAATTATTCAACGGAAAACAAAGCAAAATGTTTATCCTGCATTTTTAAATATGTATATTAGATAATTTGAGAAAATGTTAAGTGATTTTTTTAAATTCATAAATGCATTATTAACAAACCTGTTTGCTTTTATTGGTGGCGTTGTTAGAGCGTCCTTGTCGTAAAACTTCTCTATGTTGACTTATCAGTTCCAGAACGGTTCGTTTCTCTAGTTCGGTGAAGTTCTTAGATCTTTCCTTGTTTTTACGGGCTCTAACCCCGTTTCTTGCTGACATCCTGCATGAAAATTTAAATGATTTATAGATCAACGAGCACTCGGAACCAAATCGATTAACACTTCATTTTATTAGTACACAATATTATTAGGTTTGCAATAAAACATTAAAATTAAGCATTCTGAAGACGCGTGGAGCAATAAAAAATACATTTATATCTCGCCTGAACCAGAAATTAAGTCTCAAGAACGATGTAAAATGTCCACAAATTGAAAATTATACTATTTAATATTTGAAGAAAGAATGTTATTTGCACGTTGGACTGTTATTGTCCAAGCAGTCCAAATCAACATGACCATGACTGCTCGGGATGCGATGCGCCTCAAGAGGTTCGAGAAGAAAGTTTTGAGAAAAATTTTTGGACCTCTCCAGGGTCCAATCGCGAGGTCATGGACATGTACGGCGAGGCAACTATTATTAGCTTCGTCCGAACCCACCGTCTCCATTGGGTAGGTCATGTGGCATTGATGTCGTCACACCGAGTCCTCCGAGCCGTCTTGGACTTCCAACCGAGTGGCAGTAGACCCGTCAGAAGACCTCAGCTATGCTGGGTCTGGGTAATTGGAGGGAGGAGACCCAGGCTCTCTTATAGGACTATAGGCGCCACCACAAGAAGTCCAAATCAAAACCGTATAAGAATTTGTATTTTAAAATTCCTGAAGATTACACCAAAATCCTAGCGAGGAAAGGGGGGACTGGACTCCTTGCACTTGCACTGAAAGCCCTTTCCAGTAGAGTCAAAAGGTCGTCTAGAGTAGTTTTCCACTGTCTCCCTAAGAAAACTACTCAATCTTTACAAACCTCACACACTCCCTATCGAGACGGTCGCGAAAGCGTTTGTCTATATGTTCATTCAAGATACCCGCTGGGTGAGCGTTCTAAATTAAATTCGGTGTTACCTTCAATATCGAGTGAATGAGGAGGTGAATGTATGATACAGATGAGATGGATGTAACCCCTTCCTGTGAATGGATATTGAAGAGGCCCATAGTACTGCAGTGGACTGTTCATGGCTGCACTATGATGACACCAAAATATTGGCAAACAATTGGCATATTATTGAGGTAGATGAAAAATGACTAAATACTACATAAGGAAAATTTAAGTAGCAATGTTGTCAGAGTGCATTACCATTAATCATTATAATTGTGTACCGTATATGTACTTAAATGCAAAACTGTGAAATTATATTAACAATAAATGGAATAAACAAAAATGCATTATTAAGCTCCACATTTGACTAACTTGTTTTATAGTAAGATCGAAGCATTTTATGGACGTCTAAAAAGTAAAATTTAATTATTACTAAAGCAATTATATGTCTTTTAAGTTCCATTTTAATATTCGAAAGCATTTCTTTAAAATTGGAAATCATGAATTACGGTTTGTAGATGAGTATTTCGGATCAATTGTTGGGAATAGTTTTATCTTGACTGAGAAATGTACAAAATGAGATTATTAATAAAGTTAGACGGAGATGCTGATAAGCGTTTGATTTGCAACAATACTTAAACTTTACTTAAAAAAGTGGAACACATGAAATTTTCCATCCCCCAAGAAAGTCGTCCATGGAGATAGTCAATACATTTGGTATTCTAAAAACGCAAAACGTTATTTTGAGAAAGCTTTTTTCATCAAGTGGTTCGCTTGCTTTCAATGTTTTTATTCCATCTTTTAAAGGATATCAAACAATTTACCATGACTCATATAGTTTCAGCTATATCCAAGAGTGAGGAGCTTACAGTTGATTATGAAGTATGGAATAAGAGCATTCATAGCGAGTTCACAGTAATGAAGTTAATATCCTTATGTTTATTTATAACATTATCACGTTATGAAATATTGAAGTACAATGGGTGGTAGGTTCGTTGAACGATATTACAAATATAAGACTATTGAGTTTACGCAGGTAATTGTGTCTAAATTTAAGTGATTGTCGAGAAAAACTAAATCCCAGAAGCCAGGGATTTCTAACAAGATTAAAAATAAATTTATACGTATTAAAAAAAGACAATTTTATCATGTAGTTATTTCAAAAAATGCTACATTATTGATAATGTCGATAAATGATAAGATTTAATTAAATAGTAATAAAATATAAAATTAATATTTCTTATCACATTCCAAATAATAAAAACATTCTGTTCGGTTTCCAAGTATTTCTACGAAAATCTGATTATTTTATTTTCGGGGGGAATGATAGTATCAACATCGTCAAGACAATAAGTCACCGGATAAATCAAATTTATAAACTGAAACTATGCAATTTATGGAAAAGAAGTTCATTTTCTAAATCCTAATTATAACGTCCATTTATAAATACTCAGAATGCTTAAATGAATTCTATTTTTTAATCCAATAAAAGACTTGATTTTGGTTGTGGAATATAAAATTATCATTGGCAGAGCCGTAACGAGTGTATGAAGCACCCGTGGCAAGTATTTAATTTGCGCCAAAATGGGTCTATAACGTCACACCTGAGATATAGGAATATGAGGACTCTCCACTGCCGGAGCTATTTATTGGTCCCGCTATTCGGGAGCATGTCTAGAATTTAATATCAACTTCGAGTGGTTACTTGCGCTCTGAGCGCGGGGGTGCTTGCGTGATAGTACAGATCATAGATGGCCCCGGGTACGCATTTATTACCAAAAATGCCACAAAGTCTTTATGTTCAAGCGGTCCGCTTTTCGGACCACTGATACAACTCCATGCCTGAACGTATCCACAGAATGTGATCTGCATCCATGAACGGATCATAATCTATATCAATATTTGAATGCGGCATAAATTGACCGTTTCCAGCCCGCATAAGCCGACCAGGGAACGACCTAACGTTTATATGGGATAACGAAGAAAACAGGGATCAGACCACTTAGCATATATTATAAAAACGGGCAGTCAATCCGTGTTGATTTATGTAAAGTAGAATTGGCAAATAAAATAACAACCATATGCAATTATCAACTGAGTCAGTATTCTATGTTTTGCGCCCCAAGCCCAGTTGTACCCGTGGCGGGTGTCTGCTTTGCCACCCCCTTGTTATGGCCCTGATCATTGGTCAATATGAATGAATGTTTTTTAAGGATTAATTTGTAAATAAACTATGCAGACACCTTTTTTTTCTACGATTCATAAATATAAACAATAGGAGGAAAAATGTACTTAACTAACCGATTAGTTAAATTGTGCAATTAAATAACAACTGTTTAGTGCAAAACAAGGAATCACATGAATGTATTATTGTGTACGACACTAACAAAGACTAAATACTGAAATATGAGATAAAAAATCTTTGATTATTCTGCTAATCAATTATCAATATAAAAGTACAGCAGAATTAGAAAGAATATTATTGTTTTTATGATTTTTATCATTCTCAAAATATCCATTAATTAAGCATTTCTTAAGCATCTTAAAAGTGAAAAATGTAATTTGCATAAATATAATAACGGTCACTTCAATTAATCTCTACTAATGATATTATTAATTTTGCATTATTTCATAGAAGCGGGCGAAATACGCGAATCGTTTATAAAAGCAGGAATCCAATAAAACGAAAAAAATATGTCCGTATATTTTAATGAAGCGTTTATGAATGCAAAATTGACGTGTTAGTAGAACAATAAGTTATATATACGTAATAATCAGTTTTAGATAACCAAATTTCTTTGATAATTGATTTTATCTTTACAAAGAGAAATTGTCACAAAGTATTATTCATACTGTGACGAAATACCTACAATGGTTTTATCTTTTTTTACAAATTCTCATTTATTTCACTGATATTAAATCACTTTAAAAAAATTTGAGCCGAGTAAATTTCACGCGTTTTACACATTTCGTCCAACTCGTTGTACGATGTAGCGAATCGAATGAAAAACACTATGCAATGCTTTAAATAAGAAATAATGATATGACAAGTTTAAACGTGTTTATTATCGATTGTTTAAATATGATGCTCATTCGGCAAAGAGGTGGATCGCGTTTAATTTAAGAGCTGACATTAGGAAAAGTAACGTATAAAAAATAGTTCACTAAGGCAATGCACTGTCAAATGAGTGATTTTATGATTTGTCATTTAATTATATGTAACCGATGACGTTAAAATGTATATTTGGCGTATATTTTTATGAATACCTCAGAGATAGTATTTAGTGACAGCTATTTTCTTTTCAGTGTGTAGGTTTAGTTTCTTCGTTATATTCCAAATTCATTGTGTTTTTAGATAGAATTTATGGTCACATCTGGAATCTTCGCTATATCGCGAGTTTAAGACGACACACTGTAGGACCGGATGAAGCTTAGCTCCGCCTTTGGCGAATATCAAATTAATAATATTTTGACAGATTGCAAGTTGTCAGAAGATTGCGATAACGTACAGTTAGGTAAGGCGGACCTAAAATAGGCATGACAAATGCGAACGGAGCGTCGAAATATTCGAATTCGTATTGCAAAAATTTGACGTATAAAATATACGCGCGAAACCGATGTAGAATGCGTCGTAGAGGTCATATGGGGGCAAATTCCGCGTTAAAAGGGGCGAACAACCTGTGGGGCGGGGGCGGGAGCTGGGGCGGAAGCGCCACAAGCACCTGTCAAACAATGCGCGTGCCCCTGTCACCGCCGCCCCGCGACTGCACTGTACGCACACACACCAAAGCTTGCCAATCACCTCGCATCAACAATGCTCAGGTGTCACTCTCGGCCGGGCCCAGCCTCCGCCATGTTTTCAAATTGGGAATCCAAAAACCATAGAGTACAAGCGTTACCTTTTTTTTGCTTTATTCGATTACAATCTCTTTTCAATCACTCCGTCATCAAACACAGGTGAAAAATACTCAAAATAAATATGCGCGTTATTAATAATCATTCACTTGACAGATGTCGACTAAATAATAACATTATTATTACATTGTTGAAAGTATGAAAAAAATAAAACGTAAAAAAATATTTTATTTAATTCAATAAAATGCAACATTAAAAACAATTATATACATTTAATAAAGTACAAAATTAATAATAAATCATACATGACAATTTTTTCCACGCAAAAAACAATATAATTTAAAATTTCATATAGTTTTAATCGAGTTTTTTTACATTTTAAACTATTATTAATTTTAATTACAGTCCTAAAATCAAATCTATTAAATTTATAACAACTTTTTAACATAAAATAAAAATATTTAATATATCACCATTTCTCCCTCATTTATATTATATTGAGGATATTTGAAATTGAAACACAAATTAATTTAAAAAGCATTAAAATTGCAGCGTATTTTAATATCGTCTACGAAAATTTACTATTAATTATAAAATTAATTTTACTTTCGTCGATTTACAACAAGACGGGTTAAAAGTCACAAGGCTCGAAAGGTCGCCGATTGCGCATGTTTGATTCTATTCCCATGATCTGTCAGTCCAGTACTCAATATAAACTTGTTTATATTTATTAATTATTGTTTACCATATAATGCGACCAGCATAGCATATTCATATATAGTGAGTAGATATTTTATTATTTATACATTCGATTTGTTTTGCTCAAATTACATCACTATTTTTAGGTTATATGAAGTATCACTAGCACAATTAATTTTGTTCTATTCTGTGTAAAATAAAACGTATGTTCGTTTGAATTAATATTATTAAATATACTAATTATTGCATCAATATATTGTTATCAATAGAAATCATTGTTATATATCTAAATATTTTTAAATCAATGAAAAACTATTAAACTATGAAAATGGTCATTGTTATAAGATCATTTATAATAAACAAGGTTGTTTTTTACATTGCATGTTGTTTTAACTTGCAGGTATTTAAGAAGTAAATCAAGAAAAATGTTGCGTTGCTTGTATAAACGATCTGCTTTATCAGGCGAATAAAATCATAAGAGGAAATGTCAAAAGCAATTTCCAAAATACAAGATGTTTTTCCGCTAATGCAGCTTTTAAAAGCAATTTAAATAAAGATGAAGATAAGATCCGCGAAGGAAAGATCTATCATGGGTTTTTGTGCACGGATATTCAAGATATAAAAGAATTCAATATGAAAGCGATGCTTTTCAAACATGAGAAATCGAAAGCTGAATATTTGCATCTTCAACGAGACGATCCGAATAACGTGTTCTCCATTAATTTCAGAACTACGCCGTTTAATTCGACGGGTCTTCCTCATATTTTAGAGCATACGGTTCTGTGCGGTTCTAAGAAGTATCCAGTGAGAGATCCCTTTTTTAAAATGCTCAATCGATCCTTGGCTACGTTTATGAATGCAATGACGGGACCTGATTATACATTTTATCCGTTTTCGTCTCAAAATGAAGTCGATTATAGGAATTTGCAGAAGATATATTTGGATGCAGTTTTTCAACCGAATTTAGATCGTCTTGATTTTTTGCAAGAAGGGATGGAGATTGGAGCACTCTGACGTGAAGGATCCCAATTCGAATTTAAATTTTAAAGGCGTCGTTTTTAACGAAATGAAGGGAGCATTTTCAGAAAATAGTGCTATTTTTGGACAAAAATTTTTAAACAGAATTTTGCCCGATCATACGTATGGATTCGTATCCGGCGGAGATCCTCTTGAAATTCCTAATTTATCTCTGAAGGAATTGAAAGATTTTCATCAAATGTATTATCATCCCAGCAATTCTAGAATATATTCCTATGGAAATTTCCCAGTTGAACGTAATCTAGAAGTGTGCAATCAACTCTATTTGAATAATTGCTACGGTATAGATTCGTCATATAGTAAAGTACCATCGCAACCGCGTTGGAAAACTCCCATCGAACAAAAAATACGATGCCGTTTTGATAAAATGGGTGCACCAATAGAAAATCAAAATCAAATAGCAATCGGATATCTTATGGCTGATATAACGAATGTATATGAAACATACGTTTTGCAATTTTTATCAGAATTGATGGTATGGGACCTAATTCTCAGTTTTATAAAAGCTTAATAGAACCAAATATATCTGGAGGTTATAATTCGCTCACTGGATATGATGCTCATATGAGAGATACAATGTTCATTGTTGGTCTGCAAGATTTAGAGATTGATAAGTTTGATAGAGTCAAGGAAATATTTGATGATACACTCGACAAAGTAATAAAGGAAGGATTTGATAAAACGCATATAGAGAGTGTTTTACATGGTATTGAACTGTCTATTAAACATCAAAGCACAAATTTTGGACTCAATTTGCTGTTTAACTTAGTACCATTATGGAATCATGAAGGTCCAATCGTAGAAGCTCTTCAGATTGGGAAATTTTTAGATAAATTTAAAAATAATCTAAGTAATCCGAAATATCTTACGGAAAGAGTAGAGCATTATTTCAAGCTAAATAGTCACAAACTTACGATGACTATGGTACCTGATGAAATGTACGAAAATGAAAACACAAAATTGGAAGAGGATCTTTTACAGGATAAAATTTCTAAATTAACGAAAGATGATAAAAAACACATTTATGAAGAAGGATTAAAGCTTGCGGAGTCTCAAAAAACTTCACAAAACATTGATCTATTACCGTGTCTCACGTTAAAAGACATTCCTGAAAGTATTCCGCCAGTTTCGATAAAAAACCTAAGCTTAAAGTCTGTCCCTGCTCAGATATGTCAATGCAATACTAATAATGTCACATACTTTAGAGCAATATTAGATACTTCGAGCATATCCAAAGATTTAAGAATGCTCATTCCAGTCTTTAATTCCATCGTCAGTAAAATGGACACTAAAAACCACGGCTACAGAGAATTCGACCAATTAATCCATTTGAAAACAGGCGGATTATCGTTTTCAACTCACGTCGCCGATCGAGTAGATAACGTGGGAAAATATGAACAAGGCATTCTATTATCGAGCCACGCGTTGGATCACAATATCGACGGAATGTTATCAATATGGTTGGAAATATTTGAGAAGCCCATTTTCAAAGATAAAAGCCGCTTCAAAATGCTATTAGACAATTATGTATCGAGTTTAACACCCGGTATTGCCAGCAACGGTCATTTCTATGCGATGCAGTGTGCGAGCAGTCTAGTCGAAAGCAGTAGCCTGTTGAGAGAAGAGCTTTCGGGCTTAAAGCACATAGATTATATGAAAAACATTGTGAAAGTGGACGACACTGAAGTTATCTTACAAAAAATGTACGTCTATTGCCGATAAAATATTGAACGGCAGCAAAATGAGAATGGCGCTAAATTTGAGCGAGACGGAGCACGACGAGATCGTTCAATAAATTCGAAAACTTCTGCCAGAATCTAACAAAAGACGGACAGTAAATCACAGAATGATATAACGTTATCGGCGCAAGAAAACTTTGATAAAACTACTAATTGTATACATTACTTGAATAATTTTTCTGTTAATTATTGTTCAAAAGCGATTAAAACGGTTCCTTTTAACGACGCAGATTTTGCTAAATTAAGAGTTTTGGCAAAGTTTTTAAGCTCAAAGTATTTACATCCGATTGTAAGAGAACAAAATGGTGCTTATGGAGGTGGCGCACGAATTTCAAACAACGGAATATTTTCATTCTTTTCGTATCGGGATCCAAACGCTCGCGTGACTTTAGATGTTTTTGATGGTACATCGGAATGGCTGAAGAATTCGTCACAGCGTATTTTGGACGATCAAGCTGTGTTTGAATCAAAATTAGGTGTATTACAGCAAGTGGACAGTCCTATCGCACCTTGTAATAGAGGATTCGATCTGTTTTTACAGGGAATTAATAATGATATGTTGGAAAAACATAGGAGAAATGTGCTCAACGTTACCAAAGATGATTTGATTGAAGTATGCGATAAAGTATTTAGTGGACGATCAACCTGGAAAATTAATAGTAGGAAAATGTGTGGTCGGTCCTGGTGAATCGGCCGGAAGCAACAAGACTCTCACGACGGAAAATGATAAATGGAACGTTATACAACCAATCCCTGAAGGATGAATTCACCGTTTTATATCATGCTAATAGTGTAATCCAAAGAATAACGTGCATAAATATAATATTAATATTGTAGAAATGCTTTGACACAAATATATTTGATTATGAATTAATTTACTGTGTTTTTTTGTAACATTTATAAGACAAAATGCGTTAATATAAGTATGCATTTCCGTATAAATTATATTTTACATGTTATATGAGCTGATTTATTAAATCTGAATTATAATTAAATCTTTCACGTAAAACAACGTGATAAAATGATCTATAAATCTATTTAAATGGATATAATGTATCTAAATATTGCAAATTCTTATTTTTCCACTAGTTATTTAATAATTATTTGCTCTTTGTAGGTTGTTATTTAAAGGATAGAAGAAGTATTTATGAACTCTCCTAACATGGCACTTCCAGCGGATTTCAGCGGATATGATGAGTATTTTCTTGAAGCCTTAAATTTTTTGAAAGACTATCAATATCTATTTAATTATGCTAATACTGACATATTAGTGAAAGACGTTTTGAAAAAGCTAAAAATATTTAATAACATGTCGTCGATGAACCTCGATACAGATTATCCGAAAACTTTAAAAAGCAATTTTGTGGAAAGATTTGATCGCTTAAATACGATGGAATATCCAGTAAATTTAGATAATTCCAATATATATTATGAAGAATCGAAAAAGTGTTTGAGCGATAAAAAGAATCATGAAATTGAAAGATTATCCGATTTAATACACTATGAATGTACGAAGAATGAAATATCGGCGGTCATCGATTTGGGTTGCGGATTGGTAAATAAATTTAAAAATATTGTGTTTATTAAAACTTTTCAAATATGCACATGCTTATACGTTTGAATTTTTAAGGGCTATCTAAGTCAATTGTTGTATGAAAAATTCGGTTATCGAGTTCTCGGCGTTGAGGCCGATAATAATCGAGTTATGGGAGCGATCGCGCGACAGAAGAAGCTGTATAAATCTTCATTGAATAATGTGCATTATGTTCAGCATTTTGTTACGGTGCAATCCGACGCTTTGTTAGCGGATAAAGCGCATGAAGTATTTCTAGAAAATGAAGAATACGTTTTAGTAGGTAATATTTAAATAACTGCTGTATTGATTGAATTGAATTGTCCGTTTATGAATTTACATTCGATATGATGAATTTCATTAGGATTGCATGCGTGCGGTGATTTGGCTATAGACGCGATGAAATTATTCATGAATATGAAAAAATGCAGGGGTATAATTATAATGCCGTGCTGCTATCATAGAATGAAGGAAAAATATGAAACGTCTATAGATGGGATCGAAGAATTTACTGGATTTGTTAATATGCCACTCAGCGAGTCGTTTTGTAAGGCTCATCGAGAATGCGGAGCTGTTGAATTTATTCAACGTCCGTTCTTACGTTTGAGTTGTCAACGCTCACGAACGGCTTGGAAATCTGATACCGATGGAGCAAAAATTTAGAATTTTCAGTCTGATGAGTAGAGCAGTATTACAACTTTATGCTGACAAAGGCATGTATAAAAATTATATTTAAGCATTTGTGTGATATAAAATTATATTTTGTTGAAATGAAAAGACAATATATTGACCATTTTACATGGTTTTTTATTACAATACTTTATTAATTTTAGAAAATTAACATTATATCATATTAATGAATATTGCAGTATTGCAACTTTAAATTTTGGAATTTTTCCCTTTTTTTAAGGGACGTTTCTACCTTGTGGGGCCTAAAAGAGATCCGTTTTTTAGATTTTTTTTAATGCAATAAGTATTAATATAGAATGTTGATATTTAGTATATTGACTAGGCGATCTTTATTGAACATAAAAATATTTATCAAATGGGAGTCACGTATGTCGATGCTCGAGCGATGACATTCTTACACTATGGAAGTCCTAAGTTCTGAACAGGTGATTTGTGGCAAAAAAATTAAACATATTTTTACTTTGTATAATATCGTGTATGGAATAGACTATGATTAGGAAGAAATATTAAAAAATAAAAAAAATAGTGAGCGATCGAAGAAAAATGTGTGTTTTTACCAACTTTTTTTGTAGTTTTTTGTTCATTAAATAAAAACTTTTGAATATTTTTAGATAATTGTAGTCTATACGATGAAGGCGTTTATTATACACGTGCCTGCCAAATTTCATAAAGAATGCTCATCTAAGGTGTGTGGAAACACTTCCATGAGCTTAAAGTTTAAAGCGTTTAAAGATTCCCTTCTCCTCAGCTTCGCTAAAGCGCAGCTTTCTCCTCGTCGTCCCATAACTTTGCGAATTTATTTTATATCGACTTTAAATTTACTGAACGTATTCTTAAACATTGATTCTTTCTGATACACGAAGAAAAATGAAAGATTTATTTGAAACCAACAAGGTAGAAACGTCCCTTAGCTCGTTTGGCATAATTTTTAAACCTTATTGTTCGTGATAAAAATGTGAAATTTTAGGGTTTAGTTCATCATAGATAGTAAATTAAAAGTTATCCAAACCAATCCCAAAGACAGTTCCTAAAAATAATTAGTTTCATTCTAAACATTTCCTATATAAATATGTTTCTTATATTTCTATATATAAAATATGATGAGTTCAGCCGAAGTGCACAACTTCAAATGGTATAATGCATCTCATGCTATAAAATCGTCATAAAAATGTAATCCTTTAAGTGCTTTCAGCAAGTTTATTATCATTTTGCACCATCAGAGTTGAGCCTTGAGTTCCATATAACAGAAAATTAAGCCTCAATCAGCAATAGTACAAATTTTACAGCACACACATCTGTAAACCAATCTTCCGATTAACGTCTGGAGATCATAAGATGATTATATTTTAAAAGCTTCATTGAATAACATGTTATTTGAAAAACCCTAAAGGGCGCAATGGTTCGTCGGGGTTGAAGGGTAGTAATACTGTCCGAAGAATATTTACGCGCCATTAATATTCATAACGATATTTACGCTTCCTCTGCAGCATTAAATATCTTCATTTTTTTCTTAGTCAGTTGTTTGCACCGCGAAATGGTAATATTTTAAACATAATTTATCATACTTAAGGCTGTGGGAAACAAGTTTATGACAAGTATTAAACGCGAGGATTATGTCTTATTTAGAAGACACTATGAGAATTATTTTGGATTTGAAAACGGATTTTATGAGTAAAATTTGCGAATTGTCTTATGAATATTCAAGACGACTTTTATTTAAACTATATAATGAAAATGATACCAAAGCTCGGACAGTTAAAATGTATGTAATGTGTATATTTTTTTTGTATGCAGAAAATTTAAAATTGACGAAGAAGAAAAGAAGAGCAATCAGTAAAATTGAATCTAAAACGTGCGATTTTAACTCTTTTATACAATATGCAAAAACGCATGGATTTAAACTTGAAAAAATTAAAACTGGTATGTATCAGACGTACATAATAAGTAAATATCTTTTCCGAAATATCCTCTTCTCTGATATTATAATTTCTACTTGCTATAAATGTAATACTCGATTGTAGCTCGTCTATTAAAATTCATATAAAATAGGTAGCGAATGTGGTTTTTCAATTCACTTAATCATCATTTATGTATTTTGTGTGAGTTTTGTTAATGTTGTGAGTTTTTAAGGTGTCGACAATCATACGAGAGAAGAATCGGTTTCCCAATTTAATAATATGAACGTCGATGTTGGAAGCCACAACAACGCTGTAATTTCACAAGCCACAAAATCTAATTATGAAAGCAGAGACAGTAAAACAAAAGGAGAGTTCCGAGAAGCATCCGTCACGGAGGAAGCGGAAGTGAAGACAGGGAACTGCGACGATTTTATAAAAAGACTGGAAGTAACAAACTCATGTAAATTTAGAACACAGCGGCAAGAAAAGTCTTTTGAATGTATTGTCGATAATGTCGCTGTCGATGATCGAAATGAACCCGATGAAAAGGCCGTTGAATTTGACGTTGGGAAGATTAAGTCCCTATGGGATGAGCTTACAGCCGAAGACTTCGCCGCAGCAAGCCTGCTAATGGATTTTCAGGATATGATGCAGGCATTTTGTGAGAATGTCGTATTAGCGGATAAATTGGCTTATTTATATGAACGTCAAAACGATGCCGGTTGTAAGTTGTCGTACTTTTCTTTTATTAAAGTCACCGATGAAAATATATCACCAAGATGTCGTGCTCTTGTTGCAATAAAAGAAAATGATAACCCAAAAAGTACTTAAATATATTCATATAATAAAAATAATACAAACGACAGAAAATTTAATTTCATTCATCCCCAATATCATCAGTTTCCCGATAATCTAATACGAATATGATCCGTATAGTTTTGTAGAGAAGGAAAAGGGAGAGGCAATATTAATATATATATATATATATATATATATATATATATATATACTGATGCATTTCAAAGGACAATCAGTCGCCAAAGGGCGCCCGACCTGTACAAACGAGCACCCATCCATTCCCCCGCAACCCTAGTTTTTTGTAGAAATTGGTGCAAAATTTCGACTGCTGTCTTGCATACTATCTATTTAATTCCAATGATTTAATAATATTCTAAACGTCGATATTGAAATCGAGATTTTCAATAAATTATTCTTGTTCTAATTCTATCAATAATAACATATTTAAACATCAAATATGAAAATATGCGAAAAACCATATGGAAGATGTTTTCTAAATTAGATACAAATTTGTTTATTGGTTTAGAAAATAATGAAAATATGGCGGACTGGTATGTGGTAAATCAAGTTCTTACCATCACTAAAAATGAAAATGTAATTCAACAAATGTTATAGTTTACAATTTTGATCCTCCTAATACTATATCCTGGAATATTTTATATTTGATAGACATTTACGAGGCATCATTTTGTAGAATATGCGTGTATCGATGAAAAAAGCACAACAGGAAGCCTTTGATACAACGATAACTCAGTTGAAAAGTTTCTGGGAAACCTGAGTAAATACCATGTAAAGCCTCTAAAAAACGGTGAATGTTACAAACTCACTTGCAAGGACTTTCTTAATTCTATTTATATAGGCCAAACAGACAGGAGTTTTGAAATCCAAATTGAAAGAACACGTCAGATATTAGAAGTTAAGACAAAATTCTAACTTTGGAGTGCATTTGTCCGTAGAGTATCGCATTTTTGTTAAGGGAAGTTTTGAGCAACAGCCGGATATTCAATCTGTTGAAGATTTTACAAGTCAAATGACACTAGGAAGATCTTTCGGTTAATGTCTCCTAGATTAAAATATGATTGGTAATTTGTACGCTCTACATTCATAGTTCTTATACCTTCTATAATTATGTTTGAACCTCTTATGAATTGATGAATCATAAATAACACATTATGTCCACATTTTTATCGAGTTTTCTTTAGGATTTTTAATTAAAAGCTGTTTCCTTTTGGCTGGAAGATCTTTGTTAACACTTTGAGACCCGCTGACGCCTTTTGGCGTAAAAATGTTGTTAATGTATGGAGCCGAGCACTTATGAAGATTTCTCTTAAAATATCGAATTGACAATTAACTTTCATTGTTCAGCCAAATTGACACCTTTCTTTATGTTTGGAAAAATCATCATTTTAATTGGTACTGTTTAAAATTTGGGTTATCCCTATTGTCGATTGAATCTAATTTGCTTTATCTACTTTTTCTTCCGCCTTAAATATCCTTGACTTATATTTGAAGCCTTCCCATCCTATACACTCAAACATCTTTTTGTGCGATTTCGAAGTTATGCGGTTTTTTAAAGCAATTTTTTTTTAATTTTGGATAAAATAGGAAATAAATCATCAACACTAACCGAAATTTGGAAAAAAAATATAATTTGGGACTGTGTAAATTCTATTGCATCTGCAATCGCTGAATTACGACCACGCCCTTTATTCTGGATTAGATTTTTGAAAAAAAACATTTCGTTTTTTTGCATTTTTTCAATGTTTTGGCTTTTAAAAATACATACCCCAAAAGAATTTCCAAAATTCCTACTACTTACGGAGTTATAGCTATTTTAGTGACGCATAACTTTGAAACAGCTATATTTTATATAGCTGTTTCAAAGTTATGCGGTGTTTAAAATCCATGGAACGCATCTTCACTTTTTCTATGTAAGTCATAACTTTTTTTGTGCGATTTTCCGCGGAACGCATCTACCGCACAAAAAAAGATTTAAGTGTATATATAAGTAAAACACAAAATGAATGTCGTTTTATTGGTTGATCGTTTTTGGGAATCAGTTGCACTTAGGCTGCTGCACTTTCAAGTCATATTTTGTGCTCTTTCGGTGACTATACTCATTACGAATAAATTGTGATTTTTAAAATTCAAATTTAACAACCCAATTTGCAATGGATCGATTTTCGCCAAGTGAAGAATTTATTCGAAATTTAATGCTTTATCATTTTCTCAAAAAAGAGACTAAAAATACATACTTGTGATGTACTGGGCGATATTTTAAATGTTCGCAAATGTCAACATTGGTTCCAGAAATTTCGATCTGGAAATTTTGATTTAAAAAAAATCATGAAAGTGGAAGACTACACACGGCGGATGGAAAATAGTCCAACAACAACTATTGAAAAAATATCGACCAATCTTAGATACTCATGGTCGAGTGTTCAAAGAAATCTGAAAAAAATCGGGAAGGTGTGGAGATAAAGAGAAGAAAACCTGGGCGACTATAATATTGTATAATATTGTCTATAATATTGTACACGTTTTTTAATGATTACAATAGGAGAAATAATGATGTCAATATTAATAATCCATAATTTTGAAGACTTTCCATATTTTTTGCGTTCATAATTTTTAGTTAGATTTGTAAAAAGTATATATGTATAATGTTTCCCTTTAACAAGTATATGTATTTTAGTTCATTTTAATTTGTAAATAAGCATATATTTGTATTTAATTCAATTTGAATCTGATTTTACACAAACAAAGCTAATTAGTGGGGAAAAATTAAACAATCAAGGTGTACGTTTCGAGAAAATTCGTTACCACAATTTTGACTAAACTTTTGCACGTATTCGTAACTATTGTTGTTAGCGGTACAATCAGCAGTTTTCAAATTTAATTTGCATCATCAAATGAAGTAGTTTGTTATGATATCACGTTTCCAAAATTCACGCTATAAAATTATATATTCGGTTTGAATTAACGAGCGGACTCGGGAAAAATTCCGTATCCGCAACCGCAATAAATAAGTGCATGATTTGATATGGTTTGCCTCCATTGTCAATTCGAAATGTTACAAATTGCATCCATCCATATTCTTCGTCGATGCGATAATAAGAAAGAGGTGATATGGTGTATTATTATTGTGAAATGTACACGAAAGCATACAAATGCCAATGCTGTCGTAGCAAATAATGTGACATCCTTACTAAGATTTCTCCGCAAAAAGGTAAACGAGAAATGTGCATATGAAATTGTGAATACACAATATTTCTTCAAGAGTGACGAACACTTATTTCATAAAATAAAACATTTCAATTTGCTACATTTATTGGTGGGATTCATTGAGAAATATTTACATTTCGCTAAATATACTTTTTCAGTTGTCACCATAGCAAAATGTAATCGTATTAAATTCCATTTAAGCACTCTTTCCGAATTCAATATTGACGAGTGTCTGTGCTACTTTTTAATAATTTGGTTTTATCGATTTAAATGTAATAATACCTTACATATTGTACAAAATTTATCTACCCTCAGTGCGATTGAAATGTTTGAAGTGAGGTGATTAAGGGACGTTCATACCTTGTTGTTAAAAGTGATCGAGTATTAAATATAGAATGTTAGAAGTCCTGAACAGGTGATTTACAGCAAAAAAGTTAAGTATATTTTCACTTTGTATAATATTGTTTATAGCTTAGACTAAAACTAAAAAGAAATATTAGAAAATAAAAAAATAGTGAGCAATCGAAGAAAAGTGCATATTTTTACCAATATTTTTTGTAGTTTCTTGTTCATTAAATAAAAACTTTTGAATATTTTTGGATAATTGTAGTCTATACGATGAAGACGTTTATTATACACGTATCTGTCAAATTTCATAAATAATACTTATTTAGGGTGTATGGAAACACTTCTCCTCGTCGGCCCATAACTTTGCGGATTTCTTTCATATCAACGTGAACGTATTCTTAAACATTAGTTCTTTCCGATACACGTTTTTAGTTAAAAAATTGAATCTCAAGTGGTCTGAAAGTACTTCATAACTTAATAGCTAAAATATGAGCCATATTCGCAGTTTACTTTAAATGAATTAATTACTCAATTTGCAGGGTTCAATGCATTTACAATCGCTAACGAAATAAAATACGGCCTATTGAAATTTTCATTCGCATAATTCATTAGCAAATTGTAGTGCTTTAATTTGCATGCTTCTTCAAATTCTTGATGGTAATGAGCTTTCTGTTTTATTTCGAAACATAATATCGTCGTACCCACGCACAAACCACGATTGTGTAGTATGCTTTGAAAATCTCATAGTGGCTGCCAACACGCTGAAATTATGTATGTAAATTAGTTATTTTAAAATGGAGAATGAAATATATTCTTCAGAAATGAGATTTAACAGCATATTAAAATGTGTGGTGTCATATGAATAATATTTTCTAAGTAACATCAAGGATATTAGTATCATATAAAAACCATTTTCATCGATTGTTTGACGCTTCTTGAATACTATTCCATAAAGAACTTGAACGAAATGATTGAATGTTACGATTGCATATTATTAAATGTAGATGATAGAAAATAAAATTAAATATATTCAACCCACAGTAATCCGTCGTACTATAGAACGTCCGTGTCGGATTTTCCAATTTGTCGGACTATAGAGTACTGTCCTCGACCCCTTGTAGTTCGATTTATAATGCTGTATGCCTGTTTTTTCCTTCATCTCTGTATCTTTAACCTCATTAGGATAAAAGTGTTGAATTTGGTAATGCAAGTGTTGCACGCTTTCAAAGTACATTTTAATTATCATTGAACAATCGTCTTTTAAATATCGACCTACACGTGCTAATATTCTGTTAATGTTCAGATCTTTGAATTTCTGCAAGAGTAAACAGTAAGTTGACAAAGTTTTATCGCAATCGAATGAACGGTATGGCAACGCATTAAATACGAACAAACAAACATTGATTTTTATATATTAGTTGAAGCACTTCCTATGATTTATAAACAACGTAATAAACCGATATTTAAGCAATAACGATTTCGTTGTTATCAATGGTTTGACAGCTGCATTGGTGTGGATTTTAATGCTCCAGTTACGTCTATTGCTTGCGATTTTGAGAAATTGAGTTTCCTTGATTTTCATCTATGTTTCAAAATATAATTACGATTTTTATCTCTCGTCATCGATTATGATTTCATATACTATTATTTACATTTTTATTAGAAAAACTGCCATTATTAGGGGCGTTTAGATTTATTCAATGACATTTTTAATAGATTTGTACAATAATACATTCCATATGATAAATTAGACGCTATTTTAGAGTTATATTGAAAAATAAAGGATATCTCTATATTATAAAATAGCTTCAGTACTACTCATTAAAACGGTTTTTTTACTGCAGTAAAACTTCTACTATGCAGGTAGCTCTTCGTCGCGATGTGAGTTTTCATTATTCTAAAATTGATAACGTCTTTATCGATTGAATGTGCTATTCCTTTCTTATGGAAATAATTGTTCAACATGTAGAGATTACCCTTATCGTCGATATCAAAGCGATCTATCCATGTAAGTTTGCGGTTTTTCAAGTATTTGTGGTGTTGAATGGGCCGAATCGTAGTGGTCCACGTCGAATTGTGATAGACAAACGGCCAATCTTTTGTGTTTTCCTTCCATCGCTTAACTTTTGGTTGGCCGATCAGTCCGTAATAAAGAAGTCCATTTTCATCAGCTATCATACTTGCAGTCTGAAACGTTTTTGTCCCGATTCTTCCGACATATTTGTCGTTAAAATCTTCATCATATTTAAGCCTCGTCTGTGTATTGCAAAGGGATTCGTTTCTTAAGACGGCCGTGGATACCACGTAGATCGTCCGACTGGATATTGGTGCATAATAGACGTTTTTTATGAGTCCAGAAAATTCAGTAAAATATTGTTGTCCTAATGCTATTCCAGCAATACCGTGTTGTGCCTCGAAGTATTGATCATCCATGCGGAAAATGGTCGCTGTTGGATCGCTCAACATTGATTTGCGATGTCTAAACTTCCAAAAAGCATTTTTTCTTTTGCTATAGACAATGATTCCTGGATCGTCAGAATCGTCTGTTATGTAGGCATATCCTCCATCATATTTATCAATTACTATATCGTTAAGATAACTGTAAGAATCTGCGACCGATTCGGGCATAAATATTCTTGATTTGATTTTCACAACTTCTTCGTTGAGATCGAAGAAGACGAGAGAAGGAGCACAAGTCTTTATATCGTTATCAGTTTTCGTTAAGATTTCTCTTCTGCCAATATCAATCACCCACATAATTCCATCGATGTTGATTTCAAAGCTATGCACTGATATCAAATGTGTATTACAGTCTTCATCAAACATATTTTCGATTTGGTCAGGGAAAGGCGTCAGCAAAGGGCTCAAATTTCCATCGGCGGGTTTTGCAGGAATTGTAGCCATCGTAGTTGGAACGCCTTCTTGAAATCGCGGAAGGGCTAAATACACTTTATTTTTGTAATGTCTCATGCTTGTCATTACTATATTCGTAGGGATGTAGGGCAATGTTTTGATGTAGCTTCGATAGCGATCAGGAAGAGAAGTCAATGTGAAATTCAAGTAATTCCATTCAAAAACGGTTTCAGCATATCTATGAATCGGTCCATGTTGATAATGTTCTGGCGGGGTATATTGATAAGAAATAGTGAAAATCGCAAAGAGCAACAAGTTCGTCTTTTGCATTTCAACTGAATACAAATTTAAATTAATTACAGCCTATTTAAAAACGGCGAATTACGAAGACTTACTAATTTTGCATCACGGAATTATCAGCACGTAATTTTAAAAAGGCGTTTAATTCAAAACTTACGACTATATCGAATTCGATTTAGAATTTCACGTTTTACGGTTGTAAACAAAATAGTTACACTAAGCAGAAAATATGAAGATAATACAAAATCTAAATGATCTCATATATACCCATTGACCTTTATATAGGACATCTTTTTTGTGTTATTGATGATAAATTAAATCATATAAATTTTACACGAGCTAAAAGGCTAATGATCTTATTTTGAGTGATTTATTTGATGCATTTCTATATTTCGTCTGTAATACGTGACTTATTTGAATCGCTAGATTTTTATACGAGTCATCATTTTGCATGTGTCCTTTTACGTAATGAATATGAGCTCTCTCTTTGTTATACTACTCCCATTCCAAAAACTGAATCATGAGTCACAATAATTTAAATTTTGTTGAAAATAACTTGAAATTCTCGGTCGCTACTCCAACACTTTTCTTCCCCATTGACTGTCGTCTCTACAGGCAGACATATCCCGTCCATTGCCATTTAAGGGGGGCAAACCCTTACAACGTTAAAAAAAAATCGTAATTCCGTCTTTTTCAGGGGCTTTGATATTTTTAATAGTTTTGTGATCGATTTATTTTTCGTTTTTTTTGTCGTTTACAGCTCTATTTTGTAGTTTTGGTATAGTGGCATTAATACAACTTGCCCATAGAAGTGTTCTATTTCGTTTAACACTTCATTTTGATTTGCTGTCACTTCCTGTCACTTTTCAATTTGAAATAATTGGTAATTATTATCGATATTGATTATGAAATATATGTAAAACTGGATAGTTATCTTTTAACATATGGTTAAAATAATAGACATTGTTTAATTCAATATTGAAGCAGAAAATAATGATTGGACAAACGACAACAGATTTATTGAGGAAAACTGAAAATACACATTGATTAAACAGTCGTTTAAATAACAATGCAGATTTATATACATATATATTGATTAAATGTTTTATCTAAAATCAAAAACGTTCACGAAATCCTTTATCGCCAATTTGATTTAATATCATATCGGAATATTGGTAGAAGTTGTTCAAATTTTAACCATGTAAATAGCTCTTAACCCCGATTTCAGTTCTGAATATTCTAAAATTTATAGCCTCTTCATCAAAATAATCCGTTGAAAATTGGTGGAAATTTGTGCTCAATATATATAAAAAACCATTGTTATCAATATCCAACCTTTCGATCCAACCAAGTTGATCATTTTTTATTATTTCTTTTTCGTTCATAAGCGTCAAATTGTTGTCAGACCATGTCATATTTTCATAGTTGAAGCTCGGATTTGATGTATCTTCTTTCCAACTATTGACTCTCTGTTCCCCGAGCATTCCATAATATAATTTTCCATTTTTATCTGCGATCATACCTACACTCTGAGCGGATTTCTTTCCGATTTTTCCGACATATTTTGCATAGTAATTATCATCATGTTTGTTGAGCAGACGTGAATCACCAATAGTTTCATCTCTCAGTATGAATGATGATATTACGTAAATAAATCGACTGGCGATCGGTGCATAATAAACATTTCTTACAAGTTGATCGAAATTGTTGATCGTTTGAAAATGTTGAGATCCGAGAGCGATTCCATTGATGCCATATTTAGCCTCAATTTTAAAGTTGTTGATACTGACATAGGTTGCCTCCGGGTCAGGATCCATTGAACGATGATGTGTAAACTTCCAGAATTTGTCCCTTTTCTTGTCATAGACAATGATTCCCGGATTGTCTTCTGATCCGTCGGTTATATATGCATATCCTCCATCGTAACTATCAATTACGATGTCGTTCAGATAAGATGATTTGTTTGCCACCCACTCTGGAATGACAGCTTTTGATTGAATACTCGGAGGCATTTCATTCAGATCTATGAATGCAAGTGATGGTGGACAGTCTGATGATCCATTTGACTTCGATGATGCATCACTTCTTCCAGTGTCTATCACCCACATCATACCGTTTCTGTCTATTTCGAAACTATTAACTGATCTTAAGCGTTTTTCACATGGTCCACCATATAAATTAGCATGCCAAGATGGGAACGAATTAAGTAAAGGACTCTTGTTGGAGGACTCACGTTTGTCGTGTATCCAAGCCATGGTAAGAGTAACGTCTGGTTTCAATCGCGGAAAAGCGAGATATATTTTATCCTTATAGCGCTTCATCTTGGTTACTATTATATTTTTTTTATTATAGGGTGCTGATTCTGAGATTCCGAGTTTAGTCTTGTCAATATTGAAGGTTTTCCATTCGAAGATAACTTCTGATCGATGTGACAAGCCATTTTGTTTGGATTCAGTAGTGACCACGAAAATCAATAATAGTAACGCAAAGACGTTCATAGCGCTATAAATGTAAAGTATTTGTAAAATACTATTTTTCTTTTTATTCTTATATGATGTGGCTAATTGAGATACAAGATAAGAAAAATGTATTGTTAATTTCAATTTTCTTCGATGCACGGTTATATTTGTTTAACTTTGTCACGGTTTTGCATAAATAAAATATATATGTATTTTAAACTGGTTCTCCATCTTTAGAAATAAATCTGTAAATGTGTAATGAGATGAGATCCTAATAGGAAGAAGACCACTAAGGGTAGTTGGCTTCTAAGCCTCCGGCTATTGACGCTTTTCTCGAACTACTGAGCGAATCATCGAATTGGGATCCTGCTCGACGTAAATAGGGGAAAATCGCCGCAAGATGTGGAAAGAAAGTCAGAACAGTTGCTTTATTCTATGGTGTTGTTTATTTGAGAATATGTTGAATTGCAATGGGTAGTTTATTACTTTAATTGAAATCAAATTTAATAGTTAATTAGTAGTATTTCAAGCTTTGGATTTGAGATTTACGTAATGTAAAAGTGCATTCAGGGCAGCAATTTAAAAATATCGTTTTTAAAATAACCCTTTAAAATCATGACTAAATGTTAGTATAGTGATTTAGATCAGTCGCCTTTTGAGAGTGAAGAAATCAACAAGCTTCGGAAATATTTCGCAGAATTTCAAATAAAGCCTTACAAATTACATTTAACTGTGATTAGATATTCTCGCTTGTTAAGATATTTCAAAATAATACTCCAAAATGGCAAAAATAAAGTCACTGAAAGTGTAATCAAAAACCAAGACTGCATATTGGAGACTGCTTTCAAAGATACCACACAATGGAAAATATAATATATAATTTTTAAATAAAAACATGTTATTGAAACACATTATTGTTTGAACCAGCGGTTCTTAAACTCACGTAGTTTGCAGACCCCTTCTTGGGCAAAATTTCTTTAAAGGAAAGTCAGAAGGATTGGAAAAGACCCTATTCCAATCCTTCTGACTTAATTTTTCAAAGAAATAAATATTTTTTGGTCAAATATTGGTCAAAATAGATCTTCTTACAGTGTTTTCTGTAAATAATCCTAGAAAAATACCTTGTTAAAGTATAGATAAATGCTTTTTTTTTATTCAATCATACATATATGGCAACTTAAGATTAAAAAAGAAAACCTATACAATCAATAAGAACATCTTTTTAGAATCCAACAGTTTTTTCCCTTGTATGTAATATAATTATTTTTTGATATAATACTTGTATTGCTTACAGAATTAACAAAAATATTCAATGATACATTAATGAAAAAATCAATATTCAAATATTGTATTTATTGAAATAATTACTTACAAGATTTTAATATGCAAGTAACAAAATTAATGTAAAAAAAGTAATAATTATTTTAGACTTTTACCATGTAAATAGCTTTTGGCGCCAATTTTCGATTTGAATATTCTAAAATTTACAACCTCAGTATCAAGAGTTTTGCCTGTGAATGTGTGGTAGTTGTTGCTCAGTACATATAAATTGCCATCTTTGTCGATATCGAATCTTGCCATCCAATCAAGTTTGTCATTTTGTATGAACTCCTGCTCGATCATGGTTTTCGGATTATCTTCACGCCATGTTGCATTTTCGTGAACGAAATCCCAATTACTCGTGTCTTCTTTCCAGGTTTTAATTTTCTGTTCGCCGAGCATTCCGTAGTACAGTTTTCCATTTTCATCTGCAATCATACTAGCGCTCTGAGCCGATTTTTTTCCGAGTGTGCCCACATATTTCATGAAATATGCTTCGCCATTTTCTTGTATTAGACGAGCATCGCCAATGGCTTCGCTTCTCAGCACGTCTGATGATAATACGTAAATTGATCGACTAGAAACTGGTGCATAATATATATTTCTTATGAGTTTTTTAGAGCTTGTATAATATTGGGGGCCGAGGGCTATTCCATTGAGACGATAATTGATATCGAATTGGATGTTGTTGATTTTGACGCTATTTGCTTCGGGATCGATGTCCATTGATTTTTGATGAGTGAACTTCCAGAACTTGTTTCTTCTTCTGCCATAAACGAATATGCCAGGAGAAGGCGAGCTGTCTGTGAAATATGCATACCCACCATCGTATTCATCGATTACGATGTCATTGAGATAAGTCGAAAAATTTATTAACCAGTCCGGAATCTCAAATTTAGATTGAATCGTTGGATTTTCTTCATTGAGATCAATTAACGCAATAGCGGGAGGGCAATCTGTAGGTTGATTGATCATCAAAGAGGAGGCATTTTTTCCTGAGTCAAGCACCCACATCATCCCATCTTTGTCTATTTCAAAACCATTAACAGATCTTAAGGATGTCGAACATTTTTTATCAATTAAATTTGCTTTCCAAGAAGGAAAAGGTTTGAGTAGAGGACTTTTGTTACCGTCAACAGGATTTGCAGGTATCCAGCCCATTGTGATTGAAACTGTGGGCTTTATTCGCGGGAGAGCAAGATAAATTTTATCTTTGTAGCGCTTCATACTTGTTACGATGGCGTTTTTTGGGTTATAATCATCCGGAACGGTGAATTCTAAGTTTGATTTTAGAACATCGCTTATATCAATATTCATGAATTTCCATTCGTAGAGAATTTCCAAATTCTCAGATTCATCTTGGTAGGTAGAGTTAATAATTATACAAAGTAACAGGACCAATGCAGTAAAATGCATATTGACTTAACTGAATACAAAAAAAAATATCGGACCGTCTTATAATTAAACAAGTCTTAATCAGGCGATGGCGTGAACAATTGAGTATTATGGTTTAACAACCATAATTTATAAAAAAATTAAAGCGTTAAATGCAATTTAAATCATCCATGCCAAAATATTGTTAATGTATCGTTTGATACAAGGGTACTCAACCTTTTTTTTGCCTTGGGAGCTACTTTTCAATTTAAAATGTTCTCGGGATCGACATTTAACGTGATTCTTATCGGATATTATATTTATGGTTTTCTTTCTTTCTTCAAACATAAAAATGTTTATTTTAAGGGATATTTCTACTTTTTTCTTCTTCTTCGTGTATTAGAAAGAACCAATGTTTAACCTTTTAACTGGCAACGACGCACAGGCGCGTCGAATTTGTATGCGCTGATGAATCATTGGCAGTTAAAAGGTTAAGAATACATTCAGTAAATTTCAAATCGATATAAATTGGCAAAGTTACAGGCCGACGAGGAGAAGCTGCGCTTCGTGAAGTTGTGAAGAGAAGAAACTTTAAACACGTTTTTTTCGAAACTACTTTTTCTAAGCTCATGGAAGTGCTCCCACACGCCCTAGATCAGCATTCTTCATGAAATTTGGTAGACACGTGTATAATAAATATCATCATCGAATAGACTATAAAAGTACAAACTTTCTTCAATTGCTCATTATTTTTTATTTTCTTCATAATTCGCTAGAAAAACAAGTTGGTTCTATTTCTGGATAAAAGAGGTGCACATATTGTTCTTCGCTTCTCTAGTACGATTAGTGACACTAAAGTCATTCAAAGTTCTCGACATTATTTATAAGTTAAAAAATATTCAAAATAAAAAAGTTTCTTGGGATATTATAAAATATTAATTCATTAAAAACTGGAAAGGTTGACCTCGCATTTGAGTATTTTTAGAGGAGATTGCAAAAGTAACTTATTGGTTTGGTAAACCTACACTGTCAGTGTAAGATGAGTTCCGGGAAAGCTGACTTATTTTCAATAGGCCACTCCATAAAAGTCATAGTAAGAAAAGTTGGAGTTGATCAGTAAAAATCCGTTTTTTTCCTCCTTGTGTGTGGACGAAAGCTTTCAAAAAACGCATTATTTCTGCATGAAAATCATTGAAAAAAGAAAAGGATATTGAAATTTAAGAAAAAAATAGTATTGATATGTAAAGAAAACAATTTGAATTTAAAATCATATCTTATTAATTAATATAGTATACAGTTATCCTTAAAATATACTTTTATGATGAATACGATGTTCCTTATATATAAATGTAACTTAAACACAAGTATCATCAAGGAATGTTAAATCTGAGCATTGAATTGCCACTTTGCCGACGAAATATGGTTCGAAATTGGTTAAATCTTTACCGTGTAAATATTTCTTCACCCCGATGTTGGTTTTGAATATTCTAAAATGTATAGCCTTCGGATCGACAATGTCACTGACAAATTTGTGAAAATTGGTGCTCAGTATATATAAATTGCCATTGTCGTCAATCTCGAATCTTTCGATCCATCGTAATTTGTAATTTTTTAAGAATTCTTGTTCCTTCATGGCTTTTTGATTATCGCCAGACCATGTTGAATTCCCGTAAACAAAATCCCAATTGCTCGTATCTTCTTTCCAACTGTTGATTTTTTGTTTGCCCAGCATTCCATAATACAGTCTTCCATCAGCATCTGCTATCATGCCTACAGTTTGAGCTGATTTTCTTCCGATTGTTCCAACGTATTTCCCATAATAATCGTCGCCATGCTTGTGTGATAGCCGTGAATCACCAATAATTTCATTTTTTAATGTCGCTGATGAGATGACGTAAATAGATCGACTGGCAATTGGCGCATAATAAACGTTTCTTATTATTTCATTTGAACTAGTCAAATATTGAGGTCCGAGAGCAATTCCGTTGATGCGATATTTAACCCAGTATTCAAAGTTGCCAATAGTGACGGCGATTTCCTTCGGATCGATTTCCATGGATGGACGATGTGTAAACTTCCAGAATTTATTCCTTTTCCTTGCGTATACAATTATTCCGGGATCAGTTGAGCCGTCTGTTATATAAGCGAATCCTCCATCGTTATCATCAACTACAATGTCTATGAGGTAGGACGAAGAATTTGCCACCCATTTCGGTATGACATGTCTTGATATAATCTCTGGATTTGTTTTTGTGAGATCGATGAAAATTAACGATGGAGGGCAATCTGATTCACTATTGGCAGTCATTAATGTGCCATTTTTTCCACTGTCAATCACCCACATTATTCCATCTTTGTCTATTTCAAAACCATTAACTGATCTTATGGATGAATCACATGCGTCGGCAACTAAATTTGTATGCCGGGAAGGGAATGGTTTAAGCAAAGGGCTTTTGTTACCGTCGACAGGCTCTTCAGGGATCCAGGCCATGGTTATAGGAACGCCTAGTTTTACCCGAGGAAGAGCGAGATAAATTTTGTTCTTGTAGCGCTTGATGCTCGTTATAGTCATGTTCGTCAGTTCATATTGGTCCAATTTATCAGGTTTTTCGAAGTCTAAGGTTGTCCATTCATAGAGAACTTTTAAATCTTCTGACGCAACGCCTTGATAGAAATATATAACAATCGTGCAAAGCAATAGCGTCATTGCGATGAAAGCCATTTTGACTCAACTTCATTTAGAACGTGCTTGATTTCCTTATAATTCGCACAAATGTCAATTTAGCGGTGATGTGACTAATTATACGACTTAGTTTCATTTAAAACGACTCCCATTTACTTTTAATTAGCGTGCATTTTCATTTTAAGACGATGTAACTAATTACAATTATAAAAAATAATATCCCATGACGAACAATCATAATCGATTGAAAGGGTTGAATTGTATTTATTATAGCTTGAAAATATTTACTTTAGGAAAAAAATTGGCTTAAGTGATAAATTACAGGCATTTTTTAATCAATTGAATCCCAAAAACATACTGAAAATTCATAAACTATAGAATCATACGAAACAATGCATTCAAACCTATATCGAAATGGATTTTTTAAATTGTAAATAATTTAAGAAATGGAATCTAAACTAATGTGTACATTCCCATTGCACTCGAGAAGTGACTCTCACTCACCATTGTTGAACTCAAAATGGTTAAATATGAATAGTTTCTGTAAGTCAGAGTATCAGTGTTTAATTTTGTGGTGCATCTTGCTCACATTTAAGCGTGATTAAATAAGAGAGAAGAGGATGAGAAACAAATTTTAAACGTGCAAACAACATCAAAAAAATTTTAGCAACCAAAGGATTAAACTTTTGGGGTAGCTTTTAGCAATCCCTTTTATAGGACCATTGCCAAGCATTTCGACATGGTTTTTCATAGCGTATATATGTTTTTAAAAATGTTGATTTGAACCCAAGATGATTGAGTTACAAGTACAAAGTATTATTTATTTTTAGTAAATAAACTAAATATAAAAATTGCTCGAATTTCAGTAAAATATCAGCAATTAATAAGCAACGTATGTATCCCACCTTACATTTAGCTTTGTTAATTTATTTAAATAGCGTTCCCATGGAACTATAGACGATAATCGAATTAATTATGGAACATACTTATAAAAATATGATTAATTTATTGTTATAACTCAGTTAATCTGAGAGTATGTGTTGTGGGTGTTAATAAAAATATAAATTTCATTTAAAGACTTATTTTTAATAATATATTTCTTAAGCATTTGGTTTACAATTGTAGATATAAAATAATCGTAAGAAATTGTATATATTATCGCTTCACAAAATCAGCTTTGTATCGAGTGTTCGAGATGGCTTAAATTTTTACTATGCAAATAACTCTTTACTCCAATGTTAGTTTTAAATATTCTGAAGTTTACAGTCTCTTCATCAACAGAATCTATCGAAAATTTGTGGAAGTTATTGCTCAAAATAAATAAATTACCATTGTCATCAAGTGCAAATCTTTCAATCCACTCCAAACTAGGATGCTCTGAGAATTTTTGTGCGATTAAAGTCCTTTCCATTTCATGCACTTTTTCATCTTCAAATGCAAAATCCCAATTCCAGCTATTCACTTGTTGTTCGCCAAGCATTCCATAGTACAGAATCCCATTTTCATCTGATATCATTCCTACACTTTGTGCCGACTTTTTCCCGATGGTTCCAACATACTTGTTATAGTAATCATTACCACGTTCATTCAATATAAGAGAGTCGCCAATTTCTTCACTTCTTAGTGCTGCTGTTGATAATACGTAAATAGATCGGCTGGAAACTGGTGCATAATAGACGTTTCTTATGAGCTTATTTGAACGGCTGAAATATTGGGGACTGAGGGCTATTCCGTTGATGCGATATTTAATCTCAAATTCGACGTTGCCCATTTTGACATTGATCGCGGTAGGATCAATATCCATTGATTTGCGATGTGAAAACTTCCAGAATTTATTTCGTTTTCTTTCATACACGATTATTCCTGGAACAGGCGAGCTATCCGTTATATAGGCGTATCCTCCGTCATAATCATCAATTACGATGTCGTTGAGGTAGCTCAAAGGGTTTGCAACCGTATCCGGTATAACGATTCTGGATTTAATATCCGGGACAGCTTTATTGAGATCAATGAGAATAAGAGATGGTGGACAATCTGTTATATTTTCGAATTTTAGCAAGGTGGTGATTCTTCCTGAGTCAAGCACCCACATTACACCATATTTGTCTATTTCAAATCCATGAACTGATTTTATAGTTGAGCTACAATCATCGCTAAGAAAATTAGCATTCCAAGAAGGGTATGGTTTGAGTAAAGGACTTTTGTTACCGTCGACAGGTTCTGCAGGTATCCAGGCCAAAGTGACAAGAACGCCTGGTTTTATCCGAGGCATTGCGAGGAAAAGTTTGTTCTTGTAGCGTTTGATGCTTGTCGCGATCATATTTTTTACATTGTAGAGATCTGATAAAATGTATTTTACAAAGCTTTGTGAAAGATCAGATGTGTCAATTTTTAAAGTTTTCCATTCGTAGAGGATTTCCAAGTTTTTCGATGCATTTTCTTGGTACGAGTGTGAAATAACCGTGCAAAGCAACAACGTTAACGCGACGATGCGCATCTCAACTTAATACGTTTGAAATAAGGCTCATTTCCTTATTTATTACGTCTTTCTAATTTGGCGACGGTGTGAATAATCGAGAAATATAATTTTACAACCAAGATTTATGACCTAATTAAAGTGTAAGATATACATTTATTATTTTAAAATTATGTATTTAAAGTTGACTTTAAGTACCGTCTATATAAAATAATTGATATGGTGAACTGATAATATGCATCGATGAAAATAAACCACAATTATGCAAATGTAATATTTTTAAAGTAGATATTGCTAAATAAACTGAAGGCAAATAATAGCAACCAGTATAATATAACTTCAAAATGTCCTGTTTATTAATCAATAATTAATTTATTAGCATCCATTTGCGATTCTGCGGGATTGAATTATAAATAATCACCTATTTTCGTTTAAGGCGTCTTCTCACTTTACAAATTTAAAAAAATCGATTTTTATTTTATTTTAAATTTTGAAAGTGCATATCTTCACAAATGTTATATCGAAATTTCATAAAGATCAGATGAGTCTAACTACATTTTTGGGCGACCATTAGGTGACTACCTGAGAGCAACCGGGTGCATACATATTGTTCAGACTCATGGTGCAAGTACAAGAAAGTAGTGAAAAACAATCAGATAGAAACTTTTAAACATCCTTCTGCTCTAGCTGAGGATGTTTACGAGGTTTTGAAATCAATTTATGAAGATCTTCGGAGGAAATACCCAAAATAACAACGAGTGTTTCAACAGCTGTGTCTGGGCAATTTTTCTGCAACCAAAACTTTAAACGCGTTTATCTCAAAACAAGATTTTTCGGTGGCTTGTTGATGAAATTTCGGAAACTATCCGGCCGATTGTCATGAAATTTAAATGACATATTCTTCATAGTTATGGCTATAGCGCATATTATCAGATTTTTGAAATTTTGATTTTAAGTAATTTTTTTTTACAAAAAACTGCAAAAAAAACGCGTTTTTTTTTTACTTTTTCGTAAAACGTGCGCCATTTTGTTATTTTCGCAAATATTTTTTGTTTCAAATAACCCATCTCGGAGATACCATCAACAAGCCACGAACATAACATTTCTACACGGGTTTTTCGATGCTACTGTTTTATTATAATAATTGTTCAAAAAAATAAATTTTCGCTAATAACTTTTAGCAAAAATCCTCGAAAAAAAATCGTGAAAATAGCCTATTTTTGAGGCGCCTAAAGTGAGAAGACGCCTTAAGGGATTTCATTGTTCAATAGTGTTACTAGGGTTATCTAGAAAGTAAGGTTACAAGGGCTCCTAATATTTTCTCCTATATAGAATTGTTTGAGAATCTTGTAGCGAGATAACCATCTGACGATTTAACTTGAAATGAAAAATGTTTAATTTGAAATTAAAAAAGTTTGACTTGAATTGAAAAAGGTTTGGCTTGAAATGAAAAGGTTTAAACTTAGCGTAAAAAACTGTAACAAGCTGTCTTAAATTTCATGAGACTAATAATAAATATCAATGCATGTTACTAAGAAATGATAAAGGCGTACAACAAAAAGACAGAATTTTGCCGTATATATTTAAATTATGCAAATCGAGCCCTTTAAGTGATTGAAAATAATCAATATTTTTTATTATTATAGGATTGTTAAAATTTTGAGAAATAATTTGAAATGGGTAGGTTAGAATCAAAAAGCCAGAGATGCAGTTTGAAGAATTTCAAATTTATTTCTATACCATTTTGATTACAATTAAACATATGTATATATATATAATTATGTATACTCAACTGTAATAATAGAATTCATAACTAAGTAAAACATTACATTAAAAAATATGATTAACGCTTGTTTAAAGTGTAATTTCCATTCAGGAATGTATATATACATGTGTATTTAAATACATACATGTGAGTGCATGCAATTTGAATATTATGTATATATACATGAAGAGATAGTAGACAGAGAGTAGAGTAACCTTCGCATCACAAGAGATTGAAATTTTCCAGCCAATAAAATTTCAGTCTCGTTGATTTACATACTAATTGACATATACAAAGATCAATTAAAAACATAGTTTACTTACATTTTTTAACAAACACGCGTATATAAATGTATCTACGTATACGCACATACAAATATATTTATACGCACATACATACATATAATATGGAAGAGATTGAAATAATATATATTGTTTAAGAACTAGCTAAATTTCGAAAATAAGTAAGAATTTGTTCAGTTTAAAATATTGTTATTTATTTATAAACACATTTGTCTCGACATTCCAAGGTGTCCAGCTGTCTTGATTAGAGGTTTGAAGTTATTCACAGCGGAATCATTGGGCTTAAATCCCTGCAATTAGAAGGGGCATTTTATTATAAGGAAGGGTTGTGGAATTATTCAAACGAATTTTAAAAGGGCAATGGATCAAAAGATCAAAGCGCCAAATCTTTTATCGTCGGAACTTTTCTAATTATGATTTGCGGTCATGCCTCCCCGAAGAACGATTCGAATTTCAATTCCCAATTTGACATTTTAAGTCTTTAATTGAATTTTATTTTTGCAAAAATTAAGACATGACGTTTGCTTATTCGATTAAAAATTGATAGGTTTAAACGGCTCTATACGTACCCACCATTGAAGCACCTGTATAAATTTCCTATACCAAGGTAAGAGCATTTCAATGGTCTGACGAGATGAGGATGGATCGAATCCGGTCCAATTGCTGGTTCGAAGAAATTCGAATCGATTTTTCCGCCATCTTGATCAGCCATCACCTTTTGAAAGTCGCCATCTTGGACGTCGTTAGACGCATATGGGGTGAATATTTCACCCAGATCTAGACCAGACGCTCGTTTGCCATATCTGCTTCCCATAAAGAACCTGACAATTACAAACAGTAAAAAATCGTTGAAGAACATTCATTAAATCATTCATTGGTATTTCAATAAATCGACATAAACCTGTCTGTCCTAGGAGTGACTTGAACTTTAGTTTGCTGTCCAGATCTACCATAACGTGAACCCATGTAGAATGGTCTGTTCTCTGTAATAAATTGCATATATAAGTTCAGATGGTCTTTATTTGGGTAATCTTTTACCAACAAAAACGATTGTCATCAATTTATTATATTTTTATATTAAGGCAACACCACGTTTAGCAATATCATTTACTACCCGCATATAATAGACGATTTTCTTTGTAGCCTTAAAACCAGAGTCATCCTCCCAAATTTCAACATTTTTATTCAAACATTGGGATGTAATGGTAAAGAGTTGCTAGTCACAGTCTTCTGTTTTTTTTTTTGGTGATGTGTTCGATATCAATGCTTTTTCTTTTTAGACAATCCTCTACATCTTCGATTCTTAGTGTATTTATCATATATACAAAGTATATCTTTTTCCATTTTGTACTCCAGAAGAACAAACGCCCTATTTCTCAAGCCGGTGTTGGCTTGTTGTAGTGTAGTAGTGAAGTAGTGAATCTTTCTTTATGCTATTCCATTTCAAAATACAGTATTAAACCTACCAGAATCAATAAGCCGGATTCATAGTTAAGTGGCCATACAACGTTTTTTTTGAAACTTTAACCTATAGTAACGACCTCAAAAACACTTTTAAAAAAATTGTCTTCCTTGTAACTCCTTATAATTGTTTAATTGTCTTATGTTGTTCGTACAATTTCTAAAGTTTTCCGATGGAAATCATTTTATGGTAACAAAACATATTTGTCCCTGTTTATATGAATCTTTTCGAATTACATATCATCACGGCAATATTTTGCAAAATCAATTCTAGTTCCATACATGTTATTTCAGATTCGGATTCAAATTCAGTTTTAGCATATAAATCGCATATTTCATTTAATAAGATAGAAGCTCGTTAAGTACTCTAATGCGCATATCTGCATGTTGTCATTCTTGATTGACCAGATCGCTATCCAGTCGAAAAGAGATAAGCAATTTATCTAAACACGGGGTTTAATGAAGTAATTATGATAAAAATTGCTGAAAAAAGAACGATAAAATTCGAGTGCTCAATAGGATAAAAAGTTCCAGCGAGCTCAACGATCATATAATTAAGATTTGGAAAAAAACATAATTAAATACTTACGATCATTCTTTTTGTCTTCGTAGAAGTTCTGCGTGCATTGTGTCATGCAGAAGAACGGCGAAACGACGAGATAGATGACTAGGATCTTGAACGGGAGACCATTGCCGATGAAGAACTTGGTCAAACACCGATCTGCGGATTTATTGCTGATTGTTCTGATCATTCTGGAGCAAAGATTTAGGTCTGGAAATTCAAAGATCATATGCATTTAATAAGTCATCAATAGTATCGATCACGATGCAGATCTAATAAATAATTTCATTTGCTCTTATTCTGCATATATTGGCATGTTGAGCTTTTGTATTATCCTTTAATGTAAGATCTTAATTTTAATACTATTAATATTTAAGAAAAAATCATTATGATTTCTAATTAATCTTTAAATTAGATGTTTAGATCTCATTGATTGATATTGGGATCACGTTATAGAACTGCTGAAGTTAAATTCTGTCTGTGTTCTTTTAGGAAACTGAGGGATAGGTTCCATTATTTTTAAAAACCGCACAAATTCAAATCAATGTGATATAATGTACCAAAAATCGCATAAAAAAACTTTGCGATGGTTTAAACACGTTATGGAGACGTGCAATTCTTAAGCTTGCGTTGGAATATGAAAGCTCGTTCAGAATTTGAGTCATGTACAATACATAGATTTTCTAATTTATTATAAAGTTGACTAGCTTCTTGTATAATCTTTACAGTAAACATCGCCTTCTATTTCAACAGCATAACTTCAAAATCGCATAAAAAATCAGTATAAAAACAGACCCAAGTATATATGATATTTCGGAGTGATGGTTTAAGAATTTAATATGAAAATATGTATGAAACGCTCTGAATAAAATAAAGATTTTCAACAATGAGATCTAAAGAAGCGTTGGTTGGTTATGAACATGAAATTTTTAAACGCGATTAAGTGCAAAAATCTCAGAAAGTATTATTTAGATGGAAAATCAAATACCCATCCATGAGCTATAGAAAATAGATTTTCATTATCGAATTGAAAGCTTTTTTTTATATTTTTTGCGCATTGATTTAGCTTCCTGAGAGCCAAGGAGCGGAGCTTTCTTTGATGGCTTGAAATTGCAGCAAACCACGGTTTCTTTGTTCACGTGTTTTACAAAGAATGTCCATCTCGCTAATTTTCTAACGTTTTTATTTTAAGGAAAAATAAATGGCAAATGTCGCTTTGGAGTCCCTGATTGTACATGTACCATGTAATTCGATGCCTTAACGATGTGTCGTATCTTCGCTCATGTGATGCTGAAGACATATGAGAATACTCATTATGTGGAGAGAATTCGACTAATAATTCCAAACAATTATGCTATTTTATGCAATTATTTTCCGAGCTAACAAAGACATATCTTAAGGTAATTGTGCGTTCTGGGCTTTTTGGGGGTCGTTTAACATAGAGGCGTGACTATAGAATAATGCTATTAATACCTGAGGGTGGTTGGGTTGATTAAAGACAGACGCTGTTCTATATTTGTTTTGTATTAACATTTTAAAGTAAAATAATATACGATAATTTATCACTCGATTTGCAATGAGACTTATCGATTATTTTTGCAGAAATATTCCATATTCTTTACAAATTGCAATATTTTAGAAAAATGTACTTTATATAATTGAGTCAATTTTACAATGATGTATTGTAATTAATACAATGAAGATAAATGGAATTGTGTGTGTAGTTATCAGTCAAGATTATGATCCATAATATCTAACACAATATAGATCTTGAATTGTGCTTCATATCATTTCAATCGGTAATTGTGTATTTGTTTATCAATTAAATAATACGCACAGAGAAAACTAATTGCAAGATAATAAGATGGTCACAAGGAAAATTGACAATATTGAAAATATCATAATTTTCACTAGTCAAATTTATTAGAATCATTTCTTGATGTTTAAGAACTGTTTTCAATAAATAAGAAATACTAATATAAAGGATCGATCAAAAGCGCGATATTCAAATTGAATAGAATTTATAAACTAGAATTTATAAATAGAATTTATATTTTAACCCTCAGAAAATACATATCGCGGAGTATGTGTATATTCAAGATCTCAATTATTGAATATGGCTGAAGGAAACAGGTCGTAGTCATATTTGATGTATTCTCATTGTTAGTTTTCATCTATTATTTCCATTGAGTGATTCATTTACGACATGGGGCGAAAATTGTAACAGGAATTCATCCCCATTCTGCGAGCTGAATAGCTCGATTTCGTACAGTTTCAAGCGTTAAATGTGGGGTTTTTGTTGTTGTTCAACTTGTATTCGAATAATATACGCGGGGGAGGAAAAATATAGTATTCGCATTTGATTGTGTATCAAAATGTGATTCTTGCGAAAGACTCCCAAAATCCTATGTTGTTTGGCGCTTTAAAGTTTTTGAATATAATGAATATGAATGCAGAATGTTAAGGGTTGTGTCAACACAGATTTATCGTCCTTTGTTATTTATGCTTCCTGTGAAAATATAGCAAACATTTTAATCCTCAACGACTAAGATTACTAAATTATTTTCTTGAAGATTTAAGATAGAATTTGCGTTATATAAAAATGTCGAGGACGTAATCCATAAACAAAAAAATACGTTATAATAGCTTACTTTGTCTGTATGAATAAAGTAGAAAATAATTGTATGAAAGTTTCAAGTCTAGAAAAGCTAATGAGAATATCTCGAGAGGAACTTAAAGTGAAGCTTTTTAAGATTCTATCTAAAAGACGCGAAATTGAAGTAAATGGATCGTTGCAAAATAGCGCATATAATAGCACAAGGTTTTCGGTTCGTTTATTGCGCTCGGTGCAGTTAGGATGCAACATTAAGTTAATACTATGCAACAGCATCAATATGAGTTAACATTTTATCTTCATCCCGAGAAACGTAACAAAATCATTGTATGAACATAAATATTTGAAATTTAAGATAGTAATTTAATTAGTTAATGAATAAATCTGTAACTGTAAGTCGCACAAAATTTTAGCATAATTATAATAACAGGATAATGTTTATATACGTGATACGCCTTGCATTGTGTTTAAATATAAGAGTTGGCATTTCTCTACATTACCACAAAAATGAAACCATAATCATCCTCGGAGAGTGATTCATGCATAAAGACGTCGAGCAATACACTAATTACAGAAAGTACTCCAAAACATATGGGAATAAAAGTCAAAATTAAAACGAGAGGAATTTTATATACACTGGATGAGTTTTATAAATATACCCGGCTAAATATACAATTTTGCATAATTATAACATAGTCATTTAATTGTATCAGCATAGGCACTCAGTATGATTAATTTATTACTTTTTAATACACGTTCAAACGATCAATCGCTTATATAAACATTTTGTTGAGAAATTTTGGATGAAAAAATGTTAACCCATAGAATTTATGGTATATTAAAACGTTAATAGAACCCTCAAAAGATCATTGGAATTATTACAATGGCCTGAAGAAGCTAATGAAATCGGATTCTCGCCACATAATCAATGTCATTAAATCTAGATTGTAAGTGGAGATTCGAAAGCAATGAGTTATACATAGGGAATCTAATCCCGGGATTAATAAACCTAATCCCGAAAAAAAAAATGGCGAGTTTAGGCGATGCCTAAGGGCAGTAAACTGTCTAATCTATGTATACATATATACAGTATATATATGTTTTTCAAATTGTTATATTAACCTTTCTCTACCGATGATGTATTTACTACACCTCGACTCTAATAATGGGAATAACGATATGAAATATAATAGATACGGTTTTCAGAATTTTTGTATTCCTCCGTTATATAATTACAAATCACGTCAAAGTGTTATAATATACAAGTATTCATCTGCAGCGACGGAAATAAATAATTTGTCGGGAAATCGGGAATTTTGCGAATTTTAGTCCGTGTCTCAGCACACATTGATGGCATTATACGAAAATGGGGGCTCACGCGGTCATCAACTCAAACTGGTGTTTAAATATCTCCAACGAGTTTGGAGGCTGAGCATGCTTTGGAGCTACCAAAATCAGATCCAGGCTAAATGACGATACTTTAATGTTACTTCAGGCATGTTTTCAAAATAATATTTGAATTTTGTCGCATATATCTGGCTGAATTTGTTGGATGGCGTTCTTTATGTTGACTTCGATGGCATCAATTATTTGCGGTTTATACGCATTAACCTGTAATTTAAGATAGCCCCAAAAGAAGAAGTCTAAAGGCACTAAATCGGATAATTTCGGTGGGCAGTTTACGCCACCGCCGCGCGAGATAATCATACCCTCAAATCGCTAATGCAGAATGTACATCGTGGCAAGCGTTGTGTGGTACGTAGCGCCGTCCTGTTACAACTATATGCCGTCCATTTATATCATTCAGTTTAGACAACAAGAAGTTGCTTTTATAATTAATATTTAGCGCCGATGACTCCACCAGATCGAAATTTGTACCAAACAGTGAATTTTTTGAGGTGCATTTCAAATCCGGAAATATTGGAAATACGACTAATGAAGTCAGGCAGAGTCGATTATAAAATATTGATTTGCAACACTAATTCAAATATAATTTAAGAATAACGATAATTTTGCCATTTTCTTTATTTATAAAGTAAATTATTATTGATTTTCATTCTATTAAACCAAATAATTATGCTTATACGCAAAGGGCTTAAATTATGAATATCGTCCTTTAAGTTTAAACGTTTCTCGTAAAATCGTAAATTTGTAACTTGTAAACAACCCTTATGTAATTCGTATTTGATGATACAGGACGATATACCTGTAGGTAAGTTTTGAGATTTCATCAATTTTTGGAACAACATAACGCTAAATTTTAAACTCGAGCTTAATAGTGCTCTTGTATATTTTTATTTCAATTATAAATAACCCTGATATTAAATAATGCCAATCTAAAACGTTTAAAAATAACTCTCATTTTCAAAGCAATTTTGGTCAACAAAATATATGTGGGCGAAAATCGCATAAATAGCCTTGGGATATGTTTCCAATTTTATGTATGCGATTTAGCAGCAACCGATGTGTCAAGCAAAAAAATGAAAAAAAGCAGGCATCAAGATAAAATGTATCACTACGGGCTTACAGCTTTAGAATTTGTACGTAATATCAGGTCGTCCCCGAATACATTTTTAATTTTTCAATGAAATTTCCCGCGAAGTGTCCCCCGTAGCCAATGTGTTAAAATAATCCATGTTCGTAATCGGGTGGATGGATGAAGGATTTATTAACTTGTAATGAAATTAATAATATAATAAATCGGTAATTCATAGGAGTCTTATCCAATTGTATTGATAATTTTAGCATTTATTTTTGCAGATTAAAAAAAAGGATAAATCTCAATGGAGACTATCGGCAATATTAACTCATTTGTTGATATATTGAAAATTTATTCCACATATAGATTCTGCAGCAATATAATAATATTCCACAAGATTTACTACTGTTTTATTATATTTTTATTAACGGTAATATGAAAAAACTCTTTCCGTCGATTTATTATTAAATTTAAGGTTTGTAATAAAAACATTCTTATATAAATAAATTTAATATGTTCGTAACGGGATCGACGTAAAATGAAACTGTATATTTTGAAGACGAGCAAATTTTTGGATATTTTTGGATAATTTAACAGATAATAATACGGATTAGACCACTAGTACATACAAGTGGGTTGCTGAATATGATTGTTGTATTTTCATGAAAGCTCTTAGATGTAATTTAATTTTTTTAAAAGAGTATGTTCAGAAAACGCGGACCCGAAATTAAAGATAAACCCGAGTAAGTTCAAAAGAACAAAAAGGAACCAAAACCCACATCGACATTTCAGCAAAAACGTATTATTTCGCATTACAATACAAAGCTCACAAATTCCCCCCAAATTACGTTTTGTATAAATGCAGTTGATTTTTTTTTCGCCTTCGGTTTTCCATCCATGCCTTTGTTCCCCACAAGCGATTGATATTCATACAAACAGTGATATATTAACATTTAGATATGATATTAAAAATTAAGGCCGAACAAATAAAAAAGGGGCAAAGCGATAGAGGGCGATTAAACACGTCCAGGCTTGTTGCAGAACTTTTGTACAATTTACTTACTAAATTAAATTAATTTCGGTATTAAAATCCCTGAAGGGGTGCCGTTTGCCCTCTTTATTTGCAATAAAAATGTTAAGACCGCGAACCGTAATTTGCGCATAATATGCATATATATTCTAAATTCGTATCATTAAACAAACTTATTCAAATATGACACGTTGTGCTGAATTCGTCGATAGCTTGGCATTCGTATGGCGCTGTGCGCTTTTCGAGTAGTTATACGTGATGTGACATTTGATATGATATTGCGTATTTCCAACAGGTATATGCGAATAAGTTCCTAGAATGTACATGGATAGTGTTCAGAAAATACGTATCAAATTTGAAGCTATGTGAAAAATTACAAAATAATTGGCGATCAAAGTTTTTTCTTCTGAAACCCTATCCAAGGGAAATTTTGTCATTTTTATGTCATTTATAGTGCTGACTAGGGAATCCAATCCCGGGATCCCAGATCCCGGAATCCCGAAAAGTTTTAAGTACTCATGAATCCCGGGATTAGTAAACGTAGTCCCGAAAAATTCGGGATTGAATTTTTTATCTAACAGAAATCGTACACCTCACCAGCTCGATGAAGGCTACTAAATCGAGATATTCCCGCTGAAATCTGGACGCTTGGAAACAGTGGTTTAACAACAAATTGGCAAGCTTAGGCAACGCCTAGGGTCAGTAACTGTTTTTCAAATTGTCATATTAACCTTTCTCTACCGGTGATGTATTTACTACACCTCGACTCTAATCATGGGAATATCGATATGAAATATAATAGATACGGAGCTCAGATTTTTTGTATTCCTCCATAATATAATTACGAATCATATCAAAGTATTATAGTATATAAGTATTCATCTGCAGCGACGGAAATAAATAATTTGTCGGGAAATCGGGGATTTTGCGAATTTTAGTCCGTGTCTCAGCACACATTGATGGCATTATACGAAAATGGGGGTTCATGCGGTCATCAACTCGAACTAGCATTTAAATATCTGATGACAATACCTCCAACGAGTGTGTCATTTGTCATATACCACAGAACTTTGGACTGAAAGCGTTGCAGAGTATTAATATTGGAGGTCCGTACATTATACCGTTCTATGCATAGTTAAATTAAATATTGAATAGTTCTCAGTATTTATAACTCCAGAAGATCGGGCTATACCTGGATTTGGACGGTCGATCTTAATATTAATTTTTCGATTTACGGCCCACAGTGTTTCATTATACGGCCAAATACGCTGTACTGTTAGCAATCTTTTGTTAATTTTCAGCTTTTCGGTTATATGGCTTTTCACTTTACGGCCAACTTTTCCGGAACGTTCCAGAGTGAGGGTGTATTATTTATAGGAAATAAGAAACTACAATTTTTTTTACGGACTATCTTTTAGAAAAATATCCAAAAATAACATAGAAATACAACTTAAAGGTAATAAAAAACTAGTAAGTAAATAAATTATTTAAAATATATTAACACTGTAATATAAAATACGCAAAACGTTTTTTGTTTAAGCCAAACAATAGTCTTGAGAAATAAGTAACTTTGTCAGCTCTCATCTATTCAGGTTTTATAAAATTATGATTCCCTTCTTCTTAAGGGTAGGATGCTCACTGTGAATAATATTCAACTCGCAAAACGGACAAATAAAAATTCAGATGTATATATTTCTACATGTATATAATATTCTGATCACGAAGATGATATCAATTGGTTACACAAACACTCTAATCTTTTAGCATAACAGCATTTCTGAAGAATATTTTGCATTTCAATTAGTGGTCATTTTCTATTCTAGATCCTGTTTTATCTATCGTTGCTCTTTTTCATTTTCGTATATTATGCTTTGTCCGCGTAGACTTCAAAGCGTCACATTTTCCATAAATCGCATTCGTGGAATCCGTTTGTGACAGAATATTACGGTATATATTTATACAGCCCCGCATGCCTTTATTTAAGGGCTGATATCGAATCATCGAGCTGATGAAATTGCAATCCTAGTGTAAAAACATGCAATAATGGCGAATAAGCGAAGACGGTGGGAAGCTGAACAATTAGTTCCATCCTCGCTACCAGTTTACACGAAAACCAATAACGTCGCTCTTAAAAAAACAACGCGAACCCCGAGGAAATTCATTAGGGATAAACGTGTATTTATACACACACGTATGATATGTATGTGGATATCAAATCGGTTTGCCAGATAAATACTTGCGAGGAAATATGTAAATTTGAGGAGCACATCTCGGGGGCTCAAATTTATAAGATCGTAATTTTTGCTAGCTAGTCGTTGGAGGTGTCGTTATTTGGATTAGAGTTTGCCATTTATTATTTATTGTGTTAATTTCTTCGTCATCTTTTTAGATTTCAAGCGTCAACGAGCTTTAAGATCTGAACATCTCTGAAAAACTCTATAAGTTATATTCGAGTTTTTTACAACATATTTTTTTCTCATTTTACATTGAAACATGGTTTAGAAAATACGTTTTTTTTAATCATGATTGGGTAAAATACATTTAAAATGCCGATAGAAAGTTTAGGAACACTTTTAGAACAGAAAGACTCTATAAATCGGATAAAAATGTGATAACATCATGAATGAAATCAGATCTTCGTCAAACAGTCAGATAACTGTCATTTAAATTTAAAAGTCCATGATCAACATTCTAAATGCATTTTCATCTTAAAGGAAAATTCTTTCGATTATTCGGACCTCGATTATCCGGATTGTTTAAAATAAAACAAAAAAAATTGCTAATTTGCAAGTGGAGATTTGTGTCCACTTTTGCTCACGTACGTCATGGATCGCATATTACGAAGTTAACTAATTATTTAATATCAGAAGATGGAAGCTTAGGGCGGAAAGTTATGAATAAATCAGGAAATATAGAATTTAAAAAGTATATTTTTATGTGGTTTATACAAAAACGATCAACTGGACATCCAATCTCTGGTTCATTACTGTGTGAAAAAGCAATATTTTAAAATACAAAATTGAATAGAGATTTCATCGTCGATGCATGTTTGGACTGGTTTGAAAGATTCAAAAGACGATATGGTATCAGGAAACTTGAAATTCATGGGGAAAAGCTTTTTACTGACAGGCCTTCAGCAAACACATTGAAGCTATTTGTGGAGAAGGAAGAATTTGACGAAGAGCTTTTAGGCAATAGTTATGAGACCAGTTTAAAATGGAAAAAACTACCCAATAAATATTTAGCATAAAGACGTGAAAATACTCCATCTGGGTACAAAACTAGTTAAGAACATGTCACTATAATGGTATGTGCAAATGTAGCAGGCAGACACAGACTGTCACTACTTGTCATTGGAAAATCAAAGATACCCCAGATGATTTAAAAATACCAAAAGTCTTCCGGTTGAATATGATCATCAGAATAAAGCCTGGATGAATGGTGAAGTTTTTAAACAAGGAAATATAGTAATTTGACTCGATACCAAAATACATATGAAATTTTAGTTCGATTCTATAATAGACTGTAGGTAATATGGTTATATTACTCATTATCATGCAGTTTAATCATTATTAAAAACTCAGATATTATTCGAAGACATTGATAAACTAGAAAAAGTTCCACGATCGTTGTCTCCATAGATATGAATTTTTTGGTCTATCCAAATATCTAACAATTTTTACAGTGTTTAAATAAATTCAGGTGTTGTTTTTGATACACAATTGAATTTAATTCATTATTGAAATCTGATATTCTCGAATACAATCAGGAATGAAACGTCGAGATGTTGTTCTATCCGAATCTGCTTCGAATAATTGATACAAGCATTTAGCTTAATGAAAGAGAGGGTACCACCTGTCTATAGTTGACATCTTGAATGCTTTTAGCATATTGTTGATTAAGAGATAATCGAAAAATATTAAAGAAAGTTTGCTGTTGAAGCTCTAAAGGCGAAGAAAGATGCTGGCTTCATTGAAAAAGTTTTTGGTGTTTGGCCCGAGGTTTTCTAACTTTGTATCGTGCTAATGATGTTAACATTAATTACATCTGCCCTAAGGGTAGTTAAATTTTAATGTATCAGATTATTAAAAATAAAATTGATTAGCAATTAATTTTATTATTTAAACTTTAAATGGATTAAAAAAACATTTGGGCTTTCACAGTCAATCTTAATTTGATCATATAAGAATAAATACGGAATAAGAAACGTAGAGATAATCAGTATAATCAGATAATCTTGAAGTTAATACTCGTTTTTTTTAAATTAAAAAATAGTACATATATTTCATTCTAATCCATGTATATTTTCTTTGGTGCCATTGTGGCATTAGAGTTTTTAAAACTCACCCCCAAGCCCATTCTTCTCATCGCCGCTCATTATTCAAACCTTCAACAGTTTGATTTATAACAATGTCTCAATTAAACTGTATGTAAATTACAAAACTTATCTAATAATTGCGTAATTCCCATGGCGATCAACAAGTTACCAATTCGCACAGACGTATCGACTCTGAATACAATCGGCTTTTAATGAAAGTTTCTCCTATCAATACGAAATTGCTTAATAATATATTGCTCATAATTGTTATTGCTACCCTCTAATTGATTCTGTAATTCAATATCAATTCGAAATGAACCGTTTCGCATAAGTGACATTCGATTAGTAACCAGAGACGATTTAGTTTTCATATTTTAAAATGATATTCCATGCATAAATTATACCAATTACGACCGAGAAGTACGCTTGCTGTAATTTTCTTTGAACTTATATGCTGAAAATGCAATTTAGTTGTTGAAATTCTGGACCACTAGATCAAAGCAGATGTGAGCCAATCCAGGCGTAAATTCATCAGGCTGCTTACTGTACGTAATTTAGAAATATAATAGTTTTGCAGAAGTTTAATAGTATATTTGACATTTTGCCCGCCATTTAAAACAATTAACATTCGAGATATAATTCAGTGTAATTGTGACATTTAATTTAACTCCTGGCCTTCAAGACATCTCCCAAGAATATTTATATTTTATAAGTATCTTAAATATGAATTGATATTTTGGCCTCTTGTTTCAGTCGATATTCTACATAAAGACAATTTAATTAGCATTTTACTCTTTGTGGGATTCTGAAGATGATTAACGAAAAAGCTTTAAAAATGGCATCAAAACTCAAAATATTTCTAGATCGAGAATGTTTTGATATATATTTTTGGAGCTCCAATAGAGGCTCATTATTTACTTCGATGGAATTTTATTGCGCTATATCCATAAATTGGACGTAGGTGATCTCCGCAACAGATTTCCGGAAGATGTTGGATTTTCACGATTGAATTCTCATTGGCTTCCGTATGTTTCACACACGGGATAGTTTATTGCAATAGGTGTTACTAAGTGTTCAAAATCATTACAAATATTTTTTTTAGATCATATTAGAATAATTACAGCTATTTACGCAATAAGCAACCTTAGCTGAAATTTTGTAAGTTATTAAATGTCTTAGTATTTATATCAGAATCAGGAAAACAGAGTAATCCTGAAATCTCAAGTATTAATACTTCCAATTTTCCAAATTCATTGGCATCGTGAAATTAATTTAACATGGTTTACCTACATTTTAATTAAGATCCGTTTTTCCGTAAATCGATCGTACTGCAATAAACTTAAACCTTTTTTGTGCGGTAGATACGTTCCGCGGAAATTCGCACAAAAAAAAGCTATGACTTACATAGAAAAAGTGAAGATGCGTTCAATGGATTTTAATAACGTATAACTTTGAAACAGCTATATAAAATATATCCAAAATCGCACAAAAAAGATAATAAAAAATCATGGAATCAATAAGGCAATTTTTTTTTTTAAGTCCAGGTATTGAAAAAATGCAAAAAAGATTTTTTCAAAATTTTAGACCAGAATACCCCCTTAAGGGGTGTGGTCGTAATTCAGCGATAGCAGATGCTGGAGCATTATTTAAACAGTTCAAAATTGTATTTTTTTCCAAATTTCAGTTGGTGCTGATTTTGTCCAAAATAAAAAAATCCGAAATTAAAAAAAAAAGATTTATAAAAACCGCATAACTTCGAAATCGCACAAAAAGAGGTTTGAGTGTATTGATATTTCATAAAGATGGATTAATATTTTTATTGAATAAAAGTGAAGGCTTAATGAATTAGGTTCAGAAATATTTTGAGAATTCCTTTTTTATCCCATTCAATTTGGGAAATCAAAAATATCTGGATCTAAAAAATTAAATACCAAGACCATTAATAAAGTCAAACAGATTGCGAAAACCATTTAAATATAATTTTAAAATAATGATAATTTCACCGCTATAGATCCTTCCTAGCCAAAAAATATTAATTTTAGCAATCGTATCCTAGTTCGCATGGATATTGACAAATGGACATTTTAAAAAAGTCTATGAAGAAAAATATATGCATAAATTGAAAACACAATTATGAATTATCTCGAAAATGGTAGACTTATGGTAGGTTATATTATAAAATTCCATTGACATTCTAGTATATGAAAATCATTTGCCGCACGAACTATCGCAAGCATATTATTTCCTATGAATAAATGTGTTTTCATAATTTTGTACCCTTTGAGCAGTAGCCGCATTAGTAGTGGAAAATATTGAATAAATCATATTATAAGACTGCAAAATAATAATGAAGGAAAAAATTTAGATATCCTTTATCATTTTTATGATATTTCCCAAATTCAGATGCAATGTATCGTTATTGAACATTATTGAATTTTCTTGCGTCAAAACCTAATACAGTATTTTTGGCCTCATCTAATAAGCGTAGGGGGTGATATCTGTAATATATGGATTGGATCAGCCTCCATTTTTTTAGTGCTGTCATGCAACAAAATGTATGCTGCCCTTCAAATAATTTTACGACTTTTACGATAGTGAATTTTAGTTTCATTCGTGGAAATTCATGATGGCTTTTTTCCGTCGTTTTATGTGTTTATATATAAAAATGTAGTGTATTAATTTCGGGATTTTATTGAGCTTTAATTTCGTTGAAAATTTGGTTCCGTTGTAGTATTATATGGAAAAAATTTTGAACACCGAATCCCTGCAACACATCGAAGAATAAATCATGGTTCTTTTGATATATCATCAAAGATAATCTCGTTGTATTTAATCTTGTGCTTAGATTTACGCGTCTTTGGTAAGGGATTCGGAGCGAAACTAAACGAGTTGCTAAATTTATTTGTGAAAAGTGTGTCTTATCTCCTTTGTCTGCACCTTCCTTCCTCTTTTATAATGTGCACAAAGCTTTAAAAATTTTGTATTTTTTAACCATCAAAAGGACGAGATGATAATGATATATTAAAGCCTTCTCGAGATGCTTCGACATCGGAGGTCCAGCGGTTGGATTCAAGCACGCCGATCAGGGTTGGAAAAAACGAATTTAAAACCTGAATAAAATCAAAATGATAATTTCCAAGAGATATCCAAGTTTTGGATGATGAATTAAACATATAATTAAAAGGCGTTTTAGTTTTAATACATCGATTTTTAATCGCAATGTCCTGAATGTGCTTGAATGTAGAAGCATTTTAAATCAGTTCAAAGCTTTTTACAAAATGGAGATTGGCGAAGGAAAGATTTATTTTTTTGTTTCCTTCGGTATTGCAAGGGTGAGAATAGAATTCATCAAAGGAAATATGCAAATTGAGAAGAATTTAAATTGTAATTTAAACGTATGAAATTGTAATTATTAAATTAAAGGCGAATCAAAGTATTAATATAATTAAGATAGTCTACTTGTAACATTAATATCTCTTTAATAACACCGATATTGCGCAAAAAAATTAGCACATCAGAATATAAAAGCAATTTGATGATGATTAGTTCTCTGAACGCACGTCGTTGATTAAAAAAAATATATATAAATGGAGTCTTTATATTCATACTCTGTTACAGTGATACCTATGACTAAATTCACAGTAAGTAAAATCTGCGTTCAAGAAGTTTAGTTTAATGTTGAACTTCACTTGGAAACCAGTTATAAACTTTAATTGAAATCAAATAGTCATTCAAAGTCAATGTGGTTGTATTGTTGAAATACATACACGTTTGATACAATACATTGATATAGTATAATGAAGTATTTTGATTCTGTAAAAAGGAAAAAGTGGAATAAAGAGGAGTCCCAATAATGGGAGAATTATTTAACACGTACTCCTTTAGTAAATTTTACAAAGGGATCGCTGCGTTTTTCTTCCAATTTGGAGCAATTGTAAATGTTAAAATCTTTGACATTCGATATCATTCTTTATGTATAATAATGAGGGTCGAGTTGACAAAATTATAACCGAACAAAGAGCCGAGCAACATTCGAGTCTTTCACTTTTGATTAATAATTTGTATTGTAATGTTATATTCATAACGACGATCTCGTTTTGGTTCTTAGATTTTTACCACCCTTCCACCCCTAAAGATGATATTTAATACGTGGACGGCATTAAAAAAACATTCCAGTGACTCTTACAACAAAAAAAAAATATATCGCATTTCGGTAGCTTTTCGATGGGAAGATTGTGTGTTTATTCCTAAATAATCAGCTAATCCCATAAATCGTTCTGTACGGTTATGTTTCGACGTATGGAAAATTTTAAATCAGCCGGAAAATTGGGTCTCGATAGGTTGCCCGGGGAATATTTTCGGAAGATTGGAGGCAATTGATCTCAATCAGAAGAATATACATTGTTGGTTAAATTTTTTGATCGCATCAAACTATTGGATATTAAAGGAAATAATGTATTGATAAGCCCTATATTAAAACACAGCTATAATAATATCACATTCGATAAAATTATAGCAAGGGAAATCAATTAAAAAGCAATCCAAATTTAAACATCTAATGAGCAAATAAATGTTCAATTAATTGTTAAATGCTTCAAAATTTTAATAAAATGCCAATTTTAATGCTGTACGAATTTTATAGAATTTTTAAAGCTATTATTTATTAATAGTAAAAAGGAATAGTTAATATAAATTGTACTTACGTTCCGGAAGTCGTGGTGTGGTGTCTGCAAATTGCGACGAGCTGCCGCTGCTGAGGGCTGCTGAAGACTGACTCGACAGGTGCTGCGATTGGCGCCATTTTTATACCCTTTGAGCACTTGCTCACCCACCACATTATCTACCCCATTTTCCAGCTCCTGCTTACGTCCTTGTTGTTTTACTTCCCACGTACATCCAGGACTATTTTCATCGGATGCATTGTCGATTCTTCTCACGAAGATATAATATAAGGAAATTTTATATTTGCCATACAACGTGTACGCGCATACATTCGGATACACTTGTTACAATTGTTGATATTTTTTTAGCCCAGAATACAAATGTATCTGTTCATTCTAATACTGCCGTGTCCTGTGCTTATTATCCTGATCCTTTGAATAAAATATTTGCTCATATTTATATCGAGCAATACTATGCTGAGATTCACTCGGTGATCATTTGACACGCCAATATATTTTGATATTGTTACATTGACGAATACTATAAATTTAATATGTTAATATAACGTCTGATGTTAAGAAAAATCGTTGTCCAAAATTTGACTCAATTTCAGATAAAATCATAATAAAATCCACATGAACATGACATAAAATTTTTCCAGCATTCGATATTAAATATAATAAAAAGATGATGAAGGTTCTTTATTATTATGGTGATAAAGTCTATCACATCAAATAAAATATTATAATAATTTATATTCACGCAATAAAGATTATCGAAAATTCCAGAATTTTATTGAAAAAATCAATTTCAAACCTCAAGCATCCAGGATGCCCTTTGAATGATGATTTTCCCAGGCCTAAATAATTGTTTTGTAGTAATTTATCATTTTTTCCCATATATTACAATGTAATGATAATTGTATAAATTAATCATGTAGTCCTGATCCAATTTAACACGTTAACTGCCAAGTACGAGATAATTCGTAGGTTGTGTTCTTGGCTAGGACGCCAAATACGATTTATCTCGTCGTTTATTTACTTGCCATATTCATGCAGCTACTATTTAATTCGTAGCATATCAGCGTAAATATGAATACATAGTCTCTGGGAAGGCTGGCTTAAATTAACAGGATTTTTTTAAAAAAATAAATGAATAAAAATATAATTACACAAAATTTATTCTGAATGATTTTATAATATTCTTAAAAAAATTATCGTGGCATTCAACGTGCTAATTAATCATCTCAGTATTTATGATTTCAGATTTCCAGAAATCAGGTTTAACTTTCATTCCAGCAGTGAATATAAATATGTACTTTCAAACCTTCAAAATTCTTATAATGAATTTATTTTTGCAGCTTGAATTTGAACCCAAACTTTTATAGTAAGGATTCAAGAATTAGTCCACAATATTAATATTAAATAAAGCGGAAAGAAATGTCATTTTTTTGGTTGCGTCTTTGCCGTCAGTTTGCCTCGGGTTGCTGTCGAATGAATACGTTAAGGTTGGTGTCATTTTGAAGCTCTGTTGTTTGTCTTAATTTTTCAAATATTTTTATATTTTTTTAGCCATAGTGAAAATGTCCAAGCCAGAAATTGAATGAGATCCATTTGCGATCTTGTTTACGGTTTTTATTCGATAAAGGATTAAAAGCAAAAAAGCTATCCAGAGCATCTATTATACATATGGCAACATATTGAATATTTGAAAATGCCATAGATGGTTCAAAAAATTCAAAATAGATTTGAAAAATAAACCAAAATCAGGACGATCTCAAATAATCGATGATGACGCATTAAATTCTCTGGTAGAAGTCTGATCCTCAAAAAACAATAAAGGAATTATCGCTAGACATCGTCTGTCCCTGGTCGACAGTAAAAGACCATTTAAAAATACTCGGGAAAAAACATAAACAGGGAATTTGGAATACTTTAGTGGAAAACCGGCTAAATTTTATGAAAGAGGTATTAAAAAGCTACCCAATCTATGGAGGGCGATTATAAATAACAATGGAAATTATTTAATTGAGTAATATTGTATAGCTTTTTTTAAATAATTTATTCTCCAAATAACAAAAAAATGACATTTCTTTCCGATTTACCTAATATTAGGTCTGATTATTTTATCCGGTTATAATTTGGAGTCATTGATCCAAATATGGTAGATATAGAATAATGTATTCATTGGTGGCTTTTAGCGATCCCTATTATGGGACTATTGGCATCCATTTTGACATGGTTTTTCATAGCGAATATAACAATGTTTTAAAAATATGGTCATCAATCACGTATCCTGTTGATTTGAACCCATGACGATTGAGTTAGTAGTTTGACCGCTTAATTGTGGGACTAGCTACGAGTATTTATATGAAAAATAGACAGTTTATTAGACATCTAAGACACTATCATCCATCGGCACATTGCCATCGGCTCATTATTTATACATAGGTTTAAAAGTAAACACATCACTTGATAATTTTGTAGGATTCTTTTTACAAAATGGCAAAAAAACGTTTCCAAATTCAGAAGAAACAGGTTTAAAATGAAAAAATCCTACAAACTTATTAAGTGATGTGTTACCTTCCATTTAATCAAAGCTAGTCTTTATAATACAAATCGATTGAGTAATCTTCCCCAAAAAGAAATTTTACCAACGCATACCTAAACTTTATGCTTAATATCGATATTTATCTATTAGTACATGAAATTGATTGTAACTATCATTACAACAATGACACTACGACTAAATATTTTTTAGCTCTGCCATAAAGAATCAAAGCATTATGCCAATTTAGCTATTAAATTTAATTAGCTGCACCCATATTCATGATGAAACATTTTTAAAAAAGCAATTGTGTAGCAAATTTTCATCTCAAATTATGTATAAGATGATAGGTGATTATGTACTATAAAGCAGTCTGCTTAACTCTTTACTGCATATATAAGTTTTTCAAGCTCTTAAATTTTAATTTTGCGATCTGAAGGTATAAATCAATTACATTTTTGCAGGATATTTTCAATATTTAAATTTATAAATCCAGTAAATCAGACAAAACTTGGATGGAGAAAATCATTTGGAAATATTGATACATCCAATCTCCCAAATTTGATGGTCCAGAAGAAAAATATAAGACGTTTTCCATTATATTAACAATTGGTCTATTCATCAATATCAGTTTATTTGTTGTGATGTGAATAATCTAATTCAGCTATGTAACATTGTTTGCAACGACTTAGTTAATTTCGATTGAAATAAAACTTTCATTGACCCATGAGAATAATGCTCCAGAACTTCATTTTAACATCACCAAAAGGTGTATTAGAAGAGGAGAGCCTGAATACAAGATTTGAACGAAAGATATTTCATCCTTGTTCGGGTCCATGTGGAATTGCGCGCTTTAAAAAAAAGGGGGAAATATTCGAGAAAAATATTTTTATTTTTAGCTGGAAGCAAATTGACTTTATTTGGATTCATTTTGGGTTTAAATTAACACATCAAAGTAGGCGCGTATGAAAAGTCGAAAATTTATATAAAAAAGTGACTAAAATAAAAGCCTTCCACATTTGAATGCCAATTTCCAGCAAACAGGAACGCGTGTCCATGATTGAAAAAGAAAAACGCTTTACTTGTGCAAATATTTGCAAAAACCATACGTAGAAGCGAAACAAAAGCGTAATGATATATATACACATTAACTGTGGGGTCTGAAAGAAAGTAATTTATGTTCTTTAAAATACTCCTCGTTCATATTTATTTAGGATTTTTCTACAGTTTCGTTTGACCAAGTTTAAACGATGGATCATGTCGGAGTATATGTATCTTCGGAAAATGTGAATAAATCGTACATTTGAAATTTACAGATAAGTGCGATGGCACACTTTTATATTTCATTTTGAATCTGTTTTGCACACACAAGACGAACACAATTGTAGGAGCTTTAGACAAGTTTGCACTGCGGAGAAACTTTGATTAAACCGTTGATTATGCCAAGTCAGACACAAATCGATCTATAGGAGATTCGTGCGAATATATTTTCTGCATTAATATAGTAATGATATTTTAAAAATACATTAAAATTCCTATAAAATTGAACGTATGTATAAAATATTCGGGTTCATCCTTTAAAGGTCGGTTTAGTACAATTCAGTCGAAGAATATTCCATGTACATTTTTATGTTTCATATAAAGCTAGATGTTTTTTACATATTCAGAATGCATGTTCGAATATAATATGAAGAAAAGAAATACCATGGAAACGGTTTTATTCCGTATTTTTTGCATGTGTGAACTTCAATATCGATCTTGCTGAATTATTTAATTTTAATTGATCGTACGATTACTATAGGTGATGTAGTGATAAATAATCTTGAACACTAAAGGGTTGAATTAAATCAAATCAATGATATGATAATAATGGCTAATTCATTTTAATCTAGAAATAGTTCCGATTTGTTATAAGACTGTTGTATATTGCTATAAAAATGATCTATACGTAACTTATATTTACCATATGGTTATTTTTTATATATACTTTATCTATAATCATAATTTTTGGTGACATTGTGCATGATTTCATTTATCAATGGAAATTAATAATGCATGAAAAGTGCAGTACAAATCGAACTCAAAATATTCGACGGCAGTATATGAGGGGAAAAATTAATTACAACGAGTAGCGATTAGCAATCGATTCCCAGGATTTGTTAATGAACAATTTGACCTTATCTAAGTGCCTTGAAAAACGACATTCGATGATGAATCCAGGATCTATGACGTTATTAATACGCGCATTATAAACACTGCTGATAAGTTGATGATTCAAAAATGTTCAATCATTGACGGCTACTATAAAAATATTAATTATTTCCAACAATTCCGTCAAGTAGAAGATCCAATCAAGTAGAAGAAAATGCTCTATCGATAAATAAAAAAATGCAAAACACAAGGATAGTTCATATTCATTACTCTATGACCTCGTTTATAACATGAATGCGGTCTAACATACTAAATCCCCATACAGAACCTTGCCTTTTCCTTAAGTTCAAATCGCCAAGGGAATAAATTATTCGGTTTACAATAATTCTCGTCAAAATCTTGTTGGGGATGTAGGTTAGTGGTTTTGGGCTTTAAATATAGACATAGGGTAGTTGAACTAAGACAAAAATAAAGCTTGGTAAAGCAGCATCTTTAACATAGTCATATTTTTTGGATCAACCATTCGTTAATAAATAAAAGTTGTAGTAATAGTTATTTTTCAACTTTTATTGGTTGAAAATCAACGATCGATTATATGGATAACAACGCCTTTTCAAAAACTCCGATTTATTTTAAATGGACGATGTTTCTATCATAAATCAGTTGGTTGCTGTTATCTTCAAATAATCAAAAATATTAAGCCTTTTAAAGCTCCTAGTAAATTTCTTTAATATCATTCAATATTTGTTCTATTGATTCCTTGCAGCGATGAACATTATAAATCTGAAGCCAAAAGGCTTTAAAAAGCCTGGGTTTAAGAAAATCAAGAAACTGTGATGTATGGGAGCAATTGAATGACGAACGAAGCTTGTCAGATTATTTTCATTTATTTGTCATAAAGCAGGGTAGCTTTAAAATGATATACCAATTCGTTACTGCAAGCAATTGTTAGAATTTCAAATCCGACAGAATGTCTTACATTTTTACGACCATTTTTCTTCATTACTGAAAAAAGATTTTACGGGAAGAAACATTGGCCAATTTTAAGCTATTGGGATAGGTCAGGGATCGGGAATTTGTAAAGTGTGAAGAGCCAAATTGTCATGAAAACAGGTACCAGAGAGCCGCATATATTAGATGTATCTAAATCTATTATATATGTAATATAAATATATATATGATATGAATCTTTGGGGGAAAAGAGGTTCAAGATGTATTATTTAAACAATATCATAAACTCATACATTTTAAGGCTGTTTGAGATGAGGTGAAATTGGAGTTGTTCGAAGAGCCGCAAACGTCTATGTAAAGAGCCGCATGCGGCTCTCGAGGTGCTCCTGCTGACTCCTGGGATAGGTCAATAGAGTTGTATGGGATTTTTAAGCATGAAATTTCAGAATAGAATGACAATTTGTCAGTCGTCAAGTCCTTATTTTATCATGACTACTCAATATTTAATTCAGAGAATTCTTTATATTCGGATTGAGAATAACAGCTATAATTAGTTGAAGATCTAATTAACTGATGTGTAACTAAAATACGCGTGCTTGTTAGGTTAGGACTTGATTACATTTAATGCTAGTGAATCCTGTAATATAGTACATCATTATATCTTTATTCAGACAATTCTCAAGTACATCCAAAAGTGTTCAGCTATTATTCCATCATCGTTTTGTCGATTTTTGGACAGGATGACAAATTGTGGTATTCTCTGTGGACAACTTAATCCAGCTGCGATTTGCCGACTTTGATTAAAGCACTCGAACGTTAATCAGTTCCCGAAATCATGGAAAACGGTTATCAGCCAGAACAGGCTTGCCGAGCAGACTTTGAAGATTGCCGAACCCTACGAAAAGTAGAACATTGCTCGGGTATGTGTAATTAATTTGGGACTCTGGAATCGATCCTGTTAATTAGCCACGAGCCTGTTTTTGTCTCATTTTATTATGCAAATGTTGAAGTCTCGAGAGAAGCGATATGGGAATAATTTGGTAGCACGTTTCTTATTTACATATTATAAGTTGTATATTGGTTGATTAGAATTCATTTGCAGAAAATTTCTGTTGGAGTTCACGAGCATACGAATGCAGAACAATTTTGTCTGATGTTTGCAAGTTATTGATAAATAAATCATTTAATGACATTCGAATTTGTAAGCAAATTAATATATAATAGTATATTTTTAGAATAAAAACCACAATTAATGATTTATCTCGAAGAACATATTGACTAACAGAGTTTCCCATGACAACCACCCTCGAATTCGTCACGTACAATCGAGCTCGATATAGCCATAGTAAACATTGCAAACTCTAACAAACGTAATTAATATAAAGCGATTGACATATCAACCTCCAAAAAATAAATTCGTCATAAATTATGAATCAATATTGAGTGCAGAAAATGTGTAAATTAGTACATATGTGTAGATGTTATCGTTCAACGTTTACCTACTATGTCGATGATGCGTCAAATACTCATCGCTATCTGTGATTCCCTATGCTTGGCTTCACCATGGCCGAACTAATTAGTTGAAAAACAAATCATGTTCTAGGATAATCTTTGAGTGTTCAACAAATTACATATATTTACATAGGGTGCACGAGAACCCGTATTCAGGCTATCCTCTTTGGCTTTATTCCAAGATAAAAATGAAATCATATTTTTTTCAGCGAACATAATTCAAGCATGGGCACCATCGACATAACGGCGCAGGCTTCTGCAAGAGCTCGTAAAAATAGAAAAATAATAATTAGCGAATTCGCGGAAATGTGACCAATGTCGAAAACAACCTTATTTTTATTACATGTCTATATAACAAAGTGTGCAAAAATTTGAAAACATGCTTTATATAATGTGTCAAACCAGTGCCAACATCTGTATAAAAATTGAAATTAATTATAATAATTAATTAAAGCTTATTTTTAAAGCTTAAAGGGGGACTTATTTACAACAACAAAACAACACACTTTCTTTAATTAATTTAAAAAGACTTTACCTTTACATCAAGCTTTTTCCCATTCTCGACCTATTTTATTACCTAACAAATAAATGTGCACAAACATTCTACATCTTCCTAATCTATTAATGGTAGTCCCAAAATGTCCAAACCCAAAAAATGTTTATTTATTGTAGATCAGTTATTTATTTTACTTTAGTTTAGTTTATATCCAAATCTTATCATAAAAGAGTTTTTCTCTTCTTCATTTTCCCTCTTGTTTGCTAATTAAGGGAGACAACCCCTTTACAACGTTCAACATTTTTTTTTAAATTACTTATTTCGAAAGTATAACATATTGAGTTACAGTTTAAATCTTTTGTATCTTTAGTTTTATTATAGGAAATGTTCCTAAAAATATTTTAAGCAAAATTATCGCTATATTGCATTCATATATATCTAACTGTAGGTATGCGAATTTAAAGTAGCTCGAAGTCAACTCGAAGTTACTCGAAGTCAAATTTAGCTCGATAGTTTGTCGTGTGTGGTAGAATTTTCGAAGCAAACATGTCAAAATATCTTAATAAAGGAATGAAAGGTAGAGAAGTTTGAGGAATTTAAAAAAAAGTCATTTTCATGGGGACCCGAATCAAAAGCTGATGCAAATGGCAGAAAACCATTGCTTTAAAAATTATCCAAAGCTTGAAGATCTGAATTTCTTGACCAAGAGATAAAACAGAATCTCTTACCAATTTATAAAGATTTATCCTGGGATGAATTACTTCAAAGATGCTTGGGTGGCACCCAAAATATAACACATTAACATACATTGCTGCTGGGATATTAAATAACGACTACAGCTTCATTTTGAAGATGATGAAAATTTGTTATATAAATATGATATTATATCGAAATCAAGTGAAATTTTGATGACCTGTAGGGAGTCCCGCGATTAAATGGTCGGAATAGCAACTCGATTGTCATGGGTTCTTATCTACTGGAGGTGTGGCTGGTGACCACATTTTTTAAACATATATTCGCTATAAAAATCTATACCTCAAGTCAAGTTATGTCAAGAAAAAAATTGATTACATTTAAACCTTTTTTGCATAGAAAAAGTGAAGATGCGTTCCATGGATTTTTAAAACCGCATAACTTTGAAACAGCTATATACAATATATCCAAAATCGCACAAAAAAAGTCAATAAAAAAAACAGGAAAACAATAATCTTTTCTGTGTAGATTTTCTCTTTCCAACAACATAATTCATAATTAGTAGAGATGTCACTATAGTCCCTAACTAAAAAAAAAAAACAACACATAATAGCGACAGTTTGAAAAAAAATTTAGTCAACTCATTTTTTGACCTTATTTTGTCAGAGTTTTAATTTTTTTTTAAATAGTTAAAAAATGGTACGAATAATAGAGGGTTATATAGAAAAGATTCGCACCTAGTTTGAAGTACGCGTTAAAAGGTTTCATAATGGTAGTACCGGCCAAGTTGCTATTTTGGTAAGTAGTTGGAATTTTGGAAATTCCTTTGGAGAATATATCTTTAAAAGTCGAAATATAGGAAAAGTGCAAAATAACGAAATCAATTTTTTTCAAAAATTTAAACTAGAATAAAAGACATGGTATTCAGCGACAGCAGATGCAATATCATTTTCATAGTCTTAAATTATATTTTTTTCTAAGTTTTATCCAAAATATCTCAATACGTACACTTTATGAAATAAAAAAAAATACTTAAAAAAACCGCATAACTTTGAAATCGCACAAAAAAGGTTTGAGTGTGTTCAGATTATCCGCGTTTTTAAATTATCCGTGCCCTTCCTCCCCAGCATAACCGATAATCGAGAGTGTACAGTAGAAGATAAAAGATGGTTAAATCTACCAAGAATCTGAAACATGGTCTATGATATTTAAAAAACTGAAAACAGTTTAAAAACTGCTTTCGTGAATTATAAAGCGTATTTGGGCTATGAGCATAGATGTTATGTACACGTATTCCCGTTTTATGCAGTGTTAAAAATATCCCAAAGGAACAATAAAATGATAGAATGTATTTATACGCCCGGTGAAAATTATGTTATTTCTACATTTGAATAACCCTCAAGTCTTAATGATGTGATAAAATTGTCATAAACTATTTAAATGAATAATATTTTAGTATGATAATAATAGTTTTAATACGAGCCTCGATGATTTTATTGTTGTCATATTTGGCTTTTTAAAATAAAATAATAATTATATTAATAATATTATTTAAAAAATATTTTATATGTTGCTCAGGAAAATTTATATCAATAGCGCCCCCTAGTGGGAAATTGTAGTAACTATTTAGGAAAATGTCTTAGAATTTAGTATTGCCTATTATTTCATATTTATATGATTTATTTGAAATGATATTAATTATAATGAGATTAATTTTGTCGAAAGTTCAAACCATTTTATAGTAGATGTTTATTTTATCGATGTTGGTGATTAGTTTCCGCTGTCGGGCGATAGGTGGGAGAATGGCGCGCTTGCCGGTCATGTGAACATATGTTTTGGGTCGTGAGTACACAATCATCCGCGGTGGGGGTCTGGCTGCTCGCAGATTTTACCTGTCCTCTTCGTTTATAATTGCATTTTAACACCTCCATTTATCTACGAACGGCCGCAGTGCTTCTGTGAAAACGCGCAGAACGTATTTGGAGTGTTCGGCCGCCGGACGAAGGTAAATGACACCTTATTTACGTACCAATATTGAGATAAATTTCGGGCCTATCGCCTGATAACAGACCCCTTGCCGGGTCCATGTCATCCGATATCGTGTAATCGTCGTCTAAAGACACGCTTGAACTTATATTGCGCCATACTATGTGAATAATATTACCATAAATAATGTTAACCTAAAAAGTGACAGCGCGCAAGGCGCTATTCTAAAATTTAAACTTTGCCCCGAAGCGCGCTCTTAGCGGCCATGTTCGATTGATATCATAACGTTTTTAAAAATACGACTATCCCCTTTTGATGCAACTCACCACGTTACTTTTTATTAATTATATCACAAGCAATAAATTATTGTCTTGCACGTGCCAGTATATTTAAAGAGAATGACAGCCGTAAGATAAGCATACATCTTAATGAATTGCTGGCCATTCAATATTTTTGACGTTTTAGACGAAATTGCATTTTTATGTACTGTTTTATTGCATATTCTAGATAAAATGATTGATAGTTTGCCTTTCGTGCAATATTCATTCAATGATGGTACTTCAAAAAATTTTATCTTGAATAAATGTATCATTTTCCAATCGGAATATTTAATATCCACTTCTTTCGATTGTATTTCGTTTATATAAGCCGTAGATTAAATATAAAAAAAAAAACATCATTTGATTACACACGCAAACTGGTATTTAGATTGAAACTTCGATAAAACGCTTTGTATAAATGAAGGGACGTTAATTAATTGCTTTTTTATTTATTCTGAAAGTAGCATACAAATACATTTTGAAAATTGTAGCTTATCTTACAATCTCAGACAGTAGATAGATTTAAGATTGTTTCTGTCGCGCCGAAAAACGTCCCCTATTTTCTAAATCAATTTTGTAACACAAGCGTATATATCTGATTAATATTTTTATTAATGCCTATTTACTTGTTCACTTTACCCGCTCCTTTAATAGGATGACGAATAAAATAAAAATATGGTGTGCTTATAAATATATTATGACATATAATCGTACCCCGCTTTACGACAAGCGAATTTAACGACGATTTCCACATGAGAATTTTACCAGCATATTCGATTATTGTACAAAATACGCATTAACATCATTTGTAGGCGCCATTTTGATTCGGTATATTGATCACTCCCCCTTTTATTAGTTTCGCCCTTTTCAATGCAAATTATTTATGTTTTGATTCTATTTATTAAAGTGCTTTCATATATTTTTAAATATGCTAAAAAAAGGGCATACGATTGACAGTTGTAATGCTTTATTTACTAAATGTCTCGCATAACAAACTGCGTACACAAACAATATTTTTACTATGCCTATGTTATTCCCGCAAGTGTAAACAATAAGTTGGAAAGGTTTAATTCTAATCGGATGAACGGTATGGCAGCACATTAAATACGAACAAACAAACATTGTTTTTTATATATAGACTATGACTATGTTACTCACGCAATCCTTAGCAATAAGTTGACGAAGTTTTATCGCAATCTGATGAACGGTATGGCAGCGCATTACATACGATCAAACAGAGATAAAATAAAATAGTTATATTAGGGTTGATTGGTGGAAGATTTTTTGAAATAAATTTTTAAATAATTAAACCAGATACATTATGCCTATTAAAAAGTAAATGTTAGAGCATATATTATATGATAATGGCTACAATAAACTATTATACAAAAGTTAATTTTCCAGCAGAATTTCCTTGTTTGAGATCATAATCCCAAGCAGTGATCCTAAACAAATCACTTTAATAAAATTATAGGATCGTTATTTTTATGTGCCCAGTTGTAATTATTTAAAAAAATTATAAATAAAAATGAAGATTGCTCGCAAAACTTTTTGATAGACAAACCATGACGTTAGGCCGATAATATTTTGATTGTAATTTGATTCTCGGAAATAATGACGCAAATGTGTTTGATGGCAAACTTGTGATAAATCGTTATTCTTTATATAAATTATTTAGAATAATGTGGTCTCACGGATATCCATTCATCGACTTGGCTGTGTTTAATTGCTAGTTGTGCATAATTGTGCTCTGCTATAACATTGTTTGAGCAACGCAACAGTTTGCGTCATTGCGTTGTTCGTCTTGTCTCTATTTTTTTCCATATCTTTGCACTATAGTACGTACTACGTCACAAATCGAAAAAAAATACACTGAAATTTATTTTATGAATATGCGAATTTTTTTTATGCGGAGAAAAAAATTAAGGAATGTCTATTATTTTCTCTTCTGAAATCTCATAATGGATAATAACGGAATGTATAATAAAATACCGTCAATGTAGCTCGTTCCTAAGAGAGACGGCGGCGAAATATTGATGATTGAATCGCCGTACATGTCCATGATCTCCCGATTGGGCTTCATGACTTCGTCGCCAAGGTTAGAACTTTTTTCTCATTTTTTTTCTTTCGAATCGCTTATCATCAACCACTATCAACTTTTTCCAATATTTTTGTAAGTCATAGTAGCATCGATTACCATATTGAATTCTGGAAGCTATTTCGTCATTTATTAGGTTTCCCCGTGCGGATGGATCCCGGGTAACTCTTGGGCCCTTTCAATATTATTACTCTTGATACTCATGCAGGTTGAATTATCAATATTCACCCTCGATTTCATCATGTATACATAGCTTTCATATTACTTTCATATTTCATATAGCTGGATTATAACATGTAATATAAGGGCGGAATTTGATATTTCAGGAACAACTATAGTTTTTTATTGGTTGTTTGCACTTGTTTTTTTTACAATTTTTGTTATTTTTTAATAGCTGTAATATATGTAAAATATCAAAATTGAATCAAGCTGGACCGTATAAAAATTCCTATTTGAACTCGAGGAGTTTCTTTATTTGCCCCATTTGAAAGCTATTGTCATTTGCGTTTTGATTAGAATACAACACCCACTTTGGTTAGAGGTATCAGGTATTTAAATGCTAGTTCAAGTTGATGACCGGGTGAGCTCCCATTTTCGTATAATACCATCAATGTGACTGATAAAATTCCTATCTGCTGAGATGCGGACTAAAACTCGCAAAATTCCCGATTTCCCGACAAATTATTTATTTCCGTCGCTGCAGATGAATAATTATATACTAAAATACTTTGATGGGATTCGTAATTATATTACGGAGGAATACAGAAATTCTGAACCCCGTATCTATAATATTTTATATCGATATTCCTATTATTAGAGCCGAGGTGTAGTAAATACATCACCGGTAAAATTATTTGTTCGGAACAAAATCCATCATCTTGAAACGCGGTTTGAAAAATAACTTTCTCCAGATGTTAGTCGACTAACAAAATATACAATGCGTGTTGTCAAAGGGATGGCTGAGACACAACTGATGGTCGAAAAATAAGTATGAAAAAAACGGCATTTCTGACTGGACAATCTAATATTTCATAAAGTTTTTTTTTTATTCTACGTGTTACAAAATTTGTCCGTTATGGTTCGGCATCTCAATCGATATCTCAATGGGATCGGGAAGAGTTAAAAAGTAGAGAGAAGCATCCCCCCTGTCTGACTTCCGTCGTTGTCTTATAAGGCTCCGACAGGTTGCCATTGGAGTGTTCTATACTAACCGATTTAGCATGCACATATTTGACAGCATCACTAGTTTACTCGGGATTTCCTTTTCCAATGTGTTCCTCTAGATTTTTTTCTAGTTGATGTTGTAAGCATTTTGTATGAAAATAATCTATCATCCACTAAGATGGCACGAGAAGAACGGAATATTGAAATAACTCTCAATTTAAAGTAATATTAATATTCTGCTCTTTTCATCGGTGGAAAATTAAAATACAAACTAATTTGCGCCACTTCGCTGCCCTCTTTGCTTCTTTTGTCCGTCGGTCATTCTGTTTATCTGGATCGTTACTTTGAACCGATAGCGCGTCGTCATAATTGTTGTCGGCGTGTAATTCTCCTTTCCATTTAACACCTCGAATTTTCCTCACATTAGCTCAGATAATATTATCTGTGTGCAAACAGCCTGTTTGCTCACTTAATTTATTTTTCAGCATTTGCACACATCAGCTCGTTTTTATTGAAAGGCATGTGATATTATTTGCACACACTCGGCATCCGTATTCAGCTTCCAAGATAATGTCTTCTTCGAGTCCGACGCGATGAAAATTCGCTCTTTATTATGAATTTGTAATAATGAATCAGCATTAAATGTGAAATGATCTGCAATTATCGATTATAAACCATAGTTTTTTGTCCACAAGACCATAGGGCTTAGTGACCAAAGAAAGCAAAATCGGACAGTTAGAGGCTGTTGATTTGAGTTGTATTGAGACATCATGTATAAGTTTTTTATAACAAAAAAAATACTCTTACTGAAAACATTATTTTAATTCGGTTCATCTGAACACATTTCTATTTTTTTATTGTTACACGAGCCACAGTTTAGGGGGGCAATCCCTTTAGACGCTTGAAAACGAGTCGTTTTTCATGATTTTTTTTAATGATGATAAAATAATCGTATCATTTTAAAATTTAGACATTATTTTACTTTTTTATTTTTATTTTTTTAAAAATTTTTTAAAAAAATTAAAAAAGTGTAACATTAAAAATTTAGTAGGATTTTTAGTTAAACTTTCATATTTTTTACCATTTTCTGGATAATTTTTACCCCAAAAGAATCATTTATTTACGCGAAAACCTTAAAACTTTAGCTTAGTTGACTATATAATATTATAGTGAGAAAAATCCCAAAATTTCAACCAAATCGATCAACAAATTTTTAGGCTACAACTGGTGAACATTTTGAAAATGCAGTTTCGAGATAATCTCGTTTAAAGTTTCAATACGATAAAACTATCAATTTTAGTGACTTACCGATCAATCAATGATTCCAGGCGGATATAATAGATCTTCAGCTTTCTCAAAAAGTTGATTATCTTCAAATGGCTGTTGTTTTCGGACTATACGATCTGCTTTTATCTCAGAAAGACTCTTACGGTTCTACCTCGTTACCCGCGCTTCATCGATATTTTCAGCGAAGACTTTTCAGTAGATGTTAATAATTATATTTAATGCATTCATCATCAATATGAAGCTGTAATCCTTATTAAATATCCCAGTAGCAATGTATGTTGATATTTCAATGATTTTTATACCATAATGCAGGTGTTTTGGAGCCAGTCGCTATACCGTCGAGTTAAAACATTCATTAGCATTTTGGGTATGGCCACCCAAGCATCTTTAAAGTAATTCATCCCTGGACAAATCTTTATAAAATGGTAAGAGATGCTGTTTTATCTCTTGGCCAAGAAATGGGGTCAGATCTTCAAGCTTTGGATATTTTTCAAAGCAATGGTATTCTGCAACTGGTTGCATACTTCATCCAACTTTAATTTCGCATGCCCACAGTTAGAGATATATGAGTGCAATATAACGATAATTTTGCTTAAAATATTTTTAGGAACATCTCCTATAATAAAACTAAAGATACAAAAGGCTTAAACAAATGTATTATGAAAGAAAAGTTGCTCAACTCCAAGCACTTCTACCTGACCTGACTCCCTAGTTCACAGCGGTTCCAGCGTGCTCCTGATTATGCGCTATAACTTCGTAAATATATCATATTCCGATTTTTCTCTTTTATAGTATAATCTCAATATGTTATACTTTCGAAATATGTAATTAAAAAACGTTTGTATTACGTTGTAAAGGGTTTGCCCCCCTTAATTTTACTAAAACAAAATTTTAAGACAATATACTAAACAACAATCTAAATTTAGTTTTAATACGTTGGCTTGTCGTCCGTTTTTGTGCGAATTCTCTAATTATTAGCGGTATTTATTGAGTTAATATAAATAAATTATTTTCCTTGATTTTTTAAATTATTTTTGCCCCAATTCGACCCAATATATTCAGTATTTTTCTAAATTGATTGTGGCAAACGAGGCGACAATCTGATTTGTTAGGTAAAATATGACTTAATTAACAGACGCGTGTTAAGATTACTCACACCTTAATCTAATGGTGCAAATGACGTAGAATTGACGTAATTTTGGTTTTTTTTTATTTCGGTTTTTTGATCTTCGAAAATGTTTTGCATATGTGATAATTTTCAGCAATATTTATTCGTTAGGCTCGTTATTTGTTTGTCGTGTGAGTGTAATTTTCAAAAGAAAAAAAGAAAAGTTTTAGATTTACTACAGTATTTTAGACTGTTTCTGAATAAAATTCATTTTATAATAGATTTCAATTGAAATTTAAATGTTCAAGATTAGAAATTGTCGCCTTTTGGCCTGGCAAATAATGTACAAATATAAAATTTTCTTAAATCTTCTAAAAAAAGATTTTTATCCTACGAACTTATTGAGTGTTATTTTATCGAGAAGACGCATTATGAATAAATAAGAACTTAAAAATTTATTAAAAATGTAATTACTAAAATGCATTATAAATGTGCTAATAAAAACCTCTATCGTTCTATATTATATATAAAAGGCTTCAAATGCATAAATACACAACCGAAATTTATTGATGAACATCCTAAGATTTAATAGAGGTAATTTTTCAATTTCCGCATCATTACGATGAGGCATAAAATATCTTCCGTGGAATTGGATTGGTAAACAAAGCAATTATTTCGTCTTTCAAGTGCTTATTAAAAACTACTGAAAAAATGGAATTGGACTATATTTTGTTAATCTTCGATTTTGTGTATAATTTTGATTGATGATTGAAGACATCTTTGCCCAGTGGTGGATACTAATATCGATCGAAATGATCTCCTTTCAGAAAGGCGAATCGGAACTGCGAAGACAGCCAAGTTTAAAAAAATGGAGGAGCCCTTAAAAAAGAAGCCCAAATGTGAAGACAATCATTTGGATGCCAAAGAGATCAATCGAAATTTAATAAAGAAAATGATGGAATCTCGGAATAATTTGCAACCGATTTTGATCGATGATCTGCTGAAAGAAGCTCCAAAATCGTCCATGTACAAAGCTGTTATCAAAGATAAAAAGCTTATTTGCAGAGTAATATCGGAATTGGCTGAAGTTCTACCTTTGGGTGATTTTCAGCATCTTAAAAGAGCCAAGGGTACAAATGTCTTGCTTTGTTCTTCAGACAATATTACCATTGATCAATTGAAGAACGATCTGAAGGAAAAGAATTTCGATTATGAACTGCTTTTGGAAGAAAATTTCGATGTTGTGGAAGTGACATCAAAACCCCCTCTCGTTAAATGGCAATTTGATTCAAGTCAAAAGTTATGGCCTTGCAATTTTCATCCGAATAAATATACGGAAAATCTGACAAGTGGATCATTTTTTAATGAAAACGATCTCGCAAAACATAGAAAATATATGGCAGTCGCTTTCGAAATTGGATTGCTTTCGGCAAAATTCAGAAATTATCAATCAACCATTAAAGATGTCCAAGTGCAAAATGATAATAGTATTTTGCTAAAAATTATTAATGAACATCTAAAAAAAAATGGAAATCTACCGAGCAATCATTGTGTCGACGTGGACAATGATGTTGCATTAGAAAATATAAAAGGGACTGTTATCGTGGATCCTCAAATAGATTCAATCGTGGCAATAGGTTTTGATAGAAGACACATCAATCCATGTCAACATCATATCATGATTGCGATTGATAATGTGGCCAAAAGTCAGTATGGTGGCGCCTGGAACTTCGACATGAATGATTCCACAGTGGAAGATAACGATGGACGCATTTACCGCGGTGTACCTGACAATTTTATGAATGATCTGAAAAATAAATTTCCCGCTCTCAAATTTGGAGCTAGACCGACCAAACGAAGATCTGATATGAACAACGAAGACGGCGTCGAAGAGAACGTCAGCGGACCATATTTATGTACGGATTATGACGTTTATACCACCAACGAACCCTGCATCATGTGCGCTATGGCTTTGGTTCATAGCAGGGCCAAAAAAGTATTCTTTGGACTGTCAAATCCAAAAAAAGGAGCCCTTGTGTCCAATTGCAAGTTGCATACCGTGACAGCTTTGAATCATCGTTATGAAGTTTTCAGTGGGTTCTTTGAATAAAATTATCGAATAAAATACTGTTTTTTTTTATTATGAAAGGCATACAAAATTTTGCTTCCCTTTTGCAGTACGTGTATATCGATTTTGATTCTAATAATCGGATTATTCTTATACTCGCAATGATATTCAGATATATAGAATAGAATAATAGATATTTCCGTTAGAAATGTCGTTTTTTAAATGAAAGGGTTGAATTAAAAAAAAAAATGTATTCTCCTTCAGTAGATACAACCTTTTCCTATCTATTTAATATTTATTTGAATTCTGGAAGAACAAAATTCAAGGAGTTTAGATATAAGATATTTTTCGATTCACCATTTCAACTTTTCTATATTTATGATTTTTTCCCCGATGAATAATGCATCGATTGCTAAAAATTTGGCGATTTCTAGTTTTGAACAACAAATCTTCCTTGTTATGGTTTGACCATATGGAAGGACTTCATGGTAGATTGTCTCTTTGGAGTCCCACTATATATTTAAAAGAGATTTTCTACTGTTAGATCCGGTTGAGGGGTTGGTTTCTTTACCTACCCCTTTGAAAACCATTGTCTTTTGCGTTTTTGATTTGAGTACAACACCCATTTTTCATATTCAGTCACAAGAGAGTGTGTGGTGTCTGTACCCCCTGTTTTATGGCCTTTCCTATTTTTCAACTGTATTTGAATATTTTTCTGGAAGTATCCAAACCATTGTAATCCATTTTACTTACTCCACTGTACTTTCGCTGTTTCTCTATAAAATCCAATGTTGAAATACTTGAGCCAATAAACTGGAATAAAATGCTTCATACGGTTCATTAACGAAATATGATAAACTGACATTTAACAAAAATAGCTCTGTTATTATTGACTTGACAGATACAATGGAATCAATTAGATAATACTTATATTGGCGAACTTGTGAATCGAAAATTAATCATACAAAATTATTACATAAATGACAGTTATACATGATTGACATCAGTTCATATGTTAAGAGTGTTTGAGGGAATAGGAAATATCATTATATATGAATGATGGGAAAATTTCAGTTGATTTATTAAAGATGACTAATCATTGTTGTGGCTTTTTCAATCATTCATTCGAGGGTGATGAAAATAAAGGTGATTAACGTGACAGCCCAATTTAAATGACATTTGCTTTTAAATAATCGTATATTGTGGGTGTGGATGGGGTTTAATATTATTAATTACTAAGCTCTTAAGGGACATTTCCACCTTGTTGGTTTAAAAAAAATTTTTTTTTCTTTGTGTACCGAAAAGAACCAATATTTAAGAATATGTTCAGTAAATTTCAAGTCGATATAAATGAAATTCGCAAAATTATAGGCCGATGAGGAAAAGTTGCTCTTTGCAAAAGCTGAGGAGAGGAGAAACTTTAAACGCGTTTTTCTCGAAACTACTTTCATCGTATAGACTACAGTTTTCCAAAATATTCAAACGTTTTTATTTAACGAACAAAAAACTACAAAAAAGTTGGTGAAAAAAATATATTTCTTCAATCGCTCACTATTTGTTTATGTTTTAATATTTATTCCTAATTATAGTCTATACTTTACAAAAATATTTTTATATTCAATAAAGAATGATTAGTCAACATGCCAAATATCAACATTCTATATTTAATACTTTTCGCATAAAAAAAAGTTAGAAAATCGATCTCTTTTAGGCCCAACAATGTAGAAACGTCATAGATTGAAATTTTCGCGGGTTTTAAATCTAATACAATGTCTCATTAAATTTGTTTTTCTAAAAGTTAAGGATCATAAATTAGATCATTCCAATTACGTATTTTTTTCTCCAAAGATCCGAATATTATTTATTAGGAATCCTGGACCTATGTCATTAATGAGTATCATGCATTCAATATTGATAGCTTATATTGAACGAGTTTGACGAGATGACATGTAATCCGAATAATACTTTTCGATTGTTAAAATTATACAATTTGCACGACATTCAATTGAATTTTGGCATTTTCATCTTGATGGCGTCTTCTGCAATTTTTCCACTGCTCATTGGTGTCGAAAGGAAATGGAGCTTTGGAGGCAGCGAAGAGAAGATCAGACATCTAGTCCATGTTTGTAGTGTTGTAATGTGTGCGCATATCTCAATTACTCGGCAGCAATGAACTCTTTCCTTCTTGCATTCCTAAGTGCGGAGTTTGGGTGACGTGTCAGCAACCATTGCGGCGGTGCAGCAGAATAGAAATGTAGTTTCTGCAATATCTTACCAGTGTTGCCGGCTTCTCGCTTCGGCTACAGGTTTCTGCTTGACACCCTGAAGAACTGGTTTTTCTGCGATCATCCGTACGACCGTATTACGCTTTTATTGTCCAATGACAGCGTGGCCATTTCCTTTTGAGACTCTTCCTTTTTTCCTCGCGTGCTTGATCGTCGAGACTCATTGAGCGACGAATTTCATTGACGTCTTTTAATTGCCATTCTGATATTCGCTTTGATATGATCGCGTCTGAATTGATCTTCACAGTCTGGAGTCGAACCCGAATTTTCAACAGAGAACTAATTCAGTACAATTGGACCTCTAGTAGCTTTATGCCACAATTAAATGGTGATATCAGTACGTTTTAATCGAGGATACGAACCACTATTTAATAGTCTGGTTACAAACCAATTTTCTTATTAATTATTTATCATTAATATTATCGCTCAAATTGTATCACCTTTTTATGCTTACCAACTGATAACAGTATTAATTCTGTATTATTTATGTATTTGATGTTTGGATTATATATTTGATGGGCATGATCTCAAATTCTACAATATATCGATGACCAAAGGCTTTAGAAAATTGCTTTGCGACTTAGAAGCAAAAAACGATTTTAAATGGCGTCCGATCGCGAGGCGCTCATTCGTTATGTTAGCTGTCCGAAAAGCGGACCGGTTGAACATAAAGACCTTGTCTCCGTCTTCTTTTAAGTTTTATTGCATTATTGGGGATAAATGCGTAAGTGGAGCCTTCTTTACGATCATGAAAGCCCCCTCAGAGACTAACTTACATAAAAACTATATTTATCAATTTTATTTTAGGCGAAAGTTTAGCCCCAACATTTGAAATGTTGCCGTGATTTCGATATTTCATCAAATCTTCGATTTCAAATGGAAATGTAAAACCCTCAGTCCGTATTTTTATAAAGCTCGTCAGGGTTGATAATTTGTAAACCAATTTCCTCCCACGAGAGAAAAAAGACATCAAAGCCTTTCGCTGCTGAAAATAAACTTAATGAGGCTGAAATTCATTACAATACACAAAATGGCGACGTCATCGTTCTAAAATATACAATCGAATAAAAACAACTGTTCATCTCGAACTCGGCATCTTTTGAACCCCGACCGTCTTATCTAAATTGTCGTATTTTATTGCAAGAATCGTTATCTGAGTGCGAGCTATTTTTGGATGATATTTTCCATTTTTGTAACCAGCCCAGATTAGGCGTTTAATTTGATTTTCTTTTTTAAGCTAAAAATAAAATAATCGTTATCGTACGCGCAATGATAAGGCTTTCGGCTGCACACATATTTAGTCCTGCAATTAAATCGTTAAAGTTATAATCGTTTATAATTCAAACGGGCGAATTACATTAAAAATAATACGACCATTTTAATCTGTTTGATTTATGATTTTTGCTCTAAAAATATTTTTTATCGTGTCTGCGCTAAAACTTGTTTTTTTGGAGATCTATTTACGTTATTTACGAAGTATGGCCGCTGCTGAGGTGTTATCTTAATTAGAGTGTAAATATTCTTGTTTCCATAAAGCATTTACCTTATTATCGCCGTGTTTACATGGCAAAATCATCAGCAGTTGTGAAGAATTTTAGTAAAAGTTTTTCTTCAAAGGTAATGCATTTTTTAAATTTAAAACCTTCATAAAATTTATAATAATTAATTAGCATATTGAAGAAATAGTAATTATAAAAAGCTTGTTGATGCCATGCATACTATTAAATTTGAATTAGATGAATAAGAACAGAGCAAGCAGCTGAGATCAGAGGTCGTTGGTTCATATCCAACTAGGCCAAATTAATTATTTTAGGATTAAATGGTTATTATAATTTTATAAATAACGCCCTTTTAAAGTATGCTCACAATTAACATGAATGTGAACGATTAAAAAGCTTGCCATTGAATGTTGCAATTGAAGATGGAAACTTAAATCAAGTGTTGGGATAATGGATTCTTTCTGGTTCACAGCTCATCAATATCTTTTGTAATGGTTCTGATTAAATTCCTCACTGTGAAATACTATTATATTTTCTATTTCTTATACTTCAATATCCTATTTATTTAATATACAAATTTTCCTATCACGATTTTCACAAACAAGGCAAAATTAATGCAAAAAGAAAGACATTTTCTATGATTTACTTTAATTCATTTCAATCTAAAAAAAGTTTATTTTATAAAGTTCAATTACACCAAAGGTATACTTTGGCACATTTATAATCTTTGGCATATTTGACAAAGCCTTTACATCAATACACGTTCAATGTTTATTTATTTATATATGGAAACCCAGCAGCTTTACATATATAACTAGCCATGGATTAGAAATATTACAAAGCCAATTGTAGGATTTCACATTTAAAATTCATATTTTTCAAGATATAGTCCTAAATTTTTAACAATTTCCATTCATTCGCGATACTCCCTTGAGGTTTCTATCACTTTTCATATATTTCTTCAACCATTTATGACGCATGTTGAGTCTAAGAACATCGCCATAAATATCACAAATTCTCTCAAGTATCAAGCCTTTATTTCTTCGCCAAACAAAAATAGCTTACAGTGACGCAAATGAATCTCTTATTCACACATCGTTTTGTTTAAGGGTGATTTTTTAAAAATAATATTTTTTTAAGCATTAGAAAAAATCTTACGTCTTTCTAAATCCTACTTACAAATTTAACACAGACTATTTATCTAATGCATTTCTGTTACAATAGTAGTTTCTCTGCCGTATCCTGTATTATATTTATAGGCGTTTAACATTTTCTCAAGTTTAATACCTAAAGAACCGGAATATTAACGGTTCAAAAAACGCTTTTACCGAGTACTGTATGTTTGAAGTTGATATCTTTGCGTGTAACACGTTTGATTATAGACACATAAATGATTGATTATGCATCTTATTTACTAGCTGAGATTTTCGTTGATTTTCCTAAGCATTCAGGACCTTTGGACTTTTAAAAAACGCTACAATCTCTGAATCACCATTTTTCGTGATTTCGTGCCTTATAATTTTTTTTACTAGGGAAAAATCTAAATTCTGAACAGGATGTACAAAATAGACTTTATAGTATTTTTGGCTCAAAACCAGTATCTTTCTACAACAATGGAATTAAAAAGCCACTTGTAAGATGGCGAGAAATTGTAGATAGTGAAGAAAAATACATAATTGATTAAAATGTTAAATTGTGTTTTATTTACACTATTTAAAAAACTCCCAAAAATGCGCACGAACTTTTGGACTGACCTGATAACATCGACTATTAGCCAAATTTTTATACCAAATGTATGTGGCTTATTTAGCACATATAGTGTAAATTGGCATTGAGCTTTCGGAGGAATTGAAATATTTTCGTATGGTACGTTTGGCTATCGTCTATAGAGTTATTCCATGTTTCTAATATTAGGACAAACTTATTGGTACTTTTAGATTCAGTAATTTCAATTTCATTTTCGTTTTAATACAGTTCCATTTCGTTGTGCTCGGAATTTGTACCAAAGTAATCTCGTGGCTGCGTATTGATATTTAGTTTGACCTGTTGGTAAAAATATCTTCATGGAATGATGATTTTTATTAATTACTTAGGTTATAATTAGCTTTATACTTATTACCGAAGAAATATTTTCATGAATAAAGCCGGTTTATTACGTTTAAGGGTTGGTTCTCGAAACTACTTTTTCCAAGCTCATGGAAGTGCTCCCACGCGCCCTAGATGAGGATTCTTTATGAGATTTGGTAGGCACGTGTATAATAAACGGTTTCATCGTATAGACTACAATTATCCAAAAATATTCAAAAGTGTTTATTTAATGAACAGAAAACTACAAAAAATGTTGGTAAACACAAGAACTTTTTTTCGATCGCTCACTATTTTTTTATTTTCTAATAGTTATTCTTAATTGTAGTCTAAGCTATACGCAATATTATATAAAGTAAAAATATGTTTAATTTTCTTGCTGTAAATCAGCTGTCCAGGACTTAGGACTTCCATGGTGAAGAATGTCATTGCTCGTCGTTAAAAATCGATCTCTTTTAGGCCCAACAATGTAGAAACGTCCTTTAAATATAAAATAGGTATACAATTTGTAATATACATCATATATCATTTTTAAATTATAACGCTGAGATACATTTGGGTATATATTTGGCTACCTGTATACAGCTATTACAAACGGGATGCTCTAATTGCTTCACATTCAGCAGCAATCCATCGCTGATTTGTGGGTGCATTTTTTTTAGCACAAAATATGAGTTTATTAGCCAATGAATTAATTTATCCCATTCCGCGATTGCGCACTTGCGGCTCCCTCGTCTTGATCCCGCTACGCCATTGGGTCAATTGTTCCGCCAATCGCGAGGCTTCTTTAATTTGCTCAATCGCGTCACCGACAATTAATTACTGTGGCAAATTGTGCGGCTGGCATATTTTTCACATGTAAAATATCGCCAATATACCTACTTATTGGACTGCATCGTAAATCAATGAATAACGTGTCATCTCAAATATTTATCGAAGCAAATTAGATCGATCGCGATAGATGACGCCCGCTCCTAACTCGTCATCAGGGATGCGAAAACTTTCCACGCTTCCATCGCGGCAGTTGGATGGAGGCGGCTCTTCTTTGATCTTGGAGACTGATTGATTTGATGGCTCGTGTCCTTTTTTTAAGGATTTCCTGTTGTGCAGGGGATCAAACGGCATTACATGTTCGCCTTAATTCGTTAATTATCACTGACCAAAAACATCGACTGCTAGATTAAGATCATTTTTCGACATCAGCGTTCTTGGTATAAGACTATTTTTAGTAATTTGACTCCATCAAAATATGAAACTAAATTTGTTTAGAAATTCGAAGTTCTTGAGCGATTTTATTATATCACATTTGCTGCATTCTAATTTAGTAGCATATTCCAGATCGATCGACTAGATCGTCTGGAATATCGAACACAACTCAAAAATCAGCAATAAAACACACACTCTTGGAGAATTTAATCGTTTTGGAACATCATCAATAGCAGTTCAAAAAACGTGGCTCTAAGAAAAACGCACTTTGAGATTTAAATAGGATTTTATGATGATAACAATTTATTTTATTTAAATTCACGGATCATAAATACTTTATAAAGAACTCTTCTTGTTTTATTACTTAAATCAGATTCCAATTCGGTAAAATCACGGAATACATTTGTTAATCCTTTAAGGGGCCATCTCACTTTATCACGTCAAAAAAATAAATCGTTTTTTTTTTAAATTTCATTTTTCGTAAGAACATGTCTCTAAGAAAGTCGTCTATAATTTTGGTGAAAAAATTCGGATTATTTCAGTGCTTTATAGCTAATTCGTAAACTGCGCTCGAAGCAATCACTCCATCCAGATTGCGCCCCAACGGCTCAAAGACCGCTGCGGTCGCAGAATTACCCCTATACCTGCTTTTGTTTGCAAGCTAGAAGTTCCTGTTGGGGACCTTTCTTATATTTGTTCTAGTAAAGGAGCAATTAAGTTGAAAAATGTTAACACAAGTTTAAAAAAGGACGAATTAGCAAATGGCTAGTAAGGGTATAAAAAGAAAGAGCTACAAACAGCGATAAATATGCACATAGTTGAATGTTTTTGCAATTCGCACCAAGAATCTACGCCTTTCGGACAGTGTGAATGCTGAGGGACTTCATCAGTCGAAATTTTGTGATAATATGTGGCCCAAATAGCATTTCTCAATTTTTTTATTGAATTAAGATGTAAGCGGATAGCTAAGTCATAATAATTATATATTTTTGAAATTAATTTATAAGTTTTTCGGTTTTCGAAGCACTTCATACAGATTTCTTTCTTTTTGTGCGCTTACTTTCCACTTGTTTATTCGCCTTTTTTAAATCTGTATTAACACTTTTTTGACTTAATTTGCTCCTTACTAGAATAAAAATAAGAAAGGTCCCCAACAGGAACTGATAGCTTGCAAACAAAAGCAGGTATAGGGGTAATTCTGCGACCGCAGCGGTCTTAGAGCCGTTGGGGCGCAATCTGAATGGAGTGATTGCTTCGAGCGCAGTTTACGAATTCGCTATAAAGCACTGAAATAATCCGAATTTTTTCACCAAAATTATAGACGACTTTCTTGGAGATATATATTTTCGAAACATGAATGATAAAGTGAGATGACCCAAGTATTTGAAATTGATTGATTGATTTTTATTTAAAAAACAAATCCATTGAAGAACAATTATATTTCCAATATAATTTAATGAATACAATTTGCGTATTTTGTAATCGACCGAGAAGCGATTTTTGAACGATCGCTCTGTCAATATGGCAAAATTAATATTTTTGCTCGCTTTCAATAATGTGTTGACAATTTTTATTGAATGAAGTCTTAAAATATACATTTTTGTTTGTTTCAGAATATCGATTCTTACAAAGCGTACACTTTAAAAGCGATTAAAGAGCGCCTTTGATCATTATTGCGTATTCAACGAGATCAAACATTTACCATAAAATAATATTTTTTTAAAAAAAAAAAGTGGCGCAATTGATCGAACCGCGCGAGTTAAATTCAATTTTTTGTCGTAAACATTTCTATGGCCGAGAAGGAGAAACAAGATTACGAATCCATAAAAAGAATGGTCCTGTTTGAGATTCATCCGATTGACTAACGATTTGTTCCATACGAACCGAGAGGTGAGTCGATTGTATTTTGTGTGCATGTCGAAAATGATTTGTTCAAGTTTTTTGGTGTTGGTCTTTGAAGTTCATATGCATAGTTATAATGGTGTGCCTTTTGGAAGCCCTGTGGATGAAGCAGGCTTCGAATGCGATTTCTATCACTTAGCACTGTGCTGAAGATTGGCATGTTAAGTGAGCAAGAATTCTGCAAGATCGACATTGGAAACGGCAATGTTTGCTTGATAATTTTAAACTATTGACAACCGTATTTTTCATGTTGATATTTCAAGGTTTAGACTTAACGACTGCCTGCATTTACAAGAATATGTTCTTGGATATGTATTCCATGCCAGAAATATATATACTTGCAAATATCTCGGAATTATTCAATTTTGACGATCTGCTATTTTAGAATAAATCTATTTTTACCAATAATGAAAAGTCATTTTTGACGTTTTTTCAGATTTTCGTGAAATGGAGTCATTCATAAATATTTCTAATCCAGTAGTACTGCTTTAAGTGTTTTTCTAAATTGCAAACAGGTGTTGCTTTTATCTTTTATGCGATATTTTATCGTTGATGATGTAATAGATATGCCAATAATGGCTTCGGATACAATTTTTGCAAAATATTACCATCCAAATACAATACAACAACGCTACAAAATTACCAGACGAAATCACGAGCTGAATAAGCGGCTATCGAGACGGTTGTAAAGTTATATCCACCAATTCAATACTATTTATCTTTATGGCATTGAGGTGAAACATTTATTGATTTATATTCTATTATAATATAAAATGTATTTTAAGATGTCATATAAATGTATGAATATTCCAAAGTTTACTGTCTGGGATGATAAATATAATATATTTAGAGATTAATATTTTTATGGTTATAATCAAATTTGGTTATATCTATTTATAAAGCATGGCTTATCTCATTTAATGCACATATCATTGACTGAAACATTTACATTTTCAATTACAAACAAACAAAAATTGATCTATTGCTTAAAAACATTTTTTTAATATAGAGAATAACTCAGTGATATATTGTCTGATTAAATATATTGTGGGAGATATTGTTATGTGTTCCACTATTTTAAAGCTATTTTTTTTAAATGGAAGCTAATTTTTTTATAATGCTCTAATAAATAGGATCAAGTATTGATATAGTGTGAAAGTTCTTAGAATTTCATCATAAATGTTGAGGTTTAAATCCTGATATTGGAAATAGTTTTCATACCAATAGTTTTGTACCAAAAAAATTGGGAGGTTAGAAGTATTCATATTTTAGTTTTGTTAAAGTTAAAACTTAAATTCATATTTTAGTTTTTTAAATGAAAAACTTTGAAGCACTACCCAATATGCATTGCAGGCTGATTTGCGCACGTTTGTCAATAGTAAATAGTAAATTATATAGGAGTTGATGAAACATGCATTTTGACAAAAAACTTGTGTTGGAATAAGTTGGTTCTCTGTATTCACTAATAAACTTGAATGTCCCACAAGAGAGGACATCCGAGTGATGTGCTAGAATTACGATGTCCCCCGAAAGGGGACAACGGAGTGCAAAGGGCTAATATTGCTCTATAAAGGCGCGCATTAAGCAGTATCGTCTTCTTTCTCTTGAATAAATACTAACGTTTCACTTTTATTAATTTTTGGAACAAAACTACTAATTGTCGACAATAAACTTGTTGTTGGTTAATTAATAATAATATGGTGATCATTAATTCACAAATACACCAAATAAGCTTTTTATTGTCAATTCAGGCTTAGTGGTTGGAATTAGGGACTCTTTTCGAGAAAGCGAGAAAGACAAGATATACCACCAAGAAAGAAAATTTTTCGTCGTATATTATTGTAAATGAATAATTTCTTATCGCTAATTACAATGCTATTCAAAAAAGGATTGTTTTGTTAAGAAAATGTAGCAAGTGTTTCGTCGATCGTTTTTATTGTTTTTGTCAAGGCGTGCGGTATCCATTATATCCCATAACACCCATTTTATTCGTTTCGCCGATGAATTTAAATGACTTTAATTTAATTGATCCCAGACTTGCGATAACTTAAAAGTGTCAAAAATGCGGCCCGCGGGCCGTATGCGGCCCTCAATGAATATTTTTGCGGCCCAACCAACAAAACATACAAAAAAAATACCTAAATAAAGTTGTTGTCTTTATTCATGCCTTTTCATGGGGTTCAAAATTTTTGAGGAGTAATTGGAACTGATATCGATTCGTGGTACGGGACAAGTTAATTTTTTGTGTTTATGAAGTTCTGGAAAAATACATTGTATCACTATCAAAATTAAGATTTGCAGTTAAAGATAGCAATCCTTAAATTACACAAAATCGAATTTTAGGTAGACAGCAATCAGTTTAATTCTCGAGTTTATGATTTTTTTAGTTTTTGTAGCTCATTTTTTTAAAAAAAATATTTTGGCATTTGTTGGCCTTTAAGTTTGATGCCCTTAAGATAACTCCTCAATTGTTCTCGCTTCATCCCTTAAGCTTCTATTGCCTGATAAAATTTTCTGGAATCAAAATTGGCATCTGCGGACTGCTAACACTCGACAAAATTTGATAAATCCTGCTTCAATCAACCGTTTATAAACTAGCCTGTGAATACGAAATATTATTCCATTTTTATTGAAAAGTATTTTGTTGACACTATTATATTAACGGAGATCAATAGAAAAGCATAACTGGAAGAAGAATTATCAACATTGTATTAGTTCACATTAGCAGTATTTTATTATAAATATTGCATATTTTGTATACAAAATGCGTAGTATAGTTGTCTTACATAAAAAAATGATCGAAGATGCGTCATATCAATGATACGTCGATTAATACCAGTAATTCAAGTATTCAAATCAGCGCCTCATAGAAAAACTATCACGTGATTATCTATATCTCGCTGTTAATCATTTATAGATATCGATAAATTATTATAAATATTTTTTATTATGAAAAAATCAACACATGTTGTTTTGTATTTATGTCTAAATATTATGGTGTGCAAGTCTTTGGGGCGCTTTTTATTGTGCATCCTTTGCTATGTCAATTTTTCGCTTTCTTAGAAAACCGACGGTCTAAAAGCTATATTCCCCAACCGTCCCGAAATATCGCGTATCCTTGATGTGTACATTGTATGTCTTTTTAACGGATTGTATTGTATGTGTTACTCCAGATGGGAGATTCGTGTACCGAGTTCGATCTGATCAAACCCTGACGGATTAGGGTCTTAATCATGGAGGAAGGAAACTTCACCTGATAAACATGGGATAGAAAGGCGAAGAAGGCCGTCTTCTGCAGCACGTATGAACTCATTTCGATTTACTTTTTATATAAAACTGAAGCGCATTAAAATTTGTATTGCGATAAGTGGGCAAACAGTAAGTGTTCTCCTAACAAAAAAAGGTCAAAGTGACATTTTCCATGTTTGGATACCTCGAGATAAGGTCTTACAAGACGACTAAGTTTCTCAAGACGGCTTCGATGTCCATCGATGTGATTGTTAATTCTGCCATGTCCAGTGACTCGGATATAGTGAACTTGACACATGAACCTCCGACAGCTGCGGAATGTCTATGTATCTCATCTCCAAGGACGGAGCGATCTGATGATCGTCTATAATTATTCTCGGACTAATTATTTGATGGGATTTTAATTGTAATATCTGTTTATCGCTAGGAACAGAGAAGATGAGCCGAAGTTAAGTGTTAATTGGTTGAAATACTTAAAAAACCAACAAGCTTGCGTCATTCATATTGATCGTTACTGGGAGTTGCAGATGCTATCGATATTTACGAAATACCATCCATCAACGCAAATTTAATTTGTCGACAATGTTGCTCTTTGAGTCGAGATTGAATCGTATCGGAATTTATAAGTTATCATAGAAATTCGGATCCTCTTGATTTGTCCACAAAATACTATCTGATCTATGTGAAACGATTATATTAATTAAAAATCAAACCGTAGAACTGATTTATTTAATACTACCAACAAATTTATTTTTTAGTTTAAATTCAATAATTGCTGCAGGATTTTTAACACTCAATATGATTTTTTGGCACATAAATCTTATGTAGTTTCAAATAAATATTTGAAATTTCGTATTAATGATAACACATTCCTGTGAGAACACCTGCGCGTCTTTAGTCATTATAAACTATTTAACACTCTCGTCGCCCAGCTTGAATCTGTGTTGTTCTCAATTCAAAAATAGATAAATAAAACACTAAAAATATAAAATATTATTTTGAAAATATGCTCGAAGTAACATTAAACATCGAGTGTTTCGTCATTTAGTCTTGATCTGATTTTGGTAGCCAGACAAATTGCTGCTGAAAATGCACGCTCAGCCTCCACACTCATTGGAGGTATCGTCATCAAATATTTAAATGCTAGTTCGTATAATACCATCAATATGACTGATAAAATTCCTATCTGCCGAGACACGGATTAAAATTCGCAAAATTCTCCGGACAAATTATTTATTTCCGTCGCTGCAGATGAATACTTATATACTATAACACTTTGATGTGATTCGTAATTATATTACGGAGGAATACAAAAATTCTGAAACCCGTATCTATTATATTTCATATCGATATTCCCATTGTTAGAGTCGAGGTGTAGTAAATACATCACCGGAAGAGAAAGGTTAATATAACAATTTGAAAAATATATATGTACTCTATAAATGTATACATTAATTATATAAATTATAATTTAAACAATATAATTTTATTACGCTAGTAAGCGCACCCCAGTTTAAAAACTACTTCTACGTACAGTGAGATGTTCTAAACATTTTCTCCATTTTTTTTTCTAGAAACTACCTACAAGTTAAAAAATTAGAGCATTTCTTCTAATTTTATAAATTTTCCCAAATCACAATGCCATGCATAACCCGACGGAAATGTGTTAATCTGAAAAATCGAACCTTATACTATCTGAATTTTTTTTCATCCACTGAGTTATAGGATTCTTATTCATCGATATCAAATTCATTCATGTTGTTTTTACATCATCTTGATCTGAATTATTAAAACCCTGTAGTTCAATAGCACCCGGACAAGTGAGAAGTCGTCCATGTGATAAAATTATGATGCATTTGGTCTCATTTCAATTTGCTCCACAGTCGCCTTTTATTCTAGACCCTTAACATTTGGGACGTTATTCAATGATGCTAATTACACTCAATCAGTATTGAATTATACCCAATTATATCATGTACGTTTGAGCAGCGCTAATTCACTCCCTCTTCCGTTGTTTATCTCACACGATCGCAAATTTTAATCAATGTAGCTCAATTACAATATACGGAGAACACAATTATTTAGACATAATATTAATCATCAGTGCTCCTCCCCTCCTGATGAGGTCAAGGGATAAAATTAGACGCCTCGAGTGCTACATTTCACGCCTTAACCCCGTAGATCTTGGATTACGGACGTGTTCTGAAATTATTCGGATCAATTGATGAAACGCCTCGAGATTGCGATAATAGTACAATTTGATCCCTTGGACAGCCACGTTATCCATATTTTATGCTTTGAATGAAATGCGCTTATTTTCGTCGTTATTCGTGTGAAAATGTATCGTTCTCGATTTATATTGCCTTTTTATGTGTCAATTAAAATCGTGTTTTTTGGTACTGTGACATTTGTTCAAATATTGGCGCAAAACCCATGGTATACAAGTGGTTTTGCTGCTGTATGATTTTCAGCAATGTGACTATTGGATAAAATTAATAAAATTGACAATTAGCAACAATATTATAAAATATGATTCGGACCATGTTTGTAACCATGCAAATTTAACACTTTGGGCTCCAAGATTTTTTCATAAAAGTTCTCATCAACTCCAAGGCATTTTTGTGTATTTCTTAAAAAAATGTTTGTATGGAATAAGATGAAGAAAATGGGGGCTTATGAAAAAAAAAATAGTATTTTGCTATGCAAGATGTTTATCAAGTATATTAGGCATTTTATTTGATTTATTAATTTTTGTAATCATTTAAAATTCGATATTTTTTGAAGCAATCTTCAGAATGAAGCGCTGATTTCCTTTTGAAAGTGTCGCAAAAAATAGCGTTCGTTTTCATCATTTTATCAGTTTCACGGTCTAAACACATCATACAGTCTCTATAATTTCTCCCTGATCTACTATAAATAAAATGAGAACTTCCATCTAACCGTTGATCGTGATCAGTTGATGATAATCGTCCCAATTTGCACTTTGTAGAATCGCGATAGTACCAATGAGTTGCATCAATAATTGTCAACGAATTTTTTTATGATTTATTGGCTTTCTATTTTCTTTGATTTCATATTTCTTGTATAAAATATAAGAGTTTACAACCGATTTTTCAAAACCCCAAAAAAATAACTTCTTCCACCACTTCAATATTTCGCATGAAACAATATGATGTTGCGTATTAATCTGACGTGTCCATCCCGCCCATATTTTTATTGTAATCTAAAATGACTACTGGCTTGTTTATTAGCTCATCTTGATTAGATTGGTATGGGGTAGTCCTTGCTATTCTTCTCATTGATTAGGAAGTTGACGTATGCTTTGTACTGAGCATTTTGACTATTATTTTGTCTTGCCAAGCTAATACTAAAGTACCTTGTTTTCTGTATGCTATCTTTCGTCCTAATCTTGTTTTTTTTTAATATGATTAGGTAAACCCTTTCTGTTGGTCATTATCATACCAGTGAGAAAACATTTCCTTTTCAAGAGTTCCCCAGCAAGGGTTGGATTGGTGTAAAACCTATCCTTAAATATATGATAGCCTTTCTGTCTTAGTTTGCCTGTTTTAGATTATTAAAAAGATGTAGAACGAAAAAAGAATAAAACGTAAAAAGTATACGTACTATCAAAATAATATTGAATTACTGGACACAAATAATTTTCAAGATTTTCACTGCGTCACAACTTGACGCAGACTATTGTTTTATGCTCTTTACCTGCACCGATTCAATTCCTCTGAACCAATTTTTTTCCACATTCCAGATGACAAATTAATGGCCAAACAATAAGAGAGTATTTCTAGAGTATTCACTTGATTCCTACATTTAAAAAATGCCAAAATCCTATTTGAAGTTCATAAACACTGCCCGAGAAAAAACTGGTCACATGTAGTGGTCATAGGAGTTGTAAGGGTTAAGATTGTCACACTAATTGAACAACTTTAAAGATTTAAAATCGATTATTTTAGAAGCTCAAATGAAGCCTATTATTATGTACCTGAACATTTCGGCGTTGATTTGGTTAATAATATAAGTGTGATATTTTAAAAACTAGATGCAAGAACATATGTCTTATCAATTTTTCATTATGCTCTAAATAGCATTTTTACTCTGTTTACGAGTCGGAATTGTATATTGTAATTGGTTGCTTTAATTGTTTAATTTTTAATCTCGTAATGGATACTACCATTAACGGTGGAGGGAAACAAGATGTTGCTCCGTATCGTCTTCTGCGCTCTAATGTTAAAATTAGTTATGGATTGCTTCTTATTGCGACTTCAATGTGAAACAAAGAAAACCCGTGGAATGTAATACTTTCGTAAGAAAGTATGCACGACACATTTGAATGTCATCGATGACAAGATTGTTGATATGCCGTATTTAATTGCTTAGCTTGACCACGTTTTCCTGATAAAATCATATACAATTTTGCCAGATTGCTACTAAAAATTTAAAACGATTTGTGCAGATCGCAAAAAACTGCATCTAAACGAAGAATGTCGAGCCAATTTGACTTGAAGTAAGGGATGAGCAGTGAAGTAAAAAAGTAAGAATGATATTTACGAAATTCAAAAAGGAATATATTACGAAATACAGGGTGAATAAATTAATGCCAAAGTTTGAGCTAAAGTTCTCCCCACAAGGCGAATAATAAGACGCCATTGCGTCCACAAAAACTCGCATATCGACGATAGCACTTTTGGCAAGTGTTCAGAGCGACGATATATCGGCGTCCAGCACTGAGAGGGTTTTAGTCGCAGACTCGCTTTTAAGCTTACGTTTTACACTTTACGTTCCCAAGGAGCACATTTTTGTTCATTTATTTCCATGCTCCAAAAATATACGAGTAAAAGACGATCAAATTATGATACAAGCATTTTTTTTTTGCTATTTTACGGTTTTTGTAAACGTATATACAGGAATGATACTTGATTGTTCAAAAAATGACTCTTTGCTCACATCGATGTACTGTAAATATTTTGGTCAGTCTTGCAGCTACTTTTCCAATAACTTACCAACAACTAAGCAATTCAATCCAAGTACCCCATGGCAATCAGAGATGAAACGATTCTTTAAATTGGCTCTATTCTTTAATGGGTCTCCAGTCGTTGTGATAATTAAAGACGTATCTCGTGCGTAAAGTCAGGATTCGGCAGAAATGTTTTCGTGTGTCGCTAATTAGGGATGTGCGCCACTTTTTGCAAAGTTGATCCTATCAATTGATCCACTCAAAAATAATTGATGAGAGCACTAAAACAATTTGCCCAAGTAATTAACAATATTACTCAGCGTACATTTTATTTTTACTCTATGCTTAGATGATTCCGAGTAGGCTAACAATGTTGACCCTAAGATACATATTTCTTTCCGCGCGCGAGTGATATCATGCAAGATTTCTAAGATTTATGATGCATTTTTTGTCTCGTTGATTTTCCAGAAGTCAGATGATTTCGTGTCATTTTGAAAGCGTTCTCGATTGGTGTGTATTTTTCAGCGCCTTTATCGTGCTTTTTTGTAGAACAACAGAGCGAATTGGTTAACTTGCAAAAATAGATTTTACAACTGTCGGCCATTGTGCTTTTATGGTCGAAATAAATTGAGAAATAACTATTTTTTAATGATCTTTATCTCAACTTACATTAAAATGTCGCGTCGTGCCGTTCAATTGATTCTTGACTCAGAGACCCAACAATTAATCTATTTCAGGGATAAAAAACGGAGCTAAACTGACGTGTCTTTTGGGTTCCGTATAAAACGATTTAAAATATTAAATCAAATATTTCACTTTATTACCAATAACTCAGTGTTTCTCAACTATTTAATACAACGTGTACTTTGGCGAAAAGTCAATCGGTAGCCAAAGATTTAGAGGATCAAACAATCATCAAATTATCCAGGTTTAATCAGCTTTACTTTTGTATGGTCGATATGAAATTTAGATTTTAAAATGAAATATGCACTTATTTTAATGGGCCTCAAATTAAAAAAAATAACCAGAAATACCAATTTCACATAAATCCAAACTAGTCATGTCTAACAATTATTTCCATCCAGTTTTTCCTAACGAGCTAAAGCATACTAAATATCTCTAGCAACATTAGCGTTTCATCATCATTGACGATCCAAGTGCTTACACTATCAACTCCATGGGCCATTATTATCTAAATTATTCAATAAATTTTAACAAATCTCGTCTAAATCATGAGAAACCGAATTGTTCAAGTTGAAAGACGTATAGGAACCAAGTTTCCGCTTTATTATTTACTATGATTCTCTTTCGTCGCAAGAATCGGTTTTATAAAGTGATTTTTTATAGACTCAATATGGTAAATTAAGCTGAACGTTACGAAAATTAAACGCTATTATATAAACGCAGCTTTATTGTTGGTCGCGGGTCACGCATATGTGTGTCTTTCGGATATTATCGGTAGACGCGGGAAACGCATCTATGCGTCTTTAGCCATTATATACTACTTAAAGACGGATTTAATCATTATATTTCCCATGGCGATATGCACCTAAAAAAAGCGCGTAGAATAATTAAAGTCGATAACTCCACTTTATCGGCTGAGAAAGCAGATGGAATTCTTACGGATTCCTATTGCCACCAAAAGGTGGGCTAGAAACGCGGCAATTGCCGATCGGGAACACAGTTGGTCATGTTTGAGCTCCTGTGTCGTGTCAGGGGTCTTTTTTGTGGACCTCTTGGCCACGGGAACTTGGTGGCGTTCAAGCCCTTCTGCCATAGTTTCGGAGCCAATTGCGCATTGGACGGATATTATTTTTAGCATCCGTTCTTTTTATCCTTATCTCAAACTAGATGTGAATATAAATATTTAAAAAAATGTTGGTATGCACACCAAAGCTTAAAAACGATTGCTATATTTACATATTTCTATACAGTGAGGTGTCCTTAATTTTTCCTTACTATGATATGTATTTGATACACCATATGAATTTGAAGAATATATATAGGATTTTCGATCGCGTTCAAAAAAACGCGTTTTTCTCGAAACTACTTTTTCCGAGCTCATGGAAGTGCTCCCACACGCCCTACATACGTATTCTTTATGAAATTTGGCAGGCATGTGTATAATAAACGTGTTCATCGTATAGACTGCAATTATCCAAAAATATTCAAATGTGTTTATTTAATGAACAAAAAACTACAAAAAATGTTGGTAAAAACGCAAACTTTTTTTTCAATAGCTCACTGTTTTTTTATTTTCCAATATTTCTTCTTAATGGTAGTCTAAGTTATAGATAATATTATACAAAGTAAAAATATGCTTAATTTTTTTGCTGCAAATTACCTGTCCAGGATTTAGAACTTCCATGGTGAAGAATGTCATCATTCGTGCATACATATCTCCTTATATTTTGTCAAACTTTAAAAAATATTTTTATGTTGAATAAAGATAACCTAGTCAATACACTAAATATCAACATTCTATATTTAAATTTTTCGCATTAAAAATGTTAAAAAACCGATCACTTTTAGGTCCAACAAGGTAGAAATGCTCCTTAAATAATTCTAAATCATGTATCAATATATATCGCTATAGATAGTATATCGAGATTCGATATAGTAATGTTGTAATAATTCTGCTTATAATAATATCAGTTGTGGTAAATACATCATGGTCAAGGAAAAGCTAACGTTTTGTAATGTACTAGCCAGAAAGTTAAAGTATTTTTTCCGTTTAAGTATAGCCGGCATCAGGCGAAAGACAATGCTATGCGTAACCCGACGGGAATGTGTTAATATAACTATTTATATCTATCAGAAATCATTCACAAAATGGATTATGGCTTACCAAATTCCATCTATTCTGTGTTGATTGATTGATTGATTGAGTTTTTATAATATCATCCATAGATCTCGCTATTCCAATATTATTCCATACTAAAGTTATTTCTGCTCATCGATTTTTCAATAATTTTATTAATCAGTCTTTCGATATAATTTCATAATGTATTACTGTGCAAATATATTTTTTTAATTAAATTATTATTAATAATTTAAATATATTTTATTTCCCCCTTTTGCGATATATAAATGTGCCTTCCCCTTTTCGCAGAAATGACGATTGAATAGTTTTTGTTTGAGTGTGAAGCTCGCGTGCCGGAAGTTCGCGTCACAATCTTGATGATATCGTCACACTCTTCTAGAAGTTGAGCCACAATAACATATTCATTATTGTAGAGCGCGCGTCAGTTGCCGTCCTCATTTGTTTCTCGCCGTCATTGTCTATGGTTTCGCACGTGCGCCGCGCTAGTCGTTGAACCGCGTGAATTCAATTTTGCCGCCAAATTTGAAAAATAAACGATCGTGCGAATTTAAATGTAATAATCGATGTGACCGTTTTAAAATAAGTATTATATTTTTACGCAATTAAAAAAATAGTTCATTGTGATATTGTGATGATTGAGTTTTTGCGAAATTATGCTGCTCCCCGTAATACAAATCTTGCGACTTTTAAAAAATGATCGTTCTATTTCGGACGATTATCCAATTTTTTAAATATGTTTTAAGAATTTATCTGATATCGTATCTGAGTGCACGATAAGTACTCTCACCCGATTCGAACCGAAACGATGATAGTTCATTAATTAAATTTATAATTTTATCAGGATCGATTGGCATTTATCAGCTGTATATTTTAGTCCAATCACTCCACTAAATTATACTGGTTTGAATCAAAGATTCTTTTATTGTTTTCCCTTAGTTTTATCTATGAGATAAGGCACGCGTAATACAAGAGTAGACGCAAATATATAGTAACGTTTGATTTTTGCGATCAATTTTGCAATCAGTGATAACGAATCCAAATTTAAAAAAAATCTCATGGAAAAACAACAAATATAATTTTCCATGACAATTTTTCATCATATTAGGATCATTTACAAACGCTGTCCTATTTAAATCCAAACTCAATCGGAATCCGGGATTTCATATATGATGCATGATCTGTATGATCCGTAAGAACGTTTTGCAAATCGACGCCAAATTTGATGATTATTGAGACATCACCAATAAAGTATTCGCGATAAATGAAGAAACACTATCGAAAATAAACATTTTGAACTATGAAAGGCTAGATAAAAAAACACTTATTGAATCGCATACTGTCATAGACTTCTAAATTAGCTATCGATAATATTTTGATAATTTTTATCTATCAGTCTGTCATTGCGTCCATTTTTTCGCACAAAATTTGCACTTTTAAAGTTATTTTCATTCATTGTTAAAGTATCATTGTTAAATAGATCACGAGCTCGCACAACTATCCAGATTATAAAAAGATAATTTATGAACACTCAAATGATATTCAGTGAAGAACAACAGTGATAAAAAGTGTCATCAAAAAAACGATTTCGAGTGTAAGATTTAACACCTTGCGCGCTTTTTACAACCGCAATTGAGGATCGAAGTTTTCGAATTTTGTCCCGATGTTTTACATACTGATTTACAAGTTTTCCATGGTTGTTATTAAATGATGATTGTCGCCAAAACGGCGCAGTGACTGATGAAGAAGCGTCCGAAAAAAAGTGGGCAGATTTTATTGTTTAAAACAAAGATGGATTGCACGTGGTTTGTCGTTAGAGGTATAAATTGTTTGGATTTATTCTCATCCCTATTTATGTAATACAAGTCATTTTACATTTCAACACAGCAAATATATCTATTAAATACATTCGATTTTAAATCAATAGATTGACGGCCGAATTGTATCAAATAATATTTACAAGACAAAGGTGATTGTCAATTTTTGTCGTGTTTGTCATGCAACGCTTATTGTTGGCATAGTGAGTCCGTTCTTAGACTGTCGTTACATAATATTTAATGCTTATAAATATGTAAATACTGAGATAATTCATTGTGTTGGGCAGGGCTGAAATTTTCATGTCAGATTTGCAAGCTTCTTTAAAAAGCAATAATCTTTGTGAAAATCTATTATCGGATAGATGCGCCCGATAAATGGATATAGGCGCAATTAGATAAATCTGCCATCTGAATTTTTTTACGCCTGAACACGCATTTTGTTCCTTACATCGCCTCACACAAAATTGAATCATCTATCATACAAATATTTACTAGATTATGACCTGTCGGAATATCAACGGACGCATAACAAAATATATGATTAAGATATCACAGTCTATCAACAGTGTATGAACAAATAGAGGACTGATTTGATGTTTAAAAATAAATACAATGCTATGTTTGGAAAATTCAGCTTTTAAAGATAATTTTTCGTCCTTATTTTCATCCATTTCATGTATTATATATTCCGTATCACTTATGAAAATAATGCTTGAAATATGTTTGCAATATGAAAATTGGGATATTCTATGATTAGGGGTCCCAAATATTCGTAAAATCAATTATTCGAGGGTGGGCATATTTAGTGCAAATTTTCATTCGAAAAATTAGTCTACTAATGTTTATTAATTAAATAAATTCATAAACGATCTTGATAGATTTCTTCCGCATGAGAGTTTTTTTTAAAAAAAATTATATCAAGTACACAGTTGTAAGTTATGTTAATGTATGCAATCATAAGTGGTATCAAATTTATAATAGTAAATTAATATCAATCTAAACACAGCTTGGAAAAAAAATTAAATCGTATTACCAAAGCAAACACTCAAATCTATGATCTCTCACTGTTTAAACAACTAATTTGGTAAACTTTGTTTGTAAAAAAAATGTTATCGATGCATATTGTTAATATTGGTTTCAAGCCTGATAAAAATAGTTATGCATTGAAAAATGCTATCTGAATTTATAAGGGTCCTATGGCATGATTTAATGTCGTCGGGTGCAAAACTTAAAATATTTTTCGTACTACCACATAATTATAATAGACTCATCTTTAATATATTTAAGGAATTTATAATAAAGGATAATACTGTTGCATACGAGGGGGCGCCGCGCTTCGCGAGCCCCCAACGCAGCACCAACACCGCTGCCGCCACGGCTGCCAACCGCCTCGGCGTATCTCGGACGGCCCAGACGGCCGCGCCGCGGGCGCAAAGGCCGGCCGCAACGCCGGCCGCCGGAGCCCGAACAGCGGCGGACGCGCCCCCTAACTAGGCGAGGGGGCGCAGAGTTCTTTGATCCGCTGGATCGACGACGGCTGTCAGGCTGTCGAGCGGCGACGAGGGGAAAACTCCATGACGGGATATGAGGATAATCAATGAAAGTCTTCAATTATTAACCACGACTTCGAAGATTGCGAGGCACGTGGCCTCCATGCGGGGCGATGCGTGCGGGCCAAAATGTCCGTCGACCGCCTCCCAAGGCTACAACAACGATAAGACCTTTCGGTTGCCCGCCTAACGGTTAGTCCGCGGCGGGTCTTAAGAGCAAAAAGTATGGCCAGCTTAAAGCCGACCAAACTGTCGACGACAGAACATTTTGGTCCACGCAACAATACATTACAATCTTATTTTCGTGTTAATAAAATATGTTTTTTTTTGCGAAGGAGGGAATCTTCAAAAGACCACCACCATTCTGGTGGTAGTGTGGAATTTTTGCTCACTATACTTTGCTCTTCGGCTGCAAAGTATAGTGAGCAACGGCTACTAATTAAGTATTGCACAAGAGTGGCAGCGATGTGTCCCTCACGGGCACTCCATTTGTCTCTTTCTGGATGTCATTCCACTGCTATTGTTCGTCATCTTGTACATTCAGCATCCTCCTTCTGCCGCATAGCGCACGTCGTGTATTTGCATCACGTATTCCATGCCCTAGCATCCGTTAACATTGAAGGTAATATTTTGCTAGGGGAGAGCGAGCTGATTCTCAGCTCCTCCCGTAGGGTGTTCCTTCCGGTGCTCCATTCTGGGCAGACAAATGTCGTGTCGTGGTGGCACTCCGATCCGGTCTCTTTGCTTATTTTGTGTAGGTAGCTACCAAAACAGTCATGCCCAGGTGAGGACTTGGGTCAAGTGGTAGCACAGTTGACCGTGCTTTCTGGCTACCCAGGTTCTCAGGTTCGGTATTAGTCCACCGACCTTTAGCGGAGTTGTCCCATCGGGACTGCCACGCCCCCATGGTGCTTTGCTTAGCAGTATTCTTGTCTTCACCTTTCTGTATTTCCTGTCTCTCGTAAGCGAGCAGGTCGATTGGCAGTATGGCAGTCAGTGCCAGGACGACGTCTTCCGTCACTGTGTTGAGCCTGATCCTTTCATTTTGTAGTTCCTCAGCCCATATCGACGCGCCGTACAACAGTACCGAGTGCACTACCTCGTTGTAGAGTCGCCTCCTGTTTGTTTTTGGGCCACCAATGTTGGGGATCAACCTGGCCAGATTCTCCGCGATGCTGGCCGCTTTCGCTGTCGCCTTCTCCGTGTGGGTGACGAATCGGAGCTTGTCATCAATCTCCACCCCCAAACACCGAATGGATCTCGAGTATTTAATCTTGCAACCCCCGATCCTCAGGGGAGGAGGCGCAAGCTTCCTGCATCTTTTGAAAAACAGGGCCACCATTTTTTTGGACAACGAGCTCCACACCAGCTCCTGTCAGCCATTTCTTGGCTTTCCTCAGCGCGTCCTCGCAGGTCGTTCGCAAGATCTCTGGATTTGGCGGTCATTCGCTCAATTCAATCAATCAAGTTTTCAATCGTCGATACGCAAACCTTCAACAACTAACAGAAAGAAGACCTATAAAAAATAAAACAACGATTTAATTTGGAACCACCGACTGAATAACTTTATTCGGTTAATTATTGGCAGCACACACAGCTTTTGTTCTTTTCTTCACACAAGCTTAAAAGTATAAGTAGAAATATGATAACAAAAATGTCAGCGTTGTGCAGCCTATCGGTTTTATAAGGTAATAAAGGATCATGTAAAATAAGTGAGAATAATGGTGTGTTACATCAAGGTACAAATAAGGGTAGGAACATAAGGATGACATAAATAGAATTAAGGATGGAATTTATAATAGGCTGCAGGTGTTAGACATTCATATAAGATAAATGTGGGAACATAAGTCTTTAACCGCATTACAACATAATGTTAATAGTAGTGTATACAAATATGATTTATTTAATGTTTATATATTTGAATATATAGTGAAATGTCCGATTGTCGTTGAAAGACAAGTCTGTCCGAGAATTTGGCATGTGTTTATTATAAAATCACGTTCTGATAAGTGTTTTATTAAATTTGCAGGTGAGGCTTCGACATTGTTGGTGTGACTGGTCGCACTAAATTGGAAGAGTCCACACGGTTCAGTCAGCGCCGAAAGAAGTCGATTTGGAGAGTTGTGCGACGGCTAGTGGGAATATTCCTTCACATTCCGCGCCCCTATCAGATGGAGGAAGTCCTCAACGATCAGTTGTTGATTTCATGTCAAGCAAATGAAGCCCGTTCTTATCTTCTGAGGCAGCAATCTCATTGTCGATCATTGGACTATCAGGCTACTGTGAATATGCTACTTTTAACAGAAAACTCGCTGCTGCACAGTCATAGGCAGCGCGAGACAACAGGGATCAAGAAACTGTACAATTCTTTCTTCGTCCTGTTCTAATTTGGCGATAGAGACAGTTTGCCTTGATATTTGGGCGCTCCGCTGAGCGCTCAGCTTTCACACTGTGCCATATGAGTGTAAAAACCTGACTACCGGGTATAAATCCTTGTCAGTGTTCTTCGGGACCAAAGTGCTTCCTTATTTTAAAAACATACTATCAAGTGCCTGAAATTTAAAATAGGACTTATTAAAAGTTGTTAACATATTTTTTAAGCAAAAATTTATGACGTCTGTGTATTTTTGATGCTTGAATTTTTTTTGTGTACCCAAAGAATTCGTATCGATTGTTGAATGTTAAAATTTTAGACTGTCGTCGCCTATTGACCGGGCGTATTTATTGATTTTGTGATATTTAATGCTGGTTTCAGTCGATTTACATGCAAAAAAGAGACGAACGCATTACAGTTGAATATATATATTTTATGAAATCGCCACTTGCAATTCGAACAATTGAACGTAGCAGATAGAATATATTGACCTTTTTTTGAATTTCGGATTATGGAATACCCACTTTTCAACAATTGCATCCCGATAGAAAGCTTTAGTAGTGAGTGTTTTAATGGACACGGATACCACACTCCACCTAGATTGAGCTCCAGCGATAGTAGCATGGATGCTGACATGCGCGAATCCATCAAATTGAAAGACGTTCAAGAAGACGAATTTTTTCCTTGGACAGGCGACATGAGTGTGAATTTGGACAACGAAAGAAACGCTTACCCTCTGAATGATTCGAATCAGCTTTGCGCAGACGATCACGGAGTCGCGTCCGTAAAGCACGAGCTGAGCAAAACGATTCTTCGCAACATCAGCGAAAACCAACACAAGATAGAAGATTTCCAGAAGCAGTCGAAGTTCTCGAAAAATATTCAAATGAGCAAAGATAGGGCGCACTACGACAAAGAGGAAGGGGAGAGCTATGGTAAATTGAATTGCAACAAGCCTTTGAAAGCTAGGAAGATATCGGAAGGCGGCAACAAAGAGATGGACATGTATTTAGAAAAACCTCATATTTCCATCAAGAATCAGATGAACTGCGACATGGTGATGCAGGAGAGCGGTATCCCTGTCACTCTGCCCAGGAAGAGAAAACTGGAAGCTGCATGGCAGAACAGCAAGGCTAGAACGCTAGCTACACAACGTGAGTACATTTCAAATATACTTATAAAACTACAAAATATGATTTAATTGCAGATTTAAGTTTGTACGACAGTGACATCTGTGCGTTGCGTGCAATTTAACAGTTCAGCTTTTCGATAACAGATCGCGCTCCCTGTCCGAAATAAAATTAATGCAGTGACTCTCAATTCTCAATCATTTATATTATTATTTTAAATATAAATATTTTTTATTTAACCTTGAGGCGTGTTTAGACTGTTGATAACTTTATTGTCTAGCGGCTGTTGTATTATAATGTCGTCGAAACTAGTTTTATCGATTATGCGTGTAATATGCACGGTTATCGATTTCGAAACCAGTTTCGTCAGCTTTTGCATCTCTTATCGGCTAAATTCAAATGCACATTTAGTTCAACATTTCACGCAATCGAGACTTATGGAAATGCATTCATTTTCAATGAGCCCTCAAATGGTTGCATTTTGAAACCCGTTCGCGAATTTTACATGGGGTTTGTAAAATGTAGGTGTTTCGAGTGCATGTGATGTCATGTGCACTCAAAATTTATTCCATTTGCTCCTTATCATCTCGATGCTCTTTCCATTTGTTGACATAACCCTTGTACTCCTCCGAGTGTTGGCTGGCATGTTGATCTGGTTTGGATTTTATCTGAAAGGTCAACGGGTGAAATTGCTCAAGTTATCGGCTAAAACTCGATCTGGTACGTTGACTGATGCTCGTCTATTGAGTTATTAACATTTGTCACTCGGGCGAAGAAAAAAATCTAGTTCATGTTTATGCGATATCGCTGAAATTGATCATAGTTATACAGATGAGTCATTTGGGTTTTGCATGCAAATTTAATAAATCACAATTACCAAATTTGCTTTTCATTTAGTTCATGATGTGATAAATAACTCTCTTATTTTTATTACAAAAATGTTCATATCTTAACACTTTAAATACCGCTAAAAAATTCATATAAATTATGTTATTATATTTAAATAAATAACTAATTAATTATGAATAAAGTGACAATAAAAAATGTTGAGAGTCATTGTCATAATAATGCTTTTATGTTTAAATAAATAATCGTTTTATAGTTCGACGATAAGTGCAGCACAAAAAAGTTGCACGGATACTAAAGATGGTTCGAAAAGGGCAAGACCAGGGCAAATTTCAAAATCATATCAATTAAATGTTGAAATAGAACCATTAGCATTAAAATAAAACTATCTGACTAGAATTAATGTATTTCTAAGCGATCACATTTTATTTTACCGCAAACATTTTCATTAGGACGTATATATACGTCCCGCCCACCTGGCGTGAGTTCATATTTTTAATTTTTTTAATGATGCTTAGAATTTATAAAAAAGTCAACGTATGTATATATTTTATTTATTTAGATACATTAACATATAGAGAAGTTAACAATAAACAAAAGCACATAAATAAAATGGAAACGTAAGAGTTTAAAAAAATAAAACATATCCATACATAAATTCAAAACTCAACTTCTGTGTGATATATTTTAAAACAGTTGTTGATATGTAGTGCTACCTCACAATCCGGACATCATATAGATTCTTTCTCTTTTTTGTAGTGAACTCGGCATTTCCAGGCTTTAATTCCACTTCATTTGTTCTTTGAAAATGCCTTTCAACTAAGCGTGAGGGTTTAGGTGTAATGCTGTTTTTCGATGCCATAGGTTGGCTTTTTACTATGTTGTCAGAACTGAGCCTCAATACGTCTTTTGTTCTTCAATTTTAAAACTATAAGTTTGCATTTGAATCTTGCATTATGCTACTAGTCACCGTTTACTAAGTACACGTTCACTCCAACAAAACAAAAAAATAGTCCCGCCTGCTTTAGGACTCAACATATATTTCGAGGACGTATATATACGTCCTTACCAATTTCGATGCAGTTTGCGTTGGACGTATATATACGTCCCGCCTGCTGTGGACCGATCCCGCGTTAAAGCGGAATTGCACATCGCATTAGATAGCATCATCTCCCGGTGAAACTAAAATAAAAAATACAAATTTGTTTGTTGGAACATGTAAAAAGTTTGTTTATTTGATATATATCGCGATAACGGACACTTCAAGATTACATTTTAATACTTTTATGTCTTTAAAGTTTTTTTTTTGTCAAATCAGTTCCTGACGATCGTTTGCTCGATACGTTTGGATTTTATACTCTACTCTTTGTACCAGAGATATGGCATTGTTTGATAATGATACTCCTCGAATAAAAAGTTTTCTTCTTTCTTAGCAAAGATGCAAAAAACGAAAATATATTTTTGCAAAATTCTGTTTAACTTCACTGGCCTGCAATCCACAGATGCATCTAAATAATAAATGCAATTTAGTTTTACTGTTTTTTTGCAGTCTATAAGTTCTTAATTAGACCGCGCTAGCGTAGGACCGGACTTTAAAGTGTTATTTTTTATTTGTCCTCATGTTTGCAAATTTTGTTATTCTTTACAATATCACCTTATAGACATTAAGAATTATGAGTTGAATATCTGGATGGGAACAATTGCCTTTTGCTCAAAAGTAGGAATTGTTTTCAATCGTAACGTCTGCATATAAAATTCATTGATATTGATCATAAATAGTGCATTTATTGGTTGCTATTATTAATATATTCGTTATTGTAAAATGTAAAGGAACGTCATAGAACTGATCAAACGCAGCATGTTTCATTGTCTGTCATATATTACTGTTCGTCCTTGTGCAGCTTGTTGACCTATGAACTGCTGTGCGGATCAAAGTCCTCTCAGCGTGCCAGAAAAGGGACTTGGATGATCGCCCCGGAGGATCTTCTGGTTCGTCTGGCTGTTGGATATGTCGCTTATCGGGAATGCTTGAAGATTGTTATGTAAATGCTTTCGACGTGGTCTCCGTTTGTACTAAAAATTTGCAATTCACTTAAATGTGTGTTTACGCGAACTGCTGTTTGTTTTTATTATTTAGATACATTAGTACAGAGCTGCGTTCGCGCCAGTGTGGCAACAAATTGTTGGCAAACAATCCTACAAGTCGCCGATCATTGATGGGATTTTTCACGATGTGTGAATGAAGTTGTGCCTAATTTATGTCCTTTTATTTGTGCAACAGAAGGCTTATTCTTGACGAATTTGTAAGATGCTCATGAGCCAAAGCCAAGTCATTTAATTTATGCAATGAACTATTTGAAGATTCATATTTCCCGCCTTTTTATAAAAATTTCATTCAATGGTATCAAATTCAGAAAGAGGCCACTTTCTATTTGTATACATAATATACATATGAAAAATCACGTCGAAATACTTAGCATGACGGCGTTAATCTTCTTAACAATATTTCAACCGTTTTATCATCGTCCAGAAAATAAGTAACTGTGGACAAACTCCAGAATAAGATAAAAATAATTATACTGATCTGGCAGTTTTATTCTTATTGTTTATTACAGCTATGGGTCTGGTGATGTTTTTGCTGAAAACTCGCCTTTAAACTGCTATTTTTTATTGAATCACTGTGTTCTAACTTTTTAATGGTCACTCGCAGTTTCAAATCATTAGATTTTTTTGAGTGTCATCTTATTTGAAAACTCGCTTCCAACAATAACTATTACATTATTACGATTGAATTTCAATATTCCCTACGTCTTATAAACCCATATAATAAACATTAATCAAAACGAGTGCGTTTTGACAGCTAAAATGAAGTAAAATTGGTGATACTTGGCCTGATAGTCAATATTTAAGTTAATTTCCAACTTGTTATCTTATTGCTTTAATGAAATTACAAATGATTCAAATAAGAGATTCTGACACAAAACTAACACTATATAAGAAAAACGATGGAATACATTGTGTTTGTTTTAAACCGTGTTGAAAATTATTTAGCATATTTTTATGTGCATCTTTTATGACGGCCATTTTAATAGGACAGTAAAATAATCGTTGTTCGGTAGCTTTTATTGCTTTTCTAGGATTTTTGATAAAAAATAGTTGAGACCATTTTGACAAAATCGTTAAATAAATAGTGTTTGACAATAGTAGAAAGAAGAACTTAATTCGAGCGCTCTATTAGTGTATTTTACATTAACTCTAAACATTTTCTTTCTTTCTGGTGATTTAATTTATGGTTGTGACTACGGTACTTATATTTTTATTAATATCTTTTCTTTATTATCACATGTTAGCGTGAAGGCATTTCGTGGTTTTAAAAAAATTGAGGTCGGAAAGTTTCATAATATTTTATGACATTTCCATGTATTTTCTTGAATACGTGCTCTTAATGCATTTAAATCATGTTATCATCATAGTGCAGCCACAAACAGTCCACTGCAGAGCTATGGGCCTCTTCAATATCCATTTACAGAAAGGGGTTACGTCCAATTCGTCTGTCATACATTTACTTCCACGTTGGCTTGATATTGAAGGTAGCATGACCTCTGTGCTTCATTTATAATGCTTACACAGCGGGCCACCGGGATGAGCGTGTCGAAGGGCGCTTTCGCGACCGTCTTGATAGGGAATTTGGGAAATTTGTGGGAAAAGACTGAATCCTTTTCCTCAGGAGATAGTGAAAAACTACATGTTTTCTGGAGTAAAATGAGTCCAGTTCCTCCTTTCCTCGCGAGGACGCGTATATAAAATATGTTATAATACTTTGAAACTATTCAGTATTATTAGGGCAAATATTAGGAACTATGCTTAGGTCAGTATCTAAAAAATCACTTGGTAAGTTCGTTCCTAATAAAACAATTTTTTTAATAAACAACAAATTAAACATGGATTTTATTCATCAAGAATTGTCTTTGTGAAAGAGCTTTTTTTTCTCAATTCCTTCCATCAAACCCACCTATAACGCCATATAATATTTGCTTTTAATGATTCTTCTTTGATGAAACCAAAATTTCACCAGCTAACATTTGCATTTTTGGTTGCTTTGGTCGACTTTTACCAGTTGCTATCCACTCAGCTGATTGCCGATTTAAATCTGGAATGTAGTGATGAATCCATGTTTCTTCATCAAAATCAACAAACCACTTTTTTACCTATTTGTCTAGATAGAGAAGAGTCCAAATAACATGTGTCAAGCCATTGCTTTGCTTGAACAGTATGTATTCCTATTTTAAAAAGCAACACATCGAATTTAGATTTTTCCCTTGTTTTGAAAATTACAAAAGTAGCGTCACTAAAACCATTGTAACTTGTTAACTAAACGTTGGTACTTTTTAAAAATCATGGATTTGTGGCGCCAACTATATATCATCCTGCGGATTTATTGAGTGATGTGTCGAAGTAAATATCTTGGGCTGTAAAAATAATCTGACCGTATTGCTTGTTTAGACGCAATAGAAGATTGTCGTACTTGTTATCAGAGATAATTCTTAATGTCGTTCAAGCAATATTACATCAGGATTGAATAATCTATATCGCTAAACTTTACACGTGCTAATTTAGTCTGGGTAGCAAATATAAATTCTGGAATTCCAAACAGCTTGATCAGTCTATAAATATGTTTTACATAGAATTATTATAAATATTATTCGTGTATAAACACTACACCCTTCAGATTTCATGATCAAATTTGGTCTTTCATTGTAAAAATACAATTTGCTAATTATATTTGAACTGCCTATTTGCCGAAAGCTGTTTGTTGAATCATTCAAAATTGCTTAAAAGTTTGTGCGAAATTGTTAGATTCTCTAATTAGCATACTTGTATGTTCTATCGATCCCAACCAAATTTATCATAGAAATTCTTTTAGACTATAGATTTGGATAAAAGGCATATCTACGATCTTGATCGTTGAATTTATCAAACACTTAATCGGAATTGCTTATATTTTTTGTAAATTCCACAAATTCGCAATAAATTCGTACGTAGAATGTGCTCAACTTCGGACTTTTGACTTTAGTCAATTCCGAAATAAATATGTTTTCAACAAGATTTGATTATATTTCTTAAAAATCCTACGAACTTTTTCTAGGCGCTGAGGCACGTTCTGATTTTATTAAAAAATGAAAAACTCTTCTCTTTGAGCTAAAAATTTGGATTCCAATTTTAATGTTTTTGTACACACTCTTCTGTTTAATCAATTTGTTTAATTTGGACTTCTTCTTCAGCGATAGATGACCATAAATTCCATATAAATTAAATTTAACACATACAAACAAAATTAAACATTTGATGATTCAGTTTTATTCAATTTTGCGACCAACTGATGAGCTGTAAAGCGATGATTTTTTAAAAATCAATATAATGTAGCTATCCTTGACATTTGAAATAAATTTTGGGTAGTTCAGTCTTTTCCTGTATTCCAAAATCCAAGTGTCATGGTGTCTTTTAATCTTTTCTGGATCATGATGTATTTACTACAGCTCGAATCTAATAATGTGAATATCGATATAAAATATATTCATGAATCCCGGGATTAGTAAACGTAATCCCGAAAAATTCGGGGTTGAAATTTTTATCCAACAGAAATTGTACACCTCATCAACTCGATGAAGGCTATTAAATCGAAACATTCCCGCCGAAATCTGGACGCTTAAAAACAGTGACGTAACTACTAATGGGCGAACTTAGGCGACGCCTAGGGGCAGTAACTGTCTGATCTATGCATACATATATACAGTACAAATATGTGTTTAAAATTTTTATATTAACCTTTCCCTACCGGTGATGTATTTACTACACCTCGACTCTAATCATGGGAATATCGATATGAAATATAATAGATACGGGGCTCAGAATTTTTGTATTCCTCCGAAATATAATTACGAATCACATCAAAGTATTTTAGTATATAATTATTCATCTGCAGCTGACGGAAATAAATAATTTGTCGGGAAATCGGGAATTTTGAGAGTTTTAGTCCGCATCTCAGCAGATAGGAATTTTATCAGTCACATTGATGGTATTATACGAAAATGGGAGCTCACCCGGTCATCAACTGGATCACAGGTTGCCTGGCTATAAATGATTCTCCTCTTTTTATTACCAACTGCCGTTTGGAGTTTCACTTTTCGTGACTTTTCCAGACGACTTGCCCTAGCCTGCCTATACAAGTTTCACTATAAAAAGGTTGATCGATGTCCTTATTGAAATGTATATAACAGATAGTCGGGGGTTGATCGAATCACCAGTTTAATTGTTAATTGATTGTCAGGCGCGTGAGAATATATTATGGCTCATTGCATTATGCGAGTTATCAGTCAATTGTTATCACTGAGCGCACAGTCTGGTTTGTGCCGTTCGCCACGGAGATGCCTCTCGTCGGCTTTCTAACAAATTTTGCACAGCTGGTTCCGGAAACCGGCCACAACCGGCTAGCCGCATGTAGGTATCCGGTTCTGACGCGTCAGCGCGTCATCGCTTCCGTCCGGGAGTGTCATGACGCCGATGACACCGATGACGCACCTCGGCCCTATTCGCTCCTGTGCATCGCACATGTGACACATTTTGACAACTGTCAACGTGAGACCCGCGTCAAAAATAAAGTGAAAATTGTCATCTGAAGTGAACTCTATATCTAATAACGACTGAACTTGATTGCATTGATAATGAAACGTACTCTCATGGAATGATGCAACCGAAGAAAGTCCGGAATAATATCATTTTTGATTATGTTGAGAGCGATTCAAGGCAATATAATTCAATGTTATTTAAAAATAGCAATATAGCGGAGTTTCTCAAATATCTAGGAGTGTGAATGTGTTTTGATTTTGCGCGCCAAAATCCTCAATAAACGGAACATCAGCATGTGTCAAAGTGCGCGGAAAATATCAATGGCGAACATCTGTTGTTCTTTCAGCAGCTAGAATTCTTAACTAGGTCATTTTTATTTGTAAATAGAATTAACTTGCTTGATATGTATTGTTATTGTATTTTATATTAGGTCATCCCGAAAGAAGTCCATTATTTTTTTTTTCAAATTAAAACTTATTTTTTACCACAAGTCAATATGAAATATAATCGTCTTCAGCAGTTAACCCCTCATGCAAATTTTCTATTCCCTTATTACATAACCTAGATGGTTTCGAGGGGAAATTGCTAGGTTGTAGCAGCTCATAGTACACAACACCTTTTTGATCCCACCAGATACACAGCATGAACCATAAAAAACGGCTTTGGTGTTGATGTTGAGGTCGATGGCAACGATCGACAGGGCCTTGCCTAGTATTTTTTTCTCGGGGTTGTCGTAGAATATCCATTTATAATCCCCAGTCACAAACCGATGTAAAAAACCCTTTGTTGCCTTAGAATCAGCTGTTCTCAAGTGAAAAATCACCTTTTAGCATCTGTCGGTTTTAGTTCATAAAACACCCAATTTCCTTGCTTTTGAATCATTTCCATGGATTTCAATCGTACATACAATGAATTATGAATAAATTGCAATGATTCTGCAAGCTCATTTTGTGTTTGACTCGGATCTTCATCGAGTAATCCCTCCAATTCTTTGTCTTCGATTTTTTTGGCTTACCAGAGTGAGGCTCGTCTTCAACGCTGAAATCATCATTCTTGAAACGTTAAAACCATTCCCTACATGATCTATCAGTTTGAGCATTGTCATTATAAACTTCCACAAGGATTTGATGCGCTTCTGCTGCACTTTTCTCTTAATTATAACAGAAAACTAAAACCTCCCACAAGTGCTGCTCAGTTGACACAAACTTATTGACAGATGTCTAACCTCTCTGAAACCATCGAAATAAGCTGTCACTATGAAACATTCATCAACTTCACTCATTCACTCTTCAACTCATTCATTCAACAGCCAGCGCTATCTTTTGTAAACGGACCGAATTAATTTGCACTCCTAATACATCATCGTATAAGATCCGTTTTTCATCTCCAGTAATAATTTGCAGGATTTGTCTTGTTTTAACAACAATAGTGCACATGTGTTTTTAGTGACTGCTTTGTTATCCACGGACAGTTCGTGTCCAAATCCAATCCAAATACCCATTCTATTCACTTTACCAATGCGTTTTAAATAGACGTGTATAATTTGATTGGTTTTATGACATTGATTTTTGTGATAATTGTTCTATTGATTGACAAGAACTTGATTTAATTAAAGATCGCAGCATATCTTCATCAAACTTTGAGGGTCGACCTGATTTAGTGGCATGCTATAATTTTTAGTTGCCATATTTAAAGCTTTTAAACAAAAATTATATTTATCATTAGGGTTGGTCCATAAATTTCATTGAGGGTGTTTGTAACCTTGATCGCGTTTAAGCCCAAGAGAAACAAGCACACATGTCGAATATATTCGTTGTTTTCAGATTTCACTATGTTTAACCTTAATAATGCAGTACACTCAAACCTCTTTTTGTGCGACTTTTTTTTGTGCGATTTCGAAGTTATGCGGTTTTTTTTAATAATTTTTTTTATTTCATAAAGAGTACGTATCGAGATATTTTGGATTGTGTAAATCATAGTCATATCGAAAATCGCAATGAAAATTATACTACGATAATAGTTTGTAAATGAAATAATTAGTATTTTTCTGGTGGATATCTGGCATTTGAGATGTCAGATGTCAGACATCCTTAAAATTATACCAACGATGCAAGACATGCTTTAAATGTTACCAAAAATGGTTTTTATTATATGCGAGTTTTTTTTTGTACGATCTACCGCACAAAAAAAGGTTTAAGGGTATATAATATTTATGACACAAAATAAAGCCGATGAACCGCACAACGAGAAAAAAATTACAGAGATGTCTCTTTCACTGTGTCTGGACACGAATTTAATTCAAATGAGAGCGTGCGAAAATAATGGATTTCTTTCGGGATGACCCTTTATTACATTAATTGATTTTTTTTTTAATTTATATATTTATTCTCAGTGTATTGATTAGGTTATAATAAGCAAAAAACTCTATATTTTATTGGTACATCATTATTCAATGTATGGAGCCTTCCCGTTCTGGGAACGTCCCTGAGGTTCTTATCGCCATTATAAATATTTTGGACTCACCTTTGACATGTCTGTATTTTTTTCGTTAATTGGTTTGCCTTTATTCCTTGGTCCAAGAAAAATACTATGCAATGACGCAAATATTCTTCATTGATTGTCAGCCTTGATGTTGTTTACAAATAACGGTAACAAATAATCCCAGACAGTAACATTAAATACACAACTCTCACTTTTTGAAGATAATAAAAATTATAAGTTTCCTAGACAGTATGTAATATCTTTTATATTTCACCAAACATAAATCCATATTTGTTTTTAGAACATTTCGGCTTTTAAACTCGTTTAATATAATGCAGATGACAATAATTATTAATCGATCGCCGTCTTCAATAGTTCGTAATTGGGGTTTAATTGGGCATTATTGGACTTGGAAGATTCTTTGCTTTGTAATTTATCATTCATTAAGTACGAAATATTTATCGTTAATGTAACATAAGGAATTTAATTGAAACCTTATGAAAATATATCAAAACTAATGCATGATCGTTCTTGGAAGAGTATTTTGACAGTGTATATATCGTCCTATGAATTTATTGAGTGATGTGTTATAATGCATAATTTTCCAACTTGGGTCCTCAATCCTTAATTTTCATTATCGATATTTAACGAGTGCTTTATAATTTATTTTCTATGGCTAGAGAATGTAAGTTGGCTTTAATTATTTTTATCTTATCCCAAATATGCCCAAATAGAAAACCGTTTAATGCAATCTTTTGGTTCTGATTCCAATGTCAATTTAAATAGATTTTAAGCGATTCGACTATAGTAAAAAATCCATGTGTGGAATGAGAAATTTCATATTTTCATATGTGTATTTGAGTAGAGAAGACTAGAACACGCGGTTACCAAATGACAATAGTTAATCATTGGGTTGTATATTTACGCATACAAGTAAACAATAGTCTGAATCAGCAACAATGATGATTTAAATTAACATAAATATATCCTCATGATTAGAGACGATGAGCGTCATAAATTAATTGTATGCTCATTAAGCCTGAAAATATTGTTATCAATGCATACTTCATTTTTGCTTAAATTATATATTAACAAGCGTAGGGGTCCAAATGTATGATGACGTGTGATCTAAGAAATGTTGTGTTTTGGTGGCCAAACTGCACGTTTATTTAAAAATTATGCTTCGATTGACTCTTCTTATTTCGTCACAAATTTCATCCCTCCAATGGTAGCGCTTAAGAGGAAAGATTTCTTCGAATTTCCTTGCAATTTTCAACGAGTTACAAGTTCATTATTTAAGCGGTGACTAACATATTTTCAATCACGTGCTGAAGAATTTAATTGCGCATTAATTCAGCATCTTTATGACAGCGTACACGTTCTATAAATCTAGGAGTGCGGAGATAAAATGTGTCGTATTTGATGTGCATACAATTTCATGTATGGTTAATTTTCGATCGTATGCAATTTACCAATGGGGTTTTTTTTCGTTCAGTTCTAGCCGACTATTGATATAAAAATGACGTATTTACTTTATCTGGATTTGAATTTGCGCATGCGCCGAATATTCCTAAAAAAAAGTGCAGGCAGCTTGAGCGCATGCGCATCTCAGACGTGTTATATTCTGTTGAATTGTGAACAATTTTAGACAATTATTTTAATCAAAACCCTTGTTATTTAGAAAGTTTGAGATGAGCAATAGATTCCAAGCAACGCAGCAGAATTATTGAGCAGGTCATGTGGCAAGGCGAACGAAAGATTAATGAATATCGCTATCAAGTAGACTGTAAACAATAGTTCAAGATACGGATGATTAGAAACCAGTTAATGGGACCTTTGACCTCTGTTGATGAGGATATTATTCAGTGCCTTTGTGCGTTAATAATTTCGTTCCTATGCATTTATTAATATCGGCAAGGTCGCGAAATTTAATATTCGATGCGAGTGTCTAGTTTTAGATTTGTTTTGAATTCCCCAGACGCGACACGTGCAAAGTTTTGCATCAAACGCAATTTTGTGCATGGACTCAAATGCAAACAAACAGTGCATCGCTGCACTTTCATAGAGAAACTGTGTGGGTCGACACGTGCCGACCTCTGTTTCAAGGTTCGATTGTTTTGACGATCGATATTCCATCTTACTATGCAATCTACTTCTAAATGTTCTTATATAAGCAGTTTTTCCAGTGTTAACTACCAATTTTTTAATAGCATGTGTTACTAAATGATATGTTATTTGTAATTTTTTTTTAATTTTTAAAATGCATTGTACATTGTTGGAATATTAAACAAGCTCTAACTAACACATTTCTATTGACGCTTAGTTATTTTAACTATTGAAAAATAAACTCCTTTGTATCGTATGTGCTGTGTGATTGTGTCAATTAGAAGATAGGTTTCAGTAAATCAAAAACCGTGTAAATCGAGCTCATACAAATAGAAAGATAAGTGTAAAAATATTTTAACAAGTAATTGAGTATATATTTTTTCCAAAGATTTTTTTTAAATATCTTTGTTTTGCGGTTTTTCGATGTAAATCCGCGTAATTCGAAGGATAAGTGACGCTACAAACTTGCTAATCTAGTCTAATTATCAATTAAAAGCGTATTAGTGGCATCATTTTTAGGATGCATTATGAAACAATATTGAATGCGAGCATTGATAATGCATATGAGCACTATATGAGGAGTAATTATACTCTTGTTGACTAAGATACGTAAAAATTGTAATCTGTCGGAGTAATGAACGATAAATGAGGTGATTAGTATAAAATTGTATAATGATTAACAATATTTAAATGGCAAGAATACGTGCCTCTACTAATCGTTTTGGTGATGTTAAAGAACATAATTAAAAGCTAGGATCATCAATGTTTTAATTGACTTATCACGTAATAATGACCTCTACACAAGCCAAGACTTTAACAATCGATGCTAGATTTTTTACGTTAAAATAAACGAATTTATACAATGTAAATCAAGAAAGTTACAGTCTATTTTCGAAATATGAATAATTTTAAATACCGGCATTATATTAGAATATACAAAGTTGCTTTTATGTCTACAAGTAGTTTGTGTTAATTATTCTTAAATAAACGTCGTCTGCTTGCGATACGAGGTGGCTAGGATTTTAATAGATGTGGTTAAAGTAGTAGCGCGAGATTTTTAAGTATTACAACTTTCAAAGCATTGTAATATTAACTCTTCTGTTAATGAAATGTTTAATGTCATCCCGTCAATGAAACAGCTATACAAACTATAGTAATGTGGTTTTTACAGACATATGGTCCAAAACATTTTCTACAGCACAGATAAAAGAAAACTATAGGATTTTCCAAGCGTATGACGCAAAAAGGTTGTACATTATATATTTGGTAAGATTTTTACATATCTATACCATAATGGTCTAACTAGAACATCTTATTGATAGAAGGGTTAAGTACATATAATATTTATTATAAGCAGCTACATTTATCTATTAGTTGCAAGTGTTGCAGTATTTGACTCATAAATACAGGTTTCGCCAGATCAAAGGTTACCAATTTAAAGCGTCATAGTGTTTGTTTATTTGCAGTATTTCATGGACCCAAGGGTATTGTTCATTATGGTTACATTCTTATTGGAATATCTAAGGTCTGCAATCAAATAATTTTAATGTAAGTGCAAACATAAGCAGAAAGCGACATTTGGTGGTCACTGAAAACTAAATCATGATCACAAATCGAATCTCCATTTTCCTTAGACGCACTCACTCACTTAATATTATTGGTAGACTTTCTCATCAATCTCAGTTGTTTAATCTGTTGACAACTGCTCTTACTTCTGCTTGTCCATGAGATCTTATAGAACTTTAAGATAATTTGTAACCCCCTGCACTACGTTTTAAGTCTCGACAGCTGGTTTGTAATCAACAGCATCTTTATTTGATACAATACATATAATTAAATATTAACGTATGAAAGATCAATATTATAATAGACTGTCCATTCGAAAATGTCGTTTTTTTAAATAAAAGATTTAAATTCAAACAAAAACATTATTAATTAATTTCATCGATACAATGTATTCTCCTTATGTAGATACAATATTTTCCCATTTATTTAGTATTTTTTTATTCCGAAAGAATAAAATTCAACGGGTTTTATATAAAATGTTTTTCGATTATTTTTTCACCTCTTCTTTATATTTATGATTTTTTTTATAAATAATGCTTCATCGATCTAAATCACGACACGTACTCCCATGCACCGTTTTGATCTCGTCAACAATGTCATGCGGTATTCATACCCCCTGTTTTATGGTCGTTCTTATTTTTTTCAAATGTATTTGAACATAATTTTGGAAATAAGCGAGCTTGTTTGTTAATTCTCGTATATATATTGGATTTGATTCATTTTCAGCTCGCTGGATATCGTCATCCACTTTAATCTTTCTCTCACTTCGGACTTTACTTTCTATACTAAAATTTCCAGTTTTAAATGATTTAAACCATCTCTGGCATTGACGCACTTGAAACACGGTTCAAATTTTTTTAAATATAAAATAACGTCCTCCAGATGTTAGTCGACTAACAAAATATACAATACATGTTGTCAAAAGGATGTATGAGACACAATTGATGATCAAAAAATAAGTATGAAAAAAACGACATTTTCGACTGGACAATATTATTTCAATTAACACAACTAGAGAATCCAATCCCGAGCCAAAATTTCGATCCCGGGATTTCGGGATTTCATTAGACAATCCCGGGACCAGTCCCGGGATCCCGGGATTAGGATTTTCAATATTTTAAGAAATTGCCTTGATGAATTTGATCAAAAATTACTAATAAGTCCATTTGTTCAATATAAAAAATCACTTGAAGGCCAAAGAATTTTATTTATTTAAGAAAAGATAAAAATACAATTCAAAAATAGATAAATAAAACACTAAAAAATTCAAATATTATTTTAAAAATATGCCCGAAGGAACATTAACATTAAACATTAGTGTTTCGTCATTTAGTCTGGATCTGATTTTGGAAGTCAGAAAACTTGCTGCTGAAAATGCACGCTCAGCTTTCACACTCGTTGGAGGTATCGTTATCAGATATTTAAATGCTAGTTCCTTCATTTTCGTATAACACCATCAATGTGACTGATAAAATTCTTTTCTGCTGAGACACGGACTAAAAATCGCAAAATTCCTGATTTCCCGACAAATTATTTATTTCCGTCTCTGCAGATGAATACTTATATACTATAATACTTTGATGTGATTTGTAATTATATTACGGAAGAACACAAAAATTCGGAACCCCGTATCTATTATATTTCATATCGATATTCCTATTATTCGTCGAGGTGTAGTAAATACATCACCGGTAGGGAAAGGTTACTATAACAATTTGAAAAACATACATGTACGCTATATATGTATACATGATTAGACAGTCACTGCTCCTATGCGTCGCCTAAGTTTGCCAATTAGTAATTACGCCACTGTTTACAAGCGTCCAGATTTCGTCGGTCAGAATGTCTCGATTTAGTAGCCTTCATCGTGTTGGTGAGGTGTGCGATTTCTGTTAGATAAAAATTTCAATCCCGGGATTTTCGGGATTACGTTTCCTAATCCCGGGATTCTTAAGTACCTAAAACTATTCGGGATCCCGGGATTGGATTCCCTAAACACAACGAGGAGCACGATTTTTATTTGAGATATGTTCCAGAGGACACTTGAGGACAGGGATGGTGCTGTTTCACGCCGCCATGAATAGTATTATAGTTAGCATAGAATGCTTCTTACGACTACTAAATCATACAATATATTTAGGCTTGACACTATTTTTTCCGTAAACGAACTAAATCTCATTGCAATTAACTATTATGTCATAATGATTCAATTTCAATTGACGCAGAAGAATAAAACGTGCATGAAACAGGTTCCATAGATTTATATGGACATATTAATTAGGAGCTATGAACATGGATGTGGTCTTACATAAATCCTGATTTATGTGAAATTTGACGTTGCTCTATATCCTTTAAAACATATTTTATTTTTAGCAGAAAATTCAGATATTTTAGCTTGTAACGTTATATATTTAGATTTGATCAACTGTGTGCTGTTTTTATAAATCTGAATAGCGATTTATCACAGATAACGACGCTTTTTATTGATTTTATATGAGAAATTTGATATTTTTCCGTTTGTTATGAGATTTCACCATTTTTGGTTATTTTGATACGTAGTCTTCGTTAGTTTTTGCATGTAGCTGGAATAACGTCGTTGTCGACGACGTATATTCCTAGTGAGATATCAAAAAAATGATAAATTACAATTCCAAAGTAGTGACAGTGAATCCGGAAGATAATCGAAGAGATTATGCGGAGCAATTACAAGTTTCATTTTTTTACAAAGCGTTGATAAATATTGTACGACGCTAAGCCTTCCCACCGTTCGACGTAACTCACAATCTAGAATGTTTACATTTATTTATCAATAATTATCTGATTATCTTAACACATTCCCGTCGGGTTACCCATATCCCGTCGGGTTCTTTAGTGACAATTACAAATACGCCCTACGTCAAGCTAAAAACAATGCTATGCATAACCCGACGGGAATGTGTTAAAACATCATTGTTTTTCAATAGACTATGTGATTTAAATTTTTAATTATATTATATATCATATATTATAACAATGACAATGAATTGTTTCAGATATTGCGTTTTCATTTCTCAAAGTCTATAGCCTGCAGTATATTATTTTCTATATCAAATTTCTAGTTGTTTTTCCACTTAGCATTACAACTTGACGATAAAATATTGATTTACATTATGGAAATTACATTTTTTTTCATCCCCTTTTCTCATCTACTCCCTTCGTCGGAAATTGCTTGAATTGATTGATTATTTTTAATGCATGTTTTTTTCAATCTACAATTGTCTTACACCCGACAATAACTCCGCAATATGGTGTAAGATAACCCAGCTTCATCAATATCACATTCAGGATGTACGTTTCTTTAATTTAACCACATATTTATGCAGCTTTCTGTTATTTGCTCATTTACGTCGGCCAACTTAATATTTATCTCAAGCTAAATATGCGTTCTATTATTAAATATACCAAGTCATTTATTGTTACATTAAGAATCTCTGTAGTATCCTATTTATTTATTAAATTGTCTGCTTGGGTTCTTAACCCTATGATTGCCGGACGTCAATATGTCGTCCTTGTCAACAAAATAAATCTATTAGTGATTTGATGTTATTTTTGGCATTTACTAAAATAATATCTCTAGTTGACATTCATTTAAGAGGGTGGATAAAAATATGAGATTTAGGTAGCCTGGATAAATGGATATATTGCTGCAATGTGATTAGAATGATTATAATAATTGGTTATAAATATTATACTAATACTAGAATATTGGCGTTATACTAACTACAAGAATTGCTTGTTTTGCATCAGTTAACGCTTCATGAGATTATCAATTACTTTAATCAAAATATTTAGTTTCAACATTTATTTTGTTATAAATTCTTCAAAATGCTTAATACTACATGTTCTATATCAAACTGTGACCAAACGATCCTTCTTCTTACTTGCAAATACGACTTTTTACCGACAAATACGGCAAATACTTTTTTTATGCGACTTTTATTTGTGCGATTTCGAAGTTATGCGGTTTTTTTTAAAGCAATTTTTTAAATTCATAAATAGTACGTATCGTTATTTTTTTTGCATAAAATAGGAAATAAATCTTCAACACTAACCGAAATTTGGAAAAAAAATAAATTGGGATTGTGTAAATCATATTACATCTGCTATCGCTGAATTACGACCACGGCCTTTATTTTCGTTTAGATTTTTGGAAAAAAAATGATTTCGTTTTTTGAACATAATAAAGTGTTTTTCTCGAAACCATTTTTTTCAACACGGTTGACATCATATGTCAAGTTTTAATTAATGAATTAACTTCAAACTGGGTACGAATCTTTTCTATATAAACCTCTATGATTCCTACCAGATTTATGTCAAAATTTATTTTTTAACTATTAAAAAAAAAGAAAGAGAAAATCTACACAGAACAATGATGACATTGACACTGGGTATACTATTTCTTCCAAAGAAGAGAACCCTTGAGTCATATCGAAAATCGCAACGAAAATTATCATACAGCGATGATTGTCTGTAATTAAAATAATTAGTATTTCTTTAGTGGATGTCTGGCATTTGAGATGTTAGTCCTTTAAATATTATTTTTGAATTAACTTTTTTTATACGATTTTATATAGCTGTTTCAAAGTTATGCGGTTTTTAAAATCCATGGAACGCGTCTTCACTTTTTCTATGTAAGTCATAGCTTTTTTTGTGCGATTTCCGCGGAACGCATCTACCGCACAAAAAAAGTTTAAGTGTATTGGACTAATAATTAACATTTTAATGGCTACTTGCAACTTATAGTTATATATAGCAACTCTGTAGTTATAAGACATGTATATAATATTTATTTAAAGATCTCAAAAATTATTATAAATGTGGGCAACAACATCATCGCGGTAGACTGCCGTTTTGTTTGCTTACAATATCAAAATAACAAAGTGAGAAATAATCAGCTTTGTAGGAATAATTACGCAAATAATGTCACTGCTTGATGAACTTTTTAACTTTTGGTACTAAGAAGACTCGAACCTAATAAAAAAAAATAGTTTTGCCCTTTTACAGTGAGTTTACATCGAAACACGGTTTAGGAAACGCATTTTTTTGTTCACCATCTAAAAGTGAGAGTTGCGAATTTCTTGTTTTTGCTTTGACTTATTACTTATCGTAATTTATAAACAATGCCAAGGCCAACAATCGATGAGGGACATTTGCGTCATTGTACATTGTTTTTATTCGATCAATGAATGAAGACAGACGAAGCATCAAAAAACAATAATACAGATACGTACAGAGGCTTAAACACAATGGATTTCAAAGTAGATCAAAAATATTGCGATAGGATCCTAAGGGACGTTTCTGCAACGAGAAGGTCTCATAAATTGGACGATGATGATGTGGTAGAAACAGATCTTCCTCAAACAAACAGATCTTGTTTTTTCGTTCAACTTCTTTCTTTCCTTCGTCGGAGGAGGATCAGATCGTCAGAGATTACATTAACATATTTTTTTTTAAATTCAAGCCTAAATTTAATATATTTCTAAATTTAGACTCAATAAAATTGTGCGTGGGTTGCGGCTACCCACCCACCCTTAAAGCAGACGCCTAGGGAGTGAACATTTTATTAAACAGTCCTAAATAAATATTTTTAAAGAACTTTCCCCATTCGAAATGCCGATTTCTGCCGACAGGTTGATTTTTTTCTTCTTCTCATAATTAAATAAGCCAATGAAGTAATTCATTGATGCATAAATGAAAAATATTCTCATTTATTTGTCGTCGATAACCTTTCGCGACTCCAGTTTTGAAAAATCTGGTTATTAACTAGTTTCGTTAGTTTATAAGGTTGAATACGCCGATTGAACTCTCTATATTGTAAATAGATTTTTTTGAACTGCTCTCAAAACAAATATTCCATATCATCATATGATGCATTCATTTAACGTTAAAAATATAAGATTTCAAAGCAGTCAAAATTAAACTTTGATCATTCGATGCACGAATAATAAATGTTGAAATGTCAACATGATTTTCGCATTAATGATGGAAAATGATACGTTAGTCTTTCGTGTCTTTGCAATAAAAGAGTTTTCTTCTTGTTTGTCATTGAGCATGATGCAATTAAGTGATCATCATCTTTTGTGGAAAACGTGTATCGTTACTTTTGATGGATAATGCTTTAATATAATAGCATATCATTTTCCTTCAATATCGTTTCTCAGAAAACATTATTATGGACACAACGTTTCAAGGCTCTGTCTGCGTCATACCGACTTGTATTGAATTTAAGCCCTTATTTTCTATGGTGAAATAATATATTTAATAACAGAGTTCATCAATTTTCAAAAAGAAATGATACTCATTGTAAAGGATATTTGATTGAATTGATTCATCTACAAAGAAACAAATTTAATAATTTAAAGCATCATAACTTTCTTAGTATTCAGGCCTATTGTTTGTTATGACCATCTTTATTCCAGATGATGATGTTGATTCTGGACATGTACGTGTCGTACACTGCACGAATGTATTCTAAATCATGATTTTTGTAGATCCTCACTTTTTCATTGTCACATTTTGCTTCAATTTTTCGCTGGTAAAATTCCCCATCAACCATATATGGTTGTTGTTTTGTTTATAGATAAATTGCTAAATTGTGAGAATTTTCCCATATGGCTTGTGAACATCAGTCACTATTACATTATTACATTTGCATTCCATCGCAAACATCTGTTGTATTTTTTAAGTCAATTTAAATAGATAATACATTTTTTTTAATCGGCCAATATTTAACACATTTGTTTAGTAGATTTGGTAACATTTGGTCTGGCGATCCATTTACATTTTCAAAACCCATTGCTCTAAGAATATGTAAGAATCAATTATATCATGTGATTATTTACACAACATCTCATGAATGTCATGGCATCATTTTTTATGAATGAAGTAAATATTATAGACGCTAATTTATGTTTACTTAGTTTGAATCCATTAGTTGGTGTTAATTTGTTGCTCTGACGTTGAAAAGCAGAAAAATCGAGATGTTGTATATAAGCAAAGGTTGCCGTTCAAATACTTGATAGCATGTTTTGCACGCAATTTATTTTACAGAAAGTACTCATTTTATCATTTCTCTGTTTTGTCTCGAATATGCAAAACGTCTCTTGTATTTTGCATTTGGGGATTGGCCAATGAAATGAGTATTTATACGAGAGAGTCCAAAAGCGGTGTATCTAAATGCGTTTTACTCGTCTTCGTATTACGCGGTTCTGCTTTGTATGAAAGAATATTTTCTATCGATGATTATATAGTTCTAATAAGAAGCATCATTTCAAATATTATCTATAATAAATCCTGTTCATCGTCAGATCAATCAGCTTGTTTTATCATAGAGACGTTGATGTTGATTTTTGTATTTAAAAATTAAAATTTATCCTTAATATAGTTTTGCATGCATTTCAAAAAATTATACCTAAATTTAATGCGACGTCTTGGAACTTGTTCATATTCATCTGGAACAAATATTTGCTCAAACTTAATTTCAAATAATAGTAAAATCTTTCCGTTGTATTTTACATATTTATTAGACATTCCAATTTATTTTTGAAATAGATTGTGAAGCTCTAAAAATTTATTGCAAAATGCCCCTTTGTGTAAAATTTACCTCAAAATCAAATATTAGTATACAAAAAGAATGCTTGAACTGTTATCTAGCGTCTTCTTAATGCTCAGTGTTTTTCTTTGCCGTCTTGATCTGTTTGATAAGAGACAGGCGATGAACTGATGTTGCGACATAGCCTTATGACCTGGCCTTAAAATATATCTCTATGTTGACTGGTCTATCGGCAAATTTTTCGAGCGTGGTAACATATGTCAGTAGTTAAATCTATTTGATACAGCGTAGTGTCAGGAAAAAGAAAGTTGACTGCAATTTATTGATATTTTGCATTAATCCTTACAGACAAAATACACTTGTGAGTATTTTTTAAATCTATATGTGTATTTAAAGACAAAAAATCCCTATACTAAAATATCAACGGTAAATAATCTAGTATTTCATTTCATATAATTACATCGTTAATTTTTAAATAGGATATAGCAATTTTACTCTTACATGATTCAGGTTTTTGTTTATCTATTAAATTTTTTAAAATTAAATTGACAAACAACGGATATAATCATTTTACGTAGCCAAACTTGAATTAAATCTTATGAATATTTGAGTGTCTCAGTTATAATAAAATATATTTTTTTGATAAAAATAGCAATTTAATGTGTGCATTAAAAATACAACTGAAGACTTTAAGTGCTAACGTAAGCCTCTATAAAATCAGTGATAAAGTTGTTTAATAATGGGAAAAGCTATTAAACGCTTAATGCAAGAAATAGGAGGCATCGGGGGCCAAGTAAATTTTAGGTCCCGACAACCTACAGTCCCGACGACAGAATATGGTTAGAACATCTGCAATTAAAACATTATGTAAAATTGAGTTTGGTATATAGAAACTGTTTTTGTTATCGACAAGAATTAAATAAAGATGAAATATATATATATTTTTGTAGGTGAAATGCTAAGTAACGGAAGAATTCAGTCGGGGTGGAACGTGGACGAACTGGAGATTGATTTATCTGCCGACTTGTCTAATGGTTCATACAGTATGAGGTAATATCCATCCTAATGATTGTTATTTTTATTGATGTATTAATATTATTGACTCATTGTTTTTTTTATATTAGTGAGGCATTATTATCGCTTCCTGTATTTAAACAAGAAGCCCCTTCTCCTACCAACGGACCGAGAGATCCGAACAGTCCACCGAGGGGACCTCCTCCATGGCTATCTAGACCGCAGATGATGGTAAATTTATATTAAATATAATTTTTATGATATCTTATTCATATTCTATAAATTAATTTTTGAAAAATATTTTCCAGATGAACAATGGCATTGGAATGAATAGCGGCAATAATAACTGTTCTTCTGAACAACATTCCCCGACCACTAATCAAGTGGGAAACAATAATAGCAATGCCAATCAACAGCAAGGTTATTATTTGATTCTTAATTTGAATATGTATCTTATCAAAGATTTATTCATTGGATGTATTCAATATTTTAGGAATACCTCATAATGGAAATCAACAAAATAATCATATACCCACACATTCCACTAATAATGTAATGGGAAATTCTCAAAATTTTCCCGTTATTTCTAATGTAGTTTCTTACGCTAACGGATTGCAAGATTCTATGAATATACAACCTAATAATGCAAATCAAGGCGTCATAGATGTACCAAATGGTTAGAGCCCTTTTTCTGATAAAAAAATGCAATTTATATTTTGTTTTATGTTATTTATAAGCTATTAATGTTTCCATATTTATTTAGGTCTTATATGTTCACCACAATTGGATGTATATGGAAGTTTTCCCAACAAACCAATAGTAGATTCTTTCTCACAGGACAATCGGTAAATATTTTATGTATTTACTAAATATAATATTTACTTAATTATGAATAAATAATATTAAATGCTGACTGTATGAATTGAGTATTTTAAGGGAGGAAACTGGTTTAGGAGGCAGATTTTTTTAGGGTTTTTCGTATTTTTTTTTAAAAGGGAAAAAATTATTAAAATTTGTTTAAACTTAGAGGATGTTTTATTAATACTCTGAAGTACATCTGAATTTTTTCTGTAATCATTTCCGCCAGAAATATCTGAATTATAAGCTGATGCCAATGGAAGGTCGCCATCAGAATTTGCTACTGGCGGGAATTGTGAAAGTCACAGTTTTTATTTAAAATCAATACAATAATTTAATTATATTAGCAATATATTTTTTAAGGATATGAGACAGCCTTTGATTAAAAAAATTAAATATTTTATGTTTTAGGAGCGTTTAAACAAAATGGTATGATTTTTTACCATTCTTTTACACCTCTCTTGCAATAAAAAACACACGTTAAACAATAATATCATCCCAGAATTAACTTCATCTTAATTGTAGTTAAATATAAAACTTTTATAAAAATATTTTTAAGTAATTGGTGTACAAATTTTTGAGTTAGAGTTCCCGCCAGTTGAAAATAAGTTGTTTTGAGGAAAGCACGTTTGAAAATAAAAGTACCGAAAATGAGAAATTAAGGCAGTAATAAATTATATAAATTACCTAGCGGCTAATCAGATATTCCAGCACCATATAGCAACCCTTAGTCTTCTTCATTTGCATAATTTTGAGCTTGCATCTCCTCTTTTCGAGCCTCCCGAGCTTCCTTGGTCTCCTTGGCGCTGCGTCTATTCTGTCAGTTGATGCGCTGCTCATCCATTTGCAGTACATAATTAATGCTCTGCGAGCCAACAACTACTTTCAGCTCGTTCATAATCATTATAAGTGCTGAATTCCTTTCATTGAATAAGGCAAAAACCAAAAATGCTGCAACCTTAATTACTTTTAAGCCAGAATGTAGTTGATTTGGAACCAATCGCCAAACGTTGAGTTGAAACATTAGTTTGGATTTTGTGTGTGACCACCTAAACATCTCTTCAGTAATTCATCTTTCGACAAATCTTATATATATATTGGAAGAATTTATTTCCGAAGGTTGGGAGTGCAATGGAGAAAAGTGCGCTTCAAGTTCCGTTCCAAGCATTTTAGCTTTTTATGTTGGCACTTACATTTTCATTAAAAACTTACGTGGTTTACTACGTCGGTTTGTGGTACTGTGTTTTCCTTTCGGATAAGATTATACTTTGACTTCTTACTTTCAACACATGCTAGGAAGGCCGAAGCTAAACTGATGCTAACCGATGTTCTGTTGAAACAATATCAACGCTTCTAGTACATTCTGCCTAAGACCTCTATTCTAAGAATTTACAAATTAGAACGAATGTCGATATCTTCCTCTTATTTCATTTCCTTCTTCTCGTAGTACAGGGGTATAGAGCTAGGTAGGATCTAGTAAGGATCCATTGTACAACCACTCGGTACCACCTGTCGCATGCTCCAGCACCGATTTGTGTTCATTATAGTGCTCATAACATCAGAAAAAATCAGAATTTTGTTATGAAACTTTGAAAACATATTCTTGGATAGTTTTACTAACAATTTATAAAATAAAAAAAATCGATTTTTCGAACTGACTAAACTGGTTTCCCCCCTTAATAACTAATTGTCTCCTCTAACTGTATGTAATGTAAGATAATGATTGGATTGGATTATTACGTAAAGACAATCAATCTATGATTTCTTTTAATTAAATTTTGAAACTGAATAAAAGTCAATTAATGCTTTCTGTATTTATTTCATTAAGCGTAAGCCGGGATTCTCAGGTACCCAAATGTTAATATCAAATATTGAAAAATGGAAAAACTGTAAATTAGAGATTTGTTTTATAAATTTCGGATCTATTGTCTTTTACAAATAAAAAATTACATAATGTGATAAAACAATGCCGATTATACATATTGGCTATTTAAGATAACTTGAAAATTTTCCTAGAATCATTATTTTAACAACACAATCTACAATTACACAATTTAAATATGTGCTTAGTGTAGCATTGCATTTTTCAAAATAAAAGCAAAAATGTTATGTAAACATAATTAAGAGAATTTTATTATTACAGATTTCAATATGTATTGGCAGCAGCTACGTCCATAGCTACTAAATGTAATGAAGATACACTTACTTATCTGAATCAATGTCAATCATATGAGATCAAACTAAAGAAGCTTGGTGATTTGAGTCATTGCAGAGGAAAAATCTTAAAGGTTAGATTTTTTATAAACTTTATTTAGCATCGTTAATAACAGCTAGATTAATAAACCTATTTCATTATGTTCAGAGCGTAATAAGAATATGTTTCCATGAACGTCGGTTACAATTTGCTGAGCGCGAACAGATGTCAATATGGCAAAATGAGCGTCCAGGAGAACGTATAGTAGAGGTAAATTTTTCATAGAACAATCAATATTTATATCAATAATCTACAATACATTTAAATGGTCGTTAAAAATAATCTCTATTTGCAGGTTGATGTTCCATTATCGTATGGTATTATTCACGTTAGTCAACCAACAGACCACGCTTTGCTAAATACTGTTGAGTTTTATTGGGATCCCGTCAAAGAAGTCGGAGTTTATATTAAGGTATGAAAATATTTATATTTTATATGCAATAGAATTTTTAAGATTGACGCGAGTCGTGTTTATGTATTTTTAATTATGTTAAAAAATGAGTATGTTAAAAAAATGAAGCTGCTCGATTGTGCTGGCTCTCGATTTTGCTGTCCCGCGAGAGAACTCACTGAATGTCGTCGATGCGTTCGAAGAAATTCTATACATGCATTATTTTTTGCCAGCTCTGGCTTGCTTGTCACTCGCTGTCTCTTACATAGTCGACCCTACCCAACAATATGGAGCACGATGAACCTTACCGGTTCAGAGCCAAGAAGCTTTAGGAACAGAACAAGGACAAGAAGAACACCAAATATATGGCCTTGAGGAGAAGCATATGAAGAACTTCACTTTGAAACGTAACAGAATTGTCTTCTGTTGACTTCTATATCGTTTTGAAATTGCCGAATTGAGAGGTTCAATCTGAAATAGGAAAGCACTCAGTCTCGAATTTGCTTTAAGTAAGTTACACGTGGACAGGGAGACACCCTCAGTTGGTGTAGGAGCAAATCCGAGATGCTCTTAAGCGTCGCGTATGTCTTCACCCTAGCCTAGCAATCCTCTAGTGAGGAAAGGGAGGACTGGACTCTTCATTTCAGAAATACCTTTCCTACTTATTCTACTGAATAAAAAATGTCGTCTGGAGTAGTTTTCCACAAGACGGTTGTGAAAGCTTTGGTCAATACGTTGATTCTAAATGAAACTCAGAGGTTATGCTACCTTCAATATTGAAGGAATGAGGAGGTGAACGTATGGTACAGACAAAATGGATGTAACCCCTTCCTATTAATGGATATTGAAGAGGCCCATAGTTCTGCAGTGGGCTGTTTGTGGCTGCACTATGATGATGATGATATGGAATATATATTTATATACATTCTTCTATGTTTTCTTTCTAATTATTTCAGCTTATTCATTTAAAATTAAGAATATTAACTCTATATGATACTATATTTTTAGAAATAAATAAACCAATTTCTTGTTTTCGTTTAGGTCAATTGCATTTCAACTGAATTTACTGCAAAAAAACACGGCGGTGAAAAAGGAGTGCCTTTTCGTATTCAAGTAGAAACATTTTTACCAGGGGAAGGTCCACCAGGTACAACGCGATCTCCCACCCAACCTGTCATTCCAGATAAAAGACTTCATGCGGCAGCTTGTCAAATAAAAGTAATATTTCATACGAAATCTATGTTTACTTGATTTTATAATAAAAAGGCAATTTTCAACGGTGATTTTATTATGTTGTAGGTTTTCAAATTAAAGGGAGCCGATCGTAAACATAAACAAGACAGAGAGAAAATTCTACGTCGCCCTCCCAGTGAGCGAGATAAATATCAACCCAGTTATGATTGTACAATATTTACTGATGTAAGATTTTTTTTTTAAATAAATTGTAATTAATATAACAACTCGTGTACTTCTCAAAATATTTTTTATCAGGTTTTTAAGACAGTTGCCTAATTATTTTTTACAGTTGCCTAATGATGCTGTGTTTTCACCTTTGCCATTAACATCTCAGCCATATTCACCCGAGAACTGGTGAGTAGTATTTTTTTGAATAATTAATTTATTAGATTTGATTTCTTGAAAAGCATTGCATCATCATAATGAATGCATATCAATCTTGATTTAGATATTGATAGTTTTGTGGCTACTTTAACAGAAATCCATCTAATGATATTAGCATTTCTTTGTAAATCAGGACTTTTTATATAATATCTCTTAATCGAATAAAAACAAACTTGTTTTAAAAGTGACTTGGTATAGATGAAAAATGGCGTAGATCTGTTTCTAGTCTGTATATGTATGTGTTCATTAAATGATAGCTGCAGAACAGAGGTGTTAAACTCGCGGCATATTGATTTTCCAATACTAATTGAATGAATATGTGTACATTTTTATATACTTGCCAAATCTGTGGGAGTAATAGTATGGAGAAAATTTTTGCATCCATTTGTACTGTTTTAATAAACTAAACTTTTTGAGAAAAATTTTCAGCCTTGTAGAGATTTTTTGCTGTAAATGTCGGCAATGACTTGTGTTAATAAATGTTAATATGATAGATATTTTTGTAATATAATTCATTTTTCTCAAGAAACATTCAATGTTGTCACACATTTGACTCCGATAACTATTATGTGATTTTAAGACTTGATTCTAATTGCTTTTATAATTTTAATGAAATAGTCGCGTTACTAATTATTCAATTCACATCCAATTTAAAAGCAATTTATATAAATTATTTGATTGAGACACTTTATTGCGTAATAAAACGTCCTACAATTTTCACAAGATATTTTCATTTCAATCATAATTAAATGGTGCAATAAGATTCTTAGTTTTTCTTAGATAATCTATAAGACTTATCAAACATGCTCTTATCATCTGATGTTCTTTTCTAATTTAAAGTTCCACAATCAAAATTTTTAAGATAAAAGTGTATAGTAAAATGCATGATTGACAATATCATTCAGTATGCTAGTGAATATTCTCTCCAGTACATGGCAGATATCTAGAATAGCATGCATTATTCAGCTGCTTACACAATGATTTATCTTTATAGTGCGATTTGACTCAGAGTATGTATAATTCATTATCAAGATAGAATTAAATAAAGTCAAGCATTCGGATTGAAGATTTACATATTTGAGAGATTTAGTGTGCATACATTTTTAAGCGGCTCCGTTGCAGATTAAATAAATTGACACACAGTACTGTGTGATATAATGTATACATTTTATAACTAAATAATTAAAAATGTATTATGAATAAACTTTAATGTCATCGTCATGGAGTCAGTCTCCGAGGTACGGCAAAATAAATATTTTAAAGCCTTTAAACATGCCTAAATCAGTATAAAATGGACAGCAAAGTTTTCGTTGTGTCTTTCGTGTATTTTCTCATTATTTTAACTTTAATAAAAATATCCGTTGCACTTGTTTTCGTTGTTTCCATTGCCAATATTTTTTGTCGAATAGAACTCATACAAATGACTTATATTTCATCACAATCACTTGAAAATAACTCTTGTATAATTGTTGGGTAGTGTTATTCAAAAATGAAGTGTAATCCGCTATAATTAGAAAGATTAATTAACAAAATGCTAAATTATAATCTGGGATAAAACGATGAGTTGATTGAGACATATTTAAACATGAGGCACAAAATAAATTCAGTTTTGTATATATATTACGTATGCAATTCATTCATATTAATACTATTCTAGTTGTATCAAATGAGGATGATATGATTAATTATTTTTTTAAAAAATAGAAGTCATATTTATTTGGAAATCATGTTGAAATTTTCTCTAATATCAAATTAATGTTTCATCAGATTTTAAGACATTCATACGGACTGACATTTACGTTTTGTCGTTTTGAATGGGATTTGAAAGTTTATGTACAAACAGACGAGCTTGGTAGTCAAAATGTCAATAATAAAAATATATGTGATGAGTTTCGAGAAGGCGCTTCTTCGATGAGATGGTTATTAGTCAATAACAAATTTGAATGCTTAAAATTTTCTAGAAACCTGCAAATAAAATTATGTTACTATATTTTAACACTTAATATGCGGAATACTGAATTTAATCATATTCCATAGGGGAATAAAACTATGATTATAACTTACAATGGACTCTCGGAAATGTGAATAGAAATAAATGGATGTATCAATAAAAGAGAAACGTATAATATAATATTATTTTATTAATCAAAGCGATTGCATTTTATTTTCTCATATTCCATGTCTTTCTTCATTTTTCATAATCATCATAGCGCAGCTGCACAAATATTTAATCATCTGCAATATTCTTCCCGGAAAAAGGGATCATATTTATACCGTCTAAATCGTATACTTCATACGCTCGATATTGAAGAAAGCATGACTTTGTCAACGATCACCTAGCGGGTCACTCTGATGAACATATCGAAGGATGTTTTCAGTGCTTTCCTGGTAGTGAATAAGAATAATTTTAAGGATGAATAACATTCAATGGAAGTGAAAAATCACTGAAAGGGGACTCTTCTAAGACATTGACTTGTTTTCTCAAGGAGTGATGATCGCCGGCGTTGAATATACTACCCTCGAGATTTTAAAAATTAAAATGCTTCATCTTTTGAAATTCAACATTAATAAAGAAATAACAATGAAGTTCTTCGTTCGTTTCTATCTTAAGTTCTAACAGAAACCACAACAATTGTCATTTCGTAGACAACATCAGAAAAACCCTTTTATTAGACCAGCACGATTGATAACTTTGTATTAGAATGGCTCAAGAAGCGACTTATAAAGGTAAACGAAAATAAATCACTAGATGACATCTACATGAATAGAATAGACAGTTCCTTATTTACCTCATTAACCATCTCGTTATGCATTTGAAAAGACCTTCAATATGACGTATTTGAAGCAATTAGGCCCAAAATTGGAATGTTCACTGTAGAATAAAATCTTCCCATATAAAACTATCCTAAAATCAATTTGAACATATGGGATACAACTTGACATTGACGTTATCCAACATTTATTATACATTCTTCAGCTCTTTCGATCCAAAGTGAGCTGAGGCTCCTTGATTTGCGATACGTTACATAATTCATTGTTTAAATTAACATTCGTCGAACTTTACCATTAAATTCACCAAAATATGTCACGAAAACCATATTATTAGTGTAATTTGCGATCATCACTCGTATTGAACGTAGACGTCTTTTAACACATTAACTGCGGAAAGCTATTTTTATGAATTACGATGTTTTTCTGTTAACGTCAGCTATTTTTTTATTTTTATTTATAAACCTTTATTCAATAAATATAATATGACAAGGTAAAATGGTGTATCAATATACACAATTACATAGAAATGGATTAACAATTTAAGTCTTAGATTACTATCCTTATCTTAATTACAAGTATATATTTTAGTTATAATAAATTTTACATAATAAGAGTTAATTTAATTTTTGTATATATATAGGTTAACGTCAGCTAAAATTTTATTACGTGATGTTTTTTCACATTATTTGACTTGAGGATTTATTGAAATTATTTTTGCAAAATTGAGCACATTTCTAAATATGATTGATAAAAATGTTTAATTTTCGGAAATATTTTCTTCTGATATAATTAGAATACAAACCCATGTTTATTCCAGAGCTTCAGGATAACAAATTGATCAGAAAGTGTGGAAAAAAATTAACTGTCTTAGGGCGCCGTTAACTCGACTTAAAAAATCAGTGGATCATTTTCTGCAAGGGATGCGGGAAGAAAGCTTATGTTGAAAGCTTGAGCTTGTGTAGTCTAATTGGTTTTATAAATTTGCTTATGTTCTTCTTCAAAAGATGTAATGACTGAAAATTTATACATGAGAAAGCTGTGTGCAAGATGGGTGCCGCATTTGCTCACAATGGAACAAAAACAGCGTCGTGATGTCGTTTCACAGCAACAAGGCTGAGTTTTTACATCAATTCATAACTATGAATTTTTTTTTTTTTTTTTTGAACAATCTATCCTTTGGGGGACATTCAGTTCTTATTATGACGTTTCTGTCTCGTGTAGGTCCCCATTCGTTAATGAGGACCTAATGTTCATTCATTTGAATCTTTTGTCCAGGTCATGAACCAAATATCTTTTCAGCCTGCGCGTTCCGGAGTTTTGGCTAATCAGCTCTTCAACAAGGCGGTTGGGGTGTGTGTTTAACCTTCTTTTGTACTTCTGGCTATGGCTTTCGATCTCCTGCCTCACTGTTGGTATGCTCAATATGCTGTGTATTGTTTCGTTTGTAACGTACCATGGAATGTTGCCTATGGTACGTAGCACTTTAGATTGAAAGCGTTGGAGAATTTCTATATTGGAGTTCGATGCGGTTCCCCAGAGCTGTATCCCATATGTCCAGATTGGTTTTAGTATACTTTTGTATATTAGTGTTTTATTTATTAGGGACAGTTCCGATTTTCGGCCCATTAGCCAATACAGCATTCTCATTTTGATTTCCAGTTGCTTTTTCTTCTTTTTTATGTGCGTCTTCCATGTTAGACGTCTGTCTAGGTGCATACCGAGATATTTAACTGCATCTGCCTGTGGCAGTGCGCAATCATTCAGTGAGACAGGTGGACACGTTTCTCGTCTATTAGTGAAAGTGACATGCGTAGATTTACTTTCATTGGCCTTTATACGCCATTTCTTGAGCCATTTCTGTATATTGTTGAGGTCATGTTGGAGCAGTTGAGACGCTATTGCCGGGTCGTTGTGCGAGGTTAGAAGAGCTGTGTCGTCCGCGAAGGTGGCCGTTGTCGTGGTGTCCGTTGTCGGAATGTCGGCTGTGTATATAAGATATAAAACTGGGCCAAGTACGCTGCCTTGTGGGACGCCGGATTTTATGTCGTGGAGCGTGGTGGCTTCATCTTCGTATTTGACGTAGAATGTTCTGCTGGTCAGGTATGATTTGAATATGGAAAAGTAGTTTGTGGGCAGTTGTTTTCCGATTTTATATAGCAATCCCGGATGCCACACTTTGTCAAAAGCCTGAGTTACGTCCAGGAATGCTGCCGAACAATATTTTCTGTCTTCTAAGTCCTTGTGTATTCTGTTGAAGATCCTGTGTATTTGTTCCACAGTCGCATGTTGTTGACGAAATCCAAATTGATGATTGGGTATTAGATTGTTTTCCTCGATCAATGGCTTGAGTCTCTTCAGTAGTAGTTTTTCAAAAAGTTTGGAAATTATTGGGAGTAAACTGATGGGTCTGTATGATTTGACGTCATGTATATCCTTGCCGGGCTTGGGGATTAGAATAATCTTAGCCACTTTCCATTGCGGGGGGAAATAGCCCATTTTTAGTACCGCATTGAATGTTTGTACCAAGAACTTAAATCCTTTAGTAGGGAGTTCCTTTACCATTCTTCCCGTAATGAGATCGTAGCCAGACGATTTTTTAATGTCGACCTTTGCTATGACTGAATTGATGCAATGTTTTATCTCAGATGTGAAGTGATGGACCCATGTTTCATCACTTCACATCTGAGATAAAGGAATATAGGGACCCTCGACTGACCCGAGTTGTTTATTGGTCCCGCTATTCGGGAGCATGCCAGTCCGCTCAACAAAAGTGCAAAGTGCAACAAACAGCAAGGTATAAAACCTGAATTTAATAATTAATTTCCATGTCCGCAAGAACACGCTCATTCCCAACATTTAGTGGCCACTTGCGCTCTGAGCGCGAGGGAGAAACTAGCTAGATTTTGTAACATAAAACTAGCTAAAATAGCAGCTCAAATTAGTAAGATAGATAAATATATCATTTTTATGGGCGGGAGGAAGTCTAGACACGTTCGCAACCTCATTTGGTGCGAGCTGTCTATGTAAGTTAGACTCTGAGGGAGTTTCCATGATCGTACAGATTATAGAAGGCTCCGGGTACGCATTTATTTCCGAAAATGCCGCAAAAAACCCTAAAAGAGGACGAATTAGCCATAAGCTCCGTATGTCCAACCGGTCCGCTTTTCGGACCGCTGACATGATGAATGAGCGCCTCGCCATCGAACGCGATACCCGAACATGTCTACAGAACGATTGCGAACTCTCATTACAAAACGAAGTTGTCCGAAGAAGACTGATCGGATGGGTTATTTAAATTTTACAATCGATCGAAAATATTGTCTGTATTTTATTTCGGGCTTATGCCGGCTGAGTCGGCCCAATGTTCACGCGACAACAAAGAAAAAAGCCCCAAGCCCAGTTTTGTCACCCTCTTGTTACGAACCTGTCTTCAGGACATCTGCCAAAGCTTTCAGTGCATAAAAAACTCATGGCCACTGCAAGATGGACAAATAAAGATAATATATTGTTCTTTCTTAAAAACAGGGGTAAGGTATTACGGTTGAACAGTATTGTCGTGAAATCGTAAACATACACTAGAAACTAAGAAATTAAGTAGCCGATTTTAATCAATATCCATGTACTCTTAGTCCTCTCAGAAAATGCTCGGATCTATTCGTCGCGGAACATAGTTTCCAAATTAAACACTTTAAATTGCGAGATATTACCATATCAATCATAATTGTCAAATCTTTTTCTAATAGATTTTTATGGCGCTTGGCGTATTTCGATTTCGGGACGATGCAATCCAAGGATTCGAAGAATTTAGAAAAGTGCATATTTTATATAAAAATAGTATAAGTAATTTAGTTTCTCGTTGGCAAAAGACTATCAAAGTTAATTTTGATTGAATCGAATATGATTTGTAAAATTTATGGCGAACGTTCATGTGGTACGCCCTAATCAAATTGGTAACACTCGACGTGGCGGATTTGTATTGTTGTTTTTCGATTTGTGCCGCGAATGCCTCGCCGATGAATTGATAGGCCGGATGAGAACGAAAGTGTAGATAAAAGTTGAGGACAATGAATAGAGTGGACTTGCATGAGATGGATAGTGAGAAAGCACCGGTGCGCACCGGTTAGAGCCAGTCGTGCCCCACACCCTCTCCGGCGCCTCGCCGGCCTCATGCAACTCAGTTTCCCGACCGGCGTCGTATCGCACACCACACATCCTTCCTTCATAGTGCTTCTCGTGGTTTGCCTTTGTGCCGTTCATTATTTGTCGTTTCGGGGCCCCCAGTATAAATAGCAGATGACCCACTTATCGGAACGCAACTCGACGCTGCGATAATCGCGGCTCCATTCTCGACTTTGCCACCGTTCGTGCGGTGCATCACTAAAATGCGCTCGATCGAGACATTCTACCAAAACGACGTTGTATGTTTACGTTTTCTAAAACAAGCCGTTCTAATTTCAGACCGAATCTGCACGATTCCACTTATCTTCGGTGATTAGAGCTCTTTTATTTTACGGACGAGATTCCGCCTCTTTATTGTGTCGTCTCGGTGTCTAGAGATTTTTATTACGATACGATTTAAATACAATTGCGAAAGCAAAACCTTCATCATAATCATCAACATTTCCAAACTCAAAACTGCATTCGACGCATTCATTGTTGCAAATTTTCAATTAGTTCGCACGCAATCATTCCATGATTATATGCATCATCATAACATCTGTACGGACAATTACATAACTTCAAACGACATTTAAATTTTCATTCTGTTCATTTGGATTCATCGAAAATTTCAGGAAATTACATCGCAAATGTAAATTTCCAACAGCGAACTATGTTCGTGTAAGAGCTTCAGGAATTTCAATCACGTATGAAAGTTCTTTAATCACACATCAAGCGTGATTGCAGCAAAATCGATGAATTCATTTGCGCAATGCGGTATGATGCTTCCATCTTGCTCACTTATTGCTCGTCGTATCTTCATACTACTTCGCCAGTATTGTTTAAATTTTAAACACTATTAACTATATTTTCAACGTACGAACAGAATGCGTCCTTAAAAAGCGAATGAATTGACAACTTAACGTTTTGTTTATGTGCATATTAAATTTATCCTATATTTTTGCTAACACTTCGACCATAATCTCCATATTATATTTCGACATGCTTCAATTCAACGAGCGATTGTCTCTTTTAACCCTTTGACATCGCTTTTGTGGCGACCCGATGCCGAAAAAGCGACGCTCGGTCAGTATAATTTTTCGTGATTATCATTTTTTTCCTTCATATAACGCGGTTATATGGTTCCGCAAAAACATCATGTTATACAAGGTTTGAAACTCATAAAAATTTAGAGTTTGCGTTCCAAAAAAATATCGAAGATATTTTATATAAATATGTATATATAATATAGCATTCATTCATCATCATATGGATTTAGCCTTTAAAAAATCGGTAATAAGCAATCATCTGCTTTTAGCGTACTCATAGAATACATATCGACACAATTTCGAATGGAAAATTTTCTTCAGGCTTGTGAGTGTTAAATTTTCATCTTGATCGATGTATTCTAATATTTTTTCTAATGTTTGGCGGTAAAAATAATATTTCAACATTAGGATGCTTTAACCTTTTAAGCGGGGAATTTCTTTTTTAATAACGCAAAATTTTCATTAGGACGTATATATACGTCCCGCCCACCTGGCGTGAGTTCATATTATTCATTTTTTTAACGATGCTTAAAATTTATGAAAAAAATCAATGAAACATATGTTTTTATTTATTTAGATACGTAAACATATAGAAAAGTCAACAAATACAAAACAATAAACAAAAAAGTACACAAAGAAAATGGAAACAAAGTTTAAAAAAATAAAATATATCCAAATATAAATTCAAAACTCAACTTCTGTGTGACATATTTTAAAATACCAGTATGTAGATTCTTTCCCTTTTTTTGTAATAAACTCGACATTTTCTGGACTGAGCATCAATACGTCTTTTTTGTCCTTCCATTTTAAAAATATAAGTTTGCATTTGAATCTTACCTTATGCTACTAGTCACCGTTTATTAAATACACGTCTACTCCAACACAAAAGCGAAGTTCAACAAATTTGCCAAAACATGTATCGACAACTCATTTACTCATTAAACAAAGAGAAAAATCCCGACTACTTTATATATTTCGAGGACGTATATATTCGTCCTAACCAATTTCGATGCAGTTTAAGTTGGACGTATATATACGTCGCGCCCACTTAACAGGTTAAATCCTGTTGCATTGTTCACAATAATACTTTAAAATTATGTATATTTACCCCCCCCCCCCCTCAAACCGTGTTTTATAAAACGCGTTGTAAAAACCGTATAAGGCCCACCGTTATTTCAATAGCCGGTATAGTTTTTAACACGTATTTTTGTCCCTCTCCCGCTTTTTTCGCAATAACATGCGAAATTTATTCCAATGCCAAAGGGTTAAATTATTCATGCAGGCAGTGTTAAGCTCAATGCAATAAGCTTTCATAGAATACAATATTATTGAAAATTATGGGTATTTCTAATGTTAAAATGTCTTCGGTTGTAATGGCTGTTGGTAATGATAGGCTTTATCAAAATTTTCAGTTGTGTATACATTTTGCTGTTTAGTGATTGATGAATAGATGAATCGATAGGAAAACCCGCGGAAAAAAACTTTCACTCCAGTAATCTGCGATTATAAGTCCGATCAATACCGACCCGTCGAACGTCATAAATACGAAGCAATATTTGCCATGATTTATCGATTATCGTATAAATTTTCAGATAATATTTAGAATGCATTCTGTCTGAAAAATCCAGTCCAATTCGACGACGATAACCTCGCCTTTTAAACGACCAACTTCCATGTGTCCGTATCGGAATGCGTCAGAACTTTATCGCCTCACCTATAACAACACCGATTATCAAATTAAATTATAGACCCTCTAATTGTATTCTTACAGCCGACGAGCACGCTTCTGTGCTCTGTCGGATTTAACTCGTTTCCACCGAATCCGACCGAGAAAAGCGTCACGCCGAACGACGAAAAGACAGGAATCGTCCATATTCACATGTACGATGGTCAAAATCCATATTTTCCACATCCGGTGCTAAATATAGCAAACGGCTTATTTCGCACATACAAAACAATAACCGGTCAGAGCTCATCTAACTAGTTAAAACCGATTATATCCGTAACTCGACGATGGTTGTAATGCGGCTATGTAATGAGATTCTTGATCGTTAATGCCTTTTTAAGTGTGAGCCTTCCAAGACCACGATCTCGGATATTATCTGATTTTCTAAAAGTTCAAAAACCGATTTATTATCTCGGCGTATTGTTGACGACAGTATGTTGTGTTAGATTGTTAGTTTTTTGAACTTACACTCCAAAATTGCGCAAATGATCCTCTCACGATATGATTAGATTATGTACTTGTAGCTAGTTTGTCTTGTCGAATAAACTCATAAACATCTTGAACATTGTAAGTCATTCACTTGTCAGCTTTAAAAAGGGGATACATCCTCATAATTTATGTAAAATATCATATGTGATTCCGTTTTATATCGCAGGACCGATAGTGGTAAATCAATGCTTTATAAACTATATTTATTCTCATTCACCAATTCAGATTTATATTCAATATCATTTGTATATCATCTTCTTACAATTTAAATTTTATGATTTGTCCATTCACCGATAACCGTTGTATTTATTAAGCAGTAAATTTTATGGATGCAATGCAATGTAAAATTAGGTTCAACGTCTACTTTTTTTATTCATTTTTGTATAATTCAAAATTAGATTCAACGCGTATGAAATTTATTATTATATAGCCTATATATATATATATATTTATTTATCAAGTCGTGAATGGAAATATACATTTTTTTGATGTGCGTCAGTCAATTTGCACATCTTTGTATACACGCTTTCATACAAATAAAATACAATTTGTCTATGTGCATAAAAAATTGCTTACCACCGGGTTAAACCCGTTACTGATGATATTTTTCCTAATGTGATTCAAACCCATGAAAAATAAACCAGTATTTTTACTTCCAACATAAGTGACTATACTTTAGAAGATTCATAAATCACATGATGAAGTCAAGGATCATTTATGAAACCAGTTTCGCCCAGATTTGGTTATATTGTTATTATTAGTCACAAGACAGAATTGAACGATTTACTTTATTTAGTAAAGAAATACATTTTTCAACTGAATTGTGCAATAATATCATTCGGTCAATTCATTGCATCATTATGCATTATTTTGTTATTCAGATAAATAAAAATGATCTCAATTATAGATTAAATATGAAATCATTCTGATTATGCCTTTATAGCACGGATAAACCATTTCTAGAAATATCAGTGCAAACTGTTTTGTGAAACATCAAACCAATTACAAATGTTAAATAGATTTGATCGGTTCAAGCTGTTTATACTCATTTGAATTGAATAAATTAACGTTTCGAAAATATTTACTTACACATCTGCATTAAACTAGGACTGCAGAGCGAAACTAAAATTAACTGCTAAAATCGGGTTTGAACATGAATTTATTTTGACAATCTGCTCATAATACAGCGTCGAAAATACTAATTGAGTGTGATTTTTGAATTGCAAATCGTCAGACGCAAAGCGAAGCGCTCGCTAAAAGACTATCCTTGTACAAACCATTTTGGAAATTAATCTTCATTGTTATATTTTTTTATTATTAGAACTTAAGTGATCATTCGGATTAACCAGTTCAGTGTTAGCAGTGATCTAAGTGGTATTATATCAGTGATAATAACTTTAAAGTATTTGAGTTCTATTTGTATTGCTATACATGCCTAAACCGAGGAAGATTATGTGTAATGCTAAACATAAAATAAAACTGCGAGGCCTGTGTGCACGCAATCGTAACACCGAACGTGATCGTATGCAAATGTTATCCGTCCTGATGCGAAGATCTACCTTGGATTCGGAACTTTTTTCAGGGACTAGAGCACTTATAGAAGCTACACGCATGCTGTGTGTATATAATTATTTTGATTTAAATCAATACACTTTGTAAATATATATTAATCGTACAGTACCATAAGAAATACATTAATTGAATATATATTTTATTTTTTTCAGTGGTGGTATTACGGGCCCGCCTCGTCCTTCGACGTCTTCATCAACATCTCCACCACGTATGGACCAAGGAATTCATCATATAGGTAGATTTTAACACACTATTCAATAATTAAACATTGTTTAAATCACAAACATATTAAAATAAAATAAAATTTTCAGCACTGCACACTCCGATGGAAATGAAATTTCCACAAAGATTATCTAGAGCTGATTCACAGTGAGTTATTTAAAAATAACGATATTATTTATGTTTATAATTTATCATTTTAAAAACTTGATGATTTCTTTATTTATAGTGGATCGTCTTTAGATTGTGAAGAAGAAAACATGGGAAGGGCTGTATTACACTGCACACCGGGAAGTCCCACAGAAGGTTTTGAGGTAATCAGTCAATCTTATCGGAATTATACTTCTGTAATTTTTAATTAACAAGTTGTCCATAAGCATTAAGATCTTGCGTCATTGAAGATTTACTTGAGCCTATTGATATATGATCATTTTTAATTGAGATGAATTAAGCTTGATATAAAGATATTTCATTTTACTCGCTATACTGATAATTTTTTGAAATCATATAATAGCTTAATAAGATTTGATTATTTTATGTGTTTTATTGATTTTTATTTTATCTCCATAGATTAACTTTGAATAAAAAATACTTTTTTGAACTTAGTTGAGTATATATGCAATGTACATTTTTAATAACGTAAGCAAAAAAATGTGTTTTTAGGTGGACGCTCTTACTGAAGGTTCTACGCCAGTAGAAACTCGTGCTTGGCTATCCAGTCACAGGTTTATAGGAAACGCTCAAACTTTTGGAAATTTTTCTGGTGCAGATTTGTTAAGGTATAATTAATCAACATTAATAAAATTACAAAGTTTATAAACTGTGTTAAACATCATTATCATCAGCTTAAGTTCAATGTAGATCCAGAACCTTTCCAAATAATTTCAATTTATCTCATTTTGAAAAATTCTCATGTAACTAATAATACAGTGGAATCTCGGGTTATGAGTTTAATTCGTTCCCGAAGGTTATGGAAAAACTCGTTACCTAATATGAGTTTTCGCATAAGAAAAAATGAAAATGCAATTAATTCATTCCGAACCCTCAAATATATTACTATGTAAAGGAGCAAAAAAGGAGAAAAGGCTGTAAGACAGTTGTTGTGTTGGGTGGAAGGAAGATAATTTTTATAAAACTGAAATTTATTTATAAAAAGTGAAAATTTTAGTTTAGAAAATGAGAGAAAGGTTAAAGTGGACGACGATATCCTGCATGCTGAAATTGAATCAAATCCAACATAGACTATATGAGAATTAACAGTCACGCTTGGATACTTCCGGAAAAGTATTCAAATACACTTGAAAAAAATAGGAAAGGCTATAAAACAGGGGGCGTGAATACTGCACGACATTACTGAAAGAGATCAAGGTGGTGCGTACGAGTATGTGTCATGATATAATCGATAAAGAGAAGAAACAACTGTTTTTACACTATCTTGTGACTGAAGATGAAAAGTGGGTGTTGTAATCAAATCAAAGACATAAAAGACAATGGTTTTCAAAGTGGAAGGTAAAGAAAACAACCCCTCAACCAGGTCTAATAGTAAAAATAGCCCTTTTAAATGTATAATGGGACTCCAAAGGGATAATCTACCATAAAGTCCTTTACCGAAAACAATCTAAAGGAACTCAATTGACAAACGATTCCGCATCCACCTTATTCCCTTGACCTTGTTTTTTCCAACTATAATTTATTTAGATCGATGAAACATTGATATTCCTAATGGGACAATCTAATATTATCCTGAACTCTATTTTTGTGGGCAGAAGCATTACCCATAATTAGCATGGCTTTCAGAGGAAGATTATTATCCAGCAGGTATTTTTATGTCTCGGGATCAGGATCAGAGTTTATCCATTCAGTAAACATGCTCTTCATCGATCCATGCCTTGCTGTTTGACCTCCACATAACAGGCAGCCTGTCCTTTCGTACTTTGCACCTCTTGAATGCTAGCGGGTTCTCCGGAGAGTAAACAAGAAAAGGCCTTATCTTCTTTTCGCTACTCGCATTTGCACAAAAGAGTAGTGTCAGACAGTCTTTCATAAGTTACCGAACCGACGAAACTCATTCATGTTCGCTTTGCGACTCTGCAACATGAAAAACTCATAACCAGGAACACTTGTAAGCCGGGGTTCCACTTTATATACATTTTCTAATATTATTCACGTAAACAATATATTAAAAAATTTCATTGATAATCTATAGAACTTTGAATTAAATTTTATCTTAAAATTTACAGACTATCTCGGGATGATTTAATTCAAATATGTGGCTTAGCCGATGGTATACGACTCTACAATGCTTTACACGCAGAGTAAGTATTTTTTTCTATCCAAACATTATTTGTTTGAAAAAATATATACGATATTAATGTTGATTATATTCATTTATTAGACGTGCACCTGCCAGACTAACATTATATCTGAAAAATATGGGGGAACAACAATACAACGCTATGTATTTGAGAAGTTGTCAAGTTTCAGAGTTTAGACGTAAAATTCAATCATTTTTCCAGGTGTGTTTTTCATATAATTATTATGTGAAATTGTGTATTAATTGAATCGGTTGAAAAAATAATCTTTTTTTTATAGGACGGTACGATGGGGTCTTTCAATGAATTGACGGGAATATTTGTTGCGGGTCCGAATGCCATTAAAATACGTTTAACCGATGAAGTAGTTCAAAATTTCAAAAACGATTCTATGTTCCGTCTGGAATTAACAGAAGGGGGTGTCATCCTGAAGCCGGCATAAATATCTATGTCGAAATCTATGAATACAAAAACAAGAAATGTGATTTTTTTTAATAATAATAATAAAACTTATGCTATGAGTGATTTACTTAATCGACATTTGTTTGCTCAAATATTTGAAATCTGCTTGTTATCATTATATTTCCATAAATATGAAGGCCTGTTTGCTTAATTTGAAGGGACTAATATTTTTTTTATATAGTACTAAATATTTTGTTATCATTGAATTTACTTATATATTATTTTTTATTTTATAGTTCACATGTTATTTTACACTTTAAATGATTATCTACAAATTTTAAATATTAAATAAATGTATCTATAAACATAGAGGGTTTAATAGAATTAGTCTTTTGTTACAAGTAACTCATGTTACTAGTGTTATTATTAATCGTTTGAGTACTATGCCAATTTTCGCATATTATTAAAAATGCGAGGCACAAAATGCCAAAACATTACAGGCAGATAACGCTTAAAATATAAAAACTTATGCTAAATAAGTTTTAACGAGCTTTGCCAAGGCTTTAAACCTTGGCTCTTTAGTTATTATGTATTAATATTAAACTTGGATGATCTATCTATATTTTTATAATATTGGTGACCATGATATGTTTTGTATAGTTGGAAATGCCATTTATTTATATACAAGATTTTAATTTTATATGAATGAAATGTTTTTAATGTGGAAATTTCCAAATGAATTACACAATTTCAGTGCAGTTATACTATTAGTTTAAGAATGAAATAAAACAATTTCTTTAGTTGGCTTTCAAAGTCTTCGTGATCAGTTGATTGTTGAAATATTAATATAGTTTATATTTTTTGAAAAATACATTTATTATAATTTATTATTAAACATTCTCAAAGAAATATTTAATTTAGCCCAAAACATGTTTCTTGATATTATCGATTATTTTTTTTAATAAATAAGTTTGTGTAAATATAATAAATTTTGTAACAATGAATGAATGTATAACACTGAATACCTTAGAACTAAAAAGATCGCATTATTTTTTACCTGAATGCTACACAAACCTAACTATGTAAATTTTAAGTTAATCCATACCAAAATGTTACCGCATACCTTTTTATTCTCTATGTATTTTTTTAATGTTTCGTGTCCCCTTTTTCCATTGCTATGGCATATTGCAATAGTTTCAACACGGGGGATCAATTTCTTCATTGAGCTGGAACTCTGATATATTTGATTGTTAAACGTTTATAATGAGTGCGCTGTAATTTAGTTTATAAAGAATATGTATAATTTTTTTTGTGCATTTCAATTTGTTAAATATATTATTAATAATACTGTTTTTAATCAAATTAATTTAATTGTTTCTTTTTTAAATAGGTATATATTGATATTATTAAAATGTTTAAAAGCATGACTGAATTTAAAGTTTTTTATTCAAATGCATGTTCTTTCAAAGAACCGAGTACATGTTTTTTTGATATATATATATATTTACATTTTGAATACCTCTCAATTTTGTGTGATTGATTTGAGACACAAGAATTGTGTTTTTGTTGAATTGGAATTTATGTGCATTTAACCCGTTAATGAGTATGCACTCACATGTCGAGTGTCCAGAGAGAGTGAACTCACTAATCAAAGGGTTAATATGCATACTAGCTTGTATGTTTTAATACTGAAATAATTTTGACTCTATAAGTAATTATATAAAGAAATATATGTTTTGATGTGAATATTGTTATTGGCTCGCATGTAGGAGCCTATTTAGTACTTTTATTGTATTGAAAAATATTTTCTTGAAATATCACACTCCAATTTTTTTGATTAAATTTATTTTTAATAAATTTTACCTAGGAAATTATAATATTCTTCAGAAGGCCAAAGTCTTTCAAATATGTTTTATATATCAAATCAGTTGTTCTAAATGTTGCCATATTTTATTGAATTATAGAGAGAATAAATACATTTAAAAAAATCATTTTTGGTTCTTGTTTATTCATTTTATATTTACGATTAAAATATGCAGTAAATTCGCTAATGAAAGAGTTAAATTCAAACAAAAACATTATTAATTAATTTCATTGATACAACCTTTTCCCATCTATTAATTCCGGAAGAATAAAATTCAACGAGTTTTGATATAAAATATTTTTCGATTCATCATATCACCTCTTCTATATTTATGATTTTTTCCCCCAATAAATGATGCTGCATCGATCCAAATAAATGATAGTCAGAAATAGCAAGATCAGGAGAATAAGGTGGATGTGAAATCGTTAGTCAATTGAGTTCCTTTAGTTTGTTTTCGGCAAAGGACTTTATGGTAGATTATCCTTATGGAGTCCCACTATACATTTAAAAGAGCTATTTTTACTATTAGACCTGGTTGAGGGGTTATTTTCTTTACCTTCCGCTTTGAAAACCATTGTCTTTTATGTCTTTGATTTGATTACAACACCCACTTTTCATCTTCAGTCACAAGATAGTGTAAAAACAGTTGTTTCTTCTCTTTATCGATTAAATCATGACACATACTCATACGCACCACCTTGATCTCATCAGTAATGTCGTGCAGTATTCACGCCCCCTGTTTTATAGCCTTTCCTATTTTTTTCAAGTGTATTTGAATACTTTTCCGGAAGTATCCAAGCGTGACTGTTAATTCTCATATAGTCTATGTTGGATTTGATTCAATTTCAGCACACGGGATATCGTCATCCACTTTAATCTTTCTCTTACTGTTCCTTATTTTAAATTGTTTAAACCATCTCTGGCATTGACAATGGATGGTTGAGATGTAACTGATGGTCAAAAAGTAAGTATGAAAAAACGGCATTCCTAACGGTATTTAATATACATTTGAAAGTCGATCTTCTCAAGTCAGTTTATAGAAAAAAAAATCAGATATTGAAAAAGGTAGTATTTCAGATTAAGAGTGAAATATAAAATCAGGAACGAGAAATCTAAAAATCTCACTCTACAACTTAGAATTTCGATAGAAAATCAACTCAATTCTTATTCTGAGAACTGAACTCTAATTTAAAAATATATTTAACGTATAGTATTAATGAAGTATTGTACACACAGATTTAATTTTAAAATAACAAGCTTGATCAAATATTTCTTTCGGATAGGACTTGAAACCTTGCTGAAATGATGTAAAATTTTTCAGCGAATAATAGTTTGATATTAACAGAAGATAGGAAAAGCAAATACACATGCTTTTAGAGGTGCCCATAAAGAAACTTCTCATAATACACTAGGAAAATACTATAGTAAATAAATTTAATATGAAATTCTCAATGTTTTATTCTTATTTATCTCAAATAATTTTTAATTCTTACCTGTCTTTTGGTCAATCAAACTAGCGAAAAGTCGGAAACGGAAACTCATTTAAATGGGTTTCAATTAAAACAGATAATGCAGTTGTTAGTTAGACTATTTATTTTAAATGAATATCAGATTCATTACTCATATTAACAGTGACTACATACAGACATTTTTAATAATGCAAATATTTCAGAATATAGCAAATTGTAATAAGGAAAATAATCAAATCGCAGAATACTAAATAACTATTGTTAGATCTTATCGGTATAATTGTAGGCCAGAATAACTCTTTGTAATCATGACATTATGAGTACATAGTAAGCTTATTTATTATGCACATATATGTGTATGCAAACACTCGTACGGAAATGAATATAGCTTACATTAATCACAGACAGCTTAGAAATGACTTTAATTTGTAGACTTAACTTCTATATATTTATTTTGATATGTATTTGAAACATAATTTATTATCAATTCTACATCTAGGATCTTTTTAATAATATTCTTTTAAGTTAAGATGTATTTAATTAATTAAAATTATAACATCTTTCCCATATAGGCCTTGAAACAACGTGTTCTCGTGTGTATTTATGCGGGCGTTTGAAACGAGATGTAAAATTGAGGATGCAAATATAATAAAATAAACATAGTTTAAGCTGCAATAAACAGGATGCTTTTCAAACATCTATATAAGATGACGATAACAATTGTATTACTAATTGGTAATATTAGCTCATTTAGGATGAAAATACAGTTTGACTGTTTATTTAACAATTTATTTAAATGAATAACATAATAATTGCAAATTAAAAGACGTCTTTAAAGTACTACAACATCTGCTGCCTTACTTATCTGATGCAGCGCATAAAATATGTGATTAATAAACTGCTATAATTGATCCGCTGCATCGTCACAAATGAAAATTTAACTTAAATCATCCATTTTAAAAAACTAATACAACTTTATTAAAATACAAAATAAATACACTTATACACACATTCATTAGGCATATATGTATGTATTTAATACACTAAATATTAACGATTTTATCTACATTAAATCTAAGAATGCCTCAGCCAGTTTTGATATGTATCGATTACAGTAAAGTCTTAATGTTTTTTTTTTCTTGAAAATATTGTTGAATTTTTTTTTAAACATTACGGTAACATTTATTCTATAATTTTTAATTTACACATATTAGGTATATCTTGAATAAAATTCTGCAATTCAAAATAATAAATTTAATATGCAATGTATAAGTTAGACGGAATATTCAGTAATAGACTCTCATTTTTCAAGAAACATTTCAATGGAACTTTTTTTTTTGAAGAGCACCTCATCAATAAAAATAAATAATCACAAATATTTATTTAAAATATATTTATTGGTAATACATAAAAAAAATGATTAAAAAATGATTTGATTATACATCCTTTGCGTTCCAGATACGTATGCCAGTGTCGAAATATATTGAATGAATCGTTCGAAATTTTTATCAACCATTTAAAATCAAAAAAGGACAACACAATTAATCTGATTTTATTGTACACATGACAGTAAATTAAATTATATTTAAAAAAAACACATTTAGATGATTAAATGACGGCAAAAACGTGGTGAAATCTAGCACAAACAAACATAGAAAAAAATTTCAAACACTTCATTCAAGATGGCGGTGGTTTCCAGCGTTAAAACAATTCGCTTTTGATAGATTATTTAATGCTTGTATGATGTTATACGCTTCTCTCCAGCTGTATGCTGAATGTCGACGTTCTTAATTTGATCGGTAGCAACGGGACCGATGCACACCAGAGGATCCTTGAAATAGGAACATACCTAAAACACAAACATTATTGATTATTCAGATAAAACAAAATATAATTTACATTTACAATAGCAATCCTATTAGAGGAAATGCTTCAATAGGAGGTATGCTAACAATTCAAACCGGAACGGCATACAAATTCAATTGAATGTGGGGGAAAGATGTTCTATATTATTGGTCCGGAGGGACCCATACTAAAGATGAGTTGATGTTGTTTGATAACAAGTTACTAGTCCTTATTTTAACTTATCTTGAAGAAATGCACTAGAGAAATTCCGCTGTATTTAATGGTCTCATTTTGGGTGTTTAAATATTTAGCCTAATGTTTTAAGTGCTAAAAAACATGCCATTAAGCAGAAAATACATTCAATATTTTCTTATTTGATGAGAACAAATTAAAAATATTTCAATGAACAATAAAGCGTGTTTGGTCGAAAATAAATTTTATCAATAATTTGGAGCAACGAGTGGCTATAACTTTTTTACTTTTGCCCGGATCATAATTTGCGCCACGATAACCATCGATGGCCGCTTTCTGTACAATTTTTTTAAGGACAAGATTTGAAATTACTGCACAAACATACTGTAAGATGCTGTTAAAAAACATAAACATTAATAATAAATCGCATATTTAAATATTCAAATAAGAAATCATCGCAAAAAGCTTGTCATAATCAAAATTTTTTTGGGGATAAATGTTTCACCTTAATTTAAAAAAATATTTTGACCCAAATGGACGACCTCAGTGGAGCGAAAAGGAGTGCAATTTGAAATAGCAATGGTACTGAAACATCTAATGACCATGGTAATGGATGGACTTGATTGGACATGATTTGATTAGCAATAGCCGTACTTTGTTTGCCTTTTAAGCTCCTTCTCGAAAATTAATATACAGGTACACACAGACGACTTTTTTTGTGTGATTTTGAAGTTATGCTGTTTTCATAAAGAGTAAGTATCGAAATATTTTGGATAAAATAGGAAATAAAATATCAAGACTAACCGAAATTTAGAGGAAAAAAAATTGGGACTATGTTAATCAAATTGCATCTGCTATCGCTGAATCAAGACCACGCCCTTTATTCTGGTTTAGATTTTTGAAAAAATTGATTTAGTTTTTTTGCATTTTTCCAATGTTTTGCCTTTCAAAAATATATTCTCCAAAGGAATTCTCCAAAAAAAAATTTTTTTTTACTTTTCAAAAAAATTAAACTATGACAAAATAAGGCCAAAAAATGAGTTGACTGATTTGTGATTTATTTGTTTTTTAAGGTAGGAACTATAGTGACATCTTTACTAATTATATATGGGTATGGTATGGGTATACAAATTTTTTTTTTACTTATTGATTTCCCGTTTTTTTATGCGATTTTGGATATATTTTATATATTTGTTTCAAAGTTATGCGGTTTTTAAAATTCATGAAACGCATCTTTATTTTTTCTATGCAAGTCATAGCTTTTTTTGTGCGACTTTTTTTGTTCGGCGGAACATATCTATCGCACAAAAAAGGTTTAAGTGTACACTTAGTACACATTTCGGAGAATCGAAGCGTAAAACCCGACAATAATGAGAATAAACAAAACAGAACAAATAATAATATGAAAACAGCGTTTAAAGGGTTCTTAGCGTGCATAACTTTAAAATATATTTATTATGAATTACTTTTCTTGGCTGTTGACGATGACGACGCTGAAGTTGACAGCAGAGACCACGGGAAATATCACATTCGCCTGATACATGGCATTCTTCGGCATATTGTTTGCTTGTGGACATGGGTGGTCGGCAAACTCTTCCCTCACCTATTTTCGTTGATATAAAATAATATTTGAGACAAGGATAGCTCAGCTTTAAGGACTTAAAATTAATGATTGTATTCACGTACCTGGAGATGTATCCTCGCACAAGAGTCCAGATTCGCAGTCGTTATCTCGTCGGCAGAGTTCTCCAACTTTCCTTCCGAAGGCGAAGAGGCAGGATCCAATCACTGAAAACGACACATAATATGTTAAAATCGATTTTTTTTTCATCAGTCTGAAATCCTTGCAAAGTTCATTTTAATTCCAGGAACCTCTAAATGTCAAGGCTCTCCGGGCTACTTATTGTTAGCCCATGAATGTTTAAGCAGATCCGAATGCTACTTGTGATACACGCGATTTTATAATTTGAAGCGGAAAACACGATCGTGTACGTTTCAGTCAAAACATATACGCTCATGTTTATTTTAACAATAACATTTAAGAATAGGTCAAGCGTTTTTCAGCTGAAAAACGAGACGCTATTATTATGTACCGGGTGAGTGACAAGCCAATTTTCAAGGGTATTTATACAACATCAAAGGATTTTCTTTGAAAAAAGAAATTAATTTACCCCAAGCACGCAGGCGTTCTATTCATTTAATTTTGACATTAAAGAGTCCTTCGCGTCTGTAATTTCATTTTAAAAAGGTTTCACTGAAAGTACTCCATACCGCAATATGATATTCGTTCTAAAATAAAATCAAAACTAATTTAATCCACTATACATAACGATCATTTGGGTTTAGCAAGCAAATTTTATACAGGGTATACATTGAGCTTTGGGCTCCATCTATTTGAGAGGACGATAAAATTATAGTTATTTATTTATTTAGTCATGAAACTAGCTAAGTCCATTATAGAAAGTTTATGCTCCTTAATAATATCTTTAAAAAGAGTGTTTAAAGCATCCAAAATGATTAATGATCTTGACCAAAAAATGTTATGTAACCCACCGCATCGGGAAGAGTCTAAAATTTGGACAATGGCTTACACACTCGCAATAAATCATCTTAGAATTATCACAAACATATTAAAATCCATGGTTTTGTTTAATATAAAATAATTTAAACTCAATGGTATGTCGAACAAAATGTGTTTTTGGGCACCATATGAATTATCCATGCGATGAATGTACGCAGCTTGTTATTATCAAGGCAAAAAACACATCAGATTAGGTTTGTGGCCTAGATTTATGATACATTTATATTTTAAAAAAAGTGCGTGCTTAGAAAATATACACCCATTGAAGCCATCAAACCCGAATTTACCCTGATAAAGACTATTTGGGTGGAATGTGTAAAGAATCAATCATTCAGAATTGATACGACCAAATGAAACGATCTTGATAGAGTGGCTTAATCAGAAAGTCAAATAAAAACACCCAAATATCCAGGAAATAAATCGGGAAATTCTATCACATCATTAGTTATTGCCCGACAAAGCAACTTAAGATTTTCATGTGGTCAAATTTATTAAATTGAAGGAAAGTATATTTTAGATTAACGTGTTTATAATCCAGATTCAATTTGATTATATATTCAATGTTATCAATTTGTAATTTTGAACACGATTGATAGTACAGGGTTTAATATTAAACTTATCAATCATACTGAGATATTGGTAATATAATTAAAATAATCAATTATATTATGTACTACCATTTTATTCATAGATTCGCTTTGACGAAAAATGTCTATTATCAAAGGTTTGAAAGTTACAATAAATATAGTTGGTAACATTTCGTCTGGTTGGTCTTATACATTATTTTTGTGGACTTATTTTAACTGGAAAAAAATCATGCTTCTCTATAAAAAAGTATTAATTGGTATAACTGTGGTTTGATGATCTGAAGTAGAAATCTGAACCATAGGAATGATTTTATGGTGTCATGTTTGGTATTGAAAGTAGGCAATCTTCATATGATATAAGTATGCACATAATTACCCTCATTATGCTATACTGTTTATACAATAACATCAATTAGTTTATTCCTTTGGAGAATTTACTAATATATTTCATATTGTCGCTTTTATGCTTTTATTATGGTAATTCTTATGATAAGTGATCACGTAAAGTACAGCAAATATCAAGCCACATACTTTAATAAATGAATCAAATTGATTAATCATAATTACTGAGCAATTTTTAAAATGTATATTCTTGACGTATTTAATACTGACAACCCTTATACACATTTAGCATTCAAATAAATTAAAAAATATTCCTGCCAGTTTCCAATATGAAAGGCTTAAAAATTTGGCTATATTCTTGTCTTGTTTCTGTGCTTTAAAATTGATTTTTGTTTTAAATTAGTCACCCTAAATTAAAACATCATCCCCAAAATCTATGTTATTTTAAAATTTGAATAAAAATCAATAAATTTGAATTACTGAGTATCATCATGCTTGTTTGTTCTGTTGTGTTTGAATCGATCTTGATAAGACTCATTATTCCTGAGTGACCAACGCGCCTATATACCAATTAGCTTGATTAAAAATACATAAATAAACCTCAAAAAGTACCATTCAATCATAAACAACGTGAAAATGCGTAATAAAGTATTAAATAAAAACCAAATTAATGACTGACGCCCTCAAAATGAATAGCTCCGTGCAAAATTTTCGTTCATAGGAGCAAATTTAGTCAGCTGCTAAATAATTATTTAACAACATTACACTTTAATTCGAAGCTCTTGATATTTTTAAATTAGTCACAATCAGGCTCAGATCTTAATATATTCCTTTTGATCATTTTTTGCTCCAGAAATTTTCACATTTTTCGACACACACATTCGCTAAAAAAAGGGAATATGAAATTCCGCACTTCTAAAATTCGCAATCCAAGAAGAATTCTTAATATGCGGAAATTAAAAACGTTGTCAAAATCGTGCTCTCGAAATTATTAAATCAAGAAATACGCAATATTATTATTTCCGCTCCAAAGAATTACGACGAGTGGGTGTTGTGTGAACCTCTGTGAATTCACTTAAAAACTTCATATACAAGTCTAACGAATATGACTTCATGAAAAGCTCTCAAAATTCTAAGACTGGAAAAGCCACTTGAGCACGTTGGGTTTGCTTGAAAATGTAGGTTACGGGTGGTTTAAGGTGTTAAAATTTGATGTATTTTTATGAACAATAATATGTCAAATACAGTGTATTCTCGATTATCCGGGTGCGGATTATATGATTTGCGGATTGTCTGAAAAATATTAATTATTTATTTTTGATATTCGGATAATAAAGCCATTTCTGAATAGTACTTAAGTGTTATATTATATATAGGGCTCAAGTTGAAGAGGATGACCACGTATTTGCGAGCGAATTTCAGTGATTCAGAAAGAGCACTTTTATACGTTATATTATACGAACTACTACTACTATTTACTATGTGAAAATTGTGGAAAACGATCCCTTATTTTTTTGATTCATAGTCAATATCCTATAACACATCACTCAATAAATTTGTAGGATTTTTTGCACTTTCTTCTTCTTTATTTGGGGTGGTTTTCGCAATTCCTTCAAAAAAAAATCTACGAATTTATTAAGTGATATATTATAATATATATAGCTATATAAAAAATCCCATCCAAATGTAGACCCAAAGATTTGTGGGATTTAACAATAGTTCTTTGGAAATTTCCACCTTTTTTGATTAATAATACATATTTAGTATTCCGATTACAGCCATTAGTGTCTGGTCACCCTATTTCGTGCAGACTCGTCATTAAGTGATTAGTCGGCACAACAGAGAGAGTTCGTCGAGCCTTGAACCATTGTACGAAAAATGAAAAACGATCGACATATTTACATTTACTACGTCGTTCTTCGAGTTCATTGTGCATATTCGAGAAACGCCCTCTTCAAATATTGTACTTCACTTTGGTCATATACTGAGCGACGACATCGTTTCATGGAGTTATTTGCTCGCAAAGACGACGAATTGGAGATAATAAATCACTCTTTGGAATTTTGAATGTTTGCAGATATGCCGTTCAAAAGTATTGATTATGAATTAGGATGTAAAATGCTAAATGAAAGTTTCGGAAGATTCCTCCTAAGCGATGGTTAATCTAAGTACTTACGCGATAAACATTTTTGAGAGTAGATTAAAAGTTCTCTCTTGAAAGTAATTGGGCTTAAATGAAGTTCAACGAAGAAAAATTATGATCAAAGTTTTGTCGTTAATCGGTTGATTTGTGTAAACGAGGCTTAAGCTCGTTATAGTTCCGGATGAAAAACATATTTAAAAAGTATGATATAAAGTAAGCCATTGTGTCCTTTCATATAAAAAATATTGCCTGTGGTGATCCTTTAATTTCTTGTTAGGCCTTGTTTTGTACCTATTTGTATTGTAGTAACGCCTACCTTTTTGATATATATTTTTATGTTTTTATGAGTCGTATAAAATTATTATATAGATAAATTCATTAAGTTACACATATCAAGGCATTAAAAAACGTCGAAGAGTTTGACATTATTTGCCAAGGATTTGTACAGATCTATTTATCAAATAAATTGCTATAAATTTTTCATATTTTTTTACCTATACATATTTAATTCCTTGCTAGAACTTAATCAATTATAGATTTAATCATTCACCAACAATATGAAAAAACTTAGATCGACTACTGTAGAGCTATTGAAGTTCGATAGTTTATGCCTATAAACTTGATAATTACGATTTGATATGGGTGAATGTTTTCAGAAACATATACCAACTGTCCTATATTGGCCGAAATTATCCCGGAATTGAATTTGCTGTCTACGATCAGAGTTTAACGTCGAACTGTCTCAGAAATTCAGAGAAAACTATCGACACATATAACATATACTCCAAAATAGTTCTTTCTATTGCAAATTTCACAGTGAAAAATATTATAGAATTATATACCTGTACACTAGGGTGGTTCTTATTTGGATCAAAAATGTTTTTTTTCGAATATTTGACGACATGTCAAAATCGTTTTTCATGTCAAAAAAAAAAGTTTTAAGATTTTCGTGTAAATAAATGATTTTTTTGGAGTAAAAATGATCAAGAAAATGGTAAAAAATATAAAAGTTTAACTAAAAATCCTACTAAATTTTTAATGTTATACTTTTTTAAATTTTTTATAGCTTAATTGACTGCCTATACGTATTAAAAATCAAAAAATATTTATATTTTCGGTTTCAGTTCAACAGAAAACCTTCGACAAGTGGCGAGCCGTTTGATATCACGCCTAATGGAATACCTTATAACTCCGCCATTCTGTTTTTGTTTTTAAAAAAATAAAATAAATTGGCACTTTAAGGTTGTAGTTAAATAATGTCAACAATCTAATATGATACGATTATTTTATCATTATTAAAAAAATCACGAAAAACAACTCATTTTCTTGAAGTTGTTTTTGAGCAAAAGAAGTCCTATCTGTTTTTTTATGCTTTTTTTAGGACGTGACATCATGAATTGTTGTTTTATAATCATTTTAATCAATTCTGTTCCAGTTCTTCTGAAACTTTTTAAACGATTGAATATGAGGAGCACTAGACGAATTGAGCGATTAACTCACTACAGCTTCTAACATAATTTCCATTATATGATGGCGAAAAGCTAAGCAAAGCTTATCCCTTTCCATTTTCTACTCCAGAAGAACACAACGTAATACAACACATATAAATTTTAATAGCCGTGCTATTTTAAACTCGGCAAAAAGAGGATCGGATGTGTATATTTCAGTTTTAGGCAATATGTCCCGGAATTATCTCAGAAAAAGTTGACAGTCCTAATTGAAACCCATGTTATTTCAGTTGAAATAAATATGATATATTTATTAATGTTAAGACTGGTGAAATTACAAGGATGTCTGTTTTTTTTTCTACATTTTGCCTCAATTATATTGAGTCCTCAGGGCAATACATTGTTAAGTGGCAATGTATCCTTGTCGACTGGTCTGTTTAATAAATGAAAATTACCGTCCTATTAGGTCTTGTTTTAGATATTTACAATTAAATGAAACATAGTCCTTAATACAAGGCCCTTTGTAAAAATAGTCGTGGTGCAGAGGCCGCAGCTTTCGTTAATTAGCAGAGGTCAAAGGCGACGTGCGACCCTCACAACAACGTCATGTATGACGTGTATCATGTCATTCAAATACGGCCCTAATCAAATAAAAAAGCCTTTTTGTACGTCGTTCGTAGTAAATTTACGTGTTGTGCATAACTCCATAAATAATGAAACCGACAAACAACAATTCACGAACATGCCACCGCATTTGTATTTCTTCGCAAGTTCCATTCTTAATTAATACAAAATTACATTACAGTGGATGGGATTATGTTAAATGATATTTAAAAAATATATATATAACGTGTGCACAATTGTGTTAAGCGACGTTATGCGAAGCGCGTGTTAGTAATATTATAATTGCGCGCTGTTATTTATTGTCATCGTTTTGCTGAAATGACGGCCGCAATTTGCGATATAATTAGAGAAGCGAACATTTGGATTACTCACCGACATTAGGAAACTTATTATCTTGGCAAATTTTCGTACATTGCTGGACACAATCAGTATCTAAAATAAATATGCATATCAAAATAAAAGACATCTCGACCCAATTTTAAGCCGCACATAACAAAGAGACTTTAGAAATTTCCTCCGAGATGGAAAACATTATTTTTTAAGATCGCTCTTTATGAAATTTTACGACTGGATTTCAAAGCATTATATGTAAAATTGCCACGCAGAACGTTGCATATTTAAGGCGAAAAATGTTTTTATCTCCTCCAAAAAAGAAAAGCTGGAATTTTAAATAGCCCAGCAACAGGTCTTTATAATCCAAGGATTAACATAAAAATATGGGACATATTTATGAACCACTTGAATGTCAAATATATAGTCAAAAAATATGATTCAATACCTTCCACATTTTGACAATGCACACGCACAACAAAATTCGCCCCCAATATAACCAAGAAAATCAAATTTAATGCCATTTTATCGATGATGCAAATTCTGAATTTAAACGGCGTCTTTCAACGATGTATGAAATCTGAATGTTGAATGTTATTCTTGATGTAGAAATAGAGCAAGAGTAGAACATTATGTGGTTACGCATATGATTTTATCTATTACTATACAAGATGGCAAAAAATAAACTGATCCTATCAAATAAGCCATTATATGATGTTTAAATAAAAATGATATAAATCACATTTAAAACTTATTAAGATTAGTTTTCTTTAAAAAATTGCTTTAAAAAATATCTAAAGCTTGAAGACCTGGCTCAATTTCTTGGCCAAGAGATAAAACAGCAGCTCTTACCTCTTTTATAAAGATTTGTCCAAGGATGAATTATTTCAAAGATACTTGGATGGCCATACCCAAAATGCTAATGAATGTTTTAACTCGACGGTTTGGCAATTGGCTCAAAACACTTGCATTCTGGTGTAAAAATCATTGAAATATCAACGCAAATCGCTGCTGGGATATTTAATAACGACTATAGCATTATTTTGAAAATGATAAATGCATTAAATATAATTATCGGCGCCTACTGTAAAGTCTCTGCTGAAAACACTGATGATGTGCGAGTAGCGAGGCAAAACCGTAAGAGTCTTTCTGCGACAAAAGCAGCTCGCATAGCCCGAAAACAGCAGTTATTCGAAGATAATCAACTTTTTAAGATGGCTGAAGATCTATTTTATGCGCTTGGAATCATTGATTGATCGGTAAGTCACTAAAATTGATAGTTTTATTGTATTGAAACTTTAAACGAGATTATCTCGAAACTGCATTTTCAAAATGTTCACCAGTTGTAGTCTTAAAAGTTGTTGATCGATTTGGTTGAAATTTTGGGATTTTTCTCACTATAATATTATCTAGTCAACAAAGCTAACGTTTTAAGATTTTCGCGTAAATAAATGATTTTTTTGCGGTAAAAATGATCAAGAAAATCGTAAAAAATATGAAAGTTTAACTAAAAAGCCTACTAAATTTTTAATTTTATACTTTTTAATTTTTTTTATACCTACTTAGTTGACTGCCTAAACATATTGAAAATCAAAAAATATTTCTGATTTTGGTTTCAGTTGAACAGGACACCTTCGACAAGTGGCGAGCCGTTTGATATCATGAGAAAAGGCGCCTAATGGAATACATTATAACTCCGCCATTTTCATTTTAGTTTTTTTTTTTTAATAATAAATTAGCACTTAAAAGTTGTAATAAAATACTGTCAAAAATTTAAAATGATACGATTGTTTTATCATTATTTTAAAAAATCATGAAAAACGACTCATTTTCGAGCATCTAAAGGGATTGCCCCCCTAAAGGTAAAGTTAAAATTGTTCATTATTTAAGCTGTTGTTTTTTTGACTTAACATTGTCGTAAACTATCTGTTTTTCACTTTCTGTTACAAAAACTATCAATCAAAACTATTCATTTGCAAATGCCAATTCTATTAATTATAATTTATATATAAATATTTATGTTTTTAATTATGTTAAAACGTTGTAGTTATTTTGTGCCACTTTGTATCTTTTATATTTATAATAACATCCTGTTTACATTATTCATTCACGTTATCAGATATTTATAAATAGTTTAATATAACTTTACTGTAGTTCTAGTGTCAATTATTGACTTATGATCATGTTGATTCACTACTAATTATTAGTCTATTCATAAATATATTTGAATATATGAACTCAAACACTAATATATGATCGAAAGTAAAGCGCCTCATCAAGTAAACACTTGCGTGTTATAAAGAAATTTATGACGAAAGAAGCAATAAACTGTCCAAACTAAATTGGGTACGCTCTAAATAAAGATGGATATCAGTAGCACAGATGATGATGATGATAATATTAATGTATATTTATAGTGAACAGTCATAAGAATAAAATCCATGTACGTATCATCTGGTAACGTATCCGCAATTCATTAACGTCTGATTTCATAATATACATTGAACAAATTATGAAAACTTCATTTAAATACTGTAATTAGTTCAAAATTAGATTGAGCTTCAATAAACACATTTGAATTTATTCGTTTTTGTAAATAATGTGCTTTTAAAAGGTAGGCGTAGCTTGTTTCTAGACATTGAAAAAGCATTCAATTACGTAGGACACGATGAACTATTTACAATTTTAGTTGTTTTTTTTCGTTAAAACGTGATGAAATATTAATCACTATTAGTGAATGATGTCAAAATGTATTTTTTTAATATATTTAACTCGATTCAATTACAATTACAATCAATACAATTTTGATATATTATAAATATATATCTAAATGTTTTATACTTATTTTAATCCCCTTGGATGCATTTTTTAGGTGCTTCGCCTGTGGTTTAATTGAACTTGTCTGAATACATAAAAGAACGAATAAAATCCGAATGGAATCTTCAGGGATGAAATTCGAATCCAATCTATCAACGTCTACGCCTCATCTGACATTCATTTTCGAGCTTTACTTACGAATTTCAAATTCTACTGTCTATTTCGCAGAATTGATAGTCATTTTTCGTGGAATATGTTTATACTAACCTCCATCAACATCGACGCAGACAGATCCTGGACAGCAGTGTTCGTTTGCTGTACATCTCTTTCCGTAGCAAGGCTCCTCGACCTCCTGTTCCGATCCTTGTACGTCGTCTCCGACGCTATAACCATCAATTCCGTTCATATGCTGCGAAAGAAGAATAACAATATCGTGAATGATAACACAAATATTTGAGCCGAATGTTTTTTTTTCCTCGTCACACCCAAAAGCTCTATCATCGTTCCACGTCAATCCACCCAGGGTGACCTTTGAACGTTCTTTTAAGGATAAAAATCCAATCAGCTATAAATATCCCCCAATGGCGTCGGGATGGCGCAATCCAACCCAATTATTCTCACATTCGAAAAAAAATGATGAATGGCTTTCGAGTGTAAAACCGGGTGAAAATAATCAAGGAACTTTTCACATTACAAAGTTGCGAGGCGAAAGCTCAAAAGCTCGTTGCTCCAAATCTGCATTGCTTTTATTTGTTTAATTTAAAAGTTAACAATTTTTTATAACGGCCTCCTTTTAATAAGGCGTATCGAACTTAAATAGACTTTTCTTGTTTCTCGAAAATATACTATCCCCGTCTGCGAATATTTCTCGTTAAGAACTCTAAACTTAATTTATTCGCAGACAAATTTCAACCTCAAGTTTCAACTGTATTTTTATATATATTGATGTTTTTGCTATTTATTCGTATGTAATAATATTACAATTCAAAACAAACTTAACATATGGTTATAGAATACTTAAACCTCGAAAAAGAAATTGCACAAAAAAAGCTATGACTTACATAGAAAAAGTGAAGATGTGTTCCGTGGGTTTTAAAAACCGCATAACTTTGAATCAGCTATATAAAATATAATATATCCAAAATCGCATAAAAAAAGTTAATAAAATTTTTTTTTTTAAATAGTCTTTTATTCCTACCAGTTTTTAAAATCTTAATTAAAACTTGAAATATCATGGCAACCGATGAAAAAGTTGACAACGCAACGAAAAAGAGGTTAAAAGAGAAAAACGCGTTAAAAGATTTCGTTGTGGTAGGACCGACCAAGTTGCCGCGTCACTAAAATGGTTATAACTCTGTAAGTAGTTAGAATTTTGGAAATTCCTTTAGATAATGTATTTTTGAAAGTCGAAGCATTGGAAAAATAAAAAGAAACGAAATCATTTTTTTCAAAAATCTAAACCAGAATAAAAGGCGTGATCGTAATTTAGCGATAGCAGATGCAATTAACATAGTCCCAATTTTTTTTTCCAAATTTCGGTTAGAGTTGATGATTTATTTCCTATTTTATCCAAAATATCTCGATACGAACTCATTATGAAATAAAAAATATCCTTTAAAAAAACCGCATAACTTCGAAATCGCACAAAAAAAAAGTCGCACGAAAAGAAGTTTGAAGTAACGGACAAATTTTTTTTTTCATGGCGACCATATTTTATGTAAAATTTTTGCGATCATTTATAATGAAGTTAAAGTCTTTCATTTCAAGCAATTAAACCTAAATGGTTTTCGATTTTTTTTGTCCACAATTAAAACATTTTGAATCATGCTATGAAAAACATGCTTAAAAACAGAAAAATATGATTAATTTGCATTGATATTTTTGTGTTCGTTATAACCGAGATTGCCTGATTATTTATTTATTTATGTAATTACAGATACACAATTGTGGTAATCCACAGTAAATCGATCATGAAAAATAATGATAAGGGAAAAAAAGGAAAAAACCTCTATTCATATAAAAATGTATATCTTTAACAAGCATTAAACCGTTTATAGTTTGGTCTTAAAACCTGACCAGAGAAAGCGTTTATTAAATCCAAGAATATTATATTTAACGCCGAAGCATTTATTAAAAGAAAGAATCTTATATGTCCACCATAAGAGGCTGAATGGCGAAGGTTCACCAAAAATAATCCTCGATTTATCCCGCTAAGAAAAAGGATTTGGTGAGCTTTCGAACGAAAGTATAAGAGCATTTATCAATTGTTCTGAAGTCTTGGAGCATGAAGACGAAGAGAAACGAGTGATAAATAATCTTTATGTCACAAGTCGTGCGGATAAAGCGAGTTCCTCTGGGCAATCAAACTTAGGAATGAAAAATTCACATTTATCATTATTTCGCATACTTTTATGTGAATGATTTTATTTCATATTTAAAGCATGTTTTAAGACATCTGAATTTTCATATTACAAAGTTAAATTTTGAAACTGGCAGCTTTAATAAAATAGAGAATCAATTGAGGATGAGTCTTATATTGAACTCTCCGTGGAAGCGACTCTATCAAAGGTCAGATTATCAATCATCAATGTAAGTTCCAATTATTAACTACCACAAAATGAATACAGAGCTCCTTCAGATGATTTTTTGATTCGGTATTTTGAAAAAATATCAAATGGGGGCGCTTTTTAAACGTCAAAGTTGATGTGAAAGGAGCGACAATAAACAGAAGATTGTTATTTGCCAAACAGAAGATATTTTCCATAGGGACTAAGTCGATGGAGAAAAAATATAAAAGTCTAAATTGCAAAAGATTATTCTCAAAGTGGAGCGATATTGTTCAAAGAAAAAAAAATCAGAACTTTTACATGTACATAATAAATTTTACACAAAGCATTATATTATAAGTCTGCACATTATAAACGCCCACGTTGGCTTTTATCGTCTGAATTGTTTTATGTCTTCTATTTATAAAGAAAGTATCCCGTTGCGTGGTATTCGAACGATTTCCTTAAAGTATTTTTGAGGTACGACATTCAATATGGGAGAGAAAATATATTCGAGACCTACGCAAAGTTTACGATGCTTAAATTCGCTTTTTTTTCATTTCGACTAGCCGTATTTTTATATTCAAGTGCCGAAACCGATATTGGTCCCTGGAGTGTTGGATTTGGGAAAAATTTCCCCGACGTCCTCGGGACTCTTGACATTATTGGGACCGTCACGAACGCTTCAAGGAACAATTTCTATCAGAACAATTCCAGTCGATTTTTATAAAGGCGCTCTTGGGAAATTGTAGCGACGATCTTTAAGACTCGACTAAGAATTCTAGATGTGTAGCGATACAAAGACGAGAAATAATATTAAAAGATGTAAATGTACAACGTATTATGAAAAATTAAATTATATTTTTGTACTTGACTGAAGTAAAGCGCTTATAATATAAGCCAAAAGCTTATGACCTATGTAAGTCTTATGCTTTCTTACGGTCACTCACTGTTTAAAATTATTGTAAAAATGCTTAAACAACATATAAATTTCACATGCGATGATATCAAAAATAATTTGTTTTTAATAACCATGTAACAACGCCCTTTCATTAACAATAGAACTACGAGCGAATCATTGATTATGGTTGCATGTATGCCAACGTGATTTCAATTATGTTGTGGGATGTAATTGGAATAATCGACTCCACTTACTTCTTTCTTTTTAATGTCGCATATCCATTGCTGTAAGTAAGCAATCTCCACAGGAAGCCTTTCTATGGAAAGAATCTTTCAAATGGTGGTTTTCCATTAGCTTTCCACATAAGGTTAAGATAGGATAGACTTGGCCTTCATTCTCTTACATAATACATTAAAATAATCATCGTTCCAAATATATTCAGCAAGCAATTATATATATAATGATCCCATTAAATCTATTCGTAAATCGAAGCAAATATTTTATTGAGTCGTCTTTTCCACTTTGATCGTTATTTACGACGCCCGTAATATTTTTATTCACACAATCGAACGACACGTATATTTCCCCCATGAATTTTGGAATATGAAAAGAGATAAGACCTCCTAGGGTTCGACAAATAGCGATAGAAAAAACGATTGGTTTCTAATTCGGGATTTATTTTTGAACTTGACTTTTCCTCTTTCGAAGCATCGTTTATCGGAAATCACCGGGTATTGAAGGGGCGGAAGTCCCACCCGAACGATTTGCGGTTAAGCCCCGGAAACGATGTTCCCTTGGCGATGAGAAATAAATAAAGTTACAGGAAGAGATGGGAGCAAAATGAGCGACGTGATAAAAATTCTGAAAAATAATAACATCTATTAATTCGTCCGTATTGCGTCACAATTTTATATTTAGATCACTGAATTTCGCTTAATTTAAATTTCAGCCTGATAAATATTCATGAATTCGAAAATTACAGAAGTTGAGTGACTTACAATTTTAGGGGAGGTTTTTTTTTATCCCGTGTTGCAAAATAATTGCGAATGTTAATTTAATGGATGTTGTTTAACACGCAACACGCTCGAAAGATTTATTACCTTACAGAATTTTTTAAGCCCCCCAAAAATACTCAACTATTCGAATTAAAATTTATCGGGATAGATTTTAGCATAAATTTATTAAATTCCTTAGTCAGTAAAGTTATCGCATCGTCGCTCGAATTCATGAGATGTCTCTTAAAACATCCTAAAATAATACCCGAGCAAAGTTTTAGGCGCTCAACTTGGACCAAATTGCTTAAAAATTAATGCCGAAATCTAAAAGTTTTCCCCAGCGTGAATTGTCTCGCTTAAAAGGGTAATAATTTACAGTTTTCAAAGATACGATCGTTTAAATATTGAAGCTGTAATATCAAGCCAAGATTATATATAATTTTGATGTCTCCTCTTATAAGTTTCTGCTCAATAGCGAAGATTTTATATGAGATATGAGCAAAAGTACTTTAATAATGATTGAAAATCAGTCATTCATAGATGGCCCTGTTCCACTTTATTGTGTCAAAATCACGAAATCAGGCTAAATCTGGATTGAGATGATCAATTTGGGAAATTAATGCTTCTCAAATATATTGATATGATCTTTCTATGCATTATGTTGAATTACCAACTCTAAATTTCAATAATTTCAAGGAGTCTAAAATTCCAATCAGAGCGTAAAAACCTTCGTTTAAAAAGAATAAAATTATTAGGCTTTGGTGAAAGGAACTCCAACAAAAATTTAAAACAGCGAGCGGGCCTAAAAATGCGAGAACCTGCTTAGGTCATTGATACTACAATTTTTGTTAGCAGAAAATGGAAATTAATACATTATCGAAACGCAATAAAAAAATACCTGTAAATAGTCCCGCAATCAAGCATTCCGACTCAATCGTCATGGGTTCAAATCTACAAGAGGTGTGACTGTCGACCACATTTTAAAAATATTAATTCGCTATGAAATATCATGTCAAAATGGTTGGTAATGTTCCCACAAAAAGAAATGCTAAGTCACCTCAAAAAAAGGTCTTGTAAAGAACGCTAGAGCATTTTAAAGGCCAAAGATTTGATTGAAAAACGTCAAATTGCTAATTCATCAGTTGAATTAAAGACGCTTAATCAAACAATAAACTTCTTTTAAAAAAATATTGGAAATCGATAAAACTATGGTGTTTTAACTAAGTAACACTTGATTTGGCGGATAATGTTTATCATTGCTAATGAACAATGGTAAATATTATTTTGCATTAATCATGAAGAAAATCGTCGTAAAATATCATCCTGGATAAAATATGTTTGATTGACATTATTTTCCATCATTAATCAATGCAATTTAATCGACAGCGACTTGAAAAGTTATTTTGTGTGAAATGCATTCAAACAAATATCATGGTAACCCAATCGATGTCATCTTTCTTGAAATACTAATACGAATGACAATCTGATTAAATAAGTTATCCAGTTACCAGTATCACTTTGATGTTTACTGATGAACTTCATCCGACTTCAAAGACCGGGATTGGGATATAATTTGACTTTATCTCAATTTCTCTTTGTAATTCCACACTCCGCTTTGTGACTTCGTTCTGCTCTTTCGAACTCAACATTCCTCTTTGTAATTGGTTCAATTCGAATTACTATGGAAATTATGGAAGCCATATTTGTAGGTGTCATCCCCCGATTAATTATTCGCAAAAAGCCGTAATGAGATTGGAGTTTTTGAAAGCTTCGCCATATATCACCTTTAATTAATTTCGAGCGCGTGCTATTTATATCAGACGTGCGATCCGATTAATCCGATGTATTGTAAGCTTTCAATCAATTAGGATTATTGCGGCATTCATTAATATTATTTTAGCCGTCCATTTTGCTATATAGTCTATATTCCACGTCTGATTTACCCTACTAATTATGATCGATGAATCGCATAGAACAGTGCCATGATATAGTGCTTTGCTTCACTGCTGCGCTTCATAATTGCATCTCTATTTCATCAATTGAAATAAATACACAATTAAGAATATTTCTAGCTTAATAATCGTATCATTGAATCCGAGTCAAGGCGTTTATAAATTTTCAAACCAGAACATGCAGTATTGTGATCGTTTATTATATTTAAATACAAATATTTAGTACAAAAGTACATTTCTTTTCGCATGTTAGAGCTTTTAAGTTACCATATTGTAGGTCACATGTAAAATCTATCAATATTCAATAAAAGGTAAGACAAACGAATGCATATATAATATGGCGTGATTGTTATACTTATTCTTGAATAGAAGGAGGCAAGAACCTAGTTAATAATGCAACAACATGTGCATGAAAGCTGTAGTGGAAAGCTTCTGGTAAAATGAATAATAAATCAAATAGATTCAACGAGACCCTGATTCACAAACGTTTGTAGATGACTATCGTTATTAAATGAATAGTATCTAAAACCCAACAGGATTTAAAAAGTGCAGGATAACATGGATAAGTAGAAGAAATTACAATTAAAAGAAGATAGACACAATAAACATAAAATGTATCTTCTCAAATGAGAAAAAAAAAACAATTATAAATCTAACCCATTTGGCCCTCGATATGCGCTGTTTCCTATTATGATTTCACTATTACGCGGCATCAGAAACACAAGTCTTAATTTTTGTAACAAGTTAACCAACGTACTTCAGTATAATAAGATGGACCGAAATATTTGCATTCTGATTTACTTAAGAAAGCTGAGAATTTTCGCTGATTTAAGCCTCAAGATCTTATGAAATTGATAGCTTTTTTGACATATGACAACACATTTTCCATGTTTTATTACCTTCATGCATAGTACTTCTTGATTAATAATACAATGCGTATGGTGGATCTTGGATTCTTTGATAGGAGTAGGTTGTATTTTTACAGAAGTTCATAAATAATATCAAATATATCTTGTTTCGTAAGATTAACAGCGATATCTTCCGTCTCTCTTCAGGTGCAATGTGTTATTTTAACAGCGCCATCTCTTGTGGCCATACGGAGACATTGCGCCTGCATACTGACAGATCGCTTTTTGCGCGTGCACCGTTGCCGGTTGGGTAGTGACGCGCAGGAGGCGGGAGTCGGAAGAGTTGTTGGTTAGCCTTGAATGCGGGAATTCGTCCTTCCTGCGGCCATATCTGTCTCTTTCTCTCTCGTGTGGAATAAATATTTATTTAGAGAAGAGAGTCTTTTTATTCGATGCCCGTCTATTCTCATCCATTCGTCCAGCAACATCACAGCCCGATAGAAGAACGCACCCGTGCGCTAGCGCTGCCATCCCGACGTGGGGATTCTGCTCCCGAGAGAGCCCCCGCCCCAACATTACACTTTCATCACAGGGAATAAAGAAAATCGTTGATCTGGTCACTTAAATTGGGAGATAAGTAAGTAATTCGTTCTGCAATTGTATTTCAAGACAAAGCGATTGTTTGAAAATGTTTCAAAATTTGGTAGTTAAGACACACGCATCATCCTTATCGCTCTGAAGGGTGATGTTTCTTTAATCTTGATCAGTTTATATAACATCTTATGTACTGCTCTGGAGTGGTGTCATTATCCGAGTAATATCACATTTCTTTTTAGTATTGTGTTCTTTTTTTTGCACACATTTTGAATTAGCATATATGAGCAAAATCTTATTTAAAAATGAAGAAAAACATCATGCTTAATGCTTTATTCAGCAAAAGCATACCAACTCTAAATAAAAGAATACATCGTGAAAAAGAATACTTATTGTGATGGTACCCCAAGATAATTAATCACTTGAATCTGGGTCTGCTCAACCAGACAGCTTCCAAATTGATGACATGCGAAAATACTATGAATGATCAAAACCCATTAAGGCACTGGACTAGGATTTAAATTGTGAGATAGAATTGGGTCAATAAGCTAAACAATTCTATCCGGTGCTAAATTTATATATAAAAATTTTCCTATGCAAGATCCTGCATGAAGCGAAAACATCCTGTAAGAATTATTACAGCTCCATAGGTCCTAAATATGTGGACATATTTTACGTCGCATTTTCGGAAAAAAATGATAGAACAACATCCATCATCATAACTGCTTATCCCAATTTACATGACTGACGGCGGTAAGAATATGAGAGCTGTATTCTGACGCATTTGGGTTGCCTCGTCAACAAGCAACACCCTCTTTACGCATAATTTATTATTGTATGTTTTTCACGTCTTCGAGACCTTTATCCTCAAGATTTTCCGTGAACATTACCTTGTACATTTTTTTGCCATTATGTAAATATGCCAGATTTTTTTATATGAAAAAAAGCCGATACGCTTTGTGTCGGTATATGAGATTTTGCAGCACGAATGAGACGTCAGAGAAAACCATAGCGAGTCCCATTCGGCGCCCCCTAACAAGATTTTATCTTGAATTATGTAAATTTAACTAAAACTTTGTTTTGTAGAGTAAATTAAGCGAAATGCGTAAAGCCGTAACCATTTGATGAAATTAACTATGACATATGTAAGTTTCAGCGCGGTTGTCAAAATACTCAACAGTGCCATTTGAATGTACGGCACGTACGTAAATATTTTATATTGTGCGAATAAACTCACCCGTCGAGAGAAATTTAAATTTTAAATTTAAAAAAATAAACGTTGATGTTTGAATAAACGAAGACGAGAAAAATTATACTTCAAAAAAATATGTTTTATAGCCAAACGCTTGTCAAAAACATAGACAAATTCAGACGCTTTCGACCTTAATCGACGTCAAAAAATTATTTGATGGCCGACGATAAATTTGGAACTATAATTTATACATCAAATTCTCTTGTACATTTTTATCGACCACAAATTTTCGTATTGAGCTCATCAAAGTGACAGATTATTCTAACGCATATGGGTTTAGTCTTAAATCCAAATATGATATGACAATTAATTTGGCAGCGCCTAGAATATTATAAGCTAGATGTTGCCAAATTAATTGTCTAATGCTAGAATAATTCCATTTAATTACACGATATTTGATATGATATTTGGGAACGAATATATACTTGAAAAATTAACGCGCGTTGCAATTAACCTTTGAAGTTTGAACGACAATACTTTAACTTTAATGTGTTTTTTTTTTTTGTAAAATGGCAAAATCAACTGAATTAAGTACACTTAAACCTTTTTTGTGCGATAGATGCGTTCTGCGGAAATCGCACAAAAAAAGCTATGAATTACATAGAAAAAATGAAGATGTGCTCTATGGATTTTAAAAATCGCATAACTTTGAAATAGCTATATAAAACAAACCAAAAATCGCACAAAAAAAATAATGAAAACTAAGGCAATTAAAATTAACATTTTTGCTAACATTTTAAGGATGTCTCGCATTATTGGTAAAATTTTATGGATGTCAAGCATCTGGCATTTCTAATGCCAGACATTCTCTAATATAAAAAATATTTTAATTCCTTTATGTAATTTTCGTTGCGATTTTCGATATGACTCAAAATTACTCTCTTCTTCGGAAGAAATAGTATGCCCATTGTCAATTTCATTATTAATTCTTAATTACTAAAGATGTCGCTATAGTCTCTACTTAAAAAAAAACATTTTCACAAAATTTCGACTGTTTCTCTTATTTTTTAGTTTTAATATTTTTTTTAATAGTTAAAAATTAAAATTTGACATAAATCTGGTAGAAACAATAGAAAGTTATATAGAAAAGATTCATACCCAATTTTGAAGTAAATTCATTGATTATAACTTGAGATATCATGTCAACCATGTTGAAAAAAGTAGTTTCGAGAAAAACGAGATTTAATTTTGATAGGGCCGGCTTAATTGCTGCATCACTAAAATTGATATAATTCTGTAAGTAATTGGAATTTTAAAAGTTCCTTTGGAGGATGTATTTTTAAAAGTCGAAATATATGATTTAAACAGTCCAAAATTGTATTATTTTTTCCAAATTTCTGTTATTGTTGATGATTTATTTCCTATTTTATTCAAATATCTCAATACGTATTCTTTATGAAATTTAAAAAAGTGCTTTAAAAAACCGCATAACTTCGAAATCGCATAAAAAAAGGTTTGAATGTATTGCAATTTGTGTCTTTATTATTACACTGTGGAATTATGGCTTTTTAATCAAAGAAATTGCTAATCAAATAATGATTTCTATCTATCATATGTTGAGGACAGCTTTATTGTAATAAAAGTAATAATCGAATAAACAAAAAGGCTGCTTTTAGCATAAAAGCGTACAAATGCTCAATTATTGAAGTGTGTACAGTCAAATATGTATAATGTGATAATGTGGGGTTGTTTCGGAAATAAAATGGCTGGGATTACTAGAAAATACTTGCAATTCAGTGCCTTCAGTTCATCTCATATAAGGGCGAACCATAGATCTCTAATCCAACTCTAATTGAACTATTGTAGGATAAGATCTGTTGAAAAACGAAAGATCATTTACTTATACCAATATTCTCTGGAATAACCCATTATGTAGAGATTTATCAATTGATAAAAAACATGTGTTTTTTTTATAATTAAAATGTTTGTATAACGTGATTTTATATCAATTATGAAGCACTAAGCGTTTCCAAACTTATTGTCGGTAGTGTATATATGTAAAATGTAAATGAAAAAAATATATAAAATGTACAAACTATTTTATTTGTACAAAAAGGGGAATTTTTCCAGGCACTCGGGCAGATAATATTTCCACTCAGGATCACAAACGCAAGGGCTTAATTCAGATTTCCCGAAGCTCAGAACATCCACCCATGTAATAGCTGGTATTATATTTCGAACGTCTTTTTTTCACGGATGACCTAGGTCCTTCCTTTGCTCGTTAGCGAGCTTATTTTCGAAACGTGAAAGTGTATTTGCTTTAACGACGCTGGAAATCTGATAAGTTCTATAAAAAATCGCATTACGTGATCGCAATATTTTTTTTAAAAGCTGACGTGGGCTTTTCAGCGAGTCGTCGAGGCCTTCACTCTATATATCAAAATATATAAATTCACGCTGAAATAATAGACAATACGTTTTGTAGTTGAGGCTTATTGCTGTAGGATGGGATATTTTTTTAATCAAGGCACGGTATTCTGAATCGTGCCATTAATTAATATCAAAAATCCAGACGCTCTTTGAATCCGCGATGTAATAAAGTACGATGATGAAATGAAAGGAACGCAATTTTGCGCTAAAAAAACACAGCCTCCCGTACACAAATCATTATTAACAGATGGTGAAATTTTTCGTTTTGATTAAAAAATATACTTTTACATAAATTTGCTTTTTTTTATATTAAAATGTATAAAAATATATTATTTTTTTCAGTCTTCTTTTATTGGCAAAGCTTTCATTTCGTCGTTAGATATGAGCGATTTGATCTAAGATTAGATTGATATCCCCTTTGACTGATACTTTCATATTGAATCCATTTCCTATCACCTGTGTCAATTCGTGGGTGTCACTTTTTAATAAAAGAAATATCAGTATAGTAGAGTTTTCTATCTCGAAATAGAGGTGGAAAATATTGAAGAGAATTTATTTGATAAATCAAATTGCAAGGATTTATCATATGAAGCTAAGCAAATATTATAATACATAATTTTTTTCAAGACGTAAATGATTTATCGAATTTATTTTTTAATACTAACCGTGCCGAGTTTAAACTATCAAACTCTAATCAATTTCTATAAAATAAGAACGTTATTATCCGCAGTTAATAAAAGAAAAATATTGTTGATTAGTTTATAAATAAAGCGTATTTGATATTTTTATGTAGACATCACTCAATAAGTTTGTAGGATTTTTTCCCTTTACACGTTTTTCTTCTTAATTTGGGGTTGTTTTTTCACAATTTCTTCCATTAAATGAACCAATAACGCTATATAATATTTGCTATTGATGATTTTTTCTTTCTTAATGTAATCGATGGATAAAATACCAAAATACGAACCAAAAAGCGTTCTGAATTGTCGACGGATTGTTGTATTTGATCGAATATGAGTAGCAATCCAATCCCGAGCCAAAATTTCGATCAGATATTTAAATGCTAGTTCGAATTGATGACCGCATAAGCCCCTATTTTCGTACAACACCATCAATGTGTCTAATAAAATTCCTTTCTGCTGAGACACGGACTAAAACTCTCAAAATTCCCGATTTCCCAACAAATTATTTATTTCCGTCGCTGCAGATGAATACTTATATACTATAATACTTTGATGCGATTCATAATTATATTACGGAGGAATACAAAAATTCTGAACCCCGTATCTGTTATATTTCATATCGATATTCCCATTATTAGAGTCGAGGTGTAGTAAATACATCACCGGTAGGGAAAGGTTAATATAACAATTTGAAAAACATATATGTATACATAGATTAAACAATTACTGCCCCTAGGCGTCGCCTAAGCTCGCCAATTAGTAGTTACGCCACTGTTTCCAAGCGTCCAGATTTCGGCAGGAATGTCTCGATTTAGTAGCCTTCATCATGCTAGTGAAGTGTACGATTTCTGTTAGATAAAAATCTCAATTTTTTTGGGATTACGTTTACTAATCCTGGGATTCATGAGCACCTAAAACTGTCCGGGATCCCGGGATTGTATATTGGAAATTGGATATATCCCTAAATATGAGCAAGGGCAATAACTACTTCAAACAGAATTTTCTTATGAACAAATGTTGTAAAATTGTGAATAACATGCCTTTTGATATCCCACGTGGTTGACCATCCCTAACTATTTCTGATTATATAATCAATTACGGTAAAATTTGTATAAAATGCCCATACAGTTAGTGTTAAAATATCAGAGCATATACACTAGCGTCTCCGTATGGTACGCATGGTACATGGTAAAGTTTTTAAAAAAGTATTTTTAAGCATTTAATGTAATCGATGCTTTATGATCCAATGTATAGCCATAAGATAAATATGATTTTATAAATAGACCATAATGTAGATATTATAGTCGGCCAAAAATATTCAACCATATAATCATCCCTCTATTTTTAAACCGTATAAAGAGCACGTGAAATGGCAGACCTCGATCAATGTCTAGAATCACGAATCGTGAAATTTACGTGCCCAAAAAAAAAACAATTGATGGTCTCTAATGGTCGCTGTTGTGATTTTTTAGGGCCACCAGTTTGACGTAGAATCAGAGAATTTCTTCACCCCGTATTCTCCCACGCGTTCGGTGCCTGGCACTAGTTTTTACGACCGTCGAGGCGCAATTTATCAAATGCCAACTCCTACACGTCTCCTGCTGGAGGGCTTTCCAATTTAGTAACGGCACAGCAAAATGTTTACACAGAAATGACAGGATGTTTGTCTTGGTTGATAACCGGATGATGGCTACCATCGATTACTGAAAGATGCTATAGTTCAGCGACGTACCCTCTCAGACTAAAAGCTTAATTGTTATTTTCGATAATATTGACATTAACGCTAGTTGCTTGTGAAAACAAAGGGATGTACGGTGGATTCCTGTCCAAAATAACAGATCCTCTTGCTACGAAATCGCTCTCCTGGATTAGTGGTAAAATATATGGAATGCTTATGTCAACATTATAATCCCCTTTTTTGTTATTTGCAAGAGTAGAATTGTCTCTTTTATGGAACGTAGAAGTAAATTGTGATCTCGAAATGTGTAATTTTCATTACTGAGGCAAAATACGTTTTTCCATGTCAGAGACAATTATGTAAACATTCAATTTTACTTGTTAAATACCCTTTTTATTTCCCGGAAGGCCACTCGTTAATTGAAATGCTTATTAAATCCAAAGAAAAATAAAATGTTTATTTGCTTGGCATGGAAAATTTTATATCAATTTTCAAATGCATTTATTTTAAATTTGCGCATTTAATATTGGACTGGCGAAAGACAGAAAATATACTGAAATTCGCATAGACGCGGTAGGGAAAATTGGCTTGAACGTCACGAAAAATGAAACTCCAAGGGGCATTTGCATGCTAGATTTAGGTTGAATCATAAATAATTGCCGTTTTTATTATTTTTTCAAACATTTATTTAGCTTAAACAAAATAACAAAGCAATATTACTCCATTATATATTCAGCATTATTAGTGATATCTTTCACCTATTTTACTGGTAACATAATACCTTTTTCGTAAAATTTAGAAGGTTTAGATGAAATGAAGGTTTCGATAGCGTGATTCATTTCCTCACCATTTTTGATTTTTTTCCAAATAAGAAATTCTGCAAAGAATAAAATAGGAAGTAGTCGGTTAGGGCAAGGTCCGGGAAGTATGAGGGATGTAGTAAGACAGACCACTCAAGCTCCAGATTTTTTTTCTGCATCAAGTTTGGCTGTATGCGGTTTTGCATTATCGTGTAACAGTATGGCATTTTTTCGATTAACGAGAGAAGGGCGTTTTTCTTGAAGACTGTTGTAGTGGTTGAGTGTATTTATCGGGACTGATTGTGTCATTTCGATTTATAAAGCTCGTGGTAGATTATGCCTCGACGATTCCACCATACACATAATCATTTTTTCCCCATGAATATTGGCTTTATGATTCGGTAAAGGATTGATCTTTACCAAGCCACTGACATGCGATTTTCTTTCTTGCCTTCACCAAGATTATGAGGCATCCAGACATCCAATTTGCTAACCTTCTCCAATTTTACCAAGCACCGACAAATGGTTGATTGTGATGTATTACGCTTTCCTGACAATTCCCTTGTTGATTGGCAGTGGATTTTGCTTCAATAACACCTTTAAAATGTCTTCATCAAAGTTAAAAGGGCGACCCGCCCTTGATTCGACTTTCAGGGTTTCATCTCCCGAGCAAAATTTTAAAAAACATTTTTTTACTGTTGGATTACTCACTATTCAACGTACTATCGATATTTTTTAACCATAGCCGTTACCATTGTTACCTTGTTTAAACTACCAAAGCATTATATGTCGAAAAGGCACTTTTTGATTTTCAATTTTACAGGTAAAAAAATATTATAACATAAGATGTGATACGGATGATGAAAGACTGATAGGACTCATACTTATCTAATGATACAGATGACTCGTCAAGGGTAAAACCGAATAATTATAACAACAAATTTTCACCGGCAATTATTTATGAATCAATCTAATACAAACATAGCTTAATATTTTAGCTAACGATTTCCGTATACAAATAAAAATTAAAAGTTAAAATTAAGCTTATAAAACGACAAAATTTGGAAGCTTTTTATTTAAGTTTGAACAAATAAAAATGAAAATGTTTCAAAATATAAGCTAGAACCACTTGCAGATCTATGGTAGAAATGTTATTTCTCTTTTCTTTGTTTAATCTTGTCTTGTCCTTTTTTGTTCTTTCTAAATGGGCTTCATAAAGTGTCTTCGATAAATTTCGTTTTATGTAAGCGCTTCACATTTGTCTTCCATCAGAGCGAATAATAAAATGTCTCCTTTGTCCTGTCGAAAATCTACTCTTTGAAAATGATATTATATTTATTATCATTCACTGTAACTATTCTAATTTAAATGTCATTATAATAGCAGGTATATTTTCTTATGCTATTATAAAATAACTATTTCGATAAGTAACAAAAAGTTAATCAATGCAACTCCAACATCTAAGAGTTTGTAATCATTCTAAAAGCAAACATAGAAATGATTTTATTGATCAACATCTACGTATTTTATATCGGATACGATAGCGAAATGCCATTTATTTTCTATGTTCAATATATTTATACATTGAACCCTTATTATGTTCCAGATATATCCTTTTTCCATTCCCATAAGTATTGAAATATTTCATACATATTCCATGCGTCATCATGGATTCGAAATAACGAAACACATTTTCGCATGGTTGTTTTAACGATTGGCTACATGCTCGTTCGTTTTATTTTATCGCAAAAGTTTGCGGCTTTTTATTATTCAATTTTCATCGTACGAATCCATTGTTTTGCGTTTTGCAGAACGGCTTTATATCACATCGTGTCGCCGTGATTTATTATACGATATTTTTGTAAAAGCGAAAAATGATACATTACAACCCCCGAAGCTTATTATGATATATTGTGATATTAAATATACATTCTGAAAGCATATTAAAAATTTAAGGCGTATGCTTTATAAAAGCACTTTTCCCATTTTATCTTGTTGCTTGAGCATGAAAACTTTAATTATATGATGTAAACCTCAAGGAAACTTTAAGCTCAGCAATTTCATAGCTGTCTCCAGCATATTATACATTTCTTAGGTATAAACTTTCGTATGGATTAAATTTATTTTTCCGGTTTTAAATTGTTTAGAAGAAACCAAAAATATGGGAAATTATTTATCAAACATATATCCTATCATTTTTCTTATATTCAGATAAGGCTTCGGATAAAACTATAAAATTTTGGGATGAAATCCAATTGCACAAATACATTTTTGGGAGATCTGTGTGACTATGAGTTACGGATTAAGAAAAATCATTAATCTATCATTTATTAATGATTATTTTACGATTTACTCGTAAATATCCTCTTGGTCATACAAACAATCTCATTTTTATTTTAAACATATATCTCGTAAAAAATCTTTATCCTTACGAAAAGGCTCTAATTGAGATATTAGCACAACATTAAAGTACCCGTATAAAATTCGCGAAAATGAAGTATTACAACATGAAAATGTATTTACCTGTAAATATGGCTGAACTCGATATTGCGACATTCCATGACCTCCGTATCCCATGTTTGCCAGCATTTCGGGGCTGAACCTGTTGAAGAGTCCTCCCCATGCTGCGACTGGGGATGCGACGACAGCCAGCGCCACTATCAATGCCACCAACTTTGCTCCACTCATCTTGGATAAATTTAGGACGTTCAGTTTTAACGATTACAAACCCTTAGTCTTCAAACTCAGCAAATACCTGTGTAAGTAAATTATATGAATAGTATTATCATTTAACAATACAGAATATGTGATTTTGTAAGCGATAAACATTTTATTCAAACGATATACTCGTCTATATAGATGTATACGTCAGCTCTAAAGTTCAACGATCGGATTTAGCTTAGAGCTCAAATTCAAGGAATTTAATATGAAACGTCCCTCAAAGGACTTAAGCAAATATCCAAGGACCAACTGCGGAAGACGACGAATTGCGTTGTATAACCGACGAAGTTTCTTCCTATATAAATTTAAAGGATAATCATTTCGACCCCTACGTGTTCTCCCGAGACAAATCTCGACACAGTCTACCTGTTTTGTCGGCTTACCGACAATAAAGCCTGATTACAATAGAAACATTCTTTTAGCTAAAGAAAATTTATTATTTTCACAAATAAATGCTTTCCTTCATTTACTTTATATGCTCTTTCAGAAACATATGCCATAACTCAATTTTATCAAGATGTGATATCATTTACTTAGTAATATCAACTCAACTTTTAAAAAAAATCTCTAAAGCTTGAAGAATGAAGAATGTAAGAGAAGAAAAAGAAGATGTGATATGTGTTCGTAAGCATAAGCTGATCGTAGGTTAAAGTAAGGTATTATAATTGTTCAGTAAATCCACTTTCAAATTTAGATTACTTATTTATTCCCTATGACATTTAGATTTGTCTGATGCCATATTCATAAATCTGACACAGTCAATCTCCTTAAAGAATATTTTGGATATTAACCACTTTACAGGCATAGTTTCTTTAAAAAATATCACAACGAGTGTCGATATTATAACAAAAAAGATCACCCAAAGACTATCATATGTGTGTCGTAAATTACGCAAATTTTATCGTGATTTTGTGAAATTTTGTTTCATAGTGTTTTCAGAATTATTAATAAAATGCTTATACAATTTTTTTTTAAATTTATGAACCCAAGATTTAAATATTCAGATAAGAATGATCTGATCTATCAACGATTTGGACAATTTGCAAATTTTCTCATTATATTCCGTATGCTATGAACAAATTGTGGGAGCACACTTTGCATATAAATCACGAGGGAAGGACCTTTTTTAAAATTCAAGATCTTCGGGGTCATATTTTAGTACCGCGTGTATACATATGTTGCGACCCGACATTTGAATTTGCAAATGGATCACGTTTACATAGGGAACGAGGTGGTTCATTAGTTCCGACAACAGGAAATATTTTAAAATATTCAGAGAGCGAGGGAATGCTAGTTTTGCCATGTCCTGAATAAGTCAGCGTTAATCTTCCGTCTAAAATCATAAATCCCGGCTCGAGTTTGCGCCGCTGGACCTCAATTAGAATTATTCAACGTTATCTTAATTACTTTTGGGATATGCCGATGTTAAGGCTTTTATTATCATCCCCTGCAACTCGATAAACGTGTATTATTTTATCTATTAAGAAACTCACCCCAATCTTCTGTACCATTTATGAGGCAATAATAATGATAATTTGATTAGGGAGATCGAAATTTTCGTTGAATTGCTTTGAGCGCATAAGCAAATTCTGCTTTTATTGCTTTTATAAATATAGCAATTTCCATGTGAAAATGTAAATTGGCTTATTCAACTGTCCCAATACTCATAGTATAAATAGATTTGATGAAAATAGTTACCCTTGGAATTAAATTTTCAGACATTAATCGACTTGAATATTCCGCCGTTAATAATAAATAATTTCGCAGAGTGCTTCTCGGAAAGTGCTTCTAGTTCGTTAATTCCGTTTGATTTCCAATATTAACACAAGCGAGTATTAAGAGGAATAAATTCTTTTTGGGTCTTAAATACTCTTTCATTTGTCAGCATTTCTTTCGACTCAAAGATTTAGCAAACCCAACATCTATTCCGTTTTTTTTTTTTGAAGACTCCCACCAATCCCAATTTTCCATTGAGCTTATTCTGCACGTCTGAAAAGCTTCCCTCTATATAAAACTGATTAAATAATAACCTTTTCTTTGAGGTCCAGAACGAGGAGAAATTCTTATTAAATATTAATATTTTTTTATTAAAATACACAGATGTATAGAAGCAAACATGAACGGCAGACATGAATGGGTGTGGTTGCGCTCGGAAGGGGTTTATAACAGGATTGCTTCGATGAATAGATAAAATCGTCTATTGTTCAACCCCATGTTTATATAATGGAAGACAAATTAAATGTAGAAAATCCTCAGGGATAAGCAGCATGAAATTAAATCGTATAGACGCAAAAGGCAAAATTGCAGCGAGCGCAATATTTGCTCTATGACGTCATTGGAAAACCAATTTCCCTGCAGTCACAATGGCGACACCCTCTCGATCTTACATATAATTTCCCTGGTTGGGTTCTAGTAAATGCATCACTAGTGTCCAATGCTATTTTGATAAATGGAGATCAAATTATTCGCGCATTGATTAAGATTACAGCATTTTAGAAACAATTCAATTGCTTCATTTATAATATGTATTGCACATTGTACATTGTTAAATCACAGTGTATTAGTAATATCAGCGGTGATTAGTAATATAAATATTTAAAAGCATTTAATTAATGCTATTTCTTGTTTTTCATTAATAATATAACCATAAACCAACGAAGAACCTATTCAATACTGTTTATGGGTTTTTTGTGCTCAAGGCTTGAACACGACCAAGCCCACAAACACCATCGATTAAATTTATGAACCAATCTTAACGATAAACAGATTTAAATTTTGGTATAGATAATATAAATCGGAATGATAAAAAATATAGGGTGTCTTTAAATCAGAACAAGTCTCGAATTTCTCTGAACAAGCTGCGATTTTTATCACGCCAAAAAAATGGTTTTTTTTAAATTTATTTATAAAAATTATATATTTCTAAAAACGTCGTCTATAATTTTCATGAAGAAATTCGGATTATTTCAATGCTTTACAACTAATTTGCGAAATGCGCTCGAAGCAATTACTTGCCCAGATTGCACCCCAACAGCTATACCTGCTTTTGTTTGCAGGTCAGAGGTTCCAAATTAAGGAAGGGAGCAAATTAAGCCAAAAAAATGTTAACACAGATTTAAACAGGGCGAATATACAAGTGGAAAGTAAGGGCACAAAAAGAAAGAGCTCCGTATGAAGTGCTTCGAAAATCGAAAATCGAACAGCTAACTAATATATTAATAAAATATTTATATAATTATTATGACTTAGCTATCCACCGATATTCTGATTTGATAGAACATATAAAAAATGCTATTTGGACCACATACTATCACAAAATTTCCACTGATGAAGCTTCTTAGAATTCATACTATCCGGAAGACGCAGATTCCTGGTATGAATTGCAGAAACTTGCAACTACAAGATCGTTATATTTGTACAAGCATCCTTCCATTCTCATCGAGGAAGTTCAGAAAATCTTAAGAGGCATTTATGAAGTATCAAATTAATTTACTGAAAAGATGTCTTGGGTCAAATACACAAAATAACAATGAGATTTTCAACGCGTATGTATGGTCTCCGTTGTCGCACAACCGCCGATGCTCCGAATCTTCTAAAGAAGCTAGAACAGCTCGTAGAGACGCCAGATCGACCAAAAAATATAAGAAGAAGAAAAAAATATAAGATGAATGATTGCTTTATGGAGATAGAATCGCTGATTTTTGGTATGTATCCCTTTTCATCATTTTTTTAGAACATGTTGTTTTTTTCGAAACGACAATTTTGCATGCGGCTTTGAAACAATTTCGAAAAACCAAGTTGCCGATTGATATGAAATTTTACGAGCTTATTTTGCAAATGTATGGCAATAACATTTCGCAAAATCAGATCAAAATATTTATTATATGTTACGTTTTACTTTAAAAAATACCCAAAAAAAAGATGTTTTTGTCCAAATTTTTTTTTCAAACCAGTGCCATTTAGTTACTTTTATTATTGTTTTCATATTTTTTTAATATGCGAGAGTGCCCTAATAAATCCCAAAAATATTAATTTCGTTATACGGTGTATATACTGCGAAAAAAATTGCCTATATTTAGGGGCCATCAAAGTGAGATGACCCCTTAATTGAATCAGATTTTCATCAATCAGTGTGTTGTTTATATGAAAAATTGGCAACATTTAAGACAAACGATAATTAAAACTCGGCGATGCCTCCCCGCAAACCCAATGTAATCTTGATGAAAGCCATTCATTTTAAATTAAAATACTATGTAGTTTGAGCCCGGTGGAAGGTCGTAAAAGTGGGCGTAGATTGCTAAGAGTCGTCTTCACTTCAGTGCGAATTTTTTTACGAAGCAAAGATGATCCGGGATTTTTGTATGAATAAGAATTCGCAGTTTATTACGCTCACTTCCGCAATTTATAAAATAAAGAGGAGCAAGAGGAGCTCTTAAATGCTAAATGCGGAATAACATAATTTCGCGAAAAAATATTCCAAGATGGAAAATGTCTCCCTGCGAAGGAGCTCTGCCAAGGATCCACGTCTTTAACTAGCAGTTTTAGCATGAATTGTGTCGTTTTTTTCTTGTTAAGGGCCGCAATGCAGCAGAGGATCGTATAACGCAAGCGTCGTTCTTTATATCAAAGTATTTTCTTGTTGACGCTTGGAAATTGGATAGGGTTTTGAAATTCACCACCGGAGGTTCCTCAGACGGAAGAGCAAGCACAATGTAAATTATGTACAAACACTCCTCTTGCAAATACTGAGCGCGCTGAAGATGGTGTTTAAGGGTTGTGATGTAATTGAGGATTTCATTTAGCGCTTAAATTTACCTCAACTAAGCAGATTTATTACTAAAATACATACTGGATATTAAATACGCTATTTTATTACATGGGTAAAATGGCAGAGGGCAACATCTCTCTTCTCCGAACGTTTTTGATGTGATCGAATGGCATTGCTCGAATCTGTCGTTTCACCTCGGGGCAAAAAGCAATTCCGGGATTTATGGCGCATAACTTTGTCTGTAGTCTATCGGTTGTTTGATTTATACGACCTGAATCCAGAACCCACTTTTTCATTCATAGAATTCGCAGGCTTGGTTATAAACGCGGGCGGCTTATATTAAATCCGTGTTAACAATTTCCACGATAAAATTACATAGGCTGGATGACCGCGATAAATTTGAGAAAACATCCTTGGAATATTCCTGTTGTTGTACAATTTTAGGCGGCTTTTGTGTCCGCAAAGGATACAACAACAATTTAATTAGAAGCAATGATTACGTTTTCCAGTCGTTTATTCCCTCGGGATGGCAATTTATTTCAATTTAACCACAGCCATTTTGAATGATCGTTTAAATAAACAAAGGCCGTATATTTATATTGCAATCTTATCGACGATTGATCTTGTTATAGTTTTGTAATCTCAAAATTACAAGCGTGGTTAACGTTTGTATAATGTGATTTCAAGGTATTGTTCGATCTGATCATTATGGCAATTAACATTACTGTATTGGTGCGACTCTTAAAATTAAGCTTTCATTATATAGTTTGGTGATTGAAGAAGCCAATGTGTGCCGAAATGAAGGCAAAATCATTCTTCATGGTCTGAATAAATCATTACTTTCTCGTAGTTGCTCTCTGCTTTAAATTATTAGTGAGCGTATTTTTCAATCAAATATTGGCTAGCTTAATTCTTTGTAAGCTGGCTGGATCATGAATATTTTCTTATCCTCTTTTATCTTTGCTCTTTCAAGTCGTACTTTATTTTTCGAACTTGATTTTCTTGCTTGACTGGGAGAATCTTATAGAACAAAGACTTTGAACTATTTGGATCACAAGATTAGGATTTATATTGGATTTTAGACTTTCGAATTTTCATGTTCCTTTCATGGCGAAATAATGCATTAACTATTTCGCCTTAGTTAAAAAAAATCCAATGGAAATAAGGGCGATCCATTGGAATCATAATTGTATGACCTGAGTTCGTCCTTATTTTCGTATGATCACTCGTTGCTCCAATATTAGTAGCCTGCGTTTTTGCGATATTTTGTGCCGATGAATTCCTAGTTTTTTAATATCTTTTCTTCCGAGAAAGCAATGTTTAAAACGCTTGCGTTCGAGTATTCTAAAGCTTTCTGTTGAATTTTTTACCTCTGGATTCTTTAGCCGAGAATCGTTTTTTTTTTATTATGTGGCAAAATGTTTGGATAACTCATCAATTTTAATTTGGAAATCAAAAAGGAAACCATGACGAATTTAAATCCAATTTCAACGCAATACGATCGACGAAATATACTTGAAAATATCTTATTTTATTTTGTTGATCTTCTTTTTTGACTTTCGTAAGTTGGGGATCAAAGCTTGTTAATATATATTTATTATAAATAATGACTCCAATAACGACAAACACTGTTTCAATGCAAAATAATATTTTGCAAGCTGTGCTCGAGCCACTCAATGGACGATTCAATTCTTTGTTATATCATGAATGCCGCAACATTTCAAGCGAGCGCTTTTGTACGAAAAAGCTTTCAACTGGGAGCTTTCATGCTCGATACAAATCTGAAAGGTTTGATTTTAGAATATGGTTAGACGATCAAATATTTCTTTGAAAATCCATTTTTGAAAAATTTTTCGTCCGTAAAGATGGTCAAATATTGATTTGCCAATAATCAAAATCGCTCCATAAAAGCCTTCTCGTTTGGCCGGATGGACTTTAATATGAGTGGGAGGCGCGTTTTTGTTTGAACGACTCTCTTGAATGAAAGCCTATTTACGTTTCTTCCCTGTTATGTTCCGACGGACTACGATAGCGTAAGAGATATGGAGAACTAATGGTTTATGATACGGATTTTTTTTGTTTCTGTTGTATAAAAAGATAACCGGAAAAGATTCGAGGGGGACAAGTTGCGAAATGTATTCGGGGTGGTTTTTTATTCTCTCCCGTAGAAAGTTTTAAGAATGGAGAAATGGGTGTTGGAACTTTTTGCGACAAGCCTTAATGCCCTGAAAACCTCTGCGATCATTCCTTTTATTCCGAGAAAAGTATAAGATTTATTTTTCGAACAAAATTCATATCTTATGTAAGCTATGAGTATTACGTTATTACAAAACTACATATTGTTATTTTGACCTTGCTTAATAAACATAAAATGTCAAGGAAGTTTTGGGGGATTTTGCCTGGTCAGGTCAAGGTCTAAATCCCTAAAATTAATTCATATGAGAGGCGCGTCCGGTTTTCAGACTAACCCTAGACATTTCTCCAAAGGATACGAGAGTAGTAAAATAATCTATTATTAACATTCTAATTGACATAATTTAGAAGCATTATTTGATTAAATTTCATTAAAAATACATTAAACACATGCTTATGAAAAAAAATGTTGTGGATCGCTATAGAATAAATTATAATGTTTTTAAATGCATTTTATATATGTATTCGTATATAAATACATGTTTTTAATGTTTATAATATTAATATAATGGTGTTATTTTACTATTGAGATTTTTAAATAAAAATAAACAAGATGACTTCTTTTTAAACAACTAAAAATGCATTTGAAATCGTATTTAGTGTTTGAAAGTTCGTTTTTTTTTCATTCAAAGCATGTCCATGCAGTTGAGATTACTTACCACCACGTTGGGTGTCGTTGCAGATCTCTCTCGTGTGTACTTGCTAAATATAGTCTGCGACAAATGGACAATCGATGGATGGCTCCTGGTGGCAAGGACTGGACCTGCTCGTCTGGAGCCCGAGAAGATACTGAAGCAATGGTTTCCGTCGATCTATACAAAGGATTTGTGTCGCGCATGTGCCACCCGTTGCCGCCCACAGCGTCCCCACAGCCTGGAAATGGGTCGCAGGGGGTATCTTCACTCCTCACCAGTGCTGCACCCAGTCAATACTGTTCCAGGTTGTGCAGATCAGGACAAGGATGCCGAGGCACCAAGGTCAATCAATGCATTCGCTCAGCCCGGCGGATTTAATATTCAGGAGCTCGGTGCATGTGCACCGACCCATTTATTCGCATTTTCAAAAGGATAATCCTTTCAATGTATTCAATTAATTTAGTATCCTAAAACTTTGTATTATATAAAACATGGAACTGTAATAAAATAATTAGTTATTAATTAATACAAAAATAAGAAATCTGCAATATTTTCATTTTATATTTAAGAAAAATATGTTACATGAAATGATGATTAAAGGCATTATATTAACATTACAAAAAATTTTCTTCGTTCTCACTACTAATCATCATTATATGAGGAAGTTTTCTATTTTTATATTTTATTAATATTCGGAGCTTTCTTTAACAGAATCATACTCGTAAGTTTATATATATGTTTATTTTTTTTTTTGTAAAAAAATCTTTATAAATATATCAGTATGGAAATAAGTAGTTATTAGTAGGGAATCCAATCCCGAGCCATGGGTCCCCAGTTAATATTAAAAAATAGCTTGAAGAAGCTTGAGACACGGATTAAAACTCGCAAAATTCCCAATTTGCCAACAAATTATTTATTTCCGTCGCTGCAGATGAATACTTATATACTATAATACTTTGATGCAATTAATAATTATATTAGGAAGGAATACAAAAATACTGAACCCTGTATGTATTATATTTCATATCGATATTCCCATTATTAGAGTCGAGGTGTAGTAAATACATCACCGGTAGGGAAAGGTTAATATAACAATTTGAAAAAATATATATATGTATATATACTGTATATATGTATACATAGATTAGACAGTTACTAGGCGTTACTACTCGTCAATCAGTAATTACAACACTGTTTCCAAGCATCCAGATTTCGGCGGGAATGTCTCGATTTAGTAGGCTTCATCGTGCTGGTGAGGATACGATTTCTGTTAGATAAAAATTTCAATCCCGAATTTTTCGAGATTCATGAGCACCTAAAACGTTCGGGATCCCGGGATTGGATTCCCTAGTTGTTAGGCTCTTTCTTAAATTATATTTTTCTCGGGGAAATGCTCCTTATTTAAAATATTAGGTCTTTGTTCGTTTAAGATTGAAATACTTAACAATTTCATTATTTTCATCTCTCCTATCGACTTTTGAATTGTGGCTTATCTCATTAAAAAAAACGCATAATCAATAAATCCTACAGGGACAATAATTTTATTATAATAACCGAAGTACAATGAAAAAAATCGCATATCAATAATACATTATACTCAATTTATCTTCAGACCCTCGACCCGACCCAAGCAACTATCCATCATTTGGACACGTTTGATCAATCTGATTCGATTTACAAATCCCAAAACCATTTTTCGGATATATTTCTCATGTATCAATTAAATCTGCAATAACCCTACGTTATGATTGTGAAAATAATAAACGAATCCCTGTGAGATTCCGGAACGATTGTTATTCGCAGTGAAGCGGAATATGACAAAGATCAGTCGCAAAAATGTATTTGTTTAGTATTATTCATACAACAATGTGCTCTTTTAAGAATTTATATAATTTATAAACGTCTTTCATTTTATACCCATTGTTAAAAATGGTGATAAAAAGAGACTTTCATGAGAATTTGGTTTAAAGTATTGTTATAAATTATTGCTTTTTCAGAACTGCAAATTTTAAGAAAATAATATATACAAATGAAGATATAATTGGAGATTCTAGAGTGAAAGACCGGCAATGATGATAATAAATAAATTGTCCAATTATTCCATGTCAGATTTTTGACTTTTCCATCTTTTTCATCAAAAGATTCGCAATAATATTCCATCAAAAGGCGTATTGTTATGCTGTTAATCCACCGTGATTAATTAAGAGGATCCGTTTGGATTTCAGAGCACTGTTGGATTGTATTATTTCAGTATTATAATACTAATATAATACACATAAGTAGTGTTTTTATGCGAATATTCGCTCCATAATTTAGTCATGGAATTAAATTTACATCTTATGAAATTTAAGCGACCGAATAATATCTTCGCAAATAAAGCACTAAGTCGATTAACTTTAAAAAGCATACAAAAACTTTTCACATCGTACGAAATATTTTATAAATCCTCACAGGGTTATTGCTTATGTAATAGTTTTACGGGCGTTCAAACGCTTCTATAGATAGCGATGGCAATTTGCATGGGACGTCATTACAAAAGGAGAGTTCCCATGGGATCCGTATTGAATTTCATATGAGATGGTACTTGAGCTTTCCCACGTAATCTTTTCTTCTTACAAACTTTATATCCTTAAAAGCATTTCTCGGTCATAGATGCCCTTCGAGAAAATATTTCAAGTTTAGTGCAAAAACATATGATATTATTATAATATATATAAAGGACACCACCCTTCTTTTTTTAGATTTAAGATTTAGGTTATTTTTAAAATGCAACTTTTGACATTTTTATTCATTTCAATAAAAACTTCTTTCGATGAAAAGTTAAAATATCCCACAAAAATTTATTGCATAACCATCTATCAAATCATATTTATGCTTTCAAATTTATTTAATCATACGATCTGGACTATAGGTTATATTTGCAAACTTTTGATGTTTGTACAAGAAAATGAAATTGTTTTCCTCAACACAAGAAAAATAATCTAAATGGCATCCTAATCAAATACATATATGTTACACATGACTCAATAAGTTCGTAGGATGACATATATTATTATGAGTAGAACCCAAAATTGTTGTCGTTTTATCGATTGATCATTTTTGGAGATTAATTGCACTTAGGCTGCTGTATTTTCAAGTCTTTTGGTGACTATAGTCATCAAAAATAAATTATGATTTTTAAAATTCAAATTCAAACAATCTACTTTACAATGGATCGATTTTCGCCGAGTGAAGAATTTATTCGAAATTTAATGATTTATCATTTTCTCAAAAAAAGAGACTGCAACCTATTAAAAATATGTTTGCGATGTACTGGGCGATATTTTAAATGTTCACAAATGTTACCATTGATTCCAGAAATTTCTATCTAGACATTTTAATTAAAATAATAGTCCTGGAAGTGGAAGACTGCTGAAATCGAAAGTAATCCAACAACAACTATTGAAAAATATCAGTCAATCTCGGATATTCATGATCAAGTGTTTAAAGAAATCTGAAAAAAATCGGGAAGACCTGGAGAAAGGAAAATGGGTGTTGCATGAGCTAAATGAAGAGGATCAGGGCGACTGCATTAACGCATGCGAACAACTTCTAAAAATGGAATCCGAAACGCTGTTTTTAGACAACCTAATAACTGGAAACGAGAAATAGGTTCTTTATTCAAATTATGGATACAAAATTCAATGACTATCGAAGGGTCAGGTAGCAAAACCAACCACGAAGACCACCCTGGCAACAACAAAAATCTTTCGTCTGTTTGGTGGGACTGCAATGTTATGAATTAAAAAAATATGAGCATTCAAATCTTTAATTTAAAACACAATAATCTTTATGGGTACATCTTATATTATAATTGGCGACACTATTGATAAATCCGTGTCAAAATTTCATATCAATTTAACGTTTAATTCACAAGTTTGAGTGGTTTTAGAGATGTTACTTTTGTAATTTTCAAAACAATGGAAAAATCTATATAACCGTTATTAAAAAGCAATGCTTTTTAGTAATGAAAGTCGTCTAAATCTACTAAAACGCAAATTTTATCTGGCAAGGTTTTATCCTCCGTATTTTGGGATACGAAAAGGATTATCAATAGTGAATATACTCAAACGTCTTTTTGTGCGACTTTTTTTGTGCGATTTCGAAGTTATCAATTTTTTTTATTATCCTTAAAATTTTACCAATAATGCAAGACATACTTTAAACTTTACCAAAATGTATTTTATAAATTGCCTTATTGTTTTCCTGTATTTTATTAACTTTTTTTATGTGATTTTGGATATATTTTATATAGCTGTTTCAAAGTTATGCGGTTTTTAAAATCCATGGAACGCATCTCCACTTTTTATGTAAGTCATATTGCGATTTTCCGTGTGTATTGTATGAGATTATCGATGTGTTTGACTGAAAAAATGTGAAAAAAAATACTCTTTCACTAATACAATGCACCGTGTTACAAATCGATTGCAACAATAGCAAAATTGCACCAATTGCTTCCCCATCCATCGTATTCTTCAGATCTGGCTTCATGGACTACTACCTGTATACAGGCTTAAAATAATGCTCCAGGGAAAGAGATTTGCCTTCAATGAAGAAGTGATTGCCGAAACTGAAGCCTATTTTGAGGGCAAAGATAAATCGTTCTACAACAAAGGCATCGGAATATTAGAGAAGCATTGGAATGAATGTATCACTCTTAAAGAAGTTTGTAAGAATGTTGATGATTAAAGTCGTGGTTTTCTTGTGGTTGTTTATTTAAAAAAATACTGTTTCATTAGTTATCCTATTAACTTATTAAGTGATGTGTTATAAAAGATGTGGCAGGGACACTGATTTATTTAAATATAATAATAACACAAATAGTATACAAGATATCAGTATCAGTGTTGCAGAGACATTTAAAGACAGTTTAAAGACAGACATAAAGCATTAGGTCTTACTATTTTGAATAAATATCATTTCATTCTTCTTTAAATAAATGTATTTTTTGACTAGTGTTATTTGTTTCTACCATAAAACTCATTATACATTGTAATTGCAGAACTATTATTTAAACAATATGGGTATTTCCAATTTAAATAAATGTAAAATTTAGCTATAATAATATCATGAGTTTACAATCAAAGATAAATGCTATAAAAATATTATTTGATGTGTAAAATATTTATCATGTTCTGGTCAAAAGGGCTGCAGGCTATATGAAAAACTCTCAGGGGATAGATCCAGCTCAAGGACCATAATTTCGAAAACGCTGCTTTAAATTAAATGGCTTTATGATGCTTACTATTATTTTTTTTAAATCATAATATGTATGTACTTTTTTGTATAAAAATAATAATAAATCGATCAAATTGTTATTGAATTAATGATTTTGTGATTGAATCTCTTGTATGATAAGTAGTTTAAGTTATTAACAACATTTTTCGATCATCATATTGGCGTTTATTGTAAAAAAAACCTGATGACGAATGAGTTTATAAACGTTGAGCCTACCTAAATTGATGCAATTAAGGTTGATTTATGTGAATGACGAACAGGATTTTCGCCAATCAAACGCACAACAGTTCCGTTTCTGTGAATCATCAGGAAATTAATTTCATCAGATTAGAATGAAATTAGACTGAAAATTCGCTAGAAATTGATGTGATATTTTTGTATATTTTAATTAAATTGTTTTCATATTTTTCGCACGATTTTCGCGCAGAGTTCATAAACTTTGCTGAGACATTAATCATGTCGGATGGAAAATATATTTTTTCTCACTTTTTCAATTCGACGGAGTTTCTATTTGGTTGTCGAGTCTAGACGCGTACGAGCGAGACTTATGTTGGGATGTACGCTGAAAGGGGAGACAAAATGAAGAGAGGGATGTACGATCGAAACCTTAGGGGCGTAGAAAGGGATGCTTTTGCAATTCTGTGTAAATTTTTCGTCACGTAATACTCCATTCATTTATTTTTGTGGCAAATCCGATATGAGACTTAATTGATAAGGTTCGCCCTGTAAGGACATTGAAGCTTTTATCCGCTTTTCTTTGAATAATTAAAAAAAATATTGTTTCAATGGATTCGTAAAGAGCCTTTGAAAATTGCTTCAATCGCAATTATGTTCGAGGACTAAGATCTTTTAATTAGAATTTTGATTGGAAATGTAATTGAATTATGTAAAAAAAACGTTGTCAAGTGACTAGTCAAATAATTAGATTATAAAAAAGTAATGACAACTACATAACTGAATAGATCGATGGAAATTGTTATCTAAAAGATGAAGCTCTGTTTGTGTAATATATAATAAAATTGATTTGCTGTTGGTGTGGCGGTTGCTTTATGTATGGATAAAATACACACACAGATACATAGAAAAGGCGCTCACATAAGCGATAAAAACGGAAATACTATAAACGATTCTCCCTCTCTTTCCGATCAATAGTCAGTTTCATTTTTCGTGACGTTTAAGCCAATTTACCCTATCGCACCTATGGAAATTTCACTTCAATAAATTGCAACGTTCATCAACGTTGACCATAATTAACAGCCTCATTGTTATGCATTAAATCATTTTTATTTAAATAACAATTAATCCGCTCATTACTATTTAAGTCGCTCTTCGCAAAATTTTCTTTTGATAGATTTGTTTGTTTGCGCCCCTTCGCTATTTGGAATTCTTCGAAATAAATTGTATTTATTTAAATGCCTTCATTTCATATTCGGGGAATAGCTCGCGGTGTTTTTTAAGAACATTCCAGGCCAACCAAAATATTTAAACAAACCAAATTACGCCCTACGCCGTTTCAAAATATTTCATTAGGTTCGCGTCAATAAACATAATTTTTATATTTATATCATCCCTTGATAAAATGTCATAAAATCGTAAATACAAATACATGACAAATTGTTGTTTTATAGTGAACACATAATAAAGATTTATATCAATATACAATACTGAAAAAAATTAGGTTGGGGAATAAGTTCGTAGCGTTTTTATATTATTTTGGTTTACAATATTTTTTTGCTTTTTGACAAAGTATATTATAAAATTCATTCGATAGAGCTCTTTCTGTTCTACAAATCTGTGTAATCATCTTTTTGAATAATTTACTTTTTTATTGCCTTTGAATCTTAAAAATGGAATATCCAGAAGTTAAAAAGCAACATTTTCAACACCTACTCTTCTTCGCTTTTCATCGAGGTCAAAAAGCTGCTGAAGCATCCCAAAATATTTGCAACTTATACGAAGAAGGTGTCATAGGTGAGTCTACAACACGGATTCTCAACCATCTTCATTCAATGGGATTTGCCGAAAAATTGGGAGCCTGGGTGCCTCACAAGCTTAACAAAAACATCAAAGAAAATCGCCTTCATTTGCTTCTCAACATCTCGCCTGCCATCGAGCAACTCGCGGTCATAAACAGCGCTTTTTGTACCGAATTATCGCGGGAGATGAGAAATTTTGCCTATGCATAAACATGAAACAAAGAAAGGAATGGGTGGCTTCAGGAGATACGTCAAAGCCGAGAGTCAAGTCTGAGCTCCATCCAAAGAAGACCATGATCTGCGTTTGGTGAGACTGAGAGGGCATGATGCATTGGGAAATGCTCGAAAGGAATGCTACAGTCATCAAAGAGCTCTATATAGCTCAGTTACACTGAATGAAAGGGGCTATACAATTGAAAAGATCGACATCGACGAAGCCAAACCATACTCCTTCACGACAACGGCAGGCCCCATGTTGCAAAAGTCGTCAAAGCTGCACTCCAAGAGCTCGAATGGGAGATCATTCAGCATCCGTCGTATTCTCCAGTCCTTGCACCGACGGATTACCATCTTTTTCGCTTCTTGTCGAACCATATGAGAGGCGTTACCTTCAACAATGAAGACGACCTTAAAAACTGGCTCAACAAATTCTTCGATACCAGACCGGGCGATTTTTCGCAAAACGGCATCGACAAATTGGTCAATAAGTGGGAGGGGGTAGTAAACAGTAATGGTGAATACATAATTAGATAATTTATTGTTAAAACTATTGATTTTTGTTTAAATAAAAGTTTTTAATAAAAACGCTACGAACTTATTCCCCAACCGAATATATTATTAATGTGAATTAATTTATGACCACTTTGCCCCATTTAATCTAAGGATATTAACCCTTTGAGTAGTGAGCTAATTTAAAATCTTCATAATCTTAGATGCTATATTTGTTTATCCGCCACTTATCGTCATACAAATCCACTTATCTGTCAGGACCATCGCAGGGTGTATGAAGCTTGTATTTAAAGAAACATAACAACGGTCTATAGCACACAATATTCGGTTATTTCTTCAAATAAACACTTGAAATTGATTCATTTTATCATTCACACATTATTATTAGGCCATAAATTTGGGTTAACAACATTGTGTCTTACCTCTTTGATGGGTTAATCGAGCACAAAAAGCGATTCGCCTCGTGCGAAATAATAAAAAAATAACGTTTTAAAAAATTTCCATGTATTTAATAAATAATATAACATTGTTAACGTTAACGATCATTTTTAAATATGTTAAGAGACTATGTTTACATACATACAAGTATAAAAATGCACCAATGCACGCTACACACAAATACGATGCATTAATGCACGTTCACACAAATTTAATAAATAAATACATCACTAAATATTAGTAATATAATAAATATATTTACACTTCTTAAGCGCGAATAAATGCAAGAGCAAGGAATAGACAAAATGAAGGGCTTTTAACCTATTTTAGAATAAATTATTGTTTATATTTAAATCAGTGGTTTTGAACATTTTTTTACATTATGCTTCTTTTTACATCATAGTCCGACTGTTATTATTCTTCGTTGGACTTGGTTGAATTTCAGTACATGCTGATTCAATTTCGTACGGAAATTATCAAAACATTCAATATTGCACGCATGACTCGTATTATAAAATTATCATCATCACACTTTTCTTATCGACTAAATACTATAACTATCCTGGCAGTCGTTCGCTGGTCATGGAATATGTACATATAAATAATTTATGAACTATATTTAAGATATCATATTGGAAAATGTTAGTCATACAGTTTTTGATCGAGATATCAATTTATATTCACATTTTTTTGGGAGAAATCGTATTTTATTATTATATTTATTAAGCTGATTTTAGACAAACTTAATGCAAATGGATCGCAAAATATTAACAATCAAATACAATGGTATTCTGAAAAAATTAAGAATATTTGTCCTATTTGACGAAAAATATTTTCTAATAATAACCAAGACTGGAAATCACATTGAATCCTTTGTCAAGCTGAAAACGCTTTTGTATTATTTTTTTCAAATATTTTTGTTGTGCCAAAACGAATTATCATTTCTTTTCAGCCCCCCCTATAATTTATTATACGATAACACAGAGCAGATAATTCATCGATTTCGATCTTTGAAAGTTTTATATTATTTATGAAGAACGAATATCGTAACAAAAGAACCTAAGATAGATAGAATATATTATGTGAAAATTTACATATTTCTTTATACACTCAGCCCTGATAGAAAGCGCCAGTGTTTGTCAAAATGTACATTCAATGTATTTTTAAATATAAAAACAAAATTATTTACTTGATACATTTTTGAGAGATAAAATATGCATCTTCTGATATTTCGAACATGATGGATTATCCATATTCGCGGAAGTATTGCCACTGGGCGAATTCGTTCTTCGCTTTTAAAATCAATAACATCAGTCGTGTACTTAAGATCTAGCTATTTTTCAGACAATTTAATTGACTCCTGTGATGCTTTTCAGCCATGGCTTGTAAAATGTGGTCCTCATATACACGCCAGGTAAGTACGGAGCAGCACATTTGATGCCGTGAGAAACGGTTCCAGCAAGCTCCCATCTTCCATCAGCCCTCTGAAGAACCAGAGGTCCTCCACTGTCGCCCTGGAATAAACACATTACAAAAATTAAAATAAACTCCAGTTGATAAAATTAAAGTTAATGTTTGTCTTTGTACACGCTTAATTCCCGGCGGTGCCTTGAGAAGTTTCATAAGAAGCGAAATTTAGTAACGGCGTGTTAATTGAGGGGGGTCCATTTTGCATAATTTAAACCACCCGAGGGCTGTATATATTCAATTATATCTTCCGAGACATCCTTTAAGCGTCTTGGAAAAATCTCGAAAACTTAACCCATAAAAATATTAATTTTGTTCCATTAAAAATGGGCATGTAAGTTTGAATGGTGCCTTAAGAGACTCCCAAGATGTGCGCAAAGTCCTGAGGAGATTCTTAATTTAATTTCCTTTCGCACCCAAATTAATTAAAGCAGGGTAACTTATTTATATATTCATGGCCATATTTAATGTAGTTTTAATTAGGGTTGAATTTTAGGAACTAAAACTGAAATTTTGCCCAGAAGACAAGAGCTCCTCAGACACTTTTTTATATATATTTCTATCATATATAATTAAAGCTTAATGCAATCTTCGATCCATCATATTCGTAATCTGATCTTTTTATCTAGATATAAGAAAGTTTTATTAGCATATTGCAATTCATAGGCGAAATTATTGGATAAAAAGTCATGGAACATATCGAAAAAAGGTGTTAAATGTGTTAAATTCAATAATAATAGGATGTCTTTCGCTTTTTAAATAATTTTGAAATCCTTGAGATGGAAAGATGAATCTCTTGAATAAAAAACCTTTTTATTTTTTAATCAGGTAGTAACTAAAAGACGCTCATATTAATCAGGATCTGTATTAGCTACTACGAGACTATAGAAGAGCCGGCGGGAAGAACACACCTTTCCGTAACTAAGACTATCGATAGACTCTCCGATATTTTTTTCGTACGCATTTCAATAGTAGGAAGATGTTATTACTATTTTCTCCAGGAAATAACGTTTTTTCAAGAAAATAAATTAACACTAAACCTACCACGATGGATTAAATGAACCATTTTAAACTTTTTGTTAGAATTTCTTGCAAAGAAAATAAATATCTGTATAATTTTCAAAATTTGCGGTGAACATGAATAAAGTGAGCATATTATTTTTTATTTTCTAAATTTTCACAGTTTTCCAAATTTAAGATTGAATTGAAGAATATTTATTTTTTATCTTATATTATTATAACGTAACCATATGATCACACAAAATTATGACTGCAACACCTTCAGCGATGGTTCATAAAGTGCATATGATATTTTTAAAATGCATACTGAATATATTTAATTGAAATTTAGAAATAAACGACGAAATGAATAACTTTTTGTTGGCTCGAAATTAAATTTAATGGACGTTGCTTGAAGAATAAAACTCCAACGGGGGAAACAACCCCGAACGTATTAATTTTTAAAACCAATCCTTTAACTTTTTTCGCCTGTTTTATTTGAACGCTTCCCACTCCCGTTTCAAATTGTTTCCGCTCAGTACAAAAGGGTTGGGGGGTTTTTTTTCATTCCCTTTACACATTCTAATAAGCGTCCGTGCCGCGATGTCGGGCTTTATAAATAGTTATTGTTTAATTTTTATTCGCCGGCAAAGATTAGAGTTTGAGTCCCACGGTTGACCCCTGACGCCCACGTAGTTTCACCACCCCACTCAGATCACCACCCCCGGAGGGTTGGGGGCTATGACGTCATTAAACACCTGCGCTATTCGCTCTACACTTTCGTTACGTACATCTATTCGGTACACCTACTTAGCGATCATCTCTACACACTTTACATAACGCTTCTTACGATGCAGCTTCTACATATTTAATAAAGAAATTTGCTATGGAATATTCAAAAACTATGACGATCTCCCCAGATGAAGCTCACAGCATCAAACATTCATTAATCAACATTTCAATTTTTAAGGTTTGAATATGATTATTTACGTATTTAATTTATGTAATTTAAAAATAAAATGGAATAATCTTTTGCTATTCATGTTTTAATGCATATTCAGTGAGTAACGATTCTGATATTTTTCCCTGGGCGTTTGAATTCAAACCATCCAGGACCGCATTCGCATAGTTTTAATTAAATCTACAACCATTTTAATTAAAACATTCGCATCCACCGCAACTTCCCTTTCATACTATTCGTCCTGGAATAAAATTCGCAACTGTGAACATGAAAGGTTAAAATAAATGACCCGGAAAATGTCTCTCTTTAGTTTAATTTTAATTAACGCGTAGAAGAGCGTAAGTTTCATGTCGCATATATTTTCCGGCAAGGTGTTAATTAGTCCAAATTCAATAACAAAATTAATTCTTGGTATGCTCTGAACCTTCAGATACATCCATTTTCATGCAATTTAAGCAATAATTTCGCATAAAATTTTGCTATATAAAAATGCGTGTACGTGACCATTTGGTAACAATAAATTTAATTACTAAAGTATCGTTTAATTTAATCTATCTTCAAAGCCAAATTTTAAAATATCATTGTCCACAGCCCTTGAGCATTTTCAACGTCTTTGCTTATTTAATTTGCCCATCAAAAATGACTTCTCAATCCGATTTCATCGACTTAACGTCAGATATTTGGTCCCAAAAATACCCAAAAAATGTTCTTTTCTATTGTATATCACAATTTACATATCAATATTCAAGCGAAAATAAACAGAGCTCTCTTAACAGATAGATAAATTCTGCCATACTTTTCGATTCCGATTTCGTCCATATAAATAAGATAAATTACGTTATCTATTCATTGGTTAGTTCAAAAAAATCGATTTTTTAAATATTTTTTTATGCAAAAAGTATTAAATATAGAATGTTGATATTTAGTATATTGACTATGCGATCTTTATTAAATTTAAAAATATTTTTTAAAGTTTGACAGAGTATAATAGTGGGAGTAGAGGGAGCCACGTAGGTCGATGGACGATCGATGACATTCTTCACCATGGAAGTCATAAGTCCTGGACAAATGATTTTTAGCAAAAGAATTAAACATATTTCTACTTTGTATAATATCTTATATAGTATAGACTATAATTAGGAATAAATATTGAAAAATAAAAAAATAGTGAGCGATTGAAGAAAAATATGTATTTTTTACCAACTCTTTTGTAGTTATTTGTTCATTAAAAAAAAGATATTAAATATTTTTGGATAATTTTAATCTATATGATGAAGGCGTTTATTATACACGTCCCTGCCTAATTTCATAAATAATGCTGATCTAGAGCGTGTGGGAGCACTTCCATAAACTTGAAAAAAGTAGTTTTAGCACAAAAAAAAGGTTTTTTTTGTGAACCAATAAAGTAGAAATGTTTCTTAACTCTTTTATAGCGTTCACTTTGTTTGCGATATCTTTTACGTAAGAAATAGGTTAAATATGTAAGATTAATGCCCTCTTGCTCGTGTTAGTCACTTGCCCTTGTCAAAAAAATATCATATATTTTTTAAAAAATTATTTTATTAAAAATAATATGATTGTTTTTTGAGTTTAAGTTCAAATATATGAATAAACTTTATCTGGGGATAAACTTGGTAATTATAAACTAATAGAAAAGCTCTTGTGATAGCAATGGTATCTTCAACATACGATATCGTCAAACATAATTTTAAAAATGTATGTGGAACAGTGACTTGTTTGGTTTTCATTTTATTCATATGATCAATAAAATAACTATTTTGTTAAATTTAAGTTTTCTCTTCAAAATTTTGCTATGACGTCAAAAAGACTGAAACTGACGTATTTCAACTCGACTTTGAAATTAAGTTCAAAAGGGCTTAATACCACATAAAGTTCAAAACTATAATACATTTGCTTTTCGTAATGTATCTATGAAGTTGTGTGCTCATTAAATGGTTTCATAAAATTAATATGATCATTATTACGTGAACTTCTGACAAAGCAGAGGTCCAAGTTCTGCATAAAAATCGCTTTGTTAATTATGATGATTACACTGTAAACCACCGGATACCTTTTGTAAGAATGTTGTAAATTTTATTTTTATGACGATTTATAAAATGTAAAACGTAGTTCAAAAATACATAGAGCCCGCGGGAGCTTGTAAAGGTTCCGGTTCTAAAATAATTAACGGGTTAACGAAGTTCCGGAGCTTGGTTTTCCGACCACGACTAAAAAACAAACTTTGTAAGAGAAGCATCCTCATCCATATTGTGTCGGAAAAATCAATAGGACTTCAACTATAGCTCAAACATCACAAAGCAGGCAAATGTTGATAGTATGAATTTATGAACTCCGTTCGACATAATATCCATAAACCATGACCCGGTTCCCGGACGCGGAAGTATTTTTGAGCGCCCATATAAAATATGAATGAAGCCATCCCAATCAAACATTCTTTTAATATACTCCCCCTCGATAAAACTAGATTTCGCCGTATACTTTTTATATTCCATATTCGCTCCCGAATCCGTCTCGTATTATTATTTATAACGGTGGCTAACGTGGGAAGAGTTTCATAAGCTTCTTGGCGTTTCTTTTATGGAGCTTTTATGGTGGCTCTCTCCACGAAATTTATCACGGTAAACTGTCTTAATAAAAAGCCTTTTATTTCTCCGACCATTCTCCTTGTTTCATTTTAATGATGTGACCATTTGTTATCCATTACGTTGCGGTGGCAAATGTAAAACCATTATAGATGTGACGTTCTTCATTGCGACAGTCTGTCATACCCTCGAGTAAACGACGTAACCAGAAAATTAAAGCTCATTTTATAGTGGAAAATATCGCTTTATCGACCATATTGTAGAATGTGTGACCTTTGCCCTTTTAAAATGAGTGCGATTTTCTGTAAAATATTTATAAAATGGGTATACTGACCTCACAGGAGTCTTTCTGGCCATTTGCATATCCGGCACACAGGAATGAACCGAGGATGACCTTTGTATGACCAGCAGTATGGAACATTTCCTGACAAACACTGTTCTCAATAACTGGGACCTATTCCAAAAAAAATATACAGAATTATGGATTTGTATTTGTATGAAATACATAGTCGTATTTTGTATCACAACTTGAATTATAGATTAGGCGGGGTCAGATATCATATGAATTACATATTTCTTAAAATTACAAATATATACCTTATTACATTATCACAATACAATAAAACATCATTATATATCAATACAGACATTCGATCATCTATTCATAGATTTAATTATAGTCTTCGGTTCGGAACGAACGGTTGAAATCGATATGCAAAATACGACATAATTTTGAATTCTGTCTAATATTCGCTCGAGATGCGTAATAAAATACTCTCGTAGCATGAGAGATAATTTATTTTGCGAATGTATAAAGTAATAAAAATCGAAAATATATGGCCAACCTGAACTTCTTGCAGGACCGAGGGTACGCCGCCCCCATATTTCAACCTACCCCACCCAGTGACGGTGGCGAATCTACCAGTAAAATCAGCATCATCGGATGGCATACAAATTGGAACTGAAAACAACATAAATTTTAATTTACAAACGCAATCGACGTAATGGAGGTTCGCACAAAAACATACTCATATTTACAACCCTCACTTGTAAAACATTAAAAGGCTTTTGTGCTATTTAAATATGAATGAGTTGTAACGTAACACGGTACTTAAAACTTATATATTTACTCAGGGCTTTGATAAAATAGAAATATAAATTTAGAGCTGTGTTGATAATTTTATAATTTTGCATTCCCGATCCAGATTTAATCATGGTTTCCTGCTTCTGAGTATTAAAATATTAATTTGTATCAGTATCATTCACAAATAATGAGAATTTCCCCAACCACATACATCCACAATATTATACTAATATTGAACTCATAATCTTCAACAAACACATCGTCTTATCGAGCGTTGTCTGTATGATAAAAGATATTGCAATCTTTCAGAAATGGAAATACTAAGGTGAACTTATGCTATTTCCAAAATGGAAATATATATAATATGGCAGAAGTTTCTAATCTGCTTTTATATCTTTATGATGCATTTAAATATGCACATAAACCTTTTTTTGTGCGGTAAATAGGTTCCTCGGAAAATCGTACAAAAAGAAATCGCACAAAAAAAGCTATGACTTATGTAGAAAAAGTGACGATGCGTTCCATGGATTTTAAAAACTGCATAACTTTGAAACGGCCATATAAAATATATCCAAAATCGCACAAAAAAAGTGAATAAAAAAAAACAGGAAAACAATAAGGCAATTAAAAAGGCAATGTGTGTCAATATCAGTGTCAATGCCATCATTATTCTGTGTAGATTTTCTCTTTCCAACAATATAATTCATAATTAGTAAAAATTTCGCTATAGTCACCAAATTATTTTTTTTTCCAAATTTCGGTTAGTGTTGGTGATTTATTCTCTATTTTATCCAAAATATCTCAATATGTACTCTTTGTGAAATTAAAAAAAATGCTTTAAAAAAAACTGCATAACTTCGAAATCGCATAAAAAAAGTCGCACAAAAAGATGTTTGAGTGTAATCCGCTACACATCTTAAGTTTGGTTAACAGTCAAATATTTATAAAAAATTGCTCGTGTGATTTAATAAGTAGGGATTCAATTTGGGAGGGAACTTCCCTAAATCCCCACAATGATCAATAAATATTCATAGATATTAAAACACTTTCAAAAAAGTTTTCATTGCAATTTTAAATTTGGGAGATTGAGAGCATAGGTCCATTTTGGATATAATTAAGGAAAGAAAATTCTATTTTAAGTGGTGGATTTTTAGTACTTTTTAAAACTAAGATTAGGAGCCAACTACTGAGATGAGATGCTGCTTTATAATTACAGTTTGAAGTACTTTCAGCATAGCAAATGATCACGCTGAAGTAACAATTCATGTTCTTCCATATTTAAAATTACTCGTATGACAATAAGTTATTATTTTTTGCGCTATATAACAACACCCTATAATAATTTTAAGATTTAATTGCTGTTTTCGCTTTACTGTGCATTTTAAATTTAAAAAATAATCATGAATAATCGAGGCCCGAAAATGGTTAAAATCTCTGTATTTTAAGATTCTTCTGTAATTAAAAACAAATAGATTTTATGGGCTGATCAATCAGTATTTCGTGCCAGTCAAGCTTTTTCGTAAAATTCTCATATGGATATATTTTTGCAGAATAATATGATATACAATATTAACACGCTTTTTTGATGGCCTTACATAATATTGTTCCTGTTTGCTTTCCGAACATAAAATGCCCTCGGGATGACAGAAACCTTTGAGCAAAAAATCACGAGTGAACTTATGGCAGGTAATAATTCGATTGAAAATGGATCCTACCGCCTGCTCGGTCGTGAAAATGTCATCATAAACATATTTTGTGTCGTGGAAATGTGATCCTACATCACGTGGAAACGCCTGGACGCGCCACGTGGGTTGGAAAATGGTCGGTCTCGTGCCGTTCAGCCTCGGGGTAGGTTTCCTTATGTTTATCATATTTTGCAAATTATTTAATTTGCAGACGTGCAGACTCTTGTTTGCAGAGGAAATATATTGCCCAGGGATGTTTAGTTTAACATCGCAGATGCAATGTAAATATGTGATATATACTGTGATTTTATAATAAAATTGCTTCAAATGGATGAAGCGATTTTTATGGCTAAAAATGAACTTAAACATCGTAAAAATTGTCGATTGACTGATGATGAAATTCTTTCTTTGTATTACAAATAAGGGAAGTCAGTGTAATTCCATTGCTCAAACATTTTGTATTTACAAGATCATCTTAAAGAGAATTTATTTTGATTTCATGATTAAAACACATAGCAATCTCAATCTTGATTCTTTATCTCGCATACATAATGGAGCTGCTTTTAAGCCCTTGAGGCTTTTCATCGAGCCCATCAATTTTTCTCAAAATTGATATTAGCTACATCCACGAGAAGAGGTCGTAACGTATACACGCTTCACTAAAAAAACGAATGGCTTCAGCTATACATTTCCCTATTTGTTTGGATTATACACGGCTCGTTTCTTACTCTCTTATGTGTTCAATAAAACCGAAATGAATGACTAGCACAAAAGAGCGCATTAACCGTATACACATACCAAAAAACTGTTGAATAAAGAAGACCTCATTCCCGAAGAAAATGATCTCCGAACTGGGGCGCAATGAATTCATTATAACGTAAGATTTATCGACTGATCAAATTTGGCATAAATAATTCAAAAATTTATAAGCGAAATGTGAAAGTCCTCCCCGATTATGTTTTAATGAAGCGTTTGTGTGAGTTGTAACGTGTATGGGCCGTGTCCAATTCCTCTTTTGTCGGACCCTCGTTGCAGACATTAATAAAACCAATTATCGGATCTAACCATTTGCCTTCGCTTGATTCTTGAATTCGTCGTGGTCAAATCGTATTATTTATGCTGTTTTTAGTTTCCCGAATGCCTTATTTGATCTGAAGCTATCCCCGAAAAATGTGGAATAATGAATAGAAAGCTTGTCAAACAATTTATGATAATTGAAGAAAAACGCTTGAAGCTGAAAACTCTTTTAAAAAGTGTTAGATTTCTAACAGCTAATTGGACTCAAAATAGGGTCACTCGGTAGATATAATACCTCAACTCAAATTCTTAAGCGTATGACTATCAAAAACACATAATTTCAATATAGCAATATATTAGTTAAATAAAACAATTACCTATATGAGCATCGTAACGAACGGGACTTTCTAACTCCAAAAGGGCCAAATCATTTTCAAACGTAGCTGCATCATATTGTCGATGGACTATTACTCTTCTAACGTTTTTAGAGACAGATCTCTTGCTCTCCAATTCTCCTGATATATCAAATTCTCCGAAAACGGCAACCAAGGATGCTAAAAATCTAAAATAATGATTTTATCCGATTAAAAAGGGTCAAATCGATTTGTATTCTGAAGACAGGGCTAGATTCTACTTACCCAAAGTAATGCCATTAATAATTGATTTAAAAACATACCCAGGCTGACAATGAGCTGCTGTTGTCACATAACGATTGGTAATTAGTACTCCTCCGCATTTGTTCTTTGTGAAGAGTCCAAGCCAGGTGGATTCCCTCACCAGGACTTGCCATGGCCATTCACCGAAAGTTGCGCCTTTACCACCGACAATCCTTCCAGATTTCACCAAAGGACGTACGCCACAAACTGTAATTATTAAGCAATCATTTGAATGGAAATATGTCATCTCTTTGTAAAGATTAATTAGCTGTCAAGTCCTAAATCAAAACTACGGACAATCAAATTGGGTATGACATCAAGTATACATAATAGAATATATATATATGTATATATACATTTATAATTTCATTTTAAAATCCCCTTTATTATTACATTTATAAAAAAAAATATCAAAAATATAGTAAAAATATAATCAAAAACACCTAAAGAAAAATATAGAAAAACGAGGGAGCTTAAGAATATATCCATGTCCATGAATCTTAATGATCCATAAATGGTATCAAGCGATACAGGGGCTATATGGGAGATTGAACGACAATTCTAAAATAGGTAGCCTTATAAAAATGGATAATGGTGGCCGTAATACATTGGCATTGTCGATTTTGTCAATAATACGGGATTGGATTGAAATAAAATCGGGTATCAATGAACAAAATGCCTTTTTTTTATTTTGGGAAGTTCCCAACAATTCTTATTGAAAGAATGAAACGTAAAATCATACGTTTTTTTGATATTTGGTGATATATTTAGCGTATTTGCAATCTATTCAATTGTTGCCATAGGAGATTGCTTTAACCAGATATTATGGATGTTACATTCGAAAGAAATCCCACTAAGAAATCCGTCTTTAAAAACTCGAATTCAAAGAGTTAGTATTTTTTTGGAATACAGGAATTAATGATTTATACTTAAAATTTTGATAAAACTGAATACAATCGATCTAAAGTATACACGTTTTCTTTGTTGTGCAATTTTTAAGATGAAATATCGTCGCTCTGCTAGCAATAGTCTTGAAAATCTAGGTCATTCGTTAAAGGATTAATTTAAAAATATTAATATGTGATTCAATAAGAATTTACCATGTTTATAATCTCCACTTGGGGTTTCGGTAGTGAACGAATTTTCTTCTTCGAGTATTTGTGCCTCCGTCGATAACGTTGTGGTCGGTGGGGCTGTAGTAGTCTTCGGCTTTGTTGGGCGTGGTCTCTTCGTAGATAAAGTCGTCTTTATATGAAACATTACAAAAAAAATACAAATTAAATGTAAATCCGGGGTCAATATTTGCACTTCGCCTTTGAAAAATTCGTGTCAGAAATTAATCCAGCCGAAAATCTCGCATTCAAAGCCTACTATTTAAAATTCCATTCCGCATTAGCATAATCACGACTATGTAAACAATAAAGGCCAAATTATGATCATTCCTAAAATTGATATGTAAATAAAATTCAGCATTTTTCAAAAAGTAAGCCAGTAGGTTTGTGTATGACATCAATAACTGCTACACCTCCTTATTATTCTGCACTTGTAATTGCGTGCTCACTAATCTCTCTTGTTCCTGCTATGCACGTTTTTTTGCGGCTGACATTTAGCATATGCTTTACGACTTCCAAATTAGGAAAACGAATGGCCAGAAATTAATTTTGTGGAGCTTGAGAAATTGCAGAAGTGTCTCAGGAAATTCGCAGTAAATAACGCTTGAGATTTATGAGGTTTCCACGATACTTTGAATGCAGAAATGGCATAGTTTTGGTATCAAATTAATCATGATTTTTTTAAATATGTTAATTAGTATTAGAAACGTTTTTGATGTATTAAAACAAATTAAGTGACATATCTCAAATGTCGCCAGATCAAGTGTTACTACCAAAACACTGACAAAAGCACACCCATTTTGGTTCAAAGTCAATTTAATACATTGTTTATGAAGCATAAAACGCATTATGTTTATTACTCAAATTAAAAATAAACTGACTTGTATTTGTGAGTTTAAATATTTGAAATGAAAAGCAATTTCTACGAAAGTTATTCGAAGAGTAAAGGCTTAAAATCTGGATTTAAAAATTGACGCCAAATAAGCCATATTTGGTTGAAAAAGATGTCATCTTATAATTAAGCTTAATCTTTTTCGCGATTGAATCCCACGAACTATTTTGGGGGTGAAATATCCTATAAAAGGTATAATTATTTTTCAGATGGGAATTTACCATCAGACTCAAAGCTGGATGTATCGAATAATTAAAAAGTTTAGGTTTTAAATGTAATTTTAAATTGGTAACACTTAATCAGACAGTCCTTATATAATCATTTATATAACATAAACACCAGCTTAATATATTTTAATTAAATATGACGCAAGTACTTGTATAATCACCAGAAATCGATACGAGAAGAGCACACACGGTTGACTACGTTTTCGACGAAGACAGGATACAAGAGACGTCTAATGAACTAAAACCTCCATTGTTGTATTTAGTCCCTCAAGGATACGATTTGCAGAGTGGAATTATTATATAAAGGATTTAATGAAGAACACCACCGGGCAGATTTATTATTATTCGGACATTACAGCATCCCTTACACAACAAATAAATTGATATCGACGCTATTCAAATCTTAATACAATGGTCTCGTCGAGGAGACATGAAATGTCTCTGTGAAGGATGCCTTCGTTGCTGATGTGACTATTAAATGAAGCAGTATAAAAGTTGAGATCCCTGAGGAACATTTTTTTCCAAATCTAATTAAGGCACTTCCAACGAAATGAAAAAATGTAACATTTACCACCCAAAGAAAAATACATTCGCAAAGATTTGGTCTTCAAAGTAGGGAGATGTAAAACTGAAATAATAATGCCTCCCATATAAAAATACTATGGCAATTTTATGTAAATTATTTTGAATATAAATATTGCTTAAATTGAAGATTAAAAACCCAAATAAATTTGTATATAATATAAATCTTACCCTGATTGGTTTCTTTGTCGTTTGAACCACAGGCGCAACAGTGGCTTTGCTTGTCGTCACCCTAACAGGTTTCTTGGTCGTTATCGGTTTCTTCGTAGTCGGACTATTAGTAGTTACTTTATTTGGCTTTTTGCTAGTCAGCGTAGGTCTCTTCGTAGTCACATTAGGTTTCTTCGTCGGCTTAACTTCACTATCGCTCTGTGGAGCACCCGGCTTAATCTTATTGTTTTGCTGCGTTATCGTAGTATTAGGGGCTTTATCCAAAATAACAATATCGTGCAACTCTTGGAAGGTACCCTGAAGACTTCCCACTATTTTATTGACGAACAGATTCATCTTGTTGTTAAGATCTTCGTCTTCTTGTAAGAAGGCAGGGGTTGTGAATTCGACCTCTTGCAATACTTCATCGTCTATTCCTAATGCTACGCTGTTGTTATAAAAGCTGGGATGTGAACCGGTCGTATTCAGATTAGGATTTCTCACCGGTGGGAAGTTGATGAAGTCATCCGGTGATGTTAAAATATCGTTTTTGATCGTGGTTTGAACGTATGCCACGGTTGTTGGAACTTTAATTTGAGCGACCGTGTGTGGTTTGGGCGAAGATGGTTTCTTTGCTGGTTTTTTCGAAGGATTGCTAGTTGCCGTGGATGGTCTTTTGTTGTTGGTCACGATTGTGCTGGTGGAATATTCGAATTTATCAGGATCTTCGACTAGAACGGCAGGTCTATTTGGACTGGAGTAGAAGTTGGATGCGGTCGATGCTGAAATCGTGCTAGGTTTGGGCGTTATTAGTACAGTCGGCGATGGTTTCTCTGTAGTTGGTTTTCCTTGGCCGTGTTGTCCGACCTGTATCATATTATTTGAGGTTATAAAATTATTGATTGTGATCAGATTCGGTGGTTTCTTATGTGGTTTCAATGGAACCGGTACGAAATTATCTTGATTATTTGGTTGATCGGCTTCAACCGGTTGCTTATTGGGGAATTTTATTGGATTCTGAGTCGGCGAATAATCAGGAGAGCTCAACACAATCAAAGTCGGGGTAACACTGGAGAAACTATCGATATTTCCACTGGAAACGTCATAATTAGGTCCGATCAAATTTGGAAGACTGGAGATCGGACGCCTTGTTGGGGTTGAACTAAAAACATAGCTGGTGGAAAGCTTATTGTTCTTGTTGGTAGTCGTCTGAATATTCGATCCCCAATACTCATCATACGAAAGAGTCGAAGAGATCTGATTGTTATCGTCCAATTCGGCAATCTTATTTTTGTCTTTGTTCGTCGACGGTCTTGTATAGAATACAGAAGTTGAACCGTATTTCTCTGGATATCTATTTGTAGAGCCGCTATAACCAGGACGCCTGGTTACGGTCGAACTGAAGACGTAACTAGTCGATGGTGTTAGGGTGCTGTGTGCACTGCTGGCTGTTGTTATGTAATGTCCTCCGATTGGACGCCTCGTGGTGGAATCGTATTCATCATACACCCCTGGATATCCACTCGAATAAGACAATGGAGCCACCGTGGTTTTTTGCACGTCTTCCGTTGTTATCCTAGTTTCAGCTTTGAAAGCTTCTGTTGATGTAGCGACGGGATCCATATCTTCGACGGCGATTGTAGACGGGTGAGTGTCGTTCAACATGTTCATTATGGACTCTATTGAAGCCATTGCTGCGCTCGATCCCGATGTGGGTGGATCTTTGAATTGAAGATGAGGCTTGGTGTACGTTTGGACAAGGACGAATTTGTCTTGATTGGATGAAACTTTGGTAGGTTTGGGTTTGAATTTATACACTGGTTTGTGCGTGACCATCGATGCTGGCGTTGTTGATGTTGTTTTTGGATATAAATTGGTTACCATCGTTGGCTTTGTTTGCATTGTCGATACTTGGACGCCGTCTTCTTGGGCTATAAAGTCATCCGGTCTTATTATGTCCATGGCTTCTGAACCATTTTTATTTAATAATATCGTGTCTGGTTCTTCATGGGATATTGTACTGTAGCTGAAAAGACTCGATTCTGGATTAGAATTGGTAAGCATTGGTGCTATGTTTGGATTGGCTTGACTTTCTTGTAATAGAGAGTTTGCTATCTGCGCTACACCATCGTATGTGAGATCATGATCTATTTTTTCTGTTGATGTTGCCAAATGACTAATGCTCACTGAAAGTGTCGACGGATTTTCCACGTAGTGATTGCTGACCTCAATGTATTTGTCGTCTTGCACTGGATTTCTTGTAGATATCGGTAATCTCCCAGGTGGGGTAGAATATCTATAGGGTTGTTGAGTAGTCTTGACAAAATACATATTAGAGTTTTCATTGAGGATATTGGTAACCTGTGGCATTTTTATACCACCGTTTGGCATCAATTCTATATCATCACCATTTACTGGTCTTTTTGCGTATTTATCATCGAGCATCATCACGACTCCTGATTCGACTGAATCGTTGATGACGCCTGGAGTACCAGACAGTCTACAGCATGCTCCAAATAAAAATCCATCCATACAGGCACCTACTACTTCTCCTTTTCTCTGGGTACATTCATGATTAAACATGCATATAGTTGGACCACTTCTTCTATTGTCGACATTTCTCCTGGATGAAATAGTTGGCGTACAAAATCTTGGTGTGATGCGGTAACCTCCAAACATCTTTCTTGCTTCTGAAAAAATAAAAAAATACTTGTTTATTTATCAAGCTTTTTATTTGCGTAGATATTCTAGATCCGCAATGTAAATTCGTCATATGCTATTGAACCCAACGATATTTTTGGACTCGGATCTGATTCATGCATTTTGGAGTCATCTTTGTATCTGAATTTTAGAAAGTGCAATGATTCACTTTCTCGATGAAAGATCCGGATTATTTAAATGTCACAGCGTCATTTGATAGACGTTTTATTGCAATTTGAAAGGTATGACAAAGGAATGGCGGACGTGTCGAGTGAAACTTCAATTGTTCTAAATTCGATTGAAGCAAATGCACGAACTTCCAATTGAAGTATTACAAATGTATTTTGGTTTACAATATTTTCAAAGCTTTTAAAACCAATGCACGGATATAAATGTTTAGCATAGCAATCGACCTTACAGATGCTTTCATATCTGTATTCTGTTGCTTCCGAAGAGAAACTAGGGTAATACCCATTTACTGGAACATGCACTCGAAGCTGCTCACAAATTCAATTTCAACGGAGTTGTGGTTTGCTCCAGGCAAAAAGGGTTATATCCTAGACATATTATGGGCATGATATAAATGTTGACCATTTTTAATGGAGGGGGTGGTGGTGAAGAAGTCGAGCAAAGATTTTCTGCAGGGAATATTGTACGCGCATACAAAACTGTGACGTCAACGTTGGTTAACTATGAACTTTTCTTTTATACTACCTATTATTTTTATTATCTTCAATTCATTCTAAAATGGGCATGAATAAGATGAGAAATTGTAACTTAAATAATGAACATAAACTGAACTTTGTGCTTCCAGATAATTGAACAAATAGTACAATACAACAGAAATTACAAATTCTCCTTATAACACGAGGAATGTATTCAATCGATGCATTTTAATTGCATTTTATTCAAGCAATTGCAATTCTATTCTTTTTTCAGAAAATCTGGGTCGTGGAATCAACGTACCAATAAATTTGAAAGATCATATTTTTGATTTTTTTTAAAGATAAAAAAAAATATTTAGACATTATTTTATTACAACTTTGCTACATTACATTACAAAAAGTGCTGATTTTATGAGTTGTAAGGTATTCCATTAGGTGCTTTTTTCGTGATATTTGTCATATTTTTTCTATTGGGCGAGATAACCTCATTTAACCCATTGGCGCACAGCTACCGTCAAATACCGTCATGCGTCAACAGATAATACCTGCTTATTGCGCCAGATAAGTCTATGCATACTGTCTTCGACGACATTTCAAATCTTATCTCACATCGACGAAATTCATCAAAATGAAAACAAACTTAAGTAGTTCAAAGACTCTCAAACTTCTCTGATTTTGATAAACAATTTGATTTTTGCGATAAACCAATCGGATCGGAACTGGAGCGATCCGTTAGTGTGAATACTCTGATGGTTTCTTGTGTAAGAATATTTGACCGAACCGAGATAGTGTGAATCGAGCCTAATACTGGTATATCAATTAACGCGTTAATTGCATTTACGTGCGACTCTCTCAATCAGGGTCGGTATCCTGCGTTTTGCGCCCCAAACTCAGTTGCGCCCGTGGCATGCACCTATTTTGCCATACCCTAGTTACAGCCCTGGTCTTGCACGTTGAGTTTGGAGAGAAACAGAGACGAAGAGAGTATCTTGCGTACATCGTACGATTGTATAGATCGTTAACCCAAATTTATCGACTAATAATGATATGTAAATGATACAATTAATCGATTTCAAATGTATTGTTTATATTTACGCAAAGAAATGACCGAAGTTTGTATGCTATCGACAGTGTTTTTTTATTTATGTACAAGCTTCATATACACTGCGACGTCCTGACAGATATATGGATTTGAAATTATCAAAGGAGCTAAAAGTTGTTCTATGATTTCTCATTAATAAAGAAAAATAGATGTACTAATCCTTTATTCAACCAATTTTGCTAATAAATACATCTCAAAAATTTGTCACAAGTTCCAAGAATTTGATTCCATACAATTAAGCTGCATTACTAAGAATAGCCGCACAAAGCACCCTACAGCTGAAGAATAACAAGAATCCAGAATTTAATTTAACTTTTGAATTGAATCAAACATTTAATTAGCGGAGTGGTTTCGGATTACATTTCATCACGTTGACAAAGAGATCTATTTTTAAGAATCGCGCACAAAACGAAGGCGAAAAAACGAGCAGATTAATTATTTCACCGTCAAAATATGGGACATATTAATTTGTCAGTCTGCTTCAATTTCTCGTATCATCGCTACAAATTATGCTTTTCGCCTGGTCATCGAGTAAAATTGCAAAATCTCTCAAGGCAACGATGTGCCATTTACAAATTCGACTAATAATCGTCGAAAAGCAGATAAAAGAGGCGAAATATGGGCTGCAATTTCGCAGCATCCGCTATAAATATAATTGAGTGCCAATTTCGATTTATGGACGAGAGACAATTTTGGCATACGTTTTCACACATGTTAATTATTTTCACGCCAATAAAGATGCGAATTTATTGCGGGCATAAAGTTGAACATGTAGCTAAAAATTGAATCATTATATGGGACGTGGCGGCCATAAAATTAATTGCAACGTTTTCGTTTTTGTTGCATATATTCGTAGACTAAAACGTTTATATTATGATTAATTATGATACAGCCATCTTCTTCTTGAGGTGTCATATCCGTGACGGGACGTTGACAATCTCAAAGAAAGATTTTTCTTTAAAAGAGCATTTATAAATGGATGGCGATATTATCATCATTTCAAATCAAGACCAAAATATTAATAATTCCGATCTACTTGTTGATACTGTGCTTTTTTTCCAAAATCTGAAGTATTTATCAAAAGCTTTATAATAACGGTTCAAAATGTAACCCAAACATCAACAATTATTAATTAATTAATTAATTGCTAATTGAATATAACAAATACTCGCTTGTGGCAACCCTATTACTTTATTGAGTGTTTCAATGCGGATGTTATAATAAAACCGAGAAAAGTATGGAGCAGTGGCGCACTATGATAATATCATATGAGAAATCTTCACGGAAATAATTTCATTGGACCCTTGAGTGCTCGCAGACCGCCAGTTGCTTATATTAAGTTAGTGGAACGAGCGTTAAGATAGTAAATAAGTAAAATATATGGTGCGCCAGTGTCTTTTGCTTTCATTACCGTTCCGGTTGCATTCCCCGCTAAACGATCCATAAACTGCACCCATATCAGCAACTTGTCTCTGATTGGTGGAATTTATTTTTAGCAATTTAATATCAAATAGTTCCAATACTTTATGTATTGTTTTTTTTTTCCATTTGTTGGCGGTAACCTTTAGCTGAATTTGTGTAATATATAATAAAATAGGCTCGCTATTGGTGTAGTAGTTGCTTTTTGCTACGCATAGCACATAGTATAGATGGCGCGATACATGAGCGTAGCGTGTCTATAATGTTCACGACGGATACAAAGTGACCAACTGCCGCTTGGAGTTTCAATTTTCGTGACGTTCAAGCTAATTCCAATGCCCAACCACAACAATAAAAGTTTCATTTCAAAATTGAGGCACTAGAAATTATATATTATATTGAAATAATAATAATAAGACTAACCATCGTTTTAAAAAAATATAGTATAGACTTATAGTCTATACTATATCACGTATAATATAGACTATAATTAGGAATAAATATTAAACAATAAAAAAATTGTGAGCGATTGAAGAAAAATGTGTGTTTTCACCAACTTTTTTTAAAATAGTTTTTAATTATTAAAAAAAAAAACGATTTAATATTTTTTTGGATAATTGTAGTTTATACGAGGAAGACGTTTATTATACACGTTTCTGCCAAATTTCATAGATAATACTTATCTAGAGCTTGTGGAAGCACTCCCATGAACTTGGAAAAAGTAGTTTCGAGAAAAACGCGTTTAAAGTTCCTCCTCTCCTCAGCTTCGCGAATGGCAGCGTCTCCTCGTTGTCCTATAACTTTGCGTCCTATAACTAATTTAATTATAACTTGAAATATACTAAACGTATTCTTAAATATTGGTTATTTCCATGTCAATTTAAATTAATTATAGAATAATTATTGCATCTGCCTAATGATTATAATGGTATGTGTTGATTGCATCTATTTTGATAATCATTAATATTGTTTAATTCAATGATATAATATGATTGAAATGTATTTATTTTATGTATGAAATCCATAATCAAAACGAATCTTTAATAACCTTTAATTTCAAATCATTCAACATTTGATTTTTGTATTTATATTTTCATCAACTCAATAATATAGACCATAGGACAAATGCAGCTTTTATTTTAAGCATAATTTTCATGTGTGATAAAATAGCTTTGGAATTAATCAAATGGATAAAACCAGTAATGCAAAATGTATTTATTTTATGACCCCCAAGATTTTCTAAATGAATTACAATTCAAAACGTGTTAAATGTCTAGTCGTAATTTTTTTTTTGTATCGGCAGCAATAAGTCGGGTTTCAGTGAAAGTTAAAATAAAAGAAAAATGAAGGCGAAAAATCTAAAATAGAACTTGTTCAGCGAGCATGCAATTTAAATTTCAAACACAAACATGGCGAGCTTATTTGATTGATTGCTATAGAAAGTGGATGTTTGCAAAATATTCAATGAACTGCGATGAAAAACGTTTCCTTAAAGCATTAATTATTCGAATTAATATTTTCAATGACCCAAAAACACACATTTGGCACTTATTATGATTGTCGTCGAAATTCAATTGTGGATAAATCGTTCCATTGATAAATATCGCTTATTGCAATGACCGACCGTCGTCGGTGCGGTTTACGAGTTCATGCGTTTACATTAATTTTCTTACAATCGACCTACAGACCTATTTCCTTTATTACGAATTAAACTCGATTTTCCATTTCGGATGCAATTTACAAGGGTCACTTGAGGGTTATTTTGATGTAGAATATATTTTTGTGATAAATTGTTGGATGCAGAGTGTTTTAATTGTTTTCTGTTATGTTTTCGCCATTGAGTACATAGCACAGGGCTGTATCAAAAAATAAGGTTATTATATGATTAAATCAAGAATTTACGTTCCCATTAACATTAAGCATGCGATTGTTGCTAAATATTTATATGCAGAAGAACGGCATTTGTAGTATAAATGATACGGTGAACGAATTACTATACTGAGCTGTATTCATGTTTAAATTTAGTGCTTCAAAAATATATATATCAAGATACTATTTTTAACAGTTAAGAATATGCAAGCTTCATATAATACTTTCTAGTGTTTATGGTTGTACGAAAAGGAATCTTTGAAAAGGATATGGGTATTTTTTATGCCAAAGTGGAACAAATAACTTTCTCTCTATTAAAATGAATGTGTCACCTTTGGCGGAAAAATTAACATTGTGAGTGGTTGCCGATTGTGTGTTTGAAATGTTTAAAGCCTTTAAAATCCCGTTTATTCTTATACCGCTAGATTGCTTGGTTTAATAACTAGAATTTAAGATGACGAACTGCTCCGTAGAATCATCTATTCGATTGTATCAATTTGGCTATGATCTAATCGATCAGTTTTGCCATATGATCAAGTCCCGCTAACTAATCGACATGTTACATTTTTCGATAAAAGTGATGCCTTCATATTAAAAAATGGAGCAAATAGTTTGTTTAAAAAATAAATACATAACGTATTCGCCAATTGATCCGTGTCTACCACAAGAAATAACTGTGGTACTTGAGAGCTTTCTTTCGCATTTAATCTATTAATTTTATCATAAATCTTGCCTAGAATTAACTATCATAATTTACTAAATATAAATTCAAAATATGATTTTGAATCCAAGCTTTAAATAGTATTTAAATCAATGCCTTCACGAATTTAAACCCTTAAATTTTAAATTTCAAGTATGAAGAATCCGCAAAATTAATTACAAATTAACACTATCCATAAAATAAAAAATACGAGCGGAAAGGGTTAATTCTCATGTCCCTCCCAACTATTTTAATAAAAGCAGAGCTTGGTAAAGCAAGCGCCTGCCACGGGCGCAACTGTGCTTGGGGCGCAAAACACAGAACACCGACCCGGTTGAGAGTTGCACATAGTTTTTATTTTACTCAACCATCCTACTTCACATGAACCAACACTGATTGACTCTTTCCGTTTTTTATAATATAAGTTGCCTAGCGCCTCTTTTCTTCGTTATAAGACGACAGTATTTACGACCGATTGTAAAATTTAAAACACCCACCCGATCAGCGGTCCGAAAAGGGGACCGATTGGTTATACAAACCTTGTGACCACTCCGTCATCATTTAGAGCTTTTGTGGCATTTTCTATGATATGTATGATGGACGAACGGAGGCAACGGAGCATCTAGACACATAATATATATTTTTAAACAGTAACCGCCATCTATATATTAGATCAAGTACTTTTGGGACTAGAAAATATTATTTTAAAACATATATTATAATATTATTTCTGATTTCTGGAGAAGGGGAGAAGATAAATACTTGCCACTGGTGTTTCATGCCCTTGTTACGATTGATTTACCAAGCGGATCTTAAAAATTCAAATCCGATTGCGTCAATATATTTTATTATTTAATAATCGAACTTTGATCAATAAATATTTTATTTGCATGAGGTCAGTTCAATGAACGCCAACGATTATATAAACGCATAAAAAACAATGTATCAATCATTGACATCAATCTTCGACGACAAAAAAATATAAGTATTTTATTGGACGCGTAAAACGCGTTTGGGTTCAAGGCAAATGAATATAAAAAAAAGCGAAGGTATTACGTTTATCGACTGCATTAAAACGCCAAAATACGACCCGTCAGGGACGAATAAAATGTCCTTATGGCCGCTTTTTGTATAAAGAATACACCATTTCTCCCTCGGGCGCAATTTGTGACGTTTCAGCCGCTTACCGTATGCAAAAGCGGCTCTAAAATTGTATCCCAATTATTTATGTCAATTTAAATTTGAATACATTATGACGATTCATTTGTTTAATTTACAAATCGAATAATTAAAATCTGCTTAAATACATTCCACATGGTCATTAAAATGCGCGTTTAGATCGCTTTTGCGCTAACCTTGTAAATTTGACGTTTAAGACGTCAAATATTTACGGGGCGAATTCATACAGAAATTATTTACAGCGTGCATAAAAAATGCGACATTTAACGATTTAAGCGTGTCCTTTGTCCTGCCGGGTCAAATGTAGGTCGCAAGGAGATTAAATTGTATTTTTATTCGTTTGCTTAGGTTCTGAATACAAATGACAGCTACGGAAGATGTTGCCAACGTAACGATGCGACACAATATTAAATTCTGAATTTAATATTTCGCTTAAAACCGTACCAAAAAAATAATAAGGATATAATTTGGCATTGATGTAATTTTATATATTTAAAAATTAAAAATATTTATATTTTAAATAATGCGCATTTTATATGAAAGGATTTGACCCCTTAAATGCGTCTGTTTTGTTCGGCGGAGTCATATTTTATCTCAACGCAATGCGTTCGCATATAACAATGAAGTATGAATCACATCCATATGTATTACGCGCATAATGTACGCACTCGTATTGTTTGATATTATGCCGTTCCATATGCTCACAGTCAAATTATAACATAGTAGAGTAACATTATGGCAGAGTAGGTAATTTGAGTGAGTATGTACCGCCGTTTTTATGCCAGCATCATAAGTGTTATGCGGAGGAAAGTTTGTAACACTTCCGTGGAGACTGGGTCAGCAGAGCCAGCAGCCTCGATGTGATACGAGAATGATGCAAATAAGGAGCCAGAAAAAATTTGGCCATTCTGGTCATTATGAATGGACGATTATGGAGATCCAGCTTGCGAATCCGAAGTCATATTTGACAGACACTCGTGAATGGAGATCTTTTTTTCATCGGAATTTTTCTTTTATCTGCGAGTTGATTACTTGCTATTTTATTGCTCTCCTATTGCCCAAAAAAATCACACGTGATTAGCGCTGCGGAAGAATGGATTTTACCCAATAATGAGAATTAGCATACATTTTTTTTATTATTTATTGATTAAGGCTACATTGTTAGCCTAAATTCTAACTATTGTGCGAACTCCGCATGATAATATCGCCAAAATATGCTAAAACTAAATATACTTAACCCATTTAAATGGCTATTTCAAGAAGTCATCAACGTACGCACATAAAACCTAAAATATGGATGACAACAGCCTTATAATTGATGATAAAAGTGACTCATAAAGAACATTTTTACATGTTGAGCTCACAGATAGACAGAGACGGAGAGGGGTGACTTATAAAGCTATGCTGGATCTTCCATAAGTTACTAGATTTACAAATTTATTATCAATAATCTTTTGAGGAGTTCAGTCGCGTATTTGCGATCGAATTCAGAAAGAGCATTCTTATACGTTGAGATAAGAAAGAGACAGACACGGAGAGAGTATCATATGTGAATGATATAATTAATCAATTTCAAGTGTATTGTTTATGTTTACTTGAATAAATGACCAAATATTGTATGCACTATCGACAGTGTTGATTTATTTAAATACAAGCTGCATACACGCTGCGACGGTCCTGACAGATAAGTGGATTTGTATGACAATAAGTGGCGGATAAGCAAATATAGCATCTAATATTATGAAGATTTTAAATTAGCTCACTGCTCAAAGAGTTAAGTGAAGAAAGAAAAGAATTAACCTCATAAAAAGATGAGAGAAATAAACCAAGAAGAATTTTCGTTTTGTCAGCCAATCCACAATATGATGGACTTATTTTTTAAAGAAGAAGATTTGTCTTGGAATCAATACCACAGAATTGTACTGATGATGTGTCATAAATTCTTGGAACACATCAGGCCTTTATGCAAGAATAAAATAAATTAATCAGGAGTTAAAACTGTTTCATTGCCTTCTCTACATCCAGAGTTGGATATTATTATGAAAGAAGCTGTTCAGGTCGTAAATTTACTTAATAAGCTAAACATTTCCATGTGAGAACAGGATCACACTGTGATTAGAGTAATGTAGTAAATTAGAGAATTCCAAGGAAGATTAAAACTGGAATAATAAATTAGAAGCAGTGGTAGATTTAGTATTTGAGAATCCTTTAGCGCATTTTAAGTTTACGATTCCTTGGACTCGATTTTTTATTCTGGAACAAATTCTGACATTTGCCACACTCACTCTTGTCTTAAAAACCGACTTAACCATCGTATTGCGCGCGCATCCTTTCTCTCGCCGTCCCCGCAACCCAAACTTCATTTCATCAGACCAATATGCGCCAACATGGTGCATCCATACAATATTTTTACTATGCTTATACTATTTCCGCAAGTATAAACAGTAAGTCGACGAAGTTTTATTACAATCGGAAGAATAGTATGGAATCGCATTAAATACGGACAAACAAACATTAATTTTTATGTATTAGGTTTATGCCTATGTTACTTGCGTAATCTTTAACAATAACTGGACGAAGTTTTATTGCAATCTGATGCTTAAATCTTTTGTTTCTTTTAAAATAGGCTTCCCTCATACGCATCTTGTTGTTCCGCTATTATGCTCATTCAACCAAAGATGGTCAGTTTTCTAATGTAATTGCTACACCTGCTTCTGACTGGTCTGCTTCATCTCCTTTTCCATGACCTATGATTCCACTGGAGTATTTTCTTGGGTCGTCTTATCGGTCTGATTGCGATCATTACAATTGGGCAATCCTCTCAATTATATTTTTCACTTTTATCTAAATCTTATTCAATGATTTCACTTTTATATTTATAACATAGATCATTCCTAATCCAAATATATTGCATTGTGAGATGCATTCTTGTGACAATTAAGAACATCAAGAAAATGCTTGATTATCGCCACAAAGATTTGTTGAGGTTGAATGTTTACATATTGTAGAATAAGATGATGACTTTACAAATGGGACGATAAAATTGTTCAACATTCCAAACAAAAATTTAAAACCAGTTAAACGACACATAAACGCGTAGGTTTAAATTGATTAAGATTTGAAGCTGGATGAATGATGAACAAGCGCCGAAGAAAGTGAAGAAGCAAAAACGTATTTTTTTAACAAATACCACGATGAAAATGTGCCACTTTATATAAATCATCGTTCAAATTGTCGCAAACGATGTCTCAGATTTAGGACAAGATTGTCAATTTTTTAGTCAATGTTGAGGTAGATCTTTAATGCTTTTGTAATAAGCATTCTTTTTTCATGCAGAATAAAACTACTTAGTGCTGTTCTCTAGCGTGAAATATCAGTATTCTCATTTTTTAAAGCGTGGAAAACAGGAAGACAGTTTTTCTTGCCAATTTCTCTCGATTGTGTATAACAAGCATGTGGGCCGAATGCTATGGTTTAAAAAATCGCATTTTAAAATTTGCAAGCATTTTTTATCGCTCGTCAGAATCCACTGCTATCTGCATGTGGGTAATGGATAATGTGTAATTTTATTAAAAAAAAATAGTCTAGTATTTGTCTCGGGGCTAGAGTTACGTGATAAATGTCGTGCTCGAATGCCACTGGTAGAGTGTGAGTAGACCAACGCATATCAATAATTGAGAGCAAGTAACGGTAGACAACTATACGTCAGAATAGCAGCTAAGACTTGGCTATCATGTCGTACGAATTATACTAATTTCTTCATGCGCTTTCATTAGTCGCCCATTGTCGTATTTCAGCCGATTGATAGCTCAGGAAAATCGTGTGAAAAAACCATTTCATAGCGCTTAAGAACCATGGATATTGAAGAAAATTGATAGCCTTGTTGCATCGAAGATTTATTTCTATTTGTATGCAATTAATCTCCACAAATGAATCAGTATCTTCTCAAATAAATGGAAAAGGACTCGCGAAATTAAAGGTTGAAGGTTGCGCCTTGAGTTTACTTTTACGCTTTTGTCTTTGCATCAGTGTATATTTTTGGAAAATTGCAGCTGAATATATTCTTTCGATAGATTCTTAACAAAGTGAATACAAATACAGATTCCACCATACCATATGTTACTTAGTCAATGTGCTCTATCTTTGTCAATTTTCAAAATTATCAGACAATCATTTTAAACAAATATTTATATTTTATACAATCTGATAATGATATTTGCGTTGAGTCTGGTAATTGTCGTACTCGTCTTCAAACTGTCTACATTTTAAATTAACAGTTTAGTGTTTAAAATACGAACCATAGAATTTAGGTCTGATGAATATGAAAGTCACTATTGCGTTGAAAGAAAGCCACGTAAATATTTATCTATAAAAGTAAATATTTTTATAAGCTTTCTTTGATTGTACTGAATTTTGTCAGAATATTTCACGCTTATAACTAGATTGCTTATATTCTTTTGACAGTTGAATTGAGCTACTTAAATCATGACCTAATGAGGTTCTCGGTTATTCATTGTCACTGGCTGTTCCAAATAATGAATGTACGTCTTTTTGCATACAAGTGAAGAAATGTCGTGTGTTCGATATATTATATATAAATTATTGATGAACGTTTGACAGGAATTTCGCTGGCGAAACCAGTTCCGTTATGGACACACTAAAACGGAAGAATAAATTCAATTGTGAGGTTGAAATAGGTGAACAAGTACTAAAAGCATCCGCTCATGCTGACTGTATTACAGTTAAAAGCAATTAGGTAAATGGTTAAAACCAAGAGTGAATTTGTACTTTTGCCACACAGACCACGGATGTATTCAAGACAAGGTTTTACATAATCGAATCCATTCGGAAAACTATCTATTCTCCGCTCATAGGACAAGTGAAAGCTCCTCTTTTATGATCTTTCGACAATGATGCATCGTGATTCACACGCCTTCCGGAATGAGCACCATTCGTAATGGCCTGATGAAATTGTGCGTCAAAATCGATCGGTCACACTTGTACTCTCTGGTCGTTCGAAATATGGGTTGAGCTTCAACTGTGTGATGATTACTCGATCGAATCAATGCTGATCAACTTTCATTCAAATTATGATTACCCGAGCGGAGAATTTATCCGCATTGTTGATCGGAATTGTGCAGAATTCTTCGGATAGATCACGAATTTGTTCACACCTGTTTTCTTAAATTATGGCAAAAAAAGCTTCACTTGCATTCATTTTACGCACGGAATTCATATTCCAGATAGTAAATAACACGACATTCAATTCTACATCTAAAAAGGATACGTATAATAAAATTATCGTTATATTTGGAAGAAAATGGCTATCAAATCATGCATAATGATCATCAAAACGAATCATCAAATTCTGAATAGAATGTATCTTGGCGCATAGTTTGTCAAAATAAATATTCCGTTATTCGTGTAAAATATTTATATACTAATTTATAAAAAAATATTTTGAGTTGTCATATTCTATTAGTATCATTGTTATGACCATCAGCAGAGGTAGCTTAATTGTTAAGAGAATTTCACAATCATACAGACAAATTCAACATTATAATCAAAGGCCATGTTCTCCTCATACGCTCAATATTGAAGATAGCTTTGAGTTTTATTTGTGAACGATCACCCATTGGGCCACCCAGGTGAGTATATCGAAGGTCGATTTATTAACTTCTCAATAAGCAGTCCTAACTATAATACATTGTATAGATCAGTGTTCCCCAACCGGTGGTCCACAGCAGACTTTCCGTCAAATTTCAAGAAATTCAGTCAGTTTCCTTAATGAAAATATTGTACAACTCGGCCCTATTAAAACATTTTTTGGACGAGGAATGGATGAGTAAACTCATTTATAAGGTAAACATATTTAGTTTACTTAATGAGCTTAACCTTTCTCTCAAGGGATTTTGTACAAATATTTTTAAACTGGGAAATAAGGTCGAAGCATTTAAAAAGAAGCTGATTATTTGGGACTCAAACGTACAAGAGGAGGCTTTAGAAATGTTTCCACTTTTGCTAGAATTTTTAATTGATGTTGGCGTTATTTCGTGTACTCTTAAAAGTAGAGAAAAAGAACAATTAATAGAGTTGTCTTCGAATGCTACTCTGATATTCAGACACATAACATTAACATTGCCTCAGTTTCGGATATTAGTGGAAGATTGATATCCACATTTTTTTTATCAGTCCGCATATGTAAAATGGTTGAGAAATACTGGTTAAGATAACAAGGAGTCGCTCCTTTTTTTGGAGTGGTGAAGACCTACGTAATAAAATTCAATATAACAATATATTTAAAGCACTTGTCCTATGTATAATATATCTCGTTGTTAATATATTCTCATTCTCATTCTCAAAGCAGATATACAAGCGACAGATCGATGGTGATAGATATATTTTATAATTCAACTATTTCGCTGTATTAAGCCTGTCGATTAACTTATATTTGTCGTATGCTTTTGTAGAAAAAAATCGCCATTTTTTGAAAATAACCATTTCTATGTTTGTCTTGCCCTGATCTACTGGATTATTTGGCCTTCCAAGAATATAACAACGCCTATCTGAGGACTCATTAGGATCACTTGGCTCGTGAAGTGATTTAAAAACGTTTTACAAAAGCGTACCTTGGCAGGTATTTAAATAGATAAGAATACCTGTGCTCACTTTAAATGCTTTGAGAATTTGTTCAACGACCGTTTGTTCTACGGCCATAAAACGCTGTCAAAGGTTTGTAAGAACGTTTAAAACAGATTTTACACTTGGTGCCAATAAAAACTTCTAGGAAGGCGATTCGGATCAAGTTTCACATTCGAATGAGCTGCATACGAAATCGCAATTCGTCCAGATTGTCTGGCGCTCGTCGTTATCCGTAATGCAATCTGACGAGACGGCACGTACCTGCTCTTAGTTCTTTTACTTTACTTCATTAAATTTCACTTGGCAGTTTCGAATTTGGGTTACGTTATGGATTCTTGCCATTGACCTCCATTTGGCCGACGACAATGCTTGTTTTGTTCTTGTCTTCGCTACAATAGTTGCGAGTGAAAGGAGAAGTCCATAAGCACGCGCCAAATGTTCTTCTTGTATGCAATCGCCGGATCCAATAATTCCAAATTCAGATTAACCGATTTCTGTAAACAATGGAACAATTTGGAAATTCCGTCGATCTACAAATGTCATTACAATCATCCATGCACCATTTGATCGATCAATTTATTGTTCCAGTTAACGCTGGAACATGGCTTTCATTATCCGTTTTATCTAAAAAGTTTGTATGAATCGCAAAAAAATAACTTCAAATGAAAAACGAAGAAAAAATGAAGCGAAAAATCCTACGGACTTATTGAGTGATGAGTTACCATAAAAATAATTCACAATAAATTTAATTTATAAATATTCAATAGTGCAAATAATTTCCAACAAACACCTTCTTCAATTTCGAGTCGACTATATTTATCTTTTTCCATCGAAATGAATCAAAAACACACTTCTTAAAACGTAATGCATTTGGTCGTAAATCTCAATAAGATCTTCAGAAATCAAGTATAAGAAGCAAAAGTTTGTCTATTTGTTTGTCAAAGTATATCAATAATTTTGAACAACGAGTGGCAATGACATAATAAAGATCAGCTTAGGTCCATAATATGCGCTGCAATAACTATGTTTTTTGGAAACAGACTTTGGAATTTAAGTTTAATTTTCTAAGACATTAGTTTCATATTTTACATTCAGAATATCGTCGAAACCATGACGACTATTAAGCATATAGTATACAGATTTTACACAGTTTGAAAGTGAATTTCGAAAAATAAGATGTGGGAATTCATAAAATGCAGATATTTTCTAATATCACCTGGACATTTTAAATCAATATTGTAGTTAACCAATCCCCAATGTAGGATTTCTTCAATAACAATGATTTTGGACTAATTATATGTCAAACCTAGCCAGTTCGTAATTAAGAATCTTTAGGAACAGAACAAGGACAAGAAGAACATCAAATAGACGACCTCGAGGAGATGAATATGAAGAACTTCACTTTGCAACGAAAAAAGCATTGTCTTCCGTTGACTTCTATATCGTTTTGGAATCGCCGAATTGAGAGGATCAGCTTGAAGCAGGAAGCCATTCGATCTCGAACTCGCTCACTCGTGGGGACTAGACTCTTTGCACTCCAGAAAGTCCTTCCCAGTAAAACCTCCAACACTCCCTATGGAGACGGTCGTGAAAGCGTTCGTCAATACGTTCATTCGGGAGACCTGCTGGATGAGCGTTCTAAATGAAACTCTGAGGCTATGCTACCTTTAATATCGAGCGAATGAGGAGGCGAATGTATGATACAGACGAGATGGATGTAACCCCTTCCTGTGAATGGATATTGAAGAGGCCCATAATCCTGCAGTGGACTGTTTGTGGCTGCATTATGATGATGATGATATGTCAAAAAATGTTAATGAAATTCCAACAAATATAATATAATATCTGTCATTGATTTGTACGTGTTAAAATTCGTCCTTAATTTAAGGGCATCTGTTTTTATTTCGCATGTATTCCATTAATAACAAATTTAAAATCCTTATCTAAACGTTTGATCGTCGTATTTATTTCATATCCAATTTGCGCTGATTACATCGCTTCTGGCTAATCTCACATCATCATACCACATGATCGATTATGATGTATCTATACTAAGGCAATCTTCGCGCTGAATTATAAGCAAATTAATATTTCGTTCCGATTGATACGGTGAATTTAATATTCGTCGTGTCGAATTTCGGCTTGAATATTAGGCAGAAAACGATTTAAAAAATATCGAGCCGTTTTCGCATTCATTGATCCGAGAATAGTGTTTTAGAAAACAGTGACCCTGTTATAAAATAGGCATAATTTGAGGCAAAATATCGACATGATCTTGCATGTATATGGGTGGTATAATATAATAATAATTTGAAGATTCATCGGGAGTATATTTGGGGTTTGGCGCTTGCCTGCTCGTTGAAGTCTTTTTATAGTAAATCTGTATGAATCGATTCGAATGGAATTTATTGCAATAAATCATCATTTATCGAAATCAAAATCATCATCATATTAATTTTTCTAGATCTTAACAAGTAAATATCATCTTATTAAGATCCTTTATTGGACGTAGGTGATCTCCATAAGATACTTTACTAGGAAAAGATTTTTCATGTTTAACATGCTTTCTATACGGTAATTAAAGGATTATTCACCACATACCATAAACCACTGTATCAATACAATAAATTCACATAGAGCCAATTTTGAGTATCTTATTTGTAAAAAATATTTAAACTTAATCTAGGAAGCAATGATAATTTCATCACTTGTTCGTTGATCATTCCTATAAAAGATTTTGATTGAAATAGTATTATCTTAACTATATCATATTAACTATATTATCCACCCTTAAAAAAATCTCCCATGGAGATCCCTACGTCTAATAAATCTAATATAAATGACATCTTAAGAATAAGAATATAAGTCACAAAATTTTGAATGATTCAAAAAAGTACATGTGTAAGTAAATCAGCATTTCTGTTATATTGTCCATTCAATTAGCACGAACGATGTGCAAGTGGCATGTTAATATATCGATTTACAGTTAAGGCTACTATCTTTCTAATATGCCGATAATTGTGCGTGCAATGTCAATAAAAAAATTGCTAAGGAGCATCTCAAAAACTATATTTATCCTCAATAGGACTGGTATTGAAACGATCATCATGCATTATGTCTAATGACATGCGATCATAAAATACCATAATGCATGATCTCTAAATGATTATGAATTGAAAATCAAGGTCTCCCAGTTTCTTGACATGAATATTAAATTCATGAACATCGATTTTCAATACGAATTGTAACGGTTTTGCAAATATAATACACACGCGTGCGTTCTTTCAGCTCGCACTTCATTAACAGTGCTAAAACGAACGAACTTATTTTTTAGCATTCATCGGCTGCCGAAAAACATTTTGAAATGCGCATTCAAACGCTAGAAAGTAAACGGATGCGATCAGAACAATTGCAAAATGCACTTTAAAGAAAGTAGGCGAATCCCCATGCGTGCGGTTTGTGACACGATTGTCATGGGAAATCGCATAAAATATGAACCTGTTTAATGATGCGTGGCAATCAATTAAAATTACATCCGTTTAAATTGAGACGTGCACTTATAGGAAACTCATGCGAATTAATGCTATAATAAAATTGTTCGTACCTCTTCCTCGGGTGTTTGCGTCTTGCCCCCACGATGGTTGTTCACTAGCTTCAGATACATCAACATAGTAATTTAATATCACCAGAAACATTAGAACTTGCATACCAACTAGTACAGCGTTGGATGATTTTTTATAAACCATTCTGTTTCTTAATTGTTGTATTTTCATATTCACGTCATTTTTACTATTGACAACACTGGCGCCGTTGCGCGCCAAAAGCGCGGGAGTCTTTTTCGCTTCGCGCTTTTTGAAATTCATGCTATCGCCGTGTCTCCCGTTGACTTTGTGCTTGTTCGCGGCTATCGGGTTGATTGCGTTTCTGCCCATGTTGAATACGATCAAAATTGTATCTGTATCAGTACATTTTAATTGTTTGTATTGTTTTTCAATGACACTTTGCTTGCGGGTCGAATTTATTATGACATTTCCGATTTGATTATCAAACTCTTGGATTTGTTGCACATGTTTTCGTATCGACGCTTTATGCCGGAAGTGATATGTCTCTTTTGATATATAAGATATATAGCGGTGAATTTCTATGAGTTTGGAGTATGAAAGTGTTTAAAAATAAAAACAAAACCTACATCAGGTGTGGCACGGTTTACTTTTTGAACTTGAATTTTTAAAAACTAAATCGTACACTTGGCCACTTGCGATGGCGTCGAGTGTCGTTGGAAGTTGTTTGAGGCTGAAGACTTCAACTTCCAGAATTTGTGACACCGATCGTTATCTAGTGGCATACAGATGCAACAGAACTGTTGAGGATGTTGTCTGCGGAGAAGCAGTGGTAGACGGCAAGGCGCGCGACGGCCGCGAGACCCACAGCCCGACTGACCAATATCGGCGCCCAACATTGCACCATCTTCACGGTGACTCTCACAAGACTTTCCTCTTTCCCCGCCAACACTCGCTACAGCGCTGCACAATCACGAGAACAATCCATCCTCATTGCACCGATCGAAATAAGTCGCCCCGGGCGAACTATTACGCCTCCATTTAACCCCTAGCGGTGTACAAAAAAAAGCTTCATCAGGCTCACAATTTTGTATTTATTATTATAGCTGCATATTTTTTTTATTATTAGTCAACACCGAAAAAGAAAATAATCAAAAAGAGAGGGGAAAAAAATTCGAAAATTCGATGTGAAATGTAGCGCGAAATTAAACCATGATGACAACAAATGAAGTTTGCACGCCAGCAATCAAACATGACCAGTCTGCAAGACCAGAGCCATAACAAGGGGATGGCAAAGCAGGCGTCCACCACTGGCGCAACTAGACTTGGGGCTGCAAAACGCGGAATACCGACCCAGTCGAGAGTTTCACATGGTTTTTATTTTTAATCAACCCGATTGTAAAATTAAACAACCCACCCGATTAGTCTTCTTCGGTTTCTAATGAGAGTTATTGTTCTGTAGACATGTTCCAATGTATGGCGTCCGATCGCGAGGCGTTAAATGGTCGTATCAGCGGTCGGAAAAACGGACCAGGTTGGACGCACTGACATTATCCCCTCTCCACCCATCAAACTACGGTTTTTTTCGACATTTTCGGAGATAAATGTATACTCGGGGTCTTTTATGATCTGTACGATTACGAAAGCTGAGTCGATCGAGTCTATACTTCCCTCCATTCATAAAAATATATATTTATCTATCTTACAATGTGCAATGTACAGCTCAATGTTAGCTCGGGCACTTACACTTGACGGCTATCCAATACAATTTTGTGGATTTTCTTCACCATTTATGGGGTGGTTATCTCATTTGGACGACAACTGCGCTGTATGTCTTGGCAGCTCGTACGGCCTCGTTAAACTGTGCCATCCAATATCTTACTGTCTTAAACGAAGGAACAGACTTATCGGGAGAAGAATCTAGCTGGGGCCTTTCAATAAAAGTATTGTATCACATAACAAAAATCAATTTTTTCCAGTATCTAAAAAATACATGCGTATAAAATTTGAGATCATACTGATTTTAGACTAACAGAGAAATGTATATTTGGACTATAATCAACATTATTAGAAACATTTTACAAACCGAGCTGTAGTATTTATTGCTGTTTTTATTAATTGTTTGTGTTGTAGTCAATATTTATAGCGCTTTATATTCAATATCATGTTTTTAACTTCAAATAGAATGTTATTATTCATTCAAATTAGGATGTGAAACATTAAATTTACGATCTATCTTTATTGCTTTGGTAGATAGACAATATTTTAATGGAAAGTGACGATGAAAACATCATAGAAGATCTGATGTACAACAGAGGAGTGACAACATGAGCCAAAATTTAAAAAAGCTTAAATTTAGGTGGACTTTGCGGTCCACCTAAATAATCTAATTTTTTTCATAGAAACGTTCAGAACAGTCCCCTGGATCCATTCGGCCCTTCATAAACGCGGTTAACTATTATAAGCAGAGAAATACCTAGTGTTTCAATTGAAGATTGGTATTTAATTCACGCCGCATAAATTTAAATCATGTATTTCAAAAGAAGAACACCTTCTTTAAAAAAATTCTTCTTAGATCCATTATATTACATGGTAAATCAAAAGCTTTTTGAAGCCCCCTAAATGGCATAAAAATAAAAAAGAACAATTTTTAAACAAACTTTAAATTGACTATTCATGGGCTCTTCTTTTCTATCCGACTTCATATTTTAGTCATTAAGCCGTCGTTCTTATTACCCCAGGTCCTTTTTCATAATCTTACACTTATGCCTCGTATAACGAGCTTCCTTAAACTCCATTGCTCGGTTGTTTTGAGAACCAAGGCAATTAAGACAAGAGATTAGGCGTTTGTTTTGGTTTGTGCGTCAAAGCGTTAAAACATGAGCATAACATAACATCAAGTTTGACAGCTTTGATGTACAATACGAATTTTCTTCTGACGAAGTACAAATGTCGTACATACAATTTGGTAAGAATTTGCAAAATTTAGCGGAGCATTCAAACTGTCAAAATCTATGCTAAATGTAAACACTCAATTGATTTACACTCAATGCATGTAGAACTCATCGGAAAATTCGATGTCTCAGATCGGTAAAAGTTAACAATGCTCACATCCATTACAAGAACCAATTTCAGCATATAATTAGCACATTCATTCATCGAAGCGCTGAGATATAAACGCACTCAACGATTAGCACCAATAAATTGCCTTCAATCATCAATGAACCTCAATCCTTTATCGACACTAAGATAACGCATGCTATTTAGAAGCTCTCTACTCTAGAACGGCATCGTTTGAGCCGGATGACAACAATTAGAACCTTTCGCTGAGCTAATTGCCAATTTCGAATTTAAAATTACGAGACCAAAATGCCAGGTCACTGTGCGATCACATGGAGATAAATCACGGCTTCAATTACCAGAAAACTCTCACGCTCTTCTTTATAGAAAAATCGCATCTCAAACGATCGGGACAAGTTAAATAAATGCACCCAGATATGCCAGACTGAAAGCAAATAAGCTCTCGTTTCATACATCATACAGCATATAAAATTCGCACAGCTTTATAACCCAAAATTCGTACAATGTATTGAAATATAAACGGGCCATGGAATCTTCACATCGTAAATGGATTCATTATATTCTAAAGACTAGACATTCTATATAATGACAATAAACAGACACTATAATTTGTTAGATTCTTAACACTAAGTATACCGCATTTGTCAATTTGACGAAACTCGAACTTCATGAGCAAAATCACAACAAACCTTGCTATTATTTTTTTGTTGATTATTATTACTGTTTGTGTATAAATAAATTTGCCCTAATATTAAAAACATATTGCCACATACATGTAGCTAATAGCTGATATTAAAATAAAATATATTATAAACATTTCGAATATATATACAGATTATTGCAGGGGTATATGTTTAGGCCAGGGAATGATACAATAAACACTGTTGATAGCACACAATATTCGTTCATTTCTTCGTCTAAATATAAACAATACTCTTGAAATCGATAAATTTGGGTTATTTAAGTATACAATCATACGATGTAAGATACTCTACTTCGTGTCTGTCTCTCTCCAATTTCAACGTGTAAAAATGCTCTTTCTGAATCACTGGGATTCGATCGCAAATACGTGACTGAACTCCTCAAAAGGCTAATCAAATTTGTAAATCTAGTAACTCATGGAAGATCCAGCATAACTTTATAAATTACATAGTAACAAAGATTTATAAAATAAAAGACATTTTACAATCGAGAATAAATACGATGAGAGAGTGAGAGAGATCTGGCTGCAGGAGGGACGACTTCCCGCAGCCAAGGCTAACCGGCGACCCTTCCGACTACCACCTCCTGCGCGTCACTACCCAATCAGCAACGATGCACGCGCAAGAAGCGATCCGTCGGTATCCAGGTGCAATGTCTCCGCAGGGCCAAAAGAGATGGCGCTGTTAAAATAACACATTGCACCTGAAGAGAGATGGAAGATGTCGCTATTAACAGTGCTACTAGGTTGGGATGGTAAATTGCCCACGTTACACCTTCATAAAAAGGAATAAACGGAAAGTGTACTTTTGAATGACTTATGTAACGGATATAACGAGTAAAATTTAAGAATATCGCTATTAAAAAAAAAAAAACGAAATAATGACCTATTTGTTTTGTCACATATTTTAAGTAAAACACCTTCGACGTCGCTTATCAATAGGATAAGAATCTTAATTACAGGTGGTTTTCGGACAAATTTTCTACCTGAATTTAAAAAAAGCCTTCTTGGAATTTTATATCTTCTAAGAAATACATGATACGTATAAAAATTAATATTTGTATTAGTAAATTTAGAAGAAAAATAGCATAAAAAAAGGTTTTAAAAATATTCCTATTTATAATATATCTGGTCTTAATAGGTCCATTGAACAGAGAATATTTTCATATTATTTTAGAAAATCAGAGATGCCTCTTGGTTAAAATTCCATTTTTTTAGTAGGATCGATGAAATGCACACGCACGTGTAGTGCATAGCATCGCCAAACGTCGGCTCGTGACATTTCCATTTAGAAAGTCGTTTTAGGGTTAAACCGTGAGACCCTTGGCTCCATTAGGTCTCGGTTAAAACGAGCATTAAAGAGGTCGAATCATATGCAAACATGCTGCTTTCACGCTCAACAATATGAAGCTCGTGTAAAGAAACATGTCATACGGTGCTAATTACAATAAAAAAATGAAACCATCAATTTGTAAAAAACCAAAAGAGGAAATTTAGAACGAATGCTTATATTTTATGCGTGAACCACATGCTTGCCGCGGAAATCCATCTAAATCTCGTCGAAACGCTCCGGTGAGAGTGTGATGAATCTTCAGAAATTCACAGCAATTTTCATCTTTAGACGAAATGGCGACGACAGTAAAACACTTAAAAGAGTGAATCCGGAGCATAGTGAGATGATGTCTAAATTAAATGGGACGCAAGAGACGAATTAACAACGCTTTTCTTCGATGATTAATTTTACATCTGTAATGATAATGGAGATGGCTCGGCGTACTACTTGATGAATGACGATAATTATTTATCACTCATGAAAATTAATTGAACTTGTCCAAATTGATTCAGCACCCCAGTATTTGAATTCTGTCAATTAAAGGGTTAAATAGTCGGTAAACGGAAACCCAACCAATGTTTGTTCATATAGAAAACGTTTACTTTAAAAACTCTCTTCGTCTTTCGAAAGCACCGCGTGAGATGAAAAAGACAAATATTAAAACTTTCGATATTTCAATGCTTAAGTTGACAAAAATAATATTTACAGATTTAAATCTGGGGCTCGTTATTTCGTTTAATCTTCGTAGCCGAATTGCTATTTTGCCAAAATATTATTGCTGTTTATGCTTTCCATTTCTATGCTATTTGGTTCATATATTTTGCAATTATATAATTTTTTTATAGTAACACGCTTTCAAATTTGTTACTGAGTATGTTTCAAAAGACCAAAGGTTTATATAGTGGGCTAGTTCCAAAACATTTAATATAAAGGTTCTAGTTCAAGTCCAGATAATAGAAAAAATATTTACCACACCAACAAATTAGAGAGAACGGAATTACTAATTCTTCCAATCGATCGTCTTTATCCAGGTTTTGATTCAATTCCTGCTTCTGATAAAGTAAAAAAAATGAAAATATATTTATAACCTTATATTAATTGCCCTTTTACCTTTTAAATCCGGACAGAAATATATAATCGTTGAGGAAAATCATGATGTAAATGCTAGGGAACCATCTTAAAATAATTTTACAAAACGCTATATGAAACTCTTGTTTAAAACATATATTATGATTTTCAACAAATATTGGAATAAATTTGGCATTAATTTATCATACCTTTATTTCGCATTTATTCCTTTTTATTGACTGTTTTTTTTTTAATAATATTCTTACTTTTTTATGAATTTCTTCTCAAACCTTACATCAATAAAATTACATCAAATTGGCTCGAAATTCTTCGAATAGACATAATTTTTTTCGGCTGGAACTTATATATCAAAGTATTCGTTTACCCATATACTCTATATCAGCGGTTCTTAAACTGGGGTCCGCGAGAATATAAACAAAACATTTCTCTGCACTTGAAAAAGATATTTTCGTCGAATTATTTACAGAAAACATTTTAAAAAGATCTATTTTAACCAAGAAATGTTTGTTTCTTGGAAAAATTAATTCTCAATAACGACGTAAAATGTTAAAAAATTTGTTCAAAAGGAGGTCTGCAAAAACAATTTGCTCAATAGGGAATTATAAATGCTTGGTTATCTTAAAGTGTTACAATACCTTTATTTGGAAGGTCTAAATCTGACTAATATCAAATCCGAATTAGATTCTACTCTCAGATCAGTGCAGATCGTAGAAGACCCTGGATGCGTATTTATCGCCGAAAATGCCGCAACACCCCATAAAAGAGGACGGAGTAGCCACAATGTATGTGTGTCCAACCGGTCCGCTTTTCGGACCGCTGACATGACGAATGAGTGCCTCGCGATCGAACGCCATACCCGAAAATGGCTACAGAACGATTACGGGCTCTTATTACAAAACGAAGTTGTCCGAGGAAGACTGATCGTGTGGGTTGTTTATAAATTTTACAATCGCTTGAAAATATTGTTATCATTATTTTACAAATGGATTATGCCGGCTATGTCGGGCCAATGTTTAAGCGATGACGAAGAATAGAAGAATTGGACAACTTTGTATATATTATAAAAATGAGCAAAGTCAATAACTGATGATTCATGTAAAATAAAAACCACGAGCAACTCTCGACTGGGTCGGTACTCTGTGTTTTGCGCCCCAAGCCCAGTTGCGCCCGTGGCGGGCGCATGCTTTGCCACTCCCTTTGTTTAGCCCCTTAAAGAGGCAAGACACAATGTTGTGACCGAATTCCAGTGACTCAGAAAGAGCATTATTACACGTTAAGCTCGAAGACTCTAAGCTCGAAAAATATTAATTTTTAATCATACTGAAGAAAGGATGCCTTATTTTAAGCAGTGGAAGAATGAAACATTACTTTCGTAAAAATTCTTTGAAGGGCTTTCAATAGGAATTATGATTCCAATTTATATTGTTATTTCATATATAACTATAATCAGCATTGTTTAGCTTCGGTCTTTTAGTAGATTTTGAGTCGCGGCCGATAAAGATTAAGAGCTCCTGGACTATAGTAATATATCATATACTTCTTATGGTGTTTTTAATGAAATATTCAAGCTTTTCCATAGACACAAACAACAGACGAGCCTCATGCAATTTCAACAAACATAGTTCTTTATCGTTTTTCTTTTTAGTTAATTTTATCAGCATGACTTATGATGTATAAATAAAGGATGTTTGATAATGTTCTTCGAATGCCTTGCCTAATGTGTATTTTGTATGGATGTGAAACTATGCTCTCACACGATGACAAATCGAGTCGATGTCCAAACATCTCCCAGGCTTGGACCATCATCAGGTAACGGAAAAGTATGAAATCTTGTGTGTATAAATGTGGAGAGCGACCGGTTCTCAGGCGCAGAAGGATGCAGCCAGAACTGGACCGTCATTAGCCCAGAATTTTCATTCGTGTGAAGAGAATGATTTAGATGCGGAGAAAGTCTCGGTGCATGAGTCATTAACGGTTTCCCCGTCGCTGGACGTCCATATGAAAATATATCAAAAATATGCATCTGCTCGTGGAGCATCTTCAAAAGTCGGTCATCAGTGTTGCTTCTTTTTTTTGAAGACTTTTCGTTTCAATCTCGAGATTTTTCTTCAATCCGACGCCGCGGAGGCTAGACGAAAAGTGGATCAGCGTTTTTGTGCGTCTTTAGAGGCAATCATTGTTGTGCATAGAATTTTTTTGCGCCATTAATAAAGCAAACTGGTCGAGTGATAAATCATGGTGACTGAGAGATAATGCTTGTACAAAAGGTGAGCCAGGTCAATGTAATACAATGTAGATGATTTATTCTGTGAAGAGCATAAAATAATGATTTATTGCTGGAGCATTACTGGATTTGAATGACATAAGAGCCTAATACGGGGGCGATTCAAATGTAACCCGGAATTTTGCTGTACAAATTTATTGTGATAAAACACAAATATCTTATTTTTTAACACAGTTTCCTTCATTAGAAAAAAAAATCTGGAGTTTTTAAGGACTTATTCCCGGGTGAGATTTCTCTCAAACGTAACATCCAGAGTATTTGATTAAAACGATATCCTGTCAATGTATTCAAATAAAATGAAATTCTATTCTTTGTGGACAAATATTTAAACCAATTTCTAATGGTGTTATCCCCATAAAATATTATTTAGATCTCAGTTTTTGATTTTCTGATATAGAATATTTTTTTAGCAAATGTGTAAATGTATTTGGGGTATTGTTATACTTATACAATATCTTGATACTCATTCCCATCATTATAAAATAGCACAAGTATTGTTAAAATGGGTTAGTTCTTGGATTACGGGCCTAAATCTATATTTTACCATAGCATCCAATTTGGAAGATCCTAAGTATCGTTATATATATAGTTTTTTGTCCATTAAATAGACATTTTTAAATATTTTTAGATAATTGTAGTCTATACGATGAAGATGTTTATTATACACGTTTCTGCCAAATTTAATAAAGAATGCTCATCTAAAACGTATAGGAGCACTTCCATGAGCTTGGAAAAAGTAGTTTCGAGAAACACGCGTTTAAAGCTTCTCCTCTCCTCAGTTGGCATTTAACTTTAAGAATTTAAATTATATCGACTTGAAATTTACTGAGCGTATTATTAAACATTGGTTCTTTCCAATACATGAAGAAAAAAACGCTTATAAATAAAAAAAAATTGCAACTATCATCATAAAATAATTTAAAAAAAATGATAATTTCGCTACTCACACATAGATATTCTACATAAAAAAAGTCCATTCGAATAATCATATGCTTATTAAGGGACCTTTTTGCCTTTTCGGTTAAAAAAAAATGTTGTTTTCCTTTGCGTATCGGAAAGAAGCAAATTTTAAGAACACTATCAGTAAATTTCAAATCTGAAGCTGAGAAGAAACTTTATTCAATGAACAAAAAACTACAAAATATGTCGATAAAAATACACACTTTTCTTCGATCGCTCACTATTTTTTTATTTTCCAATATTTCTTCTTAATTATAGGTCAAACTATACACAATATTATACAAAGTAAAAATGTGTTTATTATTTTTATTATAAATCATCTGTCCAAGACTTAGGACTTCCGTGGTGAAGAATGTCATCGCTCGCGCACCAACATAGTTGGCTTCCCCCATTCCCACTATGATACTTTGTCAAACTTTAAAAAATATTTTAATATGACAAAATATAAGTAACAACGTTTCTAAAATCCTGCAATAAATACGAAATTCATTATTGATGGTCCTCATTTTCACTTCAAAAGTTGAATCAATAAATACCAATAATATCGCCATTCGATGTTATTTATCTGCATGAACTCATTGAATCATGTTGATTTTGACTTTTAGAAAGTATCCTGTATTTAATGCCAATGATTTTTCTCGATTTTGAATGTGAAATTTACCATCACTATGTTCTTCTTGCGCAAATTTTCTCGATCTTCAAGTTCACGTGATGGAAAATCTCCTTATTTGTCACGATAATTTGGCATGCAAACCGCGTCTTTCGAATACTTTCAATGTGAAATGTTATGACGATTCGGCGACAAAAAAGATGAATGATCATTGTATGTGGCTGTTGAATCTGCTTACGTCATTGAGAATTCACTTCTTCGTGACGAAGTATTGCAACTGAAAAAAGTAGCAATTAGTTTCGCCTGTCAGACTATATGTCCAAGCTAAATGGTTATGATGGGATGGGATCAAGAGGTCTGATGTTGACGATTTCCATTTTCGGATGCACGCAAGAATTAAGGTTAATTGTTAATCCTTACTGGTAAATCAAATACTTGTTTAGCTTTTCTGCAACTGGGTGCTTGATGGTTGCAGTAATCGATCAGCTCATGGCACCATTTAAGAACACGCAATGAAATGTAGCTACAGTGTCATCAATTTCATATATTACCTATGGATCTTTTCTCATCAGGATCATAAGGGATCATCTTTTATCGGCACCCCCATAGATCATCCATCATCGATTTAATCGATGTTGAAGAAATTGATTAGGTAAATTAAAGTGACCGCCTATGCATACTTGAATTGGAAGAAGTTTAACCAAATGTAGAAATCTGTTAACCTTTTTCACCCGGTAGATAACACCTGATCATTGAGGAGCTGGTCTCTGTGTGTATCCATGACCTTGACTATGGTCCATTTAAGAAGTACACCTAACGGCATATGTTTCCATCCGACGTGACCGACTCTGCTGACTGTACGAACAGGTGAAATTCATAGGGCTGCCACAACGCGCGTGCGCAACAAACGCCTCATTAAATTCATAAATCGTCATCATCATCATAGTGCAGCCACAAACAGTCCACTGCAGAACTATGGGCCTCTTTAATGTCCATTCACAGGAAGGAGTTACATCCATCTCGTCTGTATCATACATTCTAGCATAACCTCAGAGTTTCATTTCGAATGCTCACCCAGCGGGTCTCTTGAATTAACGTATTGACGAACGCTTTCGCAAATGTCTCAATAGGGAGTTTTGAGAGGTTTGTAAAGACTGAATATTTTTCTTCGGGAGACACTGGAAAACTACTCTAGACGACCAATTCATAAATAATACACAGAAATCATCTCAAATTCCTTGCACTAACATGAACGGCAGAAAAATGATTTTAAATAAGGATAGATATCTTCATCAATATCCATTTAAGGAAATGAGTTACATCCATATAATGTGTGTCATTCATTCATATCCTCACAGGTTTGATATTGAAGGTAGCATGACCGCCGAGTTTTATTTTTAACCACTCAACCAAGACGGGAAGATCTGGATGAGCTGAGATGTTTTCTTAGTAAGGAATTCAGATTTTTTCAAGAAAGAATAGCCTTCCCTGGAGGATACAGGAAACCACTTGAGACGATCATATAAATTTTATTGAAAAGCGCTTCTGGATTTCATGGAATCAAGTCTCCATTTATCTTTTATTTTTTTCCGAAATGGGAAAATCTTCAAAAGACACCACTATTCCGTGGTAGTGTTGGATTTCTATCCACTAAAACCACACTCCTCTTCTGCTGCCACCCGACTACTAGTTAAGTATTTTGCACAAGGTTGGCAGCAATGTATTCCTCCTGGGTTTTTCAGCTATTCAGTTTGCTCAATGGGGGGCGCTTCAGAAGCTCTTTTTTCGCCTCTCGCGTTCGGCGCACCACGGATTCCATGCCCTAGCATCTTTGAGCATTCAAGGAATTATGTTTTTGGGCGAGAGCGAGTTTGCTCCCAGCTCCTCACATAGGGTATCCCTTTCAACGCTCCATATTGGACAGACGAATGCTGTATATGCAGCACCATCATTGCCAGCTCCGCAGTGATGGCATTCCAGGCTTGCCTATTTTCCTATTCTTTTGAGATAGCTGCCATCTGGATCTGGGTCAAGTGGTAACACATTTAGTTAGGTAACACAGGTAGTAACCAGTATAGGATTTTCCGACACTGTGCAGTATGCAGCAGCCACCCTGATCGCACTTCTTCCTTGGACTGACCAAGTTGAGCCGGGCCCACTCAGCTCGTAGTGCCTCGGTCCATATCGGTGCACCGTAAAATAGTACTGAGTGAACTGCTTCTTTTTTAACCCGCAAGTAAGTTTTTAAGTAAAAATAATGGTAATTTGTCCATAGTTTTATTTAGAACATATAGTATAACACGCTTATATCGTTTTAACCATATTGTAAACACATATTTATTTGACCAGCTCACTAAAATCCTTGTTTTTACCCACCATCGAAAATTAATGTCGAATCGAGATATTATTATAGTAAAAGCCATCTTCATCTTCATCCATTTAATTGAGTCGTTGACAGATTTATTGTCTTTGATTTTTTTTATTTTTGCTGCATTTGCAATATATTGTCTTGTCTGTGTGTAGCATATAAGTGGTACATAGAAGCATGTCAGAAATAATTAGGACAACGTAAAAAATTGTTTTGTACGATAAACGTTAAAAACGCATTGCAAAACGATATATCGAGTATCAGATGTAATATTCAAGTCCGAATAAAGTGTTTATAAGGCGGCAAAAAGGAAGACGAGCAAAACTTTTAATCTCGTAAAAAGTCCCATAAATTTAATTTCACTCTGCCCCATGACATTATACAGGTTCTATTTCGCCTGGAAAGTGGATTTGTAGAGATGAAGACAAAGTAGATGTGAGAGCTATAAATCTCTCAATATAACCGACATATGGAGACTCGGTTAAATTTAATAAAAGCTAGATAGAGCTCGAATGAAATAAGTATATTAGATCGAAGAGGCTTTAATAATACCACAAACGATGCGTATATTTTCCTCCCCCGAATGATGTAGCTTAAATGAGTGTCAATGACAAAAGTGACAACCCTGTTAAAGGTTGTTCGTGCATTTTCAACACACTTACATATTCATCACACAAGTGATCGCCTACTAATTATGTTTCTATGCTTGTATTGGTAACTCGTTTTAAGGTCACAAACCTTGAGACAACTCACCTAAACATTCGGTTGCACACACAACGTAAATTATTTCATAAATATTTATTTTATGAAAAAAAAATGCTTAATGTATTAAAATGTCAGATTCAAAAATAAATAGATGTTTATCAAATGTTTTCTAATAAATCACATTTACATTGTTATGGATCTTTTTCAAATAATTTAAATTGAAAGAATACATAAAATACTTTTATATCAATTTTCATATTTTTTAATTTTTGCACTTCTCTCCTCCCACATTGAACTACTACTGCCTTGGCTTAATTAGTATGATTTTTATCACTTTTATAAAATAATGCTTATTTTCCCCCATATTAATCTTACAGTTCTTTTTTCGCTTCGCCAGATTGCCATTTAAAATTTGTCTACATGTTTTCAATAGGGATCTAGTTTGTGCATCACATAAACAATTTCAATAGAAACATGTTCCTTTTTCTAAAATAATGAAGAGATTTCTTAAGCTTAAAGCAAAGTGCTTTGTTGGAATAGAAACACTAAAAAGATTATACCTAAGTGTTAATAATTTAGCCACATAAATTCAAATCTATACACTTTTCGAATAATTAAAATTAGATTAGTAGATATAATAAGAATTTAGATAGTGACAAATGTTCAACTGCTTGGTTTTCGTTCTTGATTTTTTTTTTCAGATGTCTTTCGCCGGTCCTGACTCTGATAACCCGTGATCTTTCCCTGTATTATCAAGGACAGAATATCATATTTTTGGTTTCCCATAAAATAGCTGAAGTACTCTAAATATTACGCTATTTTATGATGTTGAATGCTTCTATCTATTTATCCATTAAAGCCAGCACATCGGTATTGAATCTCTGAGCAATCCATGGAATTTTCACCTATGAACACCTCCAAATTTTCTTGCTTGCTCTATTCTAGAGCGGATTTCTTTACCGCTATCGCATGATTCATGCAGGCAGCTTCCAAGATATTTAAACTGTGTGACTCTTTCTAACTTCTCATCGTTAGCTGGCAAAAATCAATCAGCAGTGTCGTCTTCGTTATTGTGCATCAACTTATTAAATACTACAGACTACAACTACAACTTATTAGATACTATTAAATACAGAATCCAGAAAACCCAGCATACCTTTTCTTAAAAACACGACAGTATCGATACTAAATTCTGGTATTCGCCTAGAGACCAACAATTAATTATAATGTATATTTCATGCTTTCGATTTTCGCACCCGATACGAACGCGAGCAATTCAAAAATAAATAATAATTAAAAAATATATAAATTCGGGCATACACGGTGTGACCTAATCTTTACCGTAACGTTTCGCGGTTCGTAAGAAACGTCGCACTTTCTCCCAAATCATTCTTGGACTGCTTATCACATTGATATATCAACTTTGTTACGAGAGCCGACATAAATATATATATATAATATAGAAATCAAATTATTACTTAAAATGCAATTATGTGCATTACTAGAGCGTATATTTAAATTTCTATTATAACCTTGGAAATTAATACTTCCGCATTTAATATTACACTATGACGTCTATTTTTTTCGATGACACAATAATTAAGTGTCAAATTGAAAATACTAAGTACTAATATCAAATTAATTTATTCTTATTTATATTTTGAGATAAAATAATTTGAAAAATAACAAATGAAAATCATATTTTATTTTATTCAATTGGCTGTTATATAAAATCTAATTAAAAATATTATTTCAATTATTGTAAATCCGTGCGGGCTTTTATCAATTTAAAAAAATGTTGATCATAGCTGATTTCTATTTGCATCACCATCGTGGGCGTATGTCTGTCTCTTTTCATTTCTTCGACGAGTTTATTTCAATTAACGACCTGCTATTGGCGATTTGAATTTCGAATTCCGTTTAAATTCCACTTCTATTATTATACTCCGTTTTGAATGTCACTAAATGCCATTATTATAAAATCAGTACGCTCTAAAATACGAAATCTATCTTACATTATTGAAATATTTAAATCCTTTTAATTTGAGCTGTCAAAAACTGTCAGTGCTTTTGTGATGACAGAGAAACGTATGCACTCTAGTGGCGGAAATGCGAACTAATTTGTAATTTAAAAATGCTTCAAAATTATTACATTATTCAAAATTGTATTTAAAAATAATTGTTATTAAAAAAATAATAGGACATTAATTTTGAACTGTATTTAATATGCGTAAAATAATATTCGTAAAAAACATTTAATAAAATCATGCCATTCGAATTTATTTTGACAGCTCAATACCTTGTATGGATCTTAAAAGCATTATTTTTGTCCATTATATTGCATGCTATTTTGACGACGGAAAATTAAAGCCCCTTTTTTATTGTAAAATCAATAAAATTGTAAAGCATAAAATAAATTTCATTGAGTGCATATCAAAAATAATGGTTGACTAAAAACGATATACGGCTTCTATAAATGGGACTTAGTACACATTTGTTACAGGATTTTATTTAATTAAATAAAATATTTGTTTCCACCCACGACTCGTATATTTTATTTTTCTTTCGAAGAAAATAGGGACGCTTCGAAAACAAAGCGCCAAAGGAGCTTTGTAAATGTCAAAGAGTTTATCGAACTTTCAAGATTGAATGAAATACAATTGGATATGAAAGTTTCGTGAGGATTTAAAAGCTTTTTAGAAGAATCTTATCCGATTTGTTCGAGTAACGTCAAACTAAAAACTTACGCATTCGCTTCTACTTTACTCGGGTGGATTTATATCTGTATGATTACATTCTTATACAAATTTAGCTTTAAAAAAAGACGTTACGTATGAATTTCGCGTAGTAGAAATGAAGCTCCTTAGCTTCTAGGAAAAATTGATTTTATGCATTGCTTTTATCCAGTTTGTTAAGGATTTTTTTTATAAAGCTGTGTTTGTGTAATATATAATAAAATCGCTGCACCGTTGGTGTAGTGGTTGCTTTATGCTAGATATAGCCACACAGACAGTAGAGACGGTGTGGCGCATGCGCGTTTATGATGTATACGACGGACACAGACACACTACAAGCGATTGCCCTTTTCTTTCTGATCAACTGCTGCTTGGTGTTTCACTTTTTTTCTTTTTTTTCTGTGAGAGGGGAATATTGCATAAGACACCCTGGGGCTTGATCCCAGGGTAGTGTCAGATTCTTACTGACTAAATCCCTCCCTTGCCCTTCTCTGTCCCCCTGGTATGTTTATCACATTGCTTCGGAGGGACAGGTAGCCTAGTCCTGTGTTTGACCCTATTCTAGAATTGGAGAGCCGTTCTGCGTCTCTCTCTCTCTCACTGCCCTCTTTGGTGCTCATGATTTCTTCAACGTAATTTTGCCAACGGTTCCAGTTCTTCTTGCTCACCATCATGCTCTGGACCAAGCTTTCCGCGTTGAGCTCGACTACCCCGAGTGCTTGTTTCAGCGTATTCCTCTGGGGTGTCCAAGCCTCACAATCACCAATGATGTATTTCGCATCATCGACCTCCAACATGTCCTGTGAGCACTTGCGTCAATCGGTAGATCGTTTCTCCATGTTTTCGGGCCCTCCACCGACTTACGGCCGGGTTAAATCGGTGGGTCCATCTTCCCTTGCTGGACTAATCCCATATCTGTTGCCAGGCTTCCCTCAGTTTCTGGTCGTGTTCTTTCTATAGCCAGCTTCTTTCTATAGCTCTCATGTCTGAGCGACTCATGCCATGTCGGGGCTCCGTAAAGAAGGGTTGAGTCATGTAGGATTTTGGAAAGCATGTATTTTTAATGATCCAATAAATTTCTACAAGCGAACGTGATCAAATATGCACACTTCGAGCACAATAATATAAACATCATGGTCATATTTGCAATCTCCAAGATTAAGAGGCTGTCTGCAGAAGGTCAAGAGCGGCGTATAACACTTTCAACTCGACTATCAGACTGCCTAATCGAAAGCATACGAAAGGTCTCTATGTTAATATAGCAATTTGCAAATAAGCCGCGGCCATAACTTAGTGCTTAGATAAGTATATTTCTGTGTAAATGGTGGAAAGCTGGAGATAATGTCGAAGTATTCTTCCGCAACGTGTCTGAAATGTACGTGAGCCGAGCACATTGGGGTCAATGGAGCGATGGACCAGTCTTGATGCTCTCGCTCTTCTTATCTCTCACTTCTTAAATATTGGATTCTAATTAATTAAGAATGTTTATCCCTAATAAAAATGTCACGTCTGAAGAGACGACCGTCTAACGGACTTCGGAGCATTATATTTTCCTTGTTTAATTCGCAAACACAGCGAACACTAAGTCTATTGAACCATATTCAGAATATTTTTGTAAAAATATGGGTGTTAAATGTGTTTCCACATATTCAATATAATTGTAGTATTTATGACATTCAAACTGAAAATATTGATTATATCATGTTAAGCATTTCATCATCTAAAAAAGGGTTAGTCTATGTTTTTATTCTTGCCACCCACTTTTGTATCTAAATAAGGATTAAACGAAGGTCTTTCGGAAAAATTCAGATGGTTTCTATGTTAGGTCATAATATGATTAATAGCACTAAATATTCATTCTGAAATATGATATTGGTTTAAAATGAAGACATTTTTTGATTTTGCCATAGGTTTTCATATCCACCATTATCGAAATTATGTTTGCTCTCTTCATCATATCTAATTTATAACAGTTCTTTTTTTTAGAGTTTTATCAGCTAAATCAATATTTGTGGTAAAAGGATATTTTACCCGGTCATACACCTTCAAATCCAAAATTTAAGTTCCTCAAAGTGGCTATTGAATCTTTCTATCTCCTCTGGTGGTAAATCAACTTTCATAGATATAACAATATGTCAAAACCTCTATCGCCCATCATGAAAGTTTGAACGCCAGTGGGCGGTAGAGACCATGTTGACTACCAGCGATCTTAAAAGCTTCTGAAATGTAGATTTATTGTTATATACGAGAGAGCCATTCCATTTCTGAATCCATAAAATAATATCGATTTTCACTGTCTCTCTAGTTTCTAACGATTTGAAAAGGCAGAACATAGTTCTATATCTGTTTTCAAACATAGGAGATCTCCATAGAAGATTTTTCTATGTATTATATAAAGGATTTACAAGTGATGTTTTTCTATTATCTTATACCGCATAAGGTATTGTTATAGAATTGTGATATATTAAGGAAGTTAAGTGTTTGGTTGATCATGTGGTAAGTCTAATAGATGAAATATGAATGGTAGACATCAAGAAATAGTATTTGAGAACCAATTGAATGAATAAAAAACAGATTGAAAAGTATCAACAAGTTGAAAAGCTCTTCATCGTGTAGAGTCAATTGTAAATAAGCACTGTTGATAGCATACAAGACCAAGTTATTTTTTTTACATAAACAATACCCAAGAAATCAATTCATTTGATCCTACTTTAGAACGAAATGATAATCGGACAAAGACTCATTCAACAAGCAGCGACGAACAGGAAGCAATTAAATAAATAAACACTGTCGATAGCACACAATATTTGGTCATTTCTTTGCGTAAAAAATAATAAACTTGAAATCGAAATCATATTAGTCGATAAATTTGGGCTAACGATCTATACAATCGTGCGATGTATGCGGGAAGCTCTCCGTCTCTGTCTCCCGAACTGCGCTACGTTCTCTCTCTGTCTCTGTCTGTCTCCGAACTCAATGTAAAAGAGTGCTCTTTCTGAATAGTGGAGGGGGAGTCCCAGGCCCTGGGATAGTACTCCTTTAGGGGTTAACTTATCAAACAATGTATTTAAATTGACCATAAAATATACAAAAACTAACTCTTAAATGACTCGGTAAATCTCCAACTCAAGACAAACTTTAAACTGGTCTTAGGTTTGTTGGTTATCCCGTAAAAATATCTATTATGGGCCGCATACGGGCTGCGTGCCGTGAGTTTGACACCATAAATAAAGCCAAGCCATGGACTTATATCCAGATTAAATCCGGAAATATTGGATAGTAAAAAAAAGTACTTTTGTAGCAAAATTGCTACGATCAAACGAATATTTTACTTTCTTCGATGATATTGAGTTAAAACCCACATCCTCAACCGCAACATTCTACATGCTCATGTATCTATTGTGAAAACTTTTCTTGATTGTGGTCTCCATTGATATAATTTCTACTTGGGAATAAAGATGATCAAATATCATTTCTATCGTATCCATTTCAGTCACTGAGTTCTCAAATGTCACCTCGACTAAAAATATACGAGCTTTCCTCGGATGAAAGACATTGTAAATGTAGGCCAGATCGTAGCATAACTCAAATGCTCAATTATATTAGAAAAGATCTGCAAAACACTATCTAGACATCGATTGGTAATCTAAAATTCAAATTGATAAAAGACAATCGATCACATTGGGATGACGCTGCGATTCGATAATTGTTTTTTTTTCTATTATAACTAATATGGCACCAAAACTGCATTCAGAAAGTGGTACCCGAGCAAAGAAAGTCTGAAGAGATACTCGAATTAATTGAAGAGATCAATCAGCAATAGTCGGAGATCAGACTGTCGATTTTCAACATGACATGCAATAAAACCAGCCACTTCCTGTATCCTGATTCTCACTTTCACCAAATGACGTCAAACTTACAGTTAATCGATTACACATTTCGAATTTCAATGAATATCGACACAAAGGCCGTACGAATTAATTTAAAGAGCTTCATATAAATATCATTAATTACATGATAATTTATGTAAATTCATATTAAATATATTATTGAGAGAAATCTCCTCTATGCATATACAATTTTATTCAAAATTATAGTTAATATCTGACATTAATTGATGCTTTTTGAAAAATAAAAATATTATACTATACTGACATCTTTTGGCAATAACAATAAATAATAAATTTGATAATTAATAATCCAGTTTTTGTTATAGTATTCATTTAAATGAATACTTTCATTTTATCTTTATTTGCTATGAAAAAAAAAATTTATTAAAATATGTTTATCATAAAACGTGAATATGATACGAGGTCGAACAGGATGAAAAAAGAGCAAGATCTCAATCATTTGGATCAACGAGCGGCTATGAAAATGCAAGGACAAATTCAGGTCATAATTGAACCGCACTCATATTTTTTTACCATCATACACACGTACACTTCAACGAAACTCGATATTATCACATAATTCCTACGCTCTCATTAGGAGCATTGTAGATTCGAAATTGTAATCCAGATTGTTTTTCCTGTGGGAGGGGAATCTTGCATAAGACACCGTGAGGCTTGATCCCAGGGGTAGTGTCAGATTCTTACTGACTAAACCCCTTCCTTGCCCTTCTCTGTCCCCCCGGTATTGTTTATCACATTACTTTGGAAGGACAGGTAGTCTGATCCTGTGTTAGACCCTATTCCAGTATTGGAGAACCGCTCCGCGTCTCTATCTCTCACTGCCCTTTTTAGCCCTCATGATTTCTTCAACGTAATCTCGCCAAAGGTCCCAGTTCTTCTTACTCACCATCCTTCTGTGGACCAAGCTTTCGACGTTGAGCTCGGCTACCCCGAGTGCTTGTTTCAGCGTATTCCTCTGGGGTGTCCAAGCCTCACAATCACCAATGATGTATTTAGCATCATCGACCTCCAGCATGTCTTGTGAGCACCTGCGTCAATCGGTAGGTCGTTTCTCCATGTTTTCGGGCCCTCCACCGACTTACGACCGGGATAAATCGCTGGATCCATCTTCCCTTGCTGGGCTGATCCCATCTGTGTTCTGCCAGGCTTCCCTCAGTTTCTGGTCGTGTTCGCTGCGACCTTTGGGATCTTTATAGTCCAATGCCCTCTTTTTTGCCTGAATTAGGCATAAGCCATCTGAGCTCGCTGGCTACCTTCTGCGCTTTGTGCGCAATTGCTTCTATGTGCTTGCTTAAGGTAATCTTGTTGTCCATGAGGATCCCGAGGTATCTCAGCATTTTACTGCATTCAACCTCGTGACCATTGACAACAAGCTGTTTAACCCTCGATCTTCTCCTTCTGCTGCAAATCATTACCTCATTGATCATTAAGCTGTCACCGGCAGTGCGACATCATCCGCGAAGTAAGTAACCCAGAATACAAGAGTGCGACACATTCTTCATCAGATTCAACGCCAACACCGTGGCTAAATGTGGCTAAATTGAACAATAATTATGGATTAACCTTTCGAGTAGTGAGTTAATTTTAAATCATCATAAATTTAGATGATATATTCGTATCTCTGCCACTTATCATCCATACAAATCCACTTATCTATCAGGACTGCCGCAGCGTATATGAAGTTTGTATATAAATAAATAAACACTATCGACAGCACACAATATTCGTTATTTTCTTCCCATAAACATAAACAATACACTTAACTAATTTGGGTTATCATTATTAGTCGATAAGTTTGGGCTATCGTTCTACACAATCGAACGCGATGTATATAAGACACTCTCACCGTCTCTATTTATTTCCAAACTCAATGTGCAAGACACTCTCGGTCTCTATATCTCGCCGAGCTCAACGTGTATGAATGCTCTTTCTGAATTACAGAAATTCGAACGCAAATGCGTGTCTTAACTCCACAAAGGGTTAATAACATTTGAATGTAATATATTGATAATAGACAATTCTTAATTATTATCTTCTTCTTGACAATCTGAGCTTTAAATAATATTTAGTTGGTGCTTCAGCATTCATGCTGTTGCAGATGTAGCTTTAATTTGGGGATGTCTTTCTATTTATTCTGAATTTGAATCGATGTGTCTTGAAGGTTTATTTAGTCAGCCTTTCAACTAGATATTTTAGGGTGCGCTTTTAATATTTTCTTGTATATAATACTGTAACATTAAATTTACTTATCTTTGAAACCACTGAAAGTTGTATCATATATGTATAAATTGGCTTTAAGATGGCTTCGCACAGCAACGTTTTATTCTCCAAGGGTAGTTTTAATTTGTGACATGTACTGATTTACTTTTCCGCTGCAATTGATTATTTACAACCAATGAGCAGTTTAGTTTTTTTCCTATGTTTATCTTATGGTTCTTCTGTTCATCAGCTTTCTATCAAGCAGTGTGGTATCTTCCCAGTGACAGATTTTCATACAAAATTCAGCACAAAATTAAATTGCGCCTAGGGCCCTTAAGAACTAGATCCGTCAATGTATCTTCGTATTCGAAGAGTTTTGTTCTACAATATTTATTCATCTATCATCAGCTGACTGTCGAGCTTTAATATTCACGAAGTCTGATCTCACGATTCCTTGCAAACTTCTTTACTTCTTCCATATCAATTTATATTTAAGATGTGTTATTTGATAGTTTTGAATTTCTTCTAAGGACCCAATGGAATTTTCTGAACATTATGTTCAGTTTTTCTCTCTTTTTTATATGTGAAATTTCACATATAGAATCGTGTTGTTGATATTATAAAGAAAATCTTTGATTTGAAGCAAATGCTCATCATCAATCATAAACAAATGTCGATATGGCATTCTGAAAATCTGTCAGCCCTGATCGTGCATAGCGTGATTTGCAATCGGTCATAACGACGTCTCGTTATGTCTTCATTTTGTTAATTGGCATATTCGAAGAGAATCACGCATCAATTGCGGAAATGGTCATCCTTGGTGAGAACGAGACGAGATGCAGCCTCATCGCCGTATATTATAAATACGATTTGTGCAATTTCACCACTTTCTGACCTGGAATCACCGTAGCCTAAAAGTCTACATTCAAAACGGACACCACCCGCAGTTGAAAACAAATACTTCAAAAGCGAAATTGTACTGCTTAGGATTGTTTATTGGAGGCTTTCACTAGCCGATTGAATTACCGCTTGCAAGCTGACACTACCGATACAGCTGAAGGCTTCTAATCAAATATAAGGAGGCTCTTAATCTAAACAATGCAATAATACCCTAATTTATGTTACATCGCAGTCAAGTGATTTGTACGTTTAAAACAGGGATTCAAACCAGAACTTAACCGAAAACCGTTTTATTTATTAGCTTCTCTCTTCCTATATTTGCTATGTATCCAGATTGGGACTTTCAGATTTAAATTTGTTTCCTAGTGTTATGTACTCCAAACAGGATCTCTAAAACTTCCAGCCAATAAGTGTCAAGTTAATATCCTGTATTTAATTTCATATTGCCTCCTATTTACTTTATTTACCTCCATCATACATATTTTATTCGATACTAACGATTGTTGCAAAAACTCGTGCAGTAGTTTTGCGTTAATGCAGCCCATCTAATCCGGCGCCCTCCGTAGTCCGACATTCAAATACAAATACACTTGGGTCTGTTTTTATGCGTTTTTTTAAAAAATAATGGAATCTTTCCCTCATTTTTCTATAGAGCAATGCGAATGCGCGTAAAAAAATTAAGTCACATTTAGAACATCCAAATGTAAAAATAGTGTTTCTTTTACCCAACACGATATGTATAATTAAGCCACTAGATCAGGGCATCATTTCCACTTTTAAAAAGTATTTTATTAAGAAGCTAGAGAATGAGTTTTTAGCTGTACCTGAAATTTTAAAAGGGTTTTCAATTTTGGACTGTTTAAATAATATTTCAAGTGCAGTATCTCATATTACTCCACACACTTTTCCATGCAGTTTAGTACGAATGTGTTACAGATGGCAAAATAATAAAAACTTCGACATTGTCAGCTGAGATCATTACTTTGGCAAATCAACTTGGCAGAGAAGGCTTTGATACTTTTTCTCAAAATGATGTCGATGAGTTGCTTGAGGATACTCCCTTGAATGGTTTGATGTTATATGGCAGCAAAGAAACAGAGAACGATATTGAAGTGGAAGAAACTCCTGCCCCACTTGCTGTAAAAATTATACAAGAAACTAGTTAATCTATTTATTGTACATGACTCAAATTCTGAACGAGCTTTCAAATTCCAGCGCGAGCTTAAGAATTGCATGTCTCCATATCACGAACTGCGTAGAAAATATTGGTTAATCTTCGCAAAGTTTTTTTATGCGATTTTTGCTACATTTCATCACATTGATTTGAAGTTATGCGGATTTTTTTAAATGCGACTCCCCGTGGAACGTATCTATCGCATAAAAACAGATCCAAGTGTATATATACAGTGAAACCTCGATTTTACGTTTTCCAAGGGACCCTGAAAAAAAAACGGTAATTGCGGGAAACGGTGAATGCGGGAAAGCTTCAAATAATAATAGTTTGACGGGACTATAAAAAATGAACGGTCCATCCGGGAAAACGTATTATGCGGGAACGGTTTATCGAGGTTCCACTGTAGTATGTGTACAGTGAAGCTTGGTTAATATAAAAGTGCATAAATGTGACTTTGGACAGCCTAAATTGTATTAATTTTTTTTTTTTTGGTAGTTCGCAAATGAATACGGCATAGGACGATCCACAATTATGATTTTAAAAAAATAGCTTTTTATATGTGGTTTCTTCAGGAAATAAACAAGTATACATCTGTATCTTGATCCATATTGACCATGAAAACAAAGTTTTTTACAAGGTAATTGTTATATTAACCTTTCCCTACCGGTGATGTATTTACTACACTTCGACTTTAATAACGGGAATATCGATATGAAATATAATAGATACAGGGTTCAGAATTTTTGTATTCCTCCGTAATATAATTACGAATCACATCAAAGTATTATAGTATATAGGTATTCATCTGCAGCGACGGAAATAAATAATTTGTCGGGAAATCGGGAATTTTGAGTTTTAGTTCGTATCTCAGCAGAAAGGAATTTTACCAGTCACATTGATGGAGTTATACGAAAATGGGGGCTCATGCGGTCATCAACTCGAACTAGCATTTAAATATCTGATGACGATACTTCCAACTAGTGTGGAGGCTGAGCGTGCATTTTCAGCAGCAAGTTGCCTGGCTTCCAAAATCAGATCCAGATTAAATATATTAATTATAAGATAATCTTAATCACACAAAGATCTAGATTTAGATTACTAAAAAAATACAGACAATCTCGTGTAATTCATTTCATAAATCTCTAAATATACACATCGAATTACTGTAAATTCCAACTATAATCATGAAATATTAATACCTTAGCTATAAATTCTTACACATTTCCAAGACTATAAATCGAGCAACTCTCCAATAATATTTTAATCAGATTAATGAAATTCAGTCCGAGACTTCATAGCTGAACGATTAAATAAAATTAATGACAATCGATGAGAATTTTTGAACACGATGCCTCATCATCGATAAGCTTTCTGACTGCTAGAGAAATCAGATTACGAGCGAAGAACTGAATCGCTTTAATAAAATTGACCAACATGTTTACCGACATAAATTATGGCCGTTTAAACGAATCCAATTAATGAGTATTCATAATTTGTAGCTCATTGATAAGTTAAATTTATGAAGATTATTATTTTTAATACATCTTAACAACAACTATAACTCATTAATCATATCGATATTAGATTTCTCTTTAAGAATTAGACATATATTAGTTAGATACGCTGAATTTGTGGAATATGAACCGATATACCAAAATTATTTAATTACGCGTTAATAATATGATTCACGCTGTAAATGTTACACACTCTGGAATATCAAATATGGATATTTGTGTCGTATCTGCTAATAAATAAAATACAAATAATTGTATTGGATTAAATGGGTTGTAAAAATAATTATAATTGCAATTCAACGTTTTTATATGTTTTTAATGTCTTAAGCAAAATTTCACATTTGGCTAGTGAGAACATATTCATATGAGAAATTTTTCCATTATAAAGAATATAATATATTAAATGGCAAAGCTAATCAATAAAATTACATAATCAATATATATATATCACTGGATCGATATCATGATGAAAATGATGTAAATAGTCACACAAAAAAAGCATCATATTATAAGTTTTTTGTTTGTAAATCTTATTTGCGAGAAGTTCACATTGCACTCACAATTACCCTCAATATGCAATCAAAAATCATTAGTATTTGTTTCAAAATGAAATACAAAATATATAGTACGAAATGATCATAAATTAAGCAATTTATTTGATCTAAAATTGCCATAAGAAATTATTTAAAAAGAAAAGCAAAGCACAATTATTATAGTCTATTTAGGTTATAGGATTACTTTTTTAAATCATAAATTAAAATGTTTTAATTCCATGGAACGCATTAAAATTAATTACATTTCATAAACAGTTTTTAATTATTTTTTTTAATATAAAAGGTCAGTGTAACGTTATATAATATAAATAACATTGAAACATGAAACAATGATACAATACATAATGCGGAGATAATTTCAATGCATCTATCTTAAAGGTAATTATGAGTAAATAAACATTTAATTAAATATGCCACATGTACTATCGTGCTCATATGTATAACAATCCAAGAGTCTTCAACCATACAATTTAACTGCTTTACAACAAAAAAAGAATAATTCATACGAGAATAATCTGATGACTATAAAGTATACAGTGCGATAACATAATTTTATATTCGTCATATCAATTCAAACATCAAAAACATTTTTTTTTGTCTTTTCATCAATTTTATTTCCAACCTTAAATGACAAAAAATCATTCATCTTTTTAAAATTAGATCAAACCAAAATAATATCAGAATTTCTTAAATTGCTTCGTTAAAAATAATTTATTCAAAATAGGATAATACCAAACCAGAAACGATTACTTCCACAACGCAAACAATAAAAGTCGAAATATCTCTGCCATAGTTTCATTTTCAGCTTTCCGAATCATTAAGCCATGATAACAATTATAAAATTACACAATTCACATTATTTACAAAGGCAAAATAGTTTGACCGATCATCTCAATCCTACGTAACACTATATTTTGATATTTCAGAATGCATCATTGCCGCCCTATATAGTTTACATACTATTTAGAAAATTTTCAATTATCATTCATAAATTCTAAGACCTCCATACATTCTTAAAGTTAATATGGAATCACAACTTCATCTCATAAAACCCTCTTATTAATACCGTAATGCGGATATTTTTGCCGTATTTTACACAAGATAAATCTCAAATAATACAATATTTCATCAACGGGTTTAAGCCGCATGAATAAGTAAGTTAAAAACTAACTTCTTATCGTTCAAATACGAGACTGTTTGATGTCACATTATCCATTAAAAGCACGCATTCAAAGTTCCGTAGCTTTTATCGTCACTCAAAAGTCAATAGAAAAATCACCTGTTAAATGCATACACATCCCCAAGTCTAAAATTTTACGTATCATCCAGATAATGAGGTTTAAAATGTGGATATTCCCACATTTAAAACAAACACAACATATAAAATATATTAATATGCGTATCATATAGCGACTACAGCATAGAACAGTTCAAGTGACACATGCTTAAAACTATAAATAAATATAAGTGAATAACTCGCTGGTAACTTTATAAAATTTAAATGTGATGTTAATCAATGATAAAAATTCCCAGCAAAGGATTTGTATAAATTTTGAAACCGACCGTTACATTTTTCTATGTCTGTTTATCGACATATCGCTTAAATCTCGAGATTAAAATCAACGTAATAAGACTTGTAAATTGTTTGAATTCAATAAATAAAAATGCAAAAATTTGACTCGACAATTAGCACAATAAATAACAAATTCAACAGTCCAAGAATAACATAAAAGAGATGCACATTTGACTATCCACAGCCATATTTATCTATGACTAGATTGATCAATGAAATGCACCTATTATGCGCGATCTACTGCGCTAATCATACGATCGATTAAAACCATCATAAGATATCAGTAGAGGAGTATTAAATCAAAACGGAGCAACGAGACGTCTGATCAATCATTTGGCACTCGACAAATGATCGTTTTCAATCAAACCGCGCACGTGGAGTCGTCGACTAAATAAACTTATGATTATTTCAATACTTAAGAATCTTCGTAGAATATAACGTCATGTAAAATCAAAGACAAGAATCATAAAGCACCTATTTTATACGAAATAATAATACGATAATTCAATTAATTTTGAGATAAAAAAAGTATGGTGCTTATTCCCATTGGCAATGAGGTAATTTAGTCGATTATCTTACGTGCTTCTAATGCTGATCTGTCTATGCGTCGTGTATTTACAATTTTAGATCCTTATATTTATCAAAATCATAGATAAGAAGTAAAAATGTCGTTTTAAATATCGAATCGATCAAAGAATTTGGACCTCAAAATGCTTAATAAATAAATAAAATCGATAAGACTTATAACCATGTAGTGTGAAATAATTACGAACAGATTTGATTGGGAAGACTGAATAAATTATCACCTTTTCCTGTAGGCAACCTACTCCGTTAAAAGTAAAAATTAAGCTATAACGTATGCAGCCTTTTGATCACAATTCTCTTAATAAATATATTTTTTATATATAAATATAATGTAACTAGGTTTAGGTATGCTTTCAAGATAATCGGTGATCGACAAGATAGAGGTCCATTTTCTATGTAAGTTAAACAAATTGAATTCGTGACATTAAATAACGTTTTATGATCCGGTATGGTTCATCGTAAACTAATTAATAACGGGAATTTGTCAAAATATTTAAAAAATCGTAACGTTGAATTAAATATTAAGATCAAAATAGTGAATTTAACGAGTGAAATGAATTATTAATACTTAATATATCAAAAAGTGCATTATTAATCTGGAATATTTTTATAATGATCTATTAAAATTACTAAGATGTTATTATTAAACATAAATATATTTTAAAATAGAAGAGAATCACATCGAGGCTGATTCATCGCATTTTAGCTTCACCAATAAATTATTTCAGTTATGATGCACATTCGCATTCACAGTACATTTACATTTGAATTTAATGAATCTGATATCAAACTTATACAAATATAATCCTATTATTCACGTTTAAATTTTTCAAGCATAAAACGAGCCGCATAACAATGATAATGACGTCGAAACGTCATTACGCTTTTAGTAAAATAATCAATATTTCTAATAGGTCAAGTCACAAAATTAGGGATATCAATTGCAGTCTTTGACTGAAATTCTAATGGACATAGTCCGCGCTTTGGTTCTTAACCACATTTGATTCAAAAATATAAAATAAAGCAATAAATATTACTTATTTTTTTGTAATAAAAGATGCCGTTGATTAATCAAACATAGCAATGAGAAACAATCAATATAAGGATTAATGCAACCAATAGAATTTCCACTTAAATGCCAACAGTGGAATGATATAAAATATATTTTAATACTAATACTCACTGTGCTTAGTCGTTTTTTTTTTTGTATTTTTGTAATGTATTCGATGAAAATAAGATTATTTTCATTAATCAGACATTAAAAAACTCAACTTTAAAAATAGCCTACGATTTATTAAAAAATATAACAACATACAAGGCCAAAGAATAAGAAACATATATAGTAATATACATTAAAAGATCTTCATAAATGCAATTGCTTTTTTTTTACATTATTTTACTTAAGATCGTTTTTGAAACCATGGTCGTATTTAGAAAATTATTATAAATTAAGGAAATAAAATTAGAGCCACCAAAACAACAATATTCAATTCTCCCGCGAGATACTAAAATTGGAATAATAGATTGATGCATATATCTTTATGCAATTCATAATAAATGCGAGTCTTCGAGCAAAATTATGACGCGTGTAATTTTATAACGCATTTGAAATTATACATACATCAATCTGTAATTAATTTGTTATATTATTCGAGTTAGTATCATAAAATCGACTCGTTAACATTTAATATGAATATTTCAATTATAATGCAATCACTTTTATTAGAATATAAAAATTGTAGCCAGTTTAATAAAATTCAACTACAATTATACAATGCAAATAGACAGACACATATTATTAAGGAATAGATAAATAGCGTAGTTAATACAGATCATGGGAGCAAATATTACTAAATTTCCATATGGAATATTTTTTTACTTAAACGTATTTAAAGCAATTGATAGGATGTCATGCAAATTTATATTTTCAAAATATTCAGCATAAATTCAGCACTGAACGATATGAACTAAAAATATACATCAATTGAAATAAATAGCCTTCGTTTATCCAAAGTAACACGATTTTACATCACAAATTTTAAGCAATCAAATACGTTGATTTACAACATGGAATACGATAGATATTTTGCAATCATTAAAGACTCTAAAAACACGGTAAACAGTATATTACACAACACTTTCAATTATAAGAATTTTGTTATTAGAACATAACATAACGTCAAATGTCTATGATCTATGACCCAAATAGAAGGTATATAAAAATATCATATAAAATATCGCCGATAACAAACTCAGTTAAAGGCCTAAATATCATGGAGAATATTTCATTACATCTATAGTTAGTTTTCGTTAAATCAACATTGAAGAATGATTAAATAAATAACCATGGTCTCTACAAAACGAAGTCTGGTATTATGACGATGTATTAATAAAAATAAAAAAATGCAATATAGTACCAATTACAACGAAATATGTACACAAACACATTTTTAAACACAAATATAAGCAATGGTATAAGTTCGTTACAATTTCATTGAAATCATAATCATACATGTTTAATGTTGACGATGAATATAAAATAAAGGACTACATAATCAATTAAATCAGTTCTCACAAGAAATCAATTTAATTTTTTTTAAATAGAAAAAAAAAAGCTTATTTTCGAAAATATTGTATCACTGTTATCAAAATTTTTAACGGTATTTAAATATTAGTCTAGAATGAAAAAGCCACAGTAATAAAATAATAATTTATATCCATTTTATGAATTAATTTAAATTTAAGTTCTTACACATTTTGAATACGTCTTTAAATAATGACTTTTGAAAATATGATAAATGGTTTAGTCGTCACATGTCAGCATTTGTGATCATGGTTATCGGCCATGATCAACGTTGCATGCTAAAGCTTTTGATCTCCATCTTTTTTCAAAGACTTCGGCGTTGATATAGGTTCACCCCTTTGTTTTCTCAGATATACCTTAAAATTCAAACGTCATTAAAACTTATGGAACAACAAGATTACGACAAAAGATTTAATTGGATGCAACGTACTTGTAGTAAACGTATCTTAGAAGCAGCCAAAAATTTCAGATAAGGCTGCATTCTAACGTCCCCAACGGCCAAAGTCAGTTCAACCATACAGAAGACCGCAGCTTTTCTTACTGTACTATTATCATGGTCGGCCAACTGTGATTTAAATAAAAATATAAAACTTCAAGTAAAAACTAATCAATATATATGTAAAAATATTTTATGTACAACTTACAGTAGAAACACCATGCATCAATGACTCAAGATGTTCATCAGTGATACCATTTGGTTGTGTTCTAGCCAATTCCTTCACAAGCTTTAGTGCACATAAGTTATATGGATATTCTCGGGTACAAATTATGGGTTTTAATAAATTTACTGTTTTATCTAATGGAAGAGCTTTGGCAAGGGGTGGCATGCCATTATCTATTACGCGGTTTACCTGAAATATAAAACAAAATTAAGAAACAACATCCTTCAGATTTTTCATGTACAGTAGACTCTCGATTAACCGGGGGATTGCCGGGGAGGACAGACAGGCAGACAGGGGAGGAGCTTCCTGAAAAGCGAATCCAGCATCTCATTGTAACGTATTTCTATAACGACTTGCAAATGTTAACTTTACGAATGTCTTTTTATAATGTCTTCCAGATGACAACTATCTAAATTTCTTTCGAGATCGCCCTCGAAACATGTCATCTGTGTTTATACCGTGCGTTAAAATATTTTTTTGAAATAATTTAATCTTTTTCAGGCACAGATAATCCGCAAACCGGATAATCTGCACCCGGATAATCGAGAGTACACTATATTGAATATTTTTATAAAAAAGCTAGAATTTACCTCTTTATTCATTATGCAATATGTATCGATAAATTTGAGTAAAATTAAATCGAAGAAATCAAGCCAAACAGGCTCCATTTCTTGCCGTCGACAAATTTGAACAAGAAGTCGAACAGCAGCTAATAGTCCAGCCTCATCCGGAGAATCTAGTTGCACAAGCATGGCTCTCATTATTCCTCTATAATAAATAACATCGTGCATTAGATTCATTGAAAATGCGTTACAAAAATAGGAGAAATGATAACGAGCAAACCTGAAATTTTCTTGTGGTTTTCTACAGTCGCCAAATTTAAGAACATCATACATTAAACCGAGAATCGAGACTCTTTGAGCTTCATCGTCATTTTTACTCAATGCTAAAAATTTGTCAATCACCTGTTGTTCGGTCAAACCATCTGAAATATAAAAACGAATTTAAATACTTTTAATTGATTAAATACATATTTAAGCTTTTAATATTGACAAATATAAATAATTATACTGTCGGATATAAAGTATACCTTTAGTAATAATGTAACCATCTTTATCAAATTCGTGAGTTTTAACTCGTTCTCGAGAGCATCTATCGCGTTCTTCGCTAGATCCTTCCCTGTAAAAGTAAATACGATTCAATTTTGATCTCTAAAATTATTTTTACAAAAGTTAGCAAAATGTAAAAAAATTAAGCACACTACAGACCAAAAACAATAAAACATATTAACCCATTCCGGTCCTATGTCGAATCTCATTCGATGCAATTAAAATGCAACACAACATTTTTTTTCCACTCGTATGTTACCCAACAATATGTTGAGCATAGGATAAATGATTTTTTTGCTCATTGAATCGAGTAACTGACTACTTGGAAGGGATACGAAAGGGTCTTTTGTTGGGCTGGCACGGCATGTTAGCACGTGATCCATTCATGCGCGAATATATTTGGTTAATACTGAAATTATTACCGATTTATAGTAATTCTAACCCTTTCAAAAATGCCTAAACTTACTAAAAAAACCCGTTGATACTGAATTTGAATCTAGTAAAGATGAAGATTATATGAATTGAATAAATAGTGATTTTGAATTACTGACAGTGAAAATGAAGACATTTCTTGTGCAGTGAAACGAGATTACATATACATTTGATCCTGGACCATCAAATTTAGCATTGTTGTTGAGCTCAGGTTCTAGCGTGGAAATAAATAAAAATAGACAATGTAGAATTTATAGAATCATTAGCAGCAGTGATAACGATTCCGAATCCCCATCAAGAGTATTACTTCCCATTATCAATACCGGCCCACGAGTATGGATAAATATAACTCTCAATGATCATTATCGTCCAGATATGAAATTTTCTACTGGAAAAAATCAGTGGGTACCTCAAGTTCCTTCAACTTGTACAACACCATTGGATTATTTCAAATTATATGCAAACATCAAAGCAACAAAGAATTTATCACCTTTTTCAATTTGAAAAACATTGTATCCCATTACCAAAGTGGAAATAAAAGTGAAAATAAGAGAAGATAAAAATAATTTTTTTTTGGCGTAATCAAGACTATTGGTCTCATACCTTTCATAGAAAAAATCCATTTTTTTTGGGAAAATATTTCCCCATAAATAATTTATGCAAATTTTCTGGTCTTAGAAGACTATCGGACCAAAATTCAGAGACGGAATAATTTCCTGACATATCTGGAGGGTAAATTCAGGGAATATTTAAATCCAGATGCAAATTTATCAAAGGAAGGTTCACGTACATCGTATTCAACTCGAAGAAGCCTACAAGACGTGGACTGAGGATATACATTTTAGCAGATGCAAAAACCAGCTATCTGTATTCATTCGTTCAATATTGAGAGGAATGTTCAACCCACTAGAACATCGGAAGAAGTTCAAAAGTCATCGATCGTGTTAAAATAAAAGTAAAGCATGGGAGGCGTCGACATTGCAGATCAGTATGCATCGTCCTATTGCTTCATGCGAAAAACATTAAAATGGCAGGGGAAACCTTTTTTTGGGGATGGAAACATCCATTATAAATTCATACATTATGTATAGAGAGTGTGCACCTCAAGAAGTGATTGAAACCAATGGCCCATAAAAAATTCCAACAAGTACTCGCTCCTCGTTGGCCACTCACTGTTTCAAATTCTAATCAAATTCAAATTTTATCCACGCATCAAGTTTTCATTTAAAAAAATGAAAATAATAGTTTCTCCTAAAATTCTGAAATTCTTTGAAATTTTTTTTTGTGGACCGGATAGGGTTAAACTACAAACAATTTGTTAGTTTAGAATTTGCAACCTTTCATTTCACCGTGCAGCTTTTTTCATTAACCTTTCTAACTATTCAACTAAAGGAAATCATCTAGTGTTAGTGTTAAATAGGCAGGATAAATAAGTGCAACTATAAGAAAAGATCTCATTGCATTTACATTTAAACAATATATAATGGTTTTATACTTGCTCTTGATTATTTATAAATAGTGTTTTACTATAACAAATCCTGACCGTGAGAAACTTATATTACTGCTACTCAAGGATCAAATAATCTCAACAAGCTTAGTATTCAGTGTGCAATTTTAATCAATTTAAATTTGGTTCTTTGAATTTCCCGCTTGTGCTGAAATGATTTTTTAATGATTTAATATTAATATGTTTTCACCTATGATAAAATTGCATCATATTTCCTGAAGCTTGTGGAGTCGGGGAAGAGTTTTTAGTACTTCCAGCTTCTGAACTTTCAGCTGACAGAGGTTTACTATCACTATCCAAGCTATAAGAATTATTAAAGTTATAAAATGTTAAGAAGATAATTATATGTCTGTTAAAAAATATTTTTTATGTGCACCAAAGCTGAAGCAAAATAGAAGAGTGTGTATTTTGAATATTATTTCTTACCTATTGTGATGCCCATTAATACCATTGACAGGCCGTTGAGGCGTAGTATTTTCAGATCTGTCATTCGAATCAGTAGTATATGCAAGTCCTATAAATATATATTTATATTCATAAGTTTTTAGAATTTATGCGAGTCTTGACATTCATTCTTCGTTGACAAAAAACAAACAGGTATCTAATCTCGTTAGTTTATATTTAGAGACAAAAATTTAGTATATTTCGAGCAACTAAATTACCTTGTGATTGTAGATGTGTATAGTTTTGGATTTCAGCAGTAGTTTTTCTTAAACTCCTGTATACATCTTCCGTACAATGAGTGGGTGAATTACTAAGACCTTGATGACTTGGGCTATCCATTTTAGCTAAAATGTGTTTTAATGAATAACCATATGTTCTTTAGGATACACATACAAATAATAAGTCCCTACGAAACTTACTTGAATTATGCATTTGGTTTTGGACTATTTCTGAAGCAATTTTTTGATAATCTGGTGCGAGCTCTGATAGCAGCATTGTCATCTAATGTAAAATCAATTTATTAATAATATAGGTGATGTTTTAGGAAATGCTAATTTAAACATATAAATAATTACCATAGATATATCACAATCAAACAGTGCTCCTACTGCTCGTTTTGCAGAATGTCTTATATCGGGACTTCGGGAATCCTCTGTCATGAGCATTAGCCTTTGAATAGCACGTACACCAGCAGAACCTGGCATAGTAGTTCCACTCGGAGCAATCGAACGTCCCACAGCACATAAAGATATCAAAAAATCTAACATAGCTTTCTTTGTCTTAGTATTTGGTTTCTGTATATTATCAGCCAAAAGCCTAAAATGGTGAATAAAATAAAAATTAAAAGGAAAAATATTGAATGTTTTAATTTATATAATGATAAAGTTGAAAATATTTACCTAAATATGCACTGTAATTGTAGTTCATAAGGAAAAGATGCTTGCACTAATTCTAATGTCCTCAGCACTTTTGTTTGTACTGAGCCCAAAAGGTCACCTCCAAGTTTGTTTAATAGTCTAAAATTAAAATATGTATGTAAAATTATATTAAATGAAGAAATATGACTATAATAGCTTTAATTAATTTTACCTTGTAATCAGAAGATAAAGCCAATCGTGAAGTTGATCAGCATGAGTATTTATTAATTCACCCACAACATCCAGAAACAATCCAAACACTTTAGTGTGGGTATCAACAAACATTCTTGCGAAAACATCTGTTACCTGGCGTAATTCCGATGATGTCAATTTACTCGTTGTTAAATATTCCCCCTAAAAGAATAATCAAAGTTGTAGAAGACATTTCATGCTTTTATTTGTGCGGTCAATTATATTTACTACTAACTAAATATATCAAGCCATCTTTTCTGTCAGTCCATTGCATTGAGGCACATAATGCTATTATTTCAGGTGCTGGCGGAGGAGGATCCATTAAAGAATCATGGCGACCCAAACGACTTTGGCTACCACTCCACGAATAACTCTATAAATTAAAATATAAATAAAAAATTGTTTAATATCAATAACAATTATACAGCAACATAAAACGTAAAAAATATACATCATGTCTTCTGTATGATTCAAAACTTCGCTCTGAGCAGTGACTTGAACCTTCAGAATCATTGTCTATATCGCGTCCTATGCGTAAACGAGCCATTTCCGTTGCAATATCACCTCCATTGGAATCTTCAGGACTCTAAAAATAAATATAAAAATAGATGAAAAATAATGCAAATACGAGGTGATGATTGTCAATAAAAATATGCAGAAAAAGTACCAAAGTATTTTCAGCCTCTCTCGATAACATAAGCATTTTTTGAGAGGAATACGGTATCGCCCGTGGATTTGGAGGTGGTCGTTCTGCTGAAAGTCGGCGACCCATTGCTCCAGAGGCTCCAATGCCCTTTCCAAGCGTGGACTTAATAGATGTATATCTGTAATCAAAAATATATAACAATACAATAATTTAACAAGAACAATAATTTAATCGAATTAAATCAAATTTTAAAAAAATGATATTATTTTACCTTACAGGCGACGTTTCTCTCGATCCTGCAAGTGAACGAGGAATGCCAGAAGTACGGCGTGAGCTACGTGAAGCTGTCGGTGTGATACCTAAATTTGAAGTAGCAATAGGAACTCTAGAATTCGGTGAGCTTGATCTGGACGAAGCTGCAAAAAAATCAAATAATTGAATGATTATATAATTTGTATCGATTTAAATCATCAGATATTTACATACTAAAAAAGATACTTACGCTGAGACTGAGAAACCCGAGATCTCGATCGAACAGAGTTTGTATTTGCTTCGGGGCTTCGGGGAGTTTGGGCAGCACTTGAGCTTCCAACAGTAGGTATTTTTTTGGCCCTCGCTATTAAAAAATAACAGCATAATTATTAATAACGTTATTTTTTTTTAAGTCTGATAATAAAATATATTCATGTTCAGCAGCAAAAATTATGATTTATATGTAAAAATAATACCTCAAATATAAATATTAGGTAAAGCGAAAAGAAATGTCAATTTTTTTGGTTGTGTGCTTAGCCATCAGTTTGTCGAGTGAATATGTCAAGGTTGGTGTCATTTTGAAGCTCTGTTGTTTGTCTCACTTTTTCAAGTATTTTTATATTTTTTTAGCCGTAGTGAAAATGTCCAATCCAGAAATTGATGAGACACATTCGCTATCTTGTTTACTGTTTTTACTCGACAAAGGATTAAAAGCAAAAGAAGCTACCCAGAGCATCTGTGATACATATGGCGACATATTGAATAATCGAAGATGCCATAGATGGTTCAAAAAATTCAAAAGTGCCACGAGCTGTCATCAACGGCCTTGGAACAACGGATAACCACTTCTTCATCGCTATTGTCCCGGTATGAAACCGATCCATTTTTAAGAAGGATTGTTAATGGGGATGAGAAGTGGGTCCTCTACAACGGCCTGAGAAGGAAAAAATAGTGGCTTTCTTCGAATCAAGTACCTGTTTCTACCCCTCGATTGTCATTATCCTTGAAAAAGGTTCTCCTTTGTGTTTGGTGGGATTTTTTAGCGTAATTCACTATGAATTATTAAAACCTTAGCCAAACTATCACAGCAGAGCTATACTGTGCACAATTAGATAGGTTAAAAGCAGAAATGCTCAAATAGCGATCAGTTTTAGTTAACAACCAAAGAAGAATATTACAGTATGATAATGCAAGACCGCACGGAGCAAGGATTACGTAGAACAAAGTAAGGGAGCTGAATTTAGAAGTGTTGGAACATCAACCATATTCTCTTGATATTGCATCTTCAGACTATCGTCTATTCAAGTCATTAGACCATTGGCTTCGCGATAAAAAAATCACTTTTGTGGAACAAGTGAAAAATCATCACAATCAAAGAGGCATTTAAAAGCTACCTAATCTGTGGAGGGCGATTATAAATAATAATGGAAATTATTTAATTGAATAATAATACAGGTAATATTATTATAACAGCTAATAATTAAAAAATAACTGTGATTATTGTACATTTGATTGAATGTATTGACATTCAAATAATACATATAAATACAAGTCTAATAAGAGTGTCAAATAATTAACTGAGTAATATTTTATGAAGAAATTATCAATATTACCTTGTTGTGCAGCTTCACCCTCTAATGAAGGCAGTAATGAGAAAATAAACAATAAGATTACTTATATGTGATAAAATCTACTATTGTATTAATTGTAAAATTATCAGTTTGTTTTATATTTAATTGGAATGGAGATAATTTGAAAAAACCTATGATAATGGATAACAATCTTCTGTAGACATTGCCAGAATTAACATATTGCTTGGTTACATAGTAAATAGTAAGAGGTCTACAATAAAATCACTACATTTAAATTAAGTTTGAAAATATATATTTAACTTACGAAGGCTCGCTGTACCAAGAGCAGGCCTATGTCGAGTAATCTGTGAATAAACAGCTCTGGCCCTTGCGCGCTGAACTGCAGCTGTATCTACAGCAGAAACGCTTCTTCCGCTCATCGCATTCCCGACATTTCGATCTAAAAGAAAATCCACGGTTATTATCGAAAAACTACACAACTATTAAGAAACACTAGACGCTAAATTTAACCACAAAGCTCAAAAATTGACCTCTGTTTGGAAGCGGAATGTGCGTTCTATCCTGTGACAATCTACGTCGTGGTGAACCTTGGGTTCTACGCAAAGAGCCTGTTCGTGCTATACCACTCGTGGGTGACTCATAAGAAAGATTTTCCGCCGAAGCTAGTTTTATTTCACAAGTGATATTAAATAATATGTATAAATACACATAACGCAATTTACCATTCCAATTTGCAGCATGAAAATATGACAATCACAAAATTACTACATATATTAAAAATATCGTCAGTACATCAAACATATTTTCTTATAAGTGTGAAAAAAAAAAGACCAACCTGTGACACTAGTTGACGGACTTCTTGTATTGCTGGATGGTCGTTTTTCTGTAAGAGTTAATTTAAAATGCTTCATATTCAATTTTCAATTTATAAAAGTAATGTTGCACAAAATAAAAATGCACTAACCGTACATAGCACGAGGCACAGCAGAAATATGTTGAGATACTTGATTTAGCGAATCGCTGCTGCCATGACGAGAGCTTTCGCCCTGCTTTTGAAGAATTATCTCTATCTAGAGCTCGTTGGGCTGCCGTATCCAAAGATTGATACAGTGAATCGCAAACACTCGGAAAGTTTTTTTTTAATAGCCAAAATGCTCTTAAAAAGAAAAACGATATTTAAAAATTATTTACAATGTATATTTGAATTATTTTTATTTGTTCTAATCTACAACCTACCTTCTACAATTACATCTAGCAGTATTGTCTGCATCAGAACAACCCTTTTTAATACTATCTTTCACAGCAGTCAATTGCTTCTCTATAGCAGGCGAACTCCAGGTCTCCAATAATGTACAGAGAATATCACTAAAATAAAATAACCGATTATAGTAAAATATTTTTGATTTTTGTTTAATGTGTTAAAATAACACAAAAATACCTTAGAGTGGACCGAATTTCTTTTGCTTTAGATGTATTCATCTGTTGTGTGACAAGTGGAATAAGTCGAGGAGAGTGAACATATCGAACAATATATCTTATAGCAACATTTGCAGCTGATGATATGACCTGGAGATTGAGACGATGATAATATTTGATATTTTAAAAAATATATGTTTAAGAAAGTTTTAAATACACTTCACTTACTTTAGCTGAATTTGGTACAAGATTTATCAAATCCGCCAAAATATAATGTGAAAATTGGTCTAATTTGGTTTTTAATGTTTTTGCCATGTAAGCAATTGTAATACAAGCTTCGCGTACAACCTAAAATACAAAACATCAAGTAAAATATTAGTATGAATATTAGGGTGGTCTTCTTATTTTTCGACTTTTAAAATATTGAGTGACCACTCAATCATATGATTTTCTGCCCTAAAAAAATTAATACGTTTAAAAAAAAAGTTTTAGAGGTCACTACCATATGTATGTATGGACACTTAAATATGAATCCAACTTATTGATTCTGTTATGTTTATTGGTCTATTTTGAAGTGGAATAGCATGCAGAAAAACTCACTACATCACTACAGTCAACCCTCATCTCTTTTCTTAATTCTTTCCTACGTATTGAGATTGAGCCCTGCCCTGCTCTTCACTTAAAATTCAGTCATTAGGAAGAGCATGCGCTTTTTGTTTCCCCCAATTATACATACTTATTTCAACTTATCATTGCGTTCATTAGCAGTGACGGATGTTTTTTAATCAAAAATAAAACCAATATTTGGTTTATCGGCCAATCAACACCAAATCTGCATCAGTCAAAGTTACCTTTGATTGATGAAGTATTACGTTTATGCTTTAACACTACAGCTGTAAATACCGGCTTGAGAAATGGAGCCTGTGTTCTTCTGGGAAAATCATAGAAAATATTGCTGTAGACAGGATTTCTTTTGCTCAAAAATAACTTCAAGTGTATCAACCCCGAAATAACTATAAAGAGTTACTGAATCTTCTCATCACTTACATGAGAGGTATTCCTGAAAAACGAGTTTCATTTAGGAGGCATAAAAAAAGCATAGAAGATTTTGTGACTAGCAACTCTTTACGATTTTTCCAGATACTTGGTATCTCATCACATTTTTTGAATAAAGATGTTGAAACTTAGAAGGTTGACTCTGATTTTAAGGCTGCAAAGAAAATGGTCCATTCTATGCGGGTAGGGAATGATAAGCCGAGCGAGATGTTGAGACCTTGGTAGCGACCCCTAAATATTATTTTAAAAAATAGGAAAAAATACTAAAATAGATTTTAGGGTGGAAAATCAACCACTTTAATGAATATTAAATATCTGTAATAAAAATAATAATTGAGAACATCAATTTTTACCTGACTTCTTAATTCTTTTATGACAACCAAAAAGGGAACTGCCATTTCTTTTAATTGCGCAGTAAATTCTGCTGGGTATTGCGTATGTGCACATGTCATAAGTAAAGCTCTAATTTTTTTAAGCTGTAAGTCAAAAAAAAAAAAAGACGTATAATCATCAAAACAAAATTGTATATTCCATTAAACTCCAATATTGCAATATTTACCGCATCTATTCTTTTCTCCCAATCAGCATTTCTATCCCCGACAACTGAAAGGGCAAGTCTACATATATCATCTAAATCTCTGGCACTGTATAACGCAATCGAAGGGACTGAACAAAATTGGGCCTCAAACACTTCGGCTGTCACTGCGCCTGCTGCAGCATCGACTAAAATATACATTAATAAGTTTATATTTTTCTGATGAAATGAATAAAGACATAAGGTTTATGAAAATATAAATTGATAAAATGGGAAGAAAAACAAATTTAGTATGTATTGATAGTATAAAAACAATGCATTTATATCCATTTACTCATTTATAAGTAAATTTCATTTAGTTCCAAAAAAACGGAAGCACAGAAAATAATGATGTTTGAAATTCATGCAGAAAATGGATGATTTACTTTTTGTCAATAACTGATAAATAAAAATGTATAATGATATAAAACCACACGTAAAATGTTAATAAAAAAAAAACAATACATAAAAAACATGAAGTCTCCATCCTATAATTTGATATGGTTCACTTTTTAATATTATTTTATTAAATTATATTTAAAATGAGAGAGAAAAAAACTAAACACACCGCTCCCAAGTCTAGGCGGAGGAGCAGGCTTCTTGCTACTGGAACCAGAGGAGGCACTGTATATTGAGACCATTGATTGATATCCACTGGTGGTGCCACTTAAAGCAGTTGTAGCACGCCGACTTACATCCATCCCTGATGATGACGATGCAAGGGTTAGTCATGTTAAGTTTTTCTAAGCGATTAATTTCATGGATAACTATACAGTCACAATTAATCAACAACTAAAATGTTTGGAATTCTAAGATGGACACATAATAATGAACATTTATAATTTTAATACGCGTTTATCACGCGTATACATCGATATTATTTCAGTATAACAAAATCAATGTATGTGATCATGAAATGATTGTAGAATTTAACAATGCATTCGATAAAGAAAAACAGAATCAAGTTATAGTTCATGCAGCATTAGAGTCGAGCACAATAAGCTGAAATCTTGTCCATTTGATATGTTAAAATTCATAACAATAAGTATTTGATAAGTCGATAAAATAAAAATGCTTTTAATAAGCAGTCACCTGGTGTGCAATTACTATTGGGGGTATCGTTTGGCCTCTTCGCAGAAGTTGGTATACTAAATGTTCTTTTGACAGGTTTAGCAGGTTTCGTCATAAGTATGTTATCTATTTCATCATTACTAGAAGCACCTAAAAAAATATTATACGTGTAGAATTCATAAACATTGCAATTTGTATTAAATACATATTAATTTGTAACATCTTACTCGGGGTACTTGCAGTTGGTAATAATAAACCCGCGGCTAATGCTTCATCAAATTTAAGCTCTAAAGCGGCTAGTTTATTAGGAGGAATTTCTCGTTTTCGAAGATCCGTTCTAAATTTTTCGCCTATGCAAATAAAATTATGATTATGTAACACAAATAAATATTCAGTAAAACGTATTAAATAATTGTTGTTAAAAATCTCACCAATATGTTTATACATCTCTAAAAGAGTGAGCGACGCTTGATCTCTAACCGAAGCATTGGGATCGCCTAGTAATGAAACAACTGCTTGTGTGATTGATTTCAATTGCAATTCTTGGCTACCTTGTCTGCAAAATAAGTTTTTAAACAATCAATTAATTTAGAAAAACATTTCAATATTCATTTTAAAAAAAAATGATCATACTCATTGAGTGTGTTTAAAAGACATCTAAGTGCTTCTTCTCGCATATTAGCATTTTTATGGCGAAAAGCTGCACTGAGTTTAGCTATCAACGATTGTGCAGATAATGAGCCGCTGGACCACATTGCAGAAAGAGCAGCGCGAGCTGCTGCTCGCACGCCTTCTTTAGAATCACCAAGCCTATAAAATTAATGTTTAAAAATAAGTGATACATTCATGCATAACATTAAAAATTTAAAAATAAAAACAACTTCATTGAATGCATATATTTAATCAACGAGGAAAAAATTTACATTCCAATTATTAAAATATAATAAATACCTGTCGATGACATGAGGAAGCACAGTAGGTGTATATGCACTAAAGTCTGCTCCTATTCTGTTTATTAAGGCAGTTAATACTTCTAACCCATTCTGCGAAACCTATAAATAAAAATGAAATATAAATCACATTATCAGGTAATAAAAATTAAAATATATGCCCATCTATTTAAAGATGAGATCATACTCATTTTTTATTAGATTACATTTGAAGACTGACTAAATATTTACAGTAAGCATTGCGATTTACAGTATTAAAATTGATTTTCTAAACAAAGAAAATAGCAGAAAATCAAATTACAGCGTATATTCAAAATTAGCAATACTAGAATACTGTCTTCAATTAGGCACATCCAAATGACCAGAATGATTTCACGGTACATCAAACAGTTTATTTCTCATAGACGAGACACACCTCAATCTCTTAGGGTACGTTAAGTACATAAACACTAGTGATTTTTAAAGTACCATAATTAAACAGATTTAAATTCATAAATGACTCGTCAAATACATCATTGCACACATTTGCGTAAAAAATCAAATTTAAAAAATAGCTTCCGTATTATTTTAAACGTAAGCTTAAAAAAAGCTACAACTTTTATATTGTCTGCTCAATATCATCATCTCGGTGCACTTCAGAGTGTTAAATATACCATGTGGTTGTAATATTGCGGTGGAATTTCGAGTGCTTCATAATTCGACAAATCCTCTCCGTATTCTAACAAATCTTCCTCGTATGGATCCATTTTTCCAAATGTGAATAAAAATAACGACGACTATAACAAAAATATAAAACACAATTTTCAAGATGTTCACATTGACACTGAGCGAAGATGACTGAAGCTGAAGCGCTGGAGATGTAAATTGAATTTTAAAAAATGGGTGAGGCCTCACTAACCCATTTATTCAGTCAGATGGCAATACAATGGGTAGTTAAAATGACAACTTATAAATATGTGCTGACGATTTGAGCTATTTCAATTTTGCCCATGATCATGGATGAGGAAGTATATATGTGTTTGTGGCAATGTTTTTATTGTTTGTTTTAAACTAGCTTGATTATAAAAAAGAGCATAAGGTGAGCTATGGGTTGATATGCAAATAAAATCATAACTTGTTTTGATTATGCACGAGGTTGATGGAAAAATGTCGCATCTCCTTGCAGCTAAATTACGTATGCTTGACATCCACGCTGCTAATAATATCATGGAGTACCAAAATAATAATCACCCAACTGGAAGTGAGTCACGGTAAAATCGCGAAGCAGAAGAACATTGCACTTTTTACTTGGTTAACATTCATGCAATGATAAATTCGAATGTTTATATCCTTTCGGTCCTGTCTCACCAGTTTGAGACGTCGATTTTTCCGATGGGTTCTACATTGAGTGTGAATTGGTGTGTTTATATTTAGCATGTATTTTAAACGTTTGAGTGTTACGCTAAATTTCACAAATTCTTACTAGGCAAATTTGACACCATGCAAAATTAAAAAATCTACATGAAATATAAATTTCTTTTTTATTTAAGGATTAATCGTATAAAAACTATTACATCTGATACATAACAAAATAATATTTGTTTGTTCATATTTAATGGAATCCCATACCGTTCATCCGATTGTGATAAAACTTTGTCCACACTGTTGTTAAGGATTGCGCGAATAACATAGGTATAGTTTAATACACAAAAATAAAATAAAAATGTTTGTTCGTATTTTATGCGCTGCCGTACCGTCTATGCAGCTACAATAATTGTTAAGATTGTTAGCTAAAAGATTGTGCCGTGTTTGTGTAATATATAATTAAATAGCCTTGCTACTAGTCTAGTGGTTGCTTTATGTTACGTATAAACACACACACACAGGAGAGGCGATGCGCCGCATGCGCGTAGCATCTCGATGATGTATGCGACAGATGCGAACACATTACAAACGATTCTCCCTTTCTTTCCGACCAACTGCCGGTTGGAGTTTCATTTTTCGTGACGTTCAACCCAATTTACTCTACCGCGCAAATTTTAAAAATGGCGCAAACATTTACCGCAAATTGGCCGTCAAAGGGTTAATGGATTGCGGTTTTAAATTCGAGAGATTTGTATTGGAAGATTCGAACGGCGCACGAGGTCCACGGCCGGGATGAGGATTCGGGGCGATCAGACGACGATAGTGGTGTTGGGCGACGAATAAGTTGGGCAACCTCGGTCGAATGCGATGCGGTAAAGTGTAGGAGTTTATTAAATGGAGGACACACAAGGCAGCACAACACAGCACCATGACGTCACGCATATTTATTACCTCTTGTCTCCACGTAGTGCGGTGAGCAAAAGACGATGGGTGCATAAGCAAAACAGTAAACAGGCTTCAGGAGACCATCGGCGCGCATCCCAATCGATGGGCTGCTCATGGATACGGAAGAAAACAAGCATATGTCTCCAATTAATGTGAGGACATCCCACAGAAGCTATTTAAAAAAAGTAATAATTGCAATAGTTGGGGCGTTGGCCATATCATGAGCGGGGGTTGATGCCACTAAATTGCGGGGAGACATGTTACGTGGTTACGATTAGTTATGACATCATCGAGTACCGATCATTTAAATTGTCTACAAACACGTCTCGTTTCTCTGGCTTATTTGGTCGTTTCAATGCTTCAACGACATTGACCATTCGAGAATCGAAGCCATCAGCATCAGCTCAGATCCCAAGACGACTTCATCGAACGATTTATCTTTCCAATTGTTCCCGAGAGTCTATACATTGGATAAAAAGGAAACATCGAAATATTTATGAACACAAACATACATTTCTTGCGGCAATTTAATATATTGACAATACCGCTAGACTAAGCGTTACCAATTACACTCAAATAGAAGATATTTAATTGCTGATAACAGTGAAATTGCTGGTTTTATTGGAAATACTTTGGAGAGCAAGATGTTCACGAAATAAAAATAGCTGAGCGTGAACAGTTTAAATCTTAAACGAAAATGAAAGTGTATTTAGAAGGCGCTTCTTCGTTTTCTCTCAGCGTATTATTTATCAGAAGACTAAACGCCATAATCACAACTGAATCTAGCAATAAGCCTGGATGCATACAGTATAAAACTATGGTGTTATACATTTGTAACACTTGGATTAGCGAAATCTATACATGAAATGCTATATCTGCCAACGCTAAGAATGTCAATAACAATCAAATCACTGCATCGTTCGGATACGGTTATCAAACAGAACAACCACCGGGAATATGTTTCGATCCATAATATTGCACCTATGGGAATTGGTTACTCAATCGAGGACATCGCGTAAGAACGGGGATCATCTTTGCATCGTGCCAGCGACTTCACAACAAGTGATTCAGCATTTTTCGTCTAGCTCGTTCAGATTGGATGCTAATTGATGAATTAAAATGTTAGCTTCCAAGAGACAATGCTACTTGCGGAACGAATTGCGTTGCAGTAGAACTAATTGCGATTTTTATGTCAATTAAGTTCGTAATATATTCATTTTCCAATTGAATCGGGGTGCTAAGTCAATTATTTTATGCTGCTACCCAAAAAAATATATTCATAACTCAATTAGTATTATAACTAGGGAATCCAATCCCGAGCTAAAATTTCGATCCCGAAATTTCGGCACTCGTCACTAAAAAATTCAAATATTATTTTGAAAACATGCCCGAAGTAACATTAAAGCATCGAGTGTTTCGCAATTTAGTCTTGATCTGATTTTGAAAGCCAGGTAACCTGCTGCTGAAAATGCACGCTCAGCCTCCACACTCGTTGGAAATATCGTCATCGGATATTTAAATGCTAGTTCGAGTTGATGACCGCGTGAGCCCCCATTTTCGCATAACACCATCCATGTGACTGATAAAATTCCTTTCTACTGAGTCACGGAATAAAACTCGCAAAATTCCCGATTTCCCGACCTGCAGATGAATACTTATATACTATAATACTTTGATGTGATTCGTAATTATATTACGGATGAATACAAAAATTCTGAACTCCGTGTCTATTATATTTCATATCGATATTCCCGCTATTAGAATCGAGGTGTAGTAAATACATCACCGGTAGGGAAAGGTTAATATAACAATTTGAAATATATATATATGTACTCGATATATGTATACATAGATTGGACAGTTACTGCCCCTAGGCGTCGCTTAAGCTCGCAAATTAGTAGTTACACCACTATTTCCAAACGTCCAGATTTCGGCGGGAATATCTTGATTTAGTACATAGTCTTTCCAAGGAAGATAACGATCGACAATTCGATATGTATTTGGAGTCATCATCAACATAGTGCAGCCACATATTTTCCACTGGAGTTTTCTTCGAAAGGCAGTGAAAAAATCTTCCAGGCGATATTTAAAATAATTAATTTTAAATTGTTGAAAGTAAATTAAACCATTGTGAACACACACAATACAAATAAAAATTCTGTAAATGACTGGAAAACTTGAAATCACCTCAAAACATTCTATAAAGCTATCAACCAAACGTCTATGATGAGGCATTTGCATCGTAGTGTGCATAAAATGCAGATCAACGGGTATTATTAACTATAAGCTTAAACTGTGTTTGTATAATAAATAATAAATTAGGCAAGCTACATGTCCCGTCTTTAACTAGCAAAAATTAATTCAATACAAAATATCAAAATTTTCCCCGCAATCGAAAAAATGCACAGTGACTGTTATGACTGAATGTAAACATAGTTTTTTTTTATTAAACCAATAAAAACAAGCGCACGAAAGGTACGTGAAACTTTTTGCTTCAATATAGTTTATCGTTCTGAAAATGTACGAGCGCTGGCAAGTTTTTCTAGTGGGTTGCTGACGGTTTTATGGCTGTCTAAGAGGAAAACTGGAATTACAGGAGTTGAGTCTTAATTTTTCCAATGAGCTTCTTTAATTGAATCCATTCCATACTGTAATGCGAGGGATACCTGTTTCGCTTGTATCCCATATCTGTTCTGATCAGATCAGATCTATCCCACTTCCACTTGAAGTTAGCCCACTCCCATCAAAACTTAGATAAAGTCTCAATGAAGGCAGCTTAATTCAGCACAGTATAATCTGTATAAGGTGGACAAATTTCTAAATTATGCTATATACGGGGAATGACCTCGATTCATATGCAACAAGGCGAAGATTTTGAGCAAGGATGCTTTCACTGCATTTTGAAGAAACGTTCGCGAAAATCCGAACGTTCTAGCAGTATTGGGCAGGGCCGCAGTTCCCAACGTGCGCCGTGGGAAAAATGAAGACAATGGGGCTGGCGGTTTGATCTTCAGATAGCGCCTCCTTGCAGCAATTAGGTATTCTTAGCTTCACACGTCTTTACATCGTTTCTCGCTCGGGTGGAAACATTCTTCTGTTGGCGACGTTCGCTTTAAGGCGACAAATTGCACAGTCATTAGTTCGATGTCATAATTCTTCTATTTTTACTGTTAGGAGCGTGTCTTTGCGTGGATATTAAATCACCTACTCAGATTGAAGTCGACTCGTAGTGTGAATTATAAACATCAACAAATCTGCTATTCTTGAAACGAGCTCTAAAAGGATTTGTTTACCAAGAAAAATGCGAGCAAAAAAGTCATTGGTACGGAAATATAAGCAGCGCCGATTTTATTGATTTATGATAGGGACCAAGAAATTGCTCTGTAAATGTCCTTGAACCTTAAAAACTTTTCAAAATGTTTGAATCATGGCAATTTGCGCAAAATGAAAAACTTGTATATTAATATTGTCATTGACAAAACAATAAAGGACATTAGAAGACACTCTATTCATTGGCCCTTGTGATTGTTATTTGTAGGAAAATCAAAAAACTTAAGTTGGAACACATAGTACTAGGTTGCTTCGCGATTAATGCTATAATGCCCGGTTTAGACGAGGCTAGTTTTCGATGCAAGTGTTGGTAGCTCTATCTTCGTTTTTGAATTAAAAATTGGCTTCTCTCTTTCGTTCTCTCTTCGACTCTGGATGGGGGAAGATCTTCGAGAAGACGACCAACTTCGAGTTCGAGAAGACGCTCCGACAAAACGTCTACCCTCGGATGGATCATCACCCGCTTGCTCCGTACCATGCACGCTCACTTGCTTGCCACTGGTTCTTCTACTGTGGATGAAATGAATAAATACGCTGTGCCGATTGTTCGACATTTTATTGATCACCTGCACCTCGCTTTTCAGTGTCCGTGCGGAGATCCGGTCATGAACGCAGGTCCACGTTCTGTGGACATGTCCGGGCATGGCGTCCGATCGCGAGGCACTCATTCGAAGTGTCAGCGGTCTAAAAGGCGGACCGGTTGGGCACATACCTTGTGACCACTTCCTCTTTTAGGTCATTTAGGGCTTTTTGTGTAAGCTATGGGGAGAAATGCATCCCCGGAGCTTTCTACGATCTCCATATTCATCGCACCAAATGAGGTCGCGAGCGAGACTGGACTTCCCCTCACCCATAAAATGTATTTATTTATCTATTTTAATGCTTTCAACAATAAAATAACGCGATGTTTTATCAAAAATAAATCTGATATTATCAATATATTGTAAATGACTTGTTATCACGACTATAAGTTGTTGATCTACGATTTTGATCACTATGTGGATAATTTGTCGCAAAGTTTTGCGATGGTGACTCTGAATCAGGTTCTGATGATATATTTTTACGGAAGTCGATGAAATTAGATACTTTAGAAACTATGACTAGTTTCGCCCTCGTCGAGTAGGTTTCAACACGCGCAAAAACCCCATAGCACAGTGTCGAGCGAATTGCAACTTATTGATAAAAGTACTTTTTGTTTTTAAATAAAAGCGAATGAATTCAATATGCAAATACTCCATTACTATATAAGGAAAGCCTTATTTAATCATTCGTCCCTAAGGCCGTCATCGACGTGTGTCAGACAGGACAATGGGACAATTGACGACAGTCAACGCAGACGTCGAGCACACCTCTGAATACGATCTATTGATAATTTCCCGTCGACCGTGTATAAAATAATCTTGCGAAAATATTCGATCTGACACATATAGTTAACGTGCTATCCTATTTGGCGTCGAACGACGGTAGGCATGTTTCTGCCTGATCAGAAATTGTTCTGGTCGGAGTCATCCCGATGAAGGTCTCGCCATCTGATAAACAGCAATAAAAGAATAATGCACCAAAAGGGGCATTCGAAAATGGATGTGGGCGTCGAACGAACAAGAAGCGACAATATGTGGCAACGTTCGCTCTAAATAATAATTTACTGATGTAGTCCAATCTTGCCGTCGTTGCTTCGAGCCGCAGGTACTGAACGATGTCTCCATTATGATATCGCATGAAAACTATACTAGAAGTCGAGACAAAAATAGAGAATTCTTCATATATGAATAGTAAGAGGCGAGTTTCACAAGCAATCTATTCGCCCGGTCCATATCGAGCGTCTAGTCTCGCCTTTTAAGGGAGTATGCGAAATGGGGCCCTAAGCAATTCGCTCGAACGACACTTCCCATCATACAATTAGCGGAAAACGGACTGAAAACAATGGGAAGAACAGAAACGGACCTCAATGGAAAATCATGAGAGAGTTTATCAACGTCGTTTAGCAAGCAAACAAAACGAACAATTAGAAAGTCGAGCATGCCACCGTTGGAAGGTCGTCCCCGAGGAGTACTCGATCAGAAATGTCGAATTTCGTCAATTGACATCTCTCGCCGTGTTGTCCACGTACGAAGTGCGTGAAACGGATGTCATCTGTACCACATAGTGGCATTTCATTAAAGGCAATGTGAATCACTTTGTTCCAAGCTGGCGACATTGATCAACCTTCAAAGTGGCCATGATTCACATTCGTGATCATTTTCAATGCGATTAATTATAACGGCTTTCGGTCGTTATAAATATGAATTTAAAAAAAAAATGCTACGACCCTCTGATTCAGGCCCCCAAATACTTTGAGAACCATGAAAAGTATTATATTTCATCACAAATTCGTATAAACATATTGTTTCACAGTAAAGGCTGAAGAGGACTGGGATAAAGAACAACAAACAAAGAAAACAAAACAACCCCTAAATCAATTTGTCTGTCCATCAGTATATCATATGATTGTTTTCCATCAATGTTTATTACTGTTAATTTAATGCAGTATACATTTTGAAAGTATCTTTATCGTCTAGGTCAATTGTGTGTAAGCTTCTGTTGAATATGACCACGACTAAAGGTCTTTTCTAAATCTATAAAGCAAACATACGAGCTCCGTAACATCTACAACCGTTTATATATATTGTTGACGCGACTTGTAAATATTTTCATGTTTTCCTTATAAAATAAGAAGCAGGTCTTACAACCAGACCTCTTCTTCTTCAGTTTTTTTACAACAGAGGATTTACAAAGCGGTCTTGTCAGCATTATTCCATACCTTAATAGGATTAGGAATGTTTAAAATAACCAAGCTACTCTCTATGACACTGATGCTTTTTTTATCATCATTGAACGAAGAAAAATTAAATATCCTAAACGATCGATCTCTTTTATTGCATATAATCACAATTTAAAAAAATGCATTAGATGGTTGATCGGCCGCAAGATCGTTAACGTCTGAATTTGGCTATGACACACAAAGAAGTAGTTTTAGCATGAAAAAATCACGATATTGTTGCTTCAAGAGATGATGAGTGTCCTAGCGTTAATATAATACTATTACGAATTAATTAGAAGGAAACGATGATGATATTGCAGAATAATTCCGATGAAGAAATTACAAATAACACACTTTGAATCATGCATTTTTTTAAAAATAGATCGACCTGGTATCCAGACAACTTCTATCAGTTCCGCTTGGGAACCACTGCTCTAGCCATTAAGTCAATTGGTAGATTAAAATCAAAGTACATAGTAAGTCTGCTTGTTCTAAAAAGACACATTGATGCAAACGTTGAATCTTCCTATATTTTTTACTTTCACATAAGAGCAAAGTACATGCTTTTTAAGACCCTACTTATAATAAAAAGAATACAAAGTACCTACTACCCTTCTAGAATATTTCCCCCTTGATAATAAATACACATTAAGAACTCTTATAGGTACACTTCATTTTCTGACTAGACGACTAGACGGAAATAATTCGTCTAGGGAAAATACTACTACGGTAAACGACCCTACACATCGAATCAATTTTAGCAGACGTTTAGATTTCGAAAAAAAAAAATTAAAAAACGATTTTTCAATGTAACTAATATAAATATAATAACTGGAAAGTTAATCACCTTATAATATCTACCATATTGTCTTATAAATTTAAAATGTTTGGTCAGTTTACAAATGCATTTTCGGAATACTCTTATGAAGATAACTCCATAACCATTTTCCATTCTCCATTTTGGACCGCCATCATTGCGTAAATCTAATATATACAAATTAATGTTTGTTTGTTCGTATTTAATGCGCTTCCATACCGTTGATCCGATTGCGATAAAAATGTGTCAATCTACTGTTTAGATATGCGGGAATAATATGGGCATAGTAAAAATATTGTATGGATGCACCATGTTGGCGCATATTGGTCTGGTGAAATGAAATTTGGGCTGCGGGGACAGGGAGAAAAAAGATGCGCGCGCAATAAAGTAGTTAACTCTTCGGCTCGCGCTACACGTGAGCTGAAGCAATAAACCACGTACTACGTTTCTTTTCAAATAATTATTAAGCGCTTATGGCATTGCAACGCATATACTTAAAATCTACGATATCGTTCATTTGAAAATATAAATCTGGCATCATGCGGAGGACGCATACGTGCTGGGATTTGTTGTCGGATGCTCCAGGGAAGGAAAGTATCCTTTGGTGTTGAAGAGTTCAGAATGAATTATTAATGCTTCCTCACACGAGGGAATGAGGAAAACACTTCTATTAAATACTATAGGGAGTTGTCTACAATTCGCAAATCCTACAAGGTTTGCAACTGTGAATATTGGGGTTTAGAGAACGTTCTCTGTTATTCCATTCGCAAACGATTATATTGATGAGTTCGCCGATCAGCAAAGCTATCTAAATTCTCAATGAATTGGATCAGAACTTCTGTAGTTACAGATAAACTTGTATTAAAAAAAACAGATGTAATATGAGATTTACAAATAATAAAAGGAAATAACTCTATTGACTTAAAGCCAAATCGCAGTAAATTTCCGGAACGTAATTCATAAATACATTTCGACAGGATTAGCACATGGACGATCGTTTGATCGCTCTCCCGTGAAATAACATCAAAACTATGTTGCCGATTTAAAACGAACTGTTAGATACCCAAGGACTTTTTATTAGTATCAAAATACGGTGACCATGCATTCTCTATTATAATGGACAGTCCATTATTTTAGAACGATGCTTATTATTTTTGTTATTTCTCAGAACGAACTACTGGCCTTTAATATCTGTTCTTAGTAATCATTTATAGCAATTCTGCATTAGAACTTATGCACCCAAGGGTTATTCATTTACTGAAGCACAGCTGTATATAATTAATTTTACAATAGATTTGTTCTTTTAACATCATATAGTATTCAATTTCACAGAATAAAAATAAAATTGAAAGAAATTTGAATATTGCTGAAATTCATCACATTGAGTTGCTTTTGAAAAGCTCGAATAACAGTTTAAATAACGTAAGCACATATTCGAGTAAGAACAATATGGTTTTATATTATTAATATAAACTTAGTAAATCAATAATTAATTCATCCAATAGAATGTCAATGCGACATTTAAAGCCTGTTATTTTCGCCGATTTTTTTCGCAAGCCATAAAAGCTGCAACCGTAGAAATTATTACAACTTTAATTAAATTAAAGAAGAACTACAACATCAGAAATTTGATTGTAATTAAAGATGAAGTTGAAGTAAGTAAGAAATCAGCGATCATTGCGGATCAAATCATGATCTGGCACGGTCCTAGCTTTCTCATATCCAATCGAAGCTCCAAATTATTCGTAAGCTCTACTTTAACTAAACGCGATTGTTTTGTTTACCAAACATATCCGGAAAAGCTCAGGATGTGTGTAAATGTTTCAGTACCTTAGGTCTTTTAAGTCGCTGATTTGAATATTGTAAGACTTCAAGAGACGTTAATTTATGACAACTAAAATAGAGCGAAGGTCCCGTAGAGTCCACCAAATTGTGGACTGACAAAATAAAAAATATTTTTTTCCATTTGATAAGTCCAACATATTGGAAAAAAATACTGCTTGCAAAATTTTTAAGTGGCCCCCAATCAATATTGGATTATAAGCAACATGACAACAGATTTCATGATGATATTAGAGACTATGCCCTTCGTTTTCACAAGAAAATACGGTCACCATGATAACAACAATTTTCGCTTACATAAATTCCATTTTAAGGAAATTGTATGATATATGGGTGCCTTGTCACTTTTTGCGTCGGGTGTACCAAGCGAAGTTATCGTCCAACTGCTGATACTCAATGGCAAGTGGCCAAAAAAGCTGACTCTTTGCCGAATTACCTGAGTCGATACGTCGGCGTGCGCATTGCTTGAGGTGAGTTTTCACATGCAAGAAATGTCGTAAAAATACATCGGATCAGGGAAAATCGCTTAACACGTTCGTCGCTCAGCGTTATTTGAAGGAGTTTCTTGCGGGACCCAAATCTGATAGCTGAAGCGCAAGAGCGTAAACAGAGCGATTAGCTGGAATAGCGATACGATGAACGAACAAGAAATGGACAATGTTTTTATAGAAAGTGAAGATAAAGATAGAGTAGAAGATCTGGACTATCTGGTGAACTATATGAATATTTCTTCTGATGAAGATTCAAAGTCGGAAGAGACAGCCCAACCTACAAAGGCTAAGTATCGTCGATCAAAAGAACAAAAATGGGGAGATGATAATTTTGCTCCAAGTTATTTCATTCGAAAATCTATCATCAGGAATTTAGCAAGGCTATAAAATGGATACAACTCTAAATTTTTTCACACTATTCTTCAACACCGATATAATGAATTCTATAGTTACGGAAACGGATAGATAAAACGGCCAGATAAAACATTAGTTCCGAATCTAAAATGCAAAAATGGGTTGATACAGACATTTCTGAATTCTATGAAGGATTATTAGTCAATTGGCAATCATTTCCACCCCATTTTTGAATGCTTTTTTCCCAGGATTGTTTTTTGTTATTATTACTCACAATACACTGCCAATAATACTATTTGAAGTACTGATTATACAAAATTAGAAAATTAAGTGAAAAAAGTGTGAGACTCTTGCAAGGTACAAATGAAACTTTTTAGCTCTTAGGAAAAATATGATTATATGCATTACTTTTTTTGGATTTTTTAGCGGAAATTGTTTGTGTAATATATAATTAAATAGGCTTGTTACGTGTCTAGTGGTTGCTTTATGCTACGTGTAACCGATACGTGTACGTTAAAAAATAAAGACATACCTTGAAGTTGCCGCCGTTGACCCAGGGCAGAAGACCATCGACGAGCATGCCGAGGTCTTCGCAGCAGAGATCGTTGGCTGGATTGGAGAGGAAAGCCAGCAGGTCTTCGCCGAGCAGCTGCCGCGCGCGCAGGTCGGGCCGTGCCAGCAGCGGCACGAACCCGTCCAGCGTCGCCGGCCGCGTGTACGCCATCCGCTGCAAAATAAAACACATCTTCCTTAACACATTCGATCAACGCATCCTGCACAAAAAGGACCGCGGCGGCTACCGCTCCAGATTTCACCAAGGCACGAAGCCATCTTCTCATATTTTGCACGCTTCTTCCGACCGGCGAAGAAGCAGCGCGCTCAGATAACTACTGGAATAAACCGTCAACTTAAATTTAGACACCCGGCATGCAGCCATCGGATGCGTCCGAATAACATGCTTAAATTGCATCCATTTAAGATATCATCCACGCGACACCATCACAGTACTGCTGCGACTGCAATGCATCAATCAAATCGGCCAACGGATGAAATTCAAACGACTCTAGATTTCATATTTGAAAGCGGAAAAATAAAATACAATAAATTTTCTCCATGAATTTCCAGTCTCTATCGAGCCGGGAAAAAAACAACATGGTCGATAGCATAAGTCGGGAACATAAACGACGGAAGCACGAGCAAAAATACAGCCAATGCGTAATCTTTATTTAGAGACAACTAAAAATGTGAAAATTCGTCTGATTAAGTTAGGACACGCAACGAGCTCCACGAAAAACCATCGAAGCTACTTCGTCCAAACGTTCCATATAAAACACGGGCAACCTTTATTTCCATGAATAACTAAAATCCCACTGGAAAACTAATAATTCTTGCTTCTATCCTAGATTACCTTTACAAAGTCTTCGCTATAAAATATTATTCCTGTTCGTCGAAAAAAAAATGTATCATCATTTTTATAGTACAGCCACACACAGTCCACTAGAAGCCTTTTCAATATCCCTTTATACAACAATCAAAGCGTACCGTACGAAAATATTTCAATTGATGAAGAATTCATTCCTTCAAGAGCTCGATGCCGATTTACGCAATATACGCTAAATAAGCCACATACATTAAATATATAAAAATTAATCTCTGTTTGTCCGTATTTAATGCGCTTCCATACCGTTCATCCGATTGCGATAAAACTTTGCCAACTTACTGTTTACACTTGCGGGAATAACATAGGCATAGTAAAAACATTGTATGGATGCACCATGTTGGCGCATATTGATCTGGTGAAATGAAGTTTGGGCTGCGGGGATGTGGAGAGAAAGGATGCACGCGCAATATGGTGCTTTAGTCAATTTTTGAGACGAGATTGAGTGTGCATATGCTTCTGGATCCCAGCTCTTCGTCTGGAGCTACACGTGAACTGAAGCAATAAACCGCGTTTCTTTTCAAATAATTATTAAGCGCTTATGGCGTTGCAGCGCATGCCGGATATTCGCTAGTATGGAATAAAATTTAAAACTAAAACTGTATCGACGGACGATTTCGCGACCATCTCGATAAGGACTAGGCAGTTTTCTTCGAAAGGCAATAAATACAACACGAGACAACAATGTTAATTTTTCTGCAAAAAGCTTTCTAGGGTGCATGATATTGAGTCCCTACTTTCCTCGCAAAGGGACGTTTAATTACATCTTGGATTTGATTTTACACTAATTAGTGGTGTATCCCCATCCCCGCAAATTAGAGAATAAATTGACTTTTTATTTCCGGAGGTCACCTACCCAGTTCGGTGATTTTTAAATGATATAGAAGGCAACGGAAGACATTATTGTTACAGTTGCGAAGTGAGATTCGTCGTTTATCCCCTTTCAAAGTGGGTTCGTTTGCTATTCCTGTTACTCTCGCTCTATTCTTCTGGGTCTGAATTAGCCTAGGAGGTCCGAAGTACTCATAAGACGGAAAAAACTGCCTGAACAATTATTATTATACGGGTATTTCTATTCCTATTCTTATGTGGGTCTATAATTGACAAACGGAACACTCCCAACTAGAGCAATAAAATATATGTGGCTTCTAGAGCTCGATGCTAGAATTTACAGCGTACTTCAAGAAAGAAAAATAAGCAAGAACCATAAAAAAAGATCGACGGATTAGCAACGGGCTGCAACCGAGGCAAGAGATTAAGTCGGATTCCTCGGTAGAAGTGGCCCTTATGCGGCATCATGCCAGTGATGACGATGCGCTGGATTTGCCTATTTATTTTCGAAGACAATTAGAGCTTCGCAGGGGGGCAACAGTTCGAGGGTGCAGTCTGAAGGAAGAGAGGTCCAAAGTACTCACGAAGGTAGCAAGAGAACAGATCGTATCTACGATTATCCTAGATGCAGAAGATAATCATGTAGAACACCGATCTAAGAAAAATCGTCATTTAGAAAGCATTTAATGCATAAAATGCTCAAATTTCCATCGAATTAAACATCTGGCAAAAATAAATAAATAGAGCAGGTGAATCTAGGTACTATGATGAACGGACGACGATGACGATGAAGAAGCTTCTTCTGAATCCAAACACATATTCGACACCCTAGCGAGGAAAAGAGGAACTGGACTCCTCGCATTCCAGAAAGTCCTTTCCAGTAGAATCAAAAAGTTCGTCTAGAGTAGTTTTCCACTGTCTCCCGAAGAAAACTACCCAGTCTTTATAAACCTCCCACTCCTTATCGAGACGGTCGCGAAATTGTTCGCCAATACGTTCATTCAGGAGATTATGCTACCTTCAATATCGGGCGAATAAGCAGGTGAATGTATAATACAGACAAAATGTTTGTATTATACATTTCTTGTTTGTATTAACCCTTTCTTGTGAATGGATATTGAAAAGGTCTATAGTTCTGCAGTGGACTGTTTGTGGCTGCACTATTATGATGACATGTAATACATATTGATACTATAATTAATTTTGCCAAGATTATCCGGATTTTTTAATCTAATTTTCCTTCTTGTCGCCGGATAGACGAGAATCGACCGTACTATTAAAAAGGACGATTCCATCATCAGTTGCTTAATTAATCAATTGTTTCGTCAAGTAATGATAACACACACGCGCGGTCAATCATCCGTATCACTATTATTTTAATACGTGGATTTTGTCACTACGACATAATTATGATTAGATTTAATTCAAACATCAAAAGCATAATATGAATCGAGCGCGACCTGAACTTTGTTTCTTTCCCTTCTTCTGGGTGCGAGTTGTTTTTTTTTTATTTAGCAAAACTCTTGAAATGAAAAGGGGACATGCCAAAAACAAGGAATTACAACAATACCTAAACAAAAAGATAATAACTGAAGGATTCCGCAATTATAACGACAGTCTTCTATTGCCTTAGAAGTATTCCAGAAATTCATTTCTACTAAAATCAACATGATCATCTGTCGGGCAAAAAACACTCATTGCGGGCGCATTTCGCGAGGCTAACAACGGGCTCTGCAACGATCCGATAGCGAACGAACCCGCATGAAGTCGTCTAGCGAAGAGCGTACGCGAGGATACAGGGTGCGACTCAGAAACATATTAACTTAGGTAGTCCGCTGGATGAGCATTCACAAAACCCGGAGGTCATGCTACCACCTTCAACACCGAGTGCACTAGGAGGTGAATGTATGTTACAGATGATATTTATGCGACCTTTTCCCACGAATTCATATTGAAGAGATCCTAGTCCTGCAGTGGACTGCAGTGCACTTGTAGAACATGTATAATTAATGCCATACTAAAATAAAACCTGCATTAAACGAAAAAACATGAACCTCGACGATCAATATCTATGGATCTAATTCGAGGAAAGCTCAATGTACGCCACATTGCTTTTGAAAACTTTCGTAGTGCTGATGAACTTCAAAAAATAAATACCTTCTATTGAACATTGATCAAGTGATTAGGAAAAAATAAGCTATAGTCAGAAACTAGTCGTCTATGAAAAATATTATTATGCATTTGGTGATACATGAAAGGCGTTATGCATTATGAATTAATGCTGCAACTACTCAATTCTATAAAGCTAAAAATAGTCGATTCGACTAACACCGTGCATGTCTTTTTGATAGCCACACCTATTGAGTTGATTATTCGCGACAACTTCGTCGTCAATATCACAATTGAGATCTTAAAGATGTGCTGATTGTGTAACTTCCATCTTTTTGTGTGGGTGCGTATTAATCTTGTTCAAAGATCACTAAGCATTTAATCCCTTAAAGAAAACAATGTATTGTTGGCATATCTATTATTTTTGTACCGCGATCTTTTCATACTATAATTTAAAAAAAAATAGTTATACACTAATTGATACTATCATACGAGATTGATTTATTACTGAAATACGTCAAAAGAGAAACACGATTGGCTTATGACAATTAATACTATGGAACACAGCACATTATAAAGATTATGGAATTAGTTTTTAAAGAACCAAAAAATCGATAGTGCGTCAATGAGAGAGAGAGAGTTCTACGATGACATTAAGAAGTTTTATTATAGTTTATGCGGATGGACGAATGACCTTTGCTCTATACTTGTGAATTGATCCGCAAAGTTTAAAAACAAATTGTGTCACTTATAATTAAATCTGAACTTAGAAGGTTATCATTATGCATCCAAAACCATGGGATTCAGACGACGACGCTAAGACTTAAATTATGACATGAACAAGTACTCGCTCCTCGTTGGCCACTCACTGTTTCAAATTATTGGCGGGCTTTTCTACAACCGAATGCTGTTGCTGTTTTGTATAACTACTGAATTGTGAATATGTTCTCATCCGAAAAGACAATGTGTGGGAAGGCCTCACACTATTTTTTTGACCTTTCCCTTACAATTAAGGAATCCAATCCCGCGGGATCCCGGACAGTTTTAGGTGCTCATGAATCCGGGGATTAGTAAAAGCAATCCCGAAAAATTTGGGATTCAAATTTTTATCTAACAGAAATTGTACACCTGGACCTGGAAATCTGGACGCTTGGAAACAGTGGCGCAACTAATAATTGGCGAGCTTAGGCGACACCCAGGGGTAGTAACTGTCTAATCTGAAATAAACTGATAATGTATACATATATATTTTTCAAATTGTTATATTAACCGGTGATGTATTTACTACACCTCGACTCTAATAATGGGAATATCGATATGAAATATAATAGATACAGGGTTCAGAATTTTTGTATTCCTCCCTAATATAATTACGAATCACATCAAAGTATTACAGTATATAAGTTTTCATCTGCATCGACGGAAATAAATAATTTGTCGGGAAATCGGGAATTTTGAGAGTTTTAGTCCGTGTCTCAGCAGAGAGGAATTTTATCAGTCACATTGATGGTGTTATATGATAATGGGGGCTTACGCGGTCATCAACTCGAACTAGCATTTAAATAGCTGATGATGATACCTCCGACGAGTGAGGAGGCTTAGCGTGCATTTTCAGCAGCAATTTTCCTGGCTTCCAAAATCAGATCCAGACTATATATATATATATAATTTTTTACTTAGTTTAATACACGTGGAGTACTTTTGTGCCAGGGTTGAGCAACGTTCCATATGGAACAGCTTGACATTTAGAGATTTATGATATGTTGCAAAGCGTCTTTGTAGTAAATGGGCGTAAATTTTCCTCCACCCAAGCATGAAAATATGACCCCTTTTCCTATGATTCGTTTTCCTATCTTTGATTGGCATCAAATTGAATGTTCTGCGCATTCAAAATTCAATCCAATCTTGAAGAAACTTTCACACATAAAGGTTAATGAGTTATTCAGGGGGCCAAATATCATCGATGACATGCCGAATCATGACGTAGGTCCGTTAGCACCTGCGGAACACTTGTCATTAATTCATCACACATGCGAGTTCATAAAAAAGTAAGATGCTATTCGATTCTCAAGGCCCTGTTATATTCCTCCTCAATGACGCGAAAAGCCAATAATTAATAATAGTCGGCTCGAATTCGTTGACATCTGTCAAATAATTTTCGAACGTCAAGTGCGAACGAAGGAAACTCGTTGAATTGCACAACAAACATGAACGAACACGACGATGATCTCAAGGCGTCCATCTTAAAAGATTTGCTGAAGCCATGACCCAATGTGTTGAATGGCTTCAGACGTTCAACGGAGCGAACCGTGAGCACTTTTGATTTTTATAATTGTTGAAGAATGACTCTCAGTACTCCTTTGGCCTATGGCAGTCCTTCCGGCGCCAGTGGATTAAATTAGCAAGCACAACTGATTTTATAATGTGGTACATCCATTGTCATTGCCGTTGGTGACACACCAAACATCCTACCGTTGAGTACATATGTTAATATCTTAAATTGGAAAATGTATCCAAAGGTGCCGTCCTATCCTGCATTATGTTCATCATATAGCTTATCCAAGATACGTTCAAATATCTATATTCTTACAACCCTACTGTGATTGGGGCAACGGAATCAAAGATAATAAATATTCAAATTGATAGCTATCCATGCTTCAAAAAATGAATATGACGGGATTACGGTATCCCATTCAACGATAAGAATCATAATCGTGCATCTAAATATTATTGAAGGATTTTGATCACCGTGTTTATATTAATTCCATGGGAATTCAATGTATTAAACGTAAATAGAAATATATTGTTTTATATTAAGGATTGAATGAAAACAATAATTTATCCCGTTTTGATAATGTTCTAATATAATTAATGCATCATAAATTCATAGCGGCACAATAAATATACATACTTAAATTGATGCCGATGTCAGTCGTTTGAATAAATTAATTAATAAATAAGCAAATAACGGATGGTTTTATCATAGCTGCGAGCAACGATGCGTTTGAATAATTAAAAAAATACTTTTAGGATTGTTCAGCATTATTGACAAAAAGGGCAAATTCAATTGGCCAATTAAAATATTGATTCGACGATGGATTTCCTAGTTAATTTTACATTTATTATCAATCGTAGCCGGAGTAATGGATTCAAGAAATTGCTTACAACTCTTAGTCATAATTGCACAAACAAACTAGCTTATCTTCTCTTTTAGAAATTAATGTTATGTTTTACAACCGTTGATAAGATTGACAGTGAGAACTGAAAAAAGAAAATTGATTTGAGTGAAATTTTATATTATTGCATTGACAAATTTCTTAGCAATAACTGCTGACATTTAAATGTCAAAAGGCGTTATCTTTGCATAAACTTTATCAATGAGATATATTATTTGAATAAATGAAGATCTTCAAAAAGAAAATTAATACATATATTTATAAATCATTTATTAGATCAACAAATGATTTAACTATTAATATGAAGAATCATCATAGTGTAGCCACAAACAGTCCACTGCAGAACTATGGGCCGCTTCAATATCCATTGACAGGAAGGGGTTACATCCATCTCGTCTGTATCATACATTCGAGGGTAGCATAACCTCCGAGTTTCATTTAGAACTCTCACCCAGCGGGGTCTCCTGAATAAACATAATGACGAATGCTTTCAAGACCGCATCAATAGGGAGTTTGGGAGGTTTGTATACTGAGTAATTTTCTTCAGGAGACCGTGGAAAACTACTCTAGACGACAGAGTCCGAGTCCCTCTTTTCCTCGCTAGGGTGTTGTCGAGCTAGGGTGAAGACATATATGATGCTTAAGTGCATCTCGGATTCACAATATGAAGAATAAACTGATGAGCAAATACAATCAAGTAAACCTGTAAGAATAACATGGAAATGTACTATTCTCAATTTAATCATACTTTCACAAGTGTTCCGGAACAATTTAAAGCAATCACATTAAATAATCACCATTTGCCGAACAGTGTTTGTCATAAAATGAAGAAAAAATATTTGTTTTATAGAGTAGTACAAACCTACTCTATAAAAGCACCCTCTACATGACACAAAAATAACAAAAAGGCCTGTACATGATCCGCAACAGGTTTTTAAGGGTTTTATACACTTCGCATAATTGAATAAAGTTTGTTATACCTAATTTAAAGGTTATTGAGAACACCACACGTTTAAAATAATTACTCATAATGCTCAAAGGATCTTCATCTTGATCCACTTGTATCCATAAAATTTTAATTTGTTACGTTTATTACAAGACAAATATTTTCCCTATGCAGTTCAAACTGTAAACACATATTTTTTGTTGCTAGTAGATCGTGAGGGTTGTGAATTTGTTATTTTTATTTATATTTTTTACCGTTGTTTGTTAATTGGATTGTCAGGGTCAACAATCGTCATAGATGAATAAAAAATAATAAAAATAACGATAGAGATCTCAGGGATGCGCCTAAAATAGGAATTGGATGATGACGTATTGACGTCATTAATGGAATCAGATCCTCGTTAGGAATTATCGATTAAACTTGGCTAACCATGGTCAACAGTACAAAAACATCTTCATCGCATTGGTAAAATTCATAAACATGGACGTTGTATTGCCAACAATTGGAGAAAATTAAAAAAGAACTGCCAAAAACCCTTCTCTTTTTTTATAATGCTCGATCGCAATCCGCAAAAGTCATCCAGGAAATAATAATCCGACTTGTACTTGAACTTTTACTTCACCGCGAGAACATTCAAAAATTCATCTCCATCATTGATTGTGGGCCAGACAAAAGGCAAACTTTCAAGAAAGTTAAACATCCAAATGCGAAAGAAGCTTTGAATATGTGCTTTCTTCCGGAAATAAAACAGGCATACATCTATTTTTGGACCCATATTGGCCATGAAAGCAATTATTTTTTACAAGGAGATAAAAAAGAAGACTGTAGCCAACAAGAAATAGTTAAAATGCTTCAAAGAACATCATGGAATATGTTTGATGACGGTAACATATTTTTATAATTGCTATGGCCATTGTCTTTATGACGTTAAATCTATAATATAAAACCTTGTGTATTCCTTTTCTAAAAAGTTCCAGGCTACAAGGGGACGGGGGCAGTATTTTGTAGTCCGACAAATTGGACAATCTGACACCATCTTGTAAAACGTTTGTCGGATTACGCAGGTCTACTGTACTGTCAACATTTGTATTTATTTAGTGTCTTTTGTGAGTTTATATTGATTTTGTAGCAAAAATTTTCAAAACAATGACTACTTAACGCGAAAAAAATCAGAGTAATTATTGCTATATTTTCTAAAAATCAATATACGAACTTTCTTTGTGTTTAAATTTTAAAAATAATTACATAATTAACGCAGTTTGCAAAAAAGTACGCATAATTAAATACGCATATATTTATAATTTAGGACTTCAAAAATAAAGATTTTACAAATGTATGTATATGTAATCTTTTGTTACACGAGACACAATATTTACATTTGTTACATTAATAAATGGCTAAAATGGTAATTTAAATCTATTTGACCTTCTATATCTAATAGATTCATTGAAGAAAATTTTTCTGTTTAAAATTGCTGCATATTTATAAACATTTATTATTGTATATTTTGACAGTGAAAATGTATAATGTAATTGATAAAATTACTCACGTCTGATGAGAAGAAACTGTCGTCACTTAGTAATCGACGGCGGTGGTAATCCAAAGACCGCCGTTAGCCCCGTAAAATGTCTCATTTCTTAGGGAAATTATCCCGCAATTTGTATGTAGATTATCTCTTTATCTGACATCCACACATCACATCCTTTCGGCACAAACTAAACATATGAAAAATCAATTACATCAACACCAATTTGACGATCATTGCACTCACGTTTAAAGTAAGACAAACGGTATATATTGTAATATAGAACAAATTCAAAAAATAAATTTGTGTATAAATGCATAAATAAATCCCTTGTCCCGGCGAGACTGAATGATTTTAATGGATTTGTATGGGATCTGAAGATATTTTGTCGATTTTTGATACATTTAAACTCCAATACGTATTTATGTTGACCAAAATAGCTACATAAATCTCGATGACCTTTCCGAATGGAAATGAGTGTGCAAATACATATTTATATTGTGTAAATCTATAATTCTCAGATTCAAAATGATGTTTGTGTTCGACTGAGATTCAACCGACACCGCCGCGATAAGTAAATAGACGGTGATCGAACGTGTGTCGTTAGCGGCCAACCGAAAAACGGTAGCGACACGCGACAGACACACGAACGACGCAAGTCGAAACGAATCGTCGCCTCCGTTCGAAAAAGGCCGACGTCGGTGTCGAAGACGCGCTTGAGAAACGTTAGAACAGACTTTGATGAGAAATAAATGACAGCTGATTTATAGGGGGTGATCGCGAATCGTCAAATTGGATGTCGCGAACGATGAGCGCTCAAGCTCGGCCTTATGCGGTCACCTCGGGGATGGAAGACTTGCGGAACGTCGAGTGGGGATTGTCGGGAACGCGGGACACGGAGCCGGGCGGAGACTCCTGCGAGCTGGGGGCGCGGGCCGGCGACACAGCGAGGGGCGCGGCGGACGGGGCGACGCATGCGCACTGACATGACTCACGTGACCTCGCACGGCGCACCGCGTACCACTGCCGGCCAACAACCCATAACGACTTTTGCCGTTGTGAATCGACGACGATGCAATATTTTTACATAAACTCTTCTTAATAAAATGAAAACACCCGACAATAAAAACGTTTATATTACATTAATTAATAAAAATGCCATAAACTTTTAAATTACGAATTTATTTAGTCATGATAAAAAATAACGATTTATAAAAATATCGATTTAATATTAAGGATTTAATTTTTTTTATACAGATTAAATTATTGCAATTTCATTAATTCATATTTTAAAGTAAAATAGATTTAATTTATGAATGGTAAAATATATTTATTTAATTTATAAACAAATAAATGACTGAGTAAATTTTAAAGTTTTAAAATAAATATGTGACGATGAAATTTAAAAAAAATCTTATGATATCGTTTTTTTAAATTTGAGCTAACAGCTTGCATTAAAAAATAAATTGATATATTTAATTTTGAAGATTTTAGATTGTATATAATTTAGATAACATAAGAGATGAGTTTTATTGCTTGAATCGTTTGATAAGCGATTTTTTAGTATTTTAAATGGTTCGAACGTTTGCGAAGAAAGTCGGGAGCTGTGCGTAAAGTTTTTACACTTGACAACCGCGAGAGAAGGCAATAATCGAAGAGTATGAACTCTCATTGACGTGCAGGCGTCGAGGCGGGAGAGGGCGCAGCGCCTCGGCCTCCGCCCGCCATGGCGGCCGCCGAGCAAGACATCGAAATGCTCGAGACGTTCACATCGAAAACGTTCGACGAGCACTCCTCCGCTCCCGAGTCCAAATCCGAGGAGGACGGTGAGTCTTTGGCTTTCGGCCGACGCTCCCCTTGTGGGCTCCGATCTTTGCGCCCCGCTCGCTACTTTGAATTCAATCGGCTTTTATGTTTCAGATAAAGACAAGGACGCAGCAGCCGGAGACAAGAATGACGTGAGTATTCGCGAAATTCGGCCTAGAAATTGAGTCGGCCGTCTAAAAGACGAAGCTGTTGCCCATCCCGTCGCGCGCCCGCCACCGGCTCCTCTCCGACGACGACGTTGCATTTCCGATCCGATGGCGATTCGACGTCAATACGACAGACGCCGGTTTCGGTCGACCTCAATTCGTAAAAGTCGGCATCGACAAAGGTCGGGACGCGGAGATATTGAAGTATCCGAGTCGCTTCGATCTTTTGAACCGTGCCAAATACTGTTTTTCCTAAAAAAATATCGATTAAGCTTAAATATTCAATTTTGTATGATCCTATCATAAATAGTAGTGTAATGGATACAATTGTGATGATGAAAAAAACAAGTCCTCCAATTTACTATAATTGGAACAGAAGAAAAAAACTAGTGAAATTTAAATATAAGATACACATTTATGGTTCTTCTGTAATGAGAAAGATTTACAATTTATCCACAAAAAAATGTGATAAACTCTTAATCAACAAAATAGTGTAAATATCACCATAAATGGATCTTCAATAAAAAACAATATTTTATTAAAACTTATCCTAATAATCATCAATCTAAAAATTATCTTTCTAATATTGTAACGTATAAAAGTTCTTAAGTTTGTTATATCAAGATGCTTTATCACATTCCCAAATTGAAATTTACGCCATACATCAATTCTACAATAAAGTTCAATTTCTGCTTTTAAATATGATTTTTAACTTCTGACCATCTAATTATGATGTCATTAGATGTATTATTTATAATTAGTCTTCTATTATCAGAGTTTAATTTAAAGGTAATTAAAAATTATTATTAATCAAATCAGATAAATAATCTGTTTTATTGGACATGTGTATAGAATATTCTTTTAAAATTGTGAACACGTTTCCATACATTAAGCAGTGTAAACATCCAATATCAAAGGTTGTTTCGAGCTAACAATCCATTAATTCATGGCAGGTCTATCATGCAAATAGTTGAGATTTGGTTTTGCGGCTTTTTTTTGTTAATTAAATATTTCATCACTATGTTGCATATGACTGTTTGTGTACATAAATTAACATCATTAATATCAGTCAATTACGAGCGATAATTGTAAGACAGTCATTGAAAAGATTTTACAGTCAGCTGATCGTTATTTATGTAAATTTTATTTTAAAGGTTCACAAAGCTGATAGGAAAATTGGCCATCGCCGAGTTGGAGTTGGTGGAGAGATCACATATAAAAAGATTCAAACGACTCAGATTATGGGATCCATTCAATTAGGTAAGTGATACTATCTTCATCGGCATTGGTTTTAATTTCATTTTGCGTTGAAAAATAGATTAAAAAAACATATACAGCAAACCCACGGTAATCTGACAAATGTTTTTCCAGGCAGTGTCGGATTGTCCAATTTGTCGGACTATAAAATACTGCCCTCAATCAGTTGTAGTCTGTAACTTTTTGGAAAAGAGTACTTGTGATCCAAAAAATGACGAAAATCATGCGATATACATAAATAATATAAGGGTTTAATGTTATAGATTCATCAAACATATTCCATGATGTTTTTTGGAAGCATTTTTAATTATTCCTTGCTGGCTAAAGTCTTCTTTTTTGTTATCACCGTGTAAAAACTTTGCTTTAATGGCCAATATTGGTCCAGAAATAGGTGTATGCCTGTTTCTTATCTGAAGAAAGCACATATACAAAGCTTCTTCCGCATTTGGATGTTTAGCTTTCTTGATAGTTAGCATTTTGCCTGGCTCACAATTGATGGTGAAGACGAACTTTGGAATGTTGTCACGGTTCTTTTTTGTATCATAAATTGTGGATCGTCCTACGCGGTACTCACTTGCCAACTTACAAAAAGAAGCATTGTGATTTAGGCGGTCCACAATCACATTTTTTACATTGACAAAGCTTTACCGTACAGTGGAACCTCGATAAACCGTTCCCGCATAATACGTTTTCCCGGATGGACCGTTCATTTTTTATAGTCCCGTCAAACTATTATTATTTGAAGCTTTCCCGCATTCACCGTTTCCCGCAATTACCGTTTTTTTTTAAGGGTCCCTTGGAAAACGTAAAATCGAGGTTTCACTGTATATATTTATTGTTGCACGGAGGGCTAACATTCGGCGGATGGCAATTAAATTAAAAATATAAAATCATCGTGCATGGAGGATTACCACGAAAACATAAGGAATCCTCACCAAGACGTCTGATTGGTGCATTTTTGGACGCCAAAGCATCTGGGGGGTACGGAGACATAGGGACGTCCGCCCCAGCACTAGCGGTCTTCAGCAGTTCGTTACTGGGCTTCTTGGGATCAACACCTCTTCGTGAACTAGATCCTCCCGACTTTCGTCTTGAACGTTTTCTTCGATCCGCTCTTGAGCTTCCACTGGTATTATCGGGCCTTCTCATGCAGAGAGCCTCCGTTGACTAAGTCTGATTAGCCATATTTTCCGCCTTTCTTTCGTGGCCACTTATAAACGCCGTTTGCTTCACTTATTTTTACAATACATGTGTTGCGCAAGCATTTTGGCTCTTGTCGGAGCTCCTGTCACCGAAAGTTGTTAAAAATCCTGACTTCCGTCGTTAATCTCTCGCGGTTTTGAGTGCCTCTATCAAATTGCAGCGACAAAGATAACAGACATCCTTGTGTCAGCAAGGGGTCTACGTTACAGTACTATATATACTTGTATTAGGATATCAGACTACAGGAGGCGTCAGATTAGACTGGGGCTGGATTACCACGGGTCTGCTGTATTTTTTTTTACTACTGTACTATTTTTAAAATACTAAATAAGTTTCTTATGTACATTGTGTAAATTTTATTTTGAACAAAAAACTGATAGAAAAAACGTTTTATTTTAAATTTCGAGTATGAAACCTGAAAAACGTGTGAAATCAATTATGAACTACGTAATTGAAATTAATTACGCTACCCCTATAAAAAAAATGCGAGTGGAAAGGGTTAAAATGGAAATTTCTAACAAATTTTAAAATTGTTTAATTTACTGTTAGAATGCTCTTTTTAATAAAAATAACATTTCATGTAAAGCGAGAGTTAATTTTTAACAACTCAAAACTGTCGATAGTTGATTATTTTAATTGATAACGTAATAAATTTTGTGAGAAAATAAACGTAAAATAATTTCAAAGTAATTAATACATTTTTACCCTCCCGCACATTTATCCAAATTAACCTCAATTTATTATCATTAAAAATTGTGTACATAAATTTATTATTATTTTTAAAGAATTTTATACTTTTTTAAGTTTAGAAATATTGCCAGCTCATAGTTAATTTCGGGCATTTTTCATGTCTCATACTCGAAATTTAAAACGAAATAATACTAAACAGAATGTAATACATGGTACATATATACATGAGTTAAAATTTTTGCGTCGTAATTTCAAAATGTTGAGTGGAAAATGTTTTCATTTATGATAGGATTGTTTATTTTTTAAGATTATTTTATTTGACACTTTGACAAATTATAGTTGTTTGACAAAAGTGATACGTATTACCAAGTGTCTATGATTCGAGTGTTATTTTTTTATGTCAATAATTAAGTAGACCTTTGAGATTTGTCTAATATTTCTTATTAACTAAAAATTTTTAATTATGGGTCGGAATACCTGTTTTTAAAGTTGACTAGGCAAATTATTAGACTTAAATATATTCACCTAAATTGCTGCACTTTTTATTATTTTAAACTAACTTACAAACATTAATTTTTATATATAAGATCTACTGTAAGTTAATTGTACTATGCCTATATTATTTGAAAAAGTGCTAACAATAAGTTGGTAAAGTTTTATTGCAATCGAATGAACGTCATGGCAGGGCATAAAATACGAACAAACAAAGATTAATTTTTATATATTAGAAATATAATTCATTAACAGCATATTGTATCAAATACAGAATTTATATACAGAAGAAAATACTTTAATTAATCTACAATTAACAGACAAACAGTGTATTTTTACATTACTTTATGTGGCTCAAATAGCCCTATACGAAAGCCCTGGGGCCTCCGAAAACGAATTACACCATTTCCGTCTGTCATCTCTGTTCACCTATCTATCCCAGCATAGACGAGATCTTTCGACAGGTCTACTGCCATTCTGTCCTGAGGGACTCTGTGAATTGACATTCCGTGCTACGTGAAATGCATAATGTAGACGGCGGGTTCAGACGAAGCTAATAATTGACACTTTGCCGTACATGTCCATGACTTCTTGATCAATCAATCAATGTATTATGAGATTTATCCTTGAAATGCTAAAAATACAAAACCTGCGATTTGTAAAACATTTTTTCAAACGTGATAAAATTAACAGCCTATCAAATATTGTTGAATATTTAAAACTTTATTTTGACCATTATCAGTATCAGTAGTTACCGTGTGAAATAGCTGATTGGGTATGTTATCAATATTAATTTTCCTGCTCTCGTTCAAGGTTGTTTTTTATTTCATTTTAACGAATACGAGTTATCAATAATCTCTATAATAATACTATTTTATGTAACAATGTAAATGGTAGAAAGTTAATTGTTCATTAATAAGATCTAAAAAAAATAAAATTATAATTTTGACTTCCTCATTTTATACTCACCGGTGTTGTATAAAAGAAAGGCTTTATTCCTTTTATTCAAAGCTCCCATTTTAATGTGATTAATATTTAATCTATGAAGAGATTAAACAATAAATTGTTTTAGTAATTTGCAATCAAATATTGGAATTTTAACATGATTCATAATTGTTTTAAAGATTGATTAAACCTGTATAACTTTATCTTGTACGTACAAATAAATATTAGAAGATATCTTGCAAGGAATGTGTTATAATTATCACCGACGGCATATATGTCATTGACTAATTGTCACATTATGTAATCGAAAATTTAGCACATGGATGAATAATTAATATTAATATATAGCGTTTTGACACATGTAAACTGACCTGCATAATGTCAAATGTATGTTAGTTTGAGCGAGTGAGGTTTTCTCAGTATCGTACAGGTATTCGACGCTGAAATTTGTATAATAACAGCTATCGCCATTAAACTTGTAAAATCCGGGACCGTCATCAAATATTTAGGATTCGTTATAATTGACCATGTTATATGTATAAATAGATTTTTTTATCCAGGATTAACACTTGATAATATTTAATTCAATTAAAAGTAATGATAGCAATTAGCTTCATTCACAATTTTATTTTATACAACTACTGATTTTGTATGCATTACTATCTGTTTATCTTTGTTTTTAACACTGAGAAATATCTAACAAAATTAAATTGTAGATCTAAATCCTAAGTTTGGTGCAAAATATTGATGTTTGTTTATTTAATTTATTTTATAGGGATCCAACATGCAGTGGGTGGTCTTGCTTCAAAACCCGAACGTGATCTGTTGATGCAAGATTTTATGACAGTCGAAACTACTAATTTTCCACATGAAGGGAGTAACCACACTCCAGCTCATCACTACTCAGAATTCCGTTTTAAAACCTATGCACCCATAGCTTTTCGATATTTTAGAGATCTCTTTGGTATTCAACCTGATGATTTTTTGGTAAGTGTTAAAAATTGCTTATAATATACGTTAACAGCACTGATGATTTTTTTTTGAATAATATATTATTACCAAATCCGTTTTTTTAATATAATTAACCCTTTCACACCGGGGAACATACACGCTACGCTCAAATGTAAATTCACTTTTCTGTCAGCTTCGCCGCAGCATGTAAGAAGCTGATAATTCCTTCATTTCTTCGGAATATTTCTTAATGTTCAACATGCATGGTATCTGCTTTCTGTTGTTCAGCTATTTTTGCTTATTAATGTGTTGCGAAAATAAAAAGACAAGGTTACCATGCAAGCCTGCCAGTTTACTTCTGAAGGAGTAGATTTTGCATTGGAGTCGTGATACTCGGCTAATGACGCCACTCTATAACAGTCAAGAGGGAATAACAAAATTGATCAACGATAAGAATGATGCGAGTATCTTAATTATCAAAACAAACTCCTGCTTTCAAGACAACGCAAACGAAAATCCTCTTATCTTTGTTGAAAGAGCTTAATAGCTTATCCGAAGAAAGCGATTTCAGTTAATTATACCTAAATTTTATGACGGTTAAAAGATTCTTTAAAATACAATTTTTTGTTGAATAGTAAGTATGAATATTTACAAGTTTCTATAAAATATATATATATATATATTGAGAATGTTTAGACGTGTAGGGGTACCTTTATGGCATGACTTAAAAGATATATTCAAGTATAATGTCAGTCAAAGCTAAATATGCATTTGTATAAAATTATCTCATTTTTGCATAGCTTAGTGTTTTGATAAAAAGAAAACGAAATATTTTTGTTTTCTATCTCAGTTTGTTTTGAGTTGTTTTTAGATTAAATATTTTTAGATATAATATATTTAGATGTAATATTTTAAAAACATCTTGAATTATGGTCTATGAAACGTGAACGAGTTATAATCAGCAGTCTTCCTTCAGATAATTTTATAAATTAATCTTTATCAGCATTGTTGTTATATTCAGGATTACTATTTCATGATTTTGACAACATTTTTTTATCTAGTATTCCGTAATTATAATGAAATGTAATTTATTTTCTTATATATTCTAAATCAACTATTTGTAAATACTAAATCTTTAAATCTCCATCTTTTTATCAAGGGTTTCCGCTTGAGGTTTTGAGAGAAGATGCACAGAAAGTTTTCGCATTTATTCTTTCATTTCATATCATGATTTGGAATTTACATTGTCATAATATGTTTGTTGTTTTTGTTTAATCTCTGCTTATTTTTATCTAAAGCATTAATATTGTGAAAACCACCGAATATTTTAGATATCTTTTTTTACATCTACATGCCTCTCTTCCACACATATTTTATCATTCATTCATTTTTTTTCCAACTACTTGTTGAGCCCTTTTCTTTTCGTAAAAAAAAATGTTTGTTTATAGTATCTTATTTTTCATTTAAATAAAAAATAGCTTTAAATGTATTAAAAAATATATTTAAATTTATAATTAATATAAATCTCTAAATTATTCATGATAACTAATAATACATGTATTATATTAATTTCCAGTTATCCATGTGTAGCTCCCCTTTGCGTGAATTGAGTAATCCTGGTGCTAGTGGAAGTATATTCTATTTGACCGAAGATGATGAGTTCATCATCAAAACAGTACAGCACAAAGAAGGAGAATTTTTACAAAAATTATTGCCTGGATATTACATGAATCTCAATCAAGTAAATATTTTAATATCAACATTTTGTTGGTATCTTACTAAAATGTGTTTATTTGATTCTCGACTCTTTACGCGGTTCGTACCTGCATTTTTATATGATAACAGAATAACATAAAAGTCTGCTCGTATGCTATGCGTGTTAAAAATGCCTGTTAAAATGTTACTTTTGCTATCACGCGAATATTCAGGTACGGCCGTAAAATTTTAAAATATGAACTAATAATTTCCATGATTTTAGAATCCAAGAACATTACTTCCCAAATTTTTCGGTCTGTATTGCTATCAATGTAATAGCAAAAATGTAAGGCTGGTAGCAATGAACAATTTATTACCATCTGTCGTTAAATTACATCAAAAATACGATCTCAAAGGGTCGACATACAAAAGAAAGGTAATTTAATTTGTTTTTTATCTCTGGTAATATTTAGAATTTAAGGGTTGAAGGATTTAGAATCAAGAAGTATTTAATTTTGATATTCATTGTTATCTAATCTCTTAAAGTGTTTATTTATTTTAAAGATTCAATCCGATAAAGGCCTATTTATTTTTTAACACTAATTCAAATTATACTTTTATAGGCGTCAAAGACAGAAAGGGGCAAGAAATCACCCACTTATAAGGACTTAGATTTTATGGAGCACCATCCCAGTGGACTATTTCTAGAAGCGGATACTTACGTTGCTCTTGTTAAAACTATACAACGGGATTGTCGAGTGCTAGAAAGTTTTAAGGTGTTGTATAATGTTTATTGAAAAATTTTAGATATGTTTTTTATAATGTCAGCATGTGTATTTACTTTGTGTTATTATCATTTGTGCATAATTTTAATCACTATGAACGATTTTTCCTAAGTCTTGTTTCGACTCTTATAATTTTCCAATATGATTTTGGAAAAACTAGTTATCAAAATGCAAAAATTAAGTTTTTATATAAGAATTATGTTACATATTATGTTTTTTTTTTTTAAATACATATTGTGTTTATCCTTCAGATTCTGGTTACACTCTAATTGCCAACAATAAATATCTACATTGATGTATTTAGAATATTTTACACTGATTCCATAATAGTTTATGAAGGATCTAATTCAACCAGTGATTTCAATAGGTCATTAAATTCATCAAGATATTGTAATGTAACCCTTCAAATGTCTCTTGTCATATTTAAGAATTTAATACTAATATTAACAGAAATTTATTTTGCATATGCCTAAAATATGGTACGTACGGGTTGTGCGCCCTGAAGCGACAATTATTCCGAAAGGGGTGGGGTTGCGCACACTTATGTAGATATAATAACTGATCATGTAGTTGAAGAGGGAGGAGCATGTATTTGCCTTAGATGCTTTAAGGCGCGCATTTCAAATAAGGTACAGTCGACCCTCCTATAATGACAAGATAGGGACCACAGTATAGGAAAAAGGACTATAAAAATGATCATTATATCAAGGCCGATAAACCAATTTGAACTATTAAAATTAGGTTTTAAGTCTATATGTGTAATTTGTCTTCATTGCAATTGTAAACCTGTTTCAAACAAGCAAATGATCAAATATTATTATTTTTTGTACATTATGATAACTTTTTAATATAGATTATGGACTATTCTCTACTTGTGGGTGTTCATAATTTGGATAAGGCACAAAGGGAGAAAGCAGAAGAAAGAAACGCTATTGCTTCTGGTGATGGAAAATTCGAAGAGGAAGGGGCTGCCGGTGAGCGGTCTATGCTCACTAGAACGAGGTTAGTTAATAACAATATTTTTTAATAAGTGCTATTTTTATTGGTTTTTAATCAATCCTCAGCTCCAATTTATTTTATTTATACTCAGATTATTGTTTTTTCTTAAATTCCTATTTGTGTTGTAAAATAATAAAAGTTAAGATTATTTTACATGACAACCATGATTTTAAAAAATAGAAGTGTTTTGAGCATTTTTATTTCAGTTCCAAATATGTTAAAATATTTATATTATGCCTAAAATTATTCATCTGGTATATCCACACCTATATGTGAGTCGCAATTTCATCACTCTTTGGTGAGTCATGGTTTCCTAGTGAGACTCAAAAGCCTCACTAGGAAACAGTTTGTTTAATATTCATGATTATTAAACTGAATGTTATCTGATGACTAAACGCATTACAAATTATCTAAGACAAGTAACTCTAAAAATGTAATTGTGAAATATAAAAAAAAGTTTTTCAATTATGATAAATAAGTCATAATCAAATATAATAAACTATCTACATAAATATTTTAATGTGGATAGTTATTGAAACACAATTTTCTGGCAAATAAAAATATTAAAATCATAAAATGCCATAAATACTGTTTCTGAAAGTAATATACGAAAAGAATGTCTAAGACTATTCAGACACTTTTTAATTTTTTCTCTCTTTTTTTGCGTGTAATTAGGAATTATTTAAAAATTATTTTGTATATAATTTCTGCTCTTGACATTTAAAAAATAATAGAGTTATAGAAATGATTTTTCTTCGTTTGGGGTGTTGTTTTATGTAATATACAAATTTTCAGATCTGAACAAAAGGCAAAGGAAGACTTCAACAACCAAGTTCGGAGAACACAGTATGTTTTGCAATGTATGGGTGTCTCATTGTGACTAGTTAAATAAAAAATCAAATGCTTCATTATTAGTAAAAAAAAAAATATAGATCATAATCTAATGCATTTCATTAATGTTATAACATGAGATGACATTTTTAAAGGGAGATTTAATGCTTAAATAATGGTAATGATGCTTTGATGTTTCTAATCTCATCATATTCTTTCCACGCAACTCGTGGAGCTCTTCACTTGTTTATATCTTTTCATATCATCTTTTCCTATTATTATTTCTCGTAAGAGTTTGAATAGTCAACGACTCTTTCAATTTGTAAAATTACTAACAAATTGAAAAGCTTTTTAATTCAATTCAATATATTTTGATTGACTTTAAAAAATGTCTACTATTCTTATTTTAAAATTCATAATTGCATTTTTCACTTCTACATGAGAGCACTCTTGAATTTTTATCTTGATCTTCTTAACTTTATCAAATATAATACTTTGTTGTTTTGTGTGCATTACTGTAATCTTGTGATTGATATAATTAAAGCATGTTTTTCAAAATTAGATTTGTGATTTGTGATAAAATAGGGTATCATAGTTCTGGTTTTTTTTTTGCATAATGCAATCAATTTTCCAACAACATTTAATTGAATATTCAAATGCATTGACTTAAATTTATATTTTTGAGATATACAGTTTGAAATATCTCATATTTAAATCAGAGAGAATTCAGTTTTAATATTAAATAAATGTCTAAAATTACAATGCATGCGATATGTATAATATACTACCGAGATTTTTTAAATTTTGCACAAATTTATATTACACTAGTTCTAAATGTGGATCTATATCAGGGGTTCTCAAATTAAGACACCATTGGCATGTACATCATTAGCTTAATTTTGTGAGGTCATTAAATTTGTTTTTAAAATTTTTAAATCTTCAATAGAAAAAATATTGTGGCTCCGTATAAATTTGATAATTTCAAATAGTTATGTTAGGATTTGTTTAAAAAAGTGAGTTTTGAGTTCTATCGTATAAAATAAAATATACAAAAAATAATCAGTTGCGTTTAACAAGAATTGTAAATTGATTTTTGCTAAAAATGTTGAGAACCCCCGACCAGAGCTGATATGTTTCACTTTTTATTATTTAAATTGATTTACATTTTTTTAGTTTGTTTTTTTTTTGTACATTTGGTTCTTTTTCATATCAATAATTTGAAGTATTGAAATCACTTGGCAAATTTACATGAATTTTAGTTGAACTTGTATTATAAATAGAAAGAAATATTGATCCAAACGATAATAATTGGAATATGTTGTTTCTGTTTAATTCACTTTTTATGACATTTTTGAGATTTGGAAATTGAATTGATTTATTCATTTCAAATTAGTACTTAAACATTATTTTATTACATTGATGCTCTAATGTTGTCATTTTAACCCTTACGGCCATACATGTGATCGCTACACTTTAGTAGAATGAACCTTACATGTTTGGCCATGCTTTAATTACAATCATTGTTATAACATTATATGTGTATAAATTCGAAATAGATATATTAATAATGTTTGAAAGTTAACACATTTTGTGTCATTAATATTTTAACTCTTTCGCAACGGGTGACTCATACTTAAGAATTAACCCTTTCATTAGGGAGTAAATTTAAAATCGATGAAGTCGTTGATGTCATAATCGCTTTACACCGATTACTTTCTGTCAGCTCCTAATCAGCGTAAGACAATCTTCAATTCGAGGCAGAGTCAATTGTAAATGAACACTTGAAGACCACGTCATTTCTTTACATAAACAATATACAAAAAATCGATTAATTTGCTCCTCCTTTAGAAGGAAATGATAATTGGACAAAGACTCATTCAACACGCAGCGAAGAACGGCAAACATTGTCAATAGCTCACAATATTCAGGTCATTTCTTTGCGTAAACAAATAACACACTTGAAATCGAAATCATTATAAGTCGATAAATTTGGGCTTAACGATCTATACAATCATGCGAAAAAGCTCTCCATCTCAATCTCCCGAACTGCGCTAAGTTCTCTTTGTCTCTGTCTGTCTCCGAGCTTCAATGTGCAAGATTGCTCTATCTGGATCACTAGAACGCCGCCGTACCGGTACGGCAATACCGCTCAAAGGGTTAAAGACTGATTTATATAGGATAATATATACGAGTCTTTTATATTTCAATGTAATTTATTAGAAAGTAAACAAAACATGATTCAATTAAGAAAAAATGTAAATGACATTTATGTGTCAAACATATAGTTTATTAACGTACTGTGAGTCAATTTATATTATTTAAAGGCGAATGTAACTGCATTTTGATAACAATAATTTGAATTGTATAAATTAAGGCATGATACAGAGGCTAATTTAAAATTTCATTTTAGAAAATAAATATATTTTACATACTATGGGCATTTTGCTAAATATTCAACAAAATCAACAATTTTTGTATTTTTTGACTGCTACTTAGGGAGAATATAAATCTTCATTATTATTGTGCTGTTTAATGCATTTTGAGGTAAATTGTCTACAAAATGAAGTGTTGATTTTTCACACTCTTATATGACAAAAATATTTATTGATATTCTTTGAAATGAACTTAATTATAAGATGCCTCGTTATTTATGGTGTTAACAAATAATAATAAGAAACATTTAGTTTTATTCTATTAGGTTATTTTTATGAATAACTAATTTTGGAAATTCTATAACGCCTTTATTCTCAAACTAATTTTAACAGAAATGTATAATAATAGTTTGCACAGGATATTTTATAACAAGCAATTATATAATTAATTAAAACCTGCCAAAATCTTCGAATGAGTTATTGCAAAAAAACACTGCAATATTTACTAAGAATAACTGATTTTTTTCTCAGATCAAGATTCTAATAAAGATCTATAAATTTCCGTATTTTTTTGTAATTTTTATTTTTAAAAATCATTTGATGATGGGCATATTATGGCGTATCCAAAAACAGTTGCTTTATGCATTTTAGAATAGGACTAGACATTTTTTACTATTATTTTTAAAGATGTAATTATTTTTTTCATTAAAAAATTAATCTGCCTGTTGAAGTTGTAAACGACTTCTCTTGCAATGCATATAATTTTAATAAGAGCATGTTGATTGAAAATGGCCATTTATTATTACATAATGTATTATATTTTAATAATATCACAGTCTTTAAAGAGCTTTATTTTGGGGTGGAATTCATAAATTGTATCCATAATAACATTCAATATATCGAATCAAACACCAATGATTCGAGCAAACATATTTTATATATGCTTTTTCTTATAAATGTTTTTAAATCGTACTAAAAACTAATCCTAAATAAATAAGTATTCGATATTCTGAATGCATTTTTTGCATTTATATAAAATGTATATAAATCATTATTTTCAGTTTTGCAAGTGTTGAACGGGTTTTTTAAATAATGTAGTTAAACCATAATAGAATTTTATAAAATCCAATTTTTTCATATTGATTAATATGGCGTTAATTAATTTTAGATCCATAAATCGGCAAAGACTAGTTGCGCATTCTACTGCTATGGAAAGTATTCAAGCAGAAAGTGAACCAATAGATGAAGAAGAAGATGTTCCGTAAGAATTTTATTATTGCTTATATTAAATAAAGATTTAATGGATGTTGAAAATAAAATGTATTTATTTACACTAGTCCCGGAGGTATTCCAGCAAGGAATGGCAAAGGAGAAAGATTGCTTCTCTTCGTAGGTGTTATAGATATTCTTCAGTCATATCGTTTCCGGAAGAAGCTTGAGCACACCTGGAAATCCATGATACATGACGGGGTAACATACTTTTTCAACACCTGTAATAACAGCAACACGTTTTTTTAAAAAAATGTATCGATTATTTAATGATGCAATAATATATTATGAAAATAATTTTTTTATTAGGATACCGTGTCCGTGCATAGGCCAAGTTTTTACGCTCAACGATTTCAAGACTTCATGGCTAAAAAAGTATTCACAAAAATACCATCTCGTAAGTTTTTCTCAAAAATATATATTCAATGTTACTAATTATATTTTTATATTCTAACATTAGATTATGTTGGAATAGACGCAAATAAGATAGATTAAAACCTCTTACATTTGAGCAGTGTAATGAAATTTTAAAAATTCAATCCTCCAGTTATCAATATTTTCTGACCTATCACTCCAGTTTATGTATTTTTTGTGTCAAGGCTTAAAAATGCATGAATTCTTTTTACATTAAGAAGATTATAACAATAAAATGTGGTAACGACAAGTGTGTGTCTAATTATATGTCAAAATACATTTAACTCTTAAGGTGTTTTTTTAAAGCTTAAGTATCATAGATAATTGTTGAATTTGCTTAATTTGAATAACTATGAAAGCATAATACCCTCTTTAATTTAACAATTTTCTTGATTATTTATGTTTTTTTTATACTCTGTTAGTTTATTTTTTACAGAGATTCATTCAATTCTTGATTCATGTAATGATGGTTATATTTTACAAGAAAACTTTAAACCTTATCTTAATATCCTAACGTACCATTATAAAAGGCTGATTGATGTAAGAACAATGAATGTAAGAAGCGTGTATGTATTGAAGAAACATATTTAAATTGAATTCTGATGAATATTTTGAACGTGTGAATACATTTATTAATATATTATTAAATGTATTAAGATAATTAACTGCTTCCAGTTATATACGTTTAGACCGTTTTGGACAATCACACCATAAGGATATAAAATTCTGTACAAAAATATTTGTTCTGAGATATGAAATCATATCTTTTATATTACACGATACATAGATGTAGTCTTTTAGTAAAAAATATTTTTAAAATTTCTGTTTTATAAATTGTTCACATTCTGATATGGTTATAAAATATTTCGAATTTAATAGTTTATGGGATTCACACTATTGTGCCGAAATAGTATCATCTCATTCGCAAAATCCTCATTTGAATGGCTCGTTGGAATGTTCAAAGTCAAATCAAAGTCCAATTTACATGCTCAAGCTACGAGGTCATCTTGTAATACTTTTCAACAGCATATTTGTGCATTTATTTTGGTTAAAAAACATGAGCACAGTGTTTGTTTTGACCGTCACTATGATTAAAATCATCATCTGATCTGGTCCTTGCTTTCATATGGTCATTCATTATTACGCATCATTATTAAGGTCCCGGGACTTCCCAGGATTCGATACTTTTATTTTCTCTTCAATTATGTACAGGTTTTTTTAAAGTAAATATTTATATGTGTTACATATGTATGTATGTGTAAGTTAAAGGAACCATCTTGTTCTATCTTTCTGAATTATCATTTTCGGAGGCACTTTCTTTAGTGTTTTGTTCATCTTCATTGGAATAATCTAAACCTTCTTCTATTTCAGTGTTTTCTGTTTCTATAATAAGTTTTCTGGTATAATGTGTCAATTAGAGCTAGATATATAGCATGATTTGTGCAAACGTTCATTGACGACGAGTCTTTCATGTTCATTTCATGAAATTACTTCATTTATTTTTTCTTCATAAAATTTTGAGATCAATCTCATTATGTCGGATTGATTTTTTGGTAATGAAAACCCTTTTAGTGTAACATATTCACGAATGGAATTACTATTCGTAATCCCTCTTATGGAAAAACCATACAGTGCAGCTAGCCAGGCAACATTTTCTGGAAGCGTTTTCCTCTTTAAAAAAAATTATTATTAGTGGCTGAAATATTTTAATGCTTTTCGCACTGTTTGAACATTCCGCAACGGTGATGTCTTCTTCATTGTCTTCTTTCAAGATGTGTTGCTAGTCCAATTGTGTTTGACCCTTTGCATGTGATTTTTTTGGACAGTGGTTGCATTGGGCTTTTTTGTAATGTTTCCATACTTTTGATTGATTTTCCATTATGGACTACAATAATGATAAATTATATATAACAAAATGATACTACTTTTTTATCACAAGATATATAAAATAAATTATAATAACCTTTGAAAAAATTACTGAAATTTTTTATATTAAAATCCGTTAGCCATCCGTCAGAGAACAGACACAAGAACAGCACGAACTAGCTCCAAGTTAGGAGATAAATAATCTGAATTTTTCTACGAATCATTCGGCCCCAGCTGTTGCCATTACCTAGAAACACTTGGAGCAGGCATCTGTTCCATTTTTCTTGGAATTCTTTTGATGGAGTTCTGGAATCTCATACAATATCAGTTGAGCGCATACGTGTTGCATTTTTTTAATGCCTTGTACCCTGTTATATCTGCTTTCATTCAATACAAATTGGACATTTAGATGAATTTCGAGGATTTCAGGGACATAAAAATGTGTTTTCACAATTAAAATGTTCAGCCCCATAAGAGAGCCCCGGCCACTGACAACGCTTGCCGCCATTTTCGTATGCCCTGGGCCTCCTCACTTCAATTTCCCAGGCCCAGACGTGAGGCGTCTATTTTGATTTGATCAGCCCAGCGTAGTCGAGGTCTTCCGACAGGTCTACTGCCATTCCGCCCTGAATTCAAAATGGTTCAAGGGACTCTATTAGACGGCATCCGTGCCACATGGCCTGCCCATTGGAGATGGCGGGTTCTGACGAAGCTTGTTATTGGTTTCAATATAGTTCCGGGACGTCTCGACACAGAATCCCTAATCATTATACATAAATTATTGATGTACTTCCCTTAAATTGAACACAGTTGTATTGTTTGTTAATAAAATGTGGGATTATGAAATATTCTCATTGAGGGTTCTGATTGTGTGCTTGTGTTTTTAATGTCTGCTTTTTAAGTGGTACTCCCTACTGTTGATGATGATGAGATATCGTACTTTTTGAACTGTGTAAGGTTTCAGGTGAAGTTCATTTTTCAATATATGATAAATGAAACTGATCAACAATTTTAGAGAAAAATATATCACTTTCCCTTGCTCACATAAAGTACATAAAGTACTATAAATTAATAATTTCAAATTAACTATTGAAAGAAAATTTGACTAGGAAGCAGTTAATTTATCAATATTAGTACATATGTATTAGTATTCTTTTTGGAATTTGATTGGTGTTTTTGATTTTAGTTCGTGTTTTAATTCACCAATCTACTATCTTTTTAAATATATGTCATAAGTGTTTAAAGCTAACTGGTTAACGCTCAATTAAATCATGTCTAACTGATTTGATCAAACGACCAAATTCACTCAATTAGATTTTGGGATACTAATAATGCTGCAATAAAATTACACAAAAATAATAACAAAGTGAATTATTTTGGGGCATCAAGTTTGAACATGGATATAAATTTGTCAGCATATTAAATGCAATTTAAAATGTGTTTATGGAAATGATAATGAACTAGTTTTAGTTAAAATAATTAAGGATTAAATTAGATTTACCTTTTTGAATTATATGATGGTTTTAAATGAGATTTTATTCTTGTTTGATAGCAATTATTGGGCGTTAACCGGTTAACATCATACTCGATACTGCATTATTAACGTTTAAAATTATAATTTTATTATTTCATCTTCAGCTCAAAACACTATAACAATGTTGTCCGACTGAAATAAAAATACGTATAATTTGCAACTTTTTCTGTCTTTCTTTTATTCTTTCAAAAGAAACCATAAATTGTCATTGTGCTATATATATATATCTTGGTAGAACCTTATTTTTCATTTTACATATCTTGTGCGTAATTTGAAGTATTTTTATTAAGTATATACATGTTATCCTAGCACTGTTAAATATTTATAGTTGACCTTCCGGAAATTAAAGGAAACCATCGCAAGTTCCGCACCCTTGTGACCAGCTATATAGGTAAAATTGAATGTAAAAATAATTTATTTAACTTTATGTGCACGCAATCCGTTTTTTTAATTCTTGTTTATTTGTTTATATTTGATTGTTTTTGCATTATTTGCTTTTGGATGTGCCACAAAAATATTCATTTTTCATTGTGCAGTTATATCCAAAAGAAATTTTCTTAAAAGTTTTATCTAATCCTTTTTTTTGTGTTTTTTTATTATTGTCATGTCGATATTATTTTTGTACAATGATAGAATTCAATTATATTTTTACAATATTCAAACTCTCACTTTACAAATTCTTTGTGTTATTTCAAAATTTAAGTTAGTAAATAATTAATACATATTATTTTTAATTTGATTTTACCACAATTAATTTCTTTGTTATTGTTAGCTTTTTGTTTAATCAAATGTTTGTGTGTTTTTATTTGGAACAGTAGCTAGTAACTGATGTTTTTTTATGTTAGTAGTTAACTATCTCAAACGATATAGTAGTCAATCTTGCTTTTTGTCATGTTAATCCAAATGCAACAATATTTACATTTTAACTGTTTTTTTTTTTTTATCAATCATGTTATCTTTTTCAATGCATCTATAGAAATTGGTGTTGAAAAAATATTGGTGTTAATTTTTTTTTGTTATAAATGTCTGATTTTTTCATATAAAATATATACTAATCCTATTCTTCCATGATCATACTGAGGAGGTTTGAATTTTTTTGTAATTGGAATTTAATTTGTTTTAAATTCTAATGTATTATTTAGAAAGAACAGTATATATATTTTTTGCAAATTAAAATTATAGCGATGAATAATATGTATCAATATTAAACATCGCTAATTTATTACTGAGCCAAATAGATGAGGGCATGTTAGATAATAAATATGTGTAATTAATAATAATCTATTTTTATTTATGCTGTGTATTTTTTAATGTAGTTATAAAGTTAAAAAAAATACATTATCTTATTAAACAGTACCCAATTTGGTACTGAAAAACTGTAAGTAGCAAGACTGTGGAGCCATTGTAGTCTGTTTATTAGAGTTAATAAAATCTCTCTTGTTATATTTAATATAATAAGAGAAATGGTATTTGTAAATTATAAAGGGAATGACTAAAATATATATGCAGATCTGTAAAAAAAAAATAAAAAAGACAGGATTTTTGGGATTATATTATTTCTATACACGTAAACAAACAAATTGAATATTTAAAATACAAAAATCATGCTTCATGAGCATTACCATTTTGCAGGATATATATCTGGTCAGTCATCTTCTCTTCTTTCAAATATCTCACTATAATTTTACTCATTTGCCTTTATTTTGAAATCTAATCTTGCTAAAATTACACACTTAATATGCTATGGTGACAGAACTTTGAGTATTTTCTAACATGGTGTGATTTTAACCATTTTGGGTTTACATTTTATCATAGATATTTATGTTCTAATCTTATTACTTCTATGTATATTGTCGAAATACACATTGTCAGATATAGCTATTAATTTATAGCATCACCATAAAACTGTTCAAAATGAATCTAAAAAGATTCAAAATATTATCGATAGGTGGTCCTTATTTGGGTCAAAATTTTTTTTGGCCGATAAACCAAATATTGGTTTTATTTTTGATTAAAAAACATCCGTCTCACCTTATGAACGCAATGATAAGTTGAAATAAGTATGTATAATGACTGAATTTTAAGTGAAGAGCAGGGCAGGGCTCAATCTCAATACGTAGGAAAGAATTAAGAAAAGAGATGAGGGTTGACTGTAGTGATGTAGTGAGTTTTTCTGCATGCTATTCCACTTCAAAATAGACTAATAAACATACCAGAATCAATAAGTCAGATAAATAGTTAAGTGGCCATACAACGTTTTTTTCTGAAACTTTGACCAATGGTAGTGACCTCTAAAATCTTTTTTTATTTTAAATAAAAGCACGTATTCATTTTTTTCATATAACAGGGAGACTGCCCATTTTTTTAAATAAAAATAAGGACCACCGTGTCGACCAAATTGCTGATGGTGTATCGTTCTTATTTACACTCTCAAAATGGTCATAATTATACATCGTTTCGGGTGTTAAATGACAATTTTTTATTTGTAAATGTGCATTGTTGGGACTAACATCGAAATAGCTGCATTTCAAGAATTATTTGACCTCCTTAATTGGTTTGAATGAAATTAATATTTCAATTCGTTTTATCAATCCTTCAATTCCCGCGATCAAGCGGTCAGACGAGTAACTCAATTTTTTTTTGGGTTCAAATCAGGAAAAATGATCTGTAATGTAGCATAAGTATATTTTTATGATCATCTGGCGATTGTGTAACTGTTGGGTAATTTATCGTCTTTTTTTTCATTTATAATGTATTACTAATTAAACACCGAGTACAATTCATTGTCGATATATTTTGATATCTAATCAATCAATGTAATCGGATCTCCAAATGTGTTGTACTCGGCAATCTTAAATGGGATTTAGAAGAGGGGGGAGTTTTTAATGTTAATCTGTATTGTAATTTTACAATTTTTCTGTAATTATTTAGATACTTTTTTGGGGATAGACATTTTCATGTGCTGTTTTCTCATTTGCCCATCGCATTAAAAGTTTATTTTATGTTAATAATCTCTCAATTTTGTTCATATAAACTGATCTTCCATGATTTTCATGAACATTTTTCTATATGATATTCCAAAATTTTTACTCAGTTTTTTTTAAATTTTATCTTTTATGTTAAAACTTTATTTGTTCATGAAATATGTGAAATAATTTTTAAACACTTTATGTCGAGTGAATGTTATTTGTCAATTTTTCTCTTTTTCACCTGCAAAAAATTGCGAATCGGATTGGAAATTCATCATGGAGGGTTTAGTAAGTAGAATCAAATTAGTATTTAAATGTTCTATGTGTAAACTTCATACTTACTATGTGTTTAATACTCTACATTTGAATAATTTTCGCAGTTGTTCTATTATGTATATTTTGTCTTCCATATTGTCATTTTTATTATTATAATAGTCGTTTTATTTTTACGTTTGTTAAAGTGTACTTTAATTGTTAATTTATAGTTTCCAAAAATAAAATTAAAATATACTGTCGGAATATTAATTTCTCAGCTGTTCTATTGATCTATTTGTATTGACATATAATTTGTTTTAAAGTTATAATTTAATTAAAGATTAATGGCTTATTATTATATCTAATTTGATATTATGTTAATCATAGAAACAAATTAAAAAAAAACATATTTTTAATAAGAAAACTGAAAACATCTTTCTTCCATTTCTGATTTTTTTTCTTCATAAAATTTTAGTGAAATAATATTTCATATACATTTCGTTGTCATGAAAAAATATAAAGCATTAAGTCTTTTTAGTAAACATAAAAATGATTAGCATTTCGTAATTATGGGCTCTATAATCCAGGTTGCTTTAGTGGTGATCATTATTAACAAAGTGGTTCCGAGTCGATTGCCAATAAAAATATTTAATAAGTTATCATTGTTAATCATCATATTTATTTATAAAAATTAGGCATCATTTTTTAGTCTTTAAGATTTTTGAAAGTCACATTTTAATGTTTGTCAAGAATAGGTTTTTGATTGCGTTAACTCTTACATAGAGATTAATTATTTATTGCGAGCAATATTTCAAGCATGCTCGTGGATGCATCGACATGTTTGAAATATTGAAAAGACGTCGATAACCAATCTCAATGTGAACGTCAATGCATATATATATGGAGATCGTTTCAATTGACTCTTGGTATAAAATGTGTGTTGTGATCGAATTTAAAAGTCAATTGAAAATTATAATTAGTCTTTTTAAATTACGATCGTTATTTTTCGTTGTTTTGTTGTCGAGAGGTTGGAAGAATTATTGCCATTTTATTATTTTGTTTTTATTAGATTTTCATTGCATGTTTGAATTTTCAATGTTTCATATTTAAAATGTCGTTTTGGCATGTGTTTTGTTGACTCTTTTATTATTGTGAAACGTGTTTATTAATTTCGTAAAATTTTTCATCCATAGCATTGAAGCACTCACCTTCAAAGAGGAAAAGTATCTCAAGGCCGCTGAAACCACAAGAAGATTTAGAGATATCAGGTATGTGTGATTTCAAAATCTATACTTTTTAGACACGTTTTATAAGCGATTAAATTAAATTTATATGGGTAAGAGGGATAGTATGAATAATTTTTAAGATTTTTATTACAAAGTTGAAGATTTGACAACATATTTTCATACATTTATACAGACAATTTTTATAGTATTGATAGAGTACATTCATGTTATTTTACAGTAAAGGATGTAATATTTTTTGCATAATTTTCTTTTTATAACTTGGTTGTGTCACGTTAATTTTAGTATTTTTTCAGTTTTTAAAATTTTATTTATAAAAATAGTATATAATATTTTATTATATAAGAAATATTTATTTTACAAGTAGTCTTAATATTTATATAGGATTTATGGCTAGGTAAGATTAATTGATACCGTATACTTTTTTAGTCTTCATGAACACATTTTTATGCATATAACTTTTTACTTTTTTGTTCTTCTACTTGTTTTATTAATCACAAGTCATTTAAATACCAACAATCATAAGAATAATTACTCTATATAAATATTTGTATAAAAACAAACCATTATTTTCTTGAAATAAGCAAAAAAAATTCATTCCACACTTTGCTGAAAATTATTTACAGTGTTTTTAAAAATACACTTTTCAAAAATATTGGTTAAAGCGAAAAGAATTAAAGTAAGAATTTTTGAGCATTTCTGCTTTTAACCTATCTAATTATGCACAGTATAGCTCTGCTGTGACAGTTTGACCAGATTTTAATAATTCGTAGTGAATTACGCTAAAAAAATCCCACCAAACACAAAGGAGAATCTTTTTCAAGGATAATGACGATTGAGGGATAGAAACGGGTACTTGATTCAAAGAAAGCCACAATTTTTTCCTTCTCGGACCGTTTTAGAGGACCCAGTTCTCATGCCCAGTAACGATCCTTCTTAAAAATGGATCGGTTTCATACCTGGACAATAACGATGAACAAATAGTTATCCGTTATTCCAAGGTCGTTGATGACTGCTCATGCGGTACCCAAATTCCCTATCTATGTTTTTTCCCAAAGTCTTTTCAAATGGTCTTTTACTGGCGACCATAGACAGCCGATGTCTAGCGATAATTCCTTTATTGTTTAACGAGGATCAGATCCTACCAGAGAATTTAATGCATCATCATCAATTTTTGAGGTCGTTATTTTTCAAATCTCTGTTGCCACTTTTGAATTTTTAGAACCATCTATGGCATCTTCGACCAATCAATATGTCGCCATATGTATCACAGATGCTCTGGGTAGCTTCTTTTGCTTTTAATCCTTTGTCGAATAAAAATGCTTCTTGTGGTAGCGCCTATAGCCCCATGAGAGAGCCCCGGCCACCGACAACGCTTGTCGTCATTTTCGCCTGTTTCGGGGGGACTCGGTTTGACGGCATCCGTGCTACATGACCTGCCCAATGGAGATGGTGGGTTCAGACGAAGCTAGTAATAGTCGCCTCGCCGAACATGTCCATGACCTTGCGATTGGACCTCATGGTTTCAGTACCTGAAGTTTCATCTCGGAGAGGTCCGAAATTTTTTCTTAAAACTTTCCTCTAGGCAAACTGACGGCAAAGTACACAACGACAAAAAAATTGACATTTCTTTTCGCTTTACCTAATAATTTAAAAAAAATCTGTAGCTATAAATAGGTAATTTATATAAATCATTATGCTACCAAAAATCAGTAAACCCTCCGAAACATTTGGATGGTGTGAAAAAACCAATTTATAATATTTACTAAATATCTGTATTTGTTAACATAATTAAGAAAAAATAATACAATTTTGGTTTGTCATTTTTGATAGTTATTCTCTTTTTGGAAAATGTGAATACAATGGATTTTCATCAATCGATTATATCAGATGAACCAAATGATAAATATAGAAATAAGATACTATGAATAGCATTTTTTCCCCGTTGCAAATATTAACTTTGGCTCCATGATATTTCAATACATGTACTCTAGAAGACATAGGTTCTATTGATAGACCCTCCTCATTTACCTTTTTATTATAGTTCATTTTGCATTTAAATATTGAATAGCACAAACCACAACTATCTGAATTACACGTGAGACTATATTTGATGTCATTAACTTCCTTCTTATTCATGAGTCTTGGACTTCTGTAATAACCGTTTTTGAAGAATTTGGCTGCTGTAAATCTGTATCTAGTAGAATTCTGAACGAACAAAATGCGCAATATGTATGATAGATAGAGGAGCAATCGATAAGTTTTCCATGTTTCATATAAATAATCGTTGGCACAAGATGGATAATGCATATAAAAATGATACATCCAAGAACAATAGATTTGTAATTACAAAAAAAATGTATTTATATGTTTGATTAATCAATGTTATTAAAGGGCTCATGCTTTTTTAAAAATATATTTAACACTTATTAAATTATGCCAATTTTTTGCCCCATCTTTATTTTATATTATGTAATATATGAAATAGCCGTGATGTTTAAAGTATGAGAAATAGACAAGTAATAGTTAATGGTTATAGTTACCAGTGATGCAAATGGATTAAATATATTATACTATAAATTTTTAGCACTTTTCTTCAAAACTATCATTTGCTACACTCATTCATTATTTACGCAATAACTCAAGTAAATTATTGCCCTCAAGTAAATTGTCTATTATATGCAAATTTAAATCTAAATTTTTTATATAAATGTTAATAGTATTTTCTTTAAATGCACAGGCATTGAATATGGTTTGAAAAGTGTTAAATTGTATTTTGTTTTAAATAAGGATGGGGCTTAGAATGAATAGTTTCGATAAATATATTCACAGGACCTGGCACATCATATCTCCGAAGTGGCCACATACAATTTCCAAGAGTATTATGGGCAAATCCTAGCAAACAGAAAGCTCTAGATTCACTCTCCGAAGATACTGCAATAAGCTTTAGAGTGCCGTCTTATGATTATAATAGAGAGCTGGAAATTCTCACTCCGGATTCTCGCAGAAGATTTTCTTCTGAAACCGATAGCAGTACTTCCAGAATACCCTCTCCTTTTGGAGGAACAAATTCAGAAGCTTCGAGCATGTATAGATGGCCAGCTGCTATTCCACAGTTTTACACGAGAGATAAAACTATAGACGATGATGACTATCCATCACAACTAGATTCAGCAAAAAATCTCAAGCTAAATAAACAAACGGCTAAGGACTCAAGAAAAATATCTTTTCGTATCAATAATGAAAATGATGATGTTTTAAGTGAAATTAAATTGCCGAGTCCCACTAATAGCAATTTAAGTATTGCGGAAGCAATGAAAGATATGCCCTTCATTGATAGTATTGATGAAAAAAGCACAGAACTAGACACAAAAGTCAATGATGCCAAAGAAATAAGTCCTGCAAGTGAAAGTCCTCAAGCAAAAAAAGTCGAAACCGAGAAAAAATCTTCCAATACAGAAAAAAAAGGATTTTTCAGCAATTTCAAAAAAGTGTTTATTGATCTATTTTCATCTGACACTTCTGAAAGTAATAAAAACAAAAATGTAGATAAAGATGTAAATTCTCTTCCCTCAAAAAATGATAATAATGTAAATGTAAATAATGGAATAGCCTCTCACGATGACTTGGATTTGAGTGAAAAAAAGAAGATAGCTCCTAAATATTCGGTAGATTCTACTTATTTCGAAGAAGAATGTTCAAACGATGATTTTGCAGTTATACCATATAAAGAAAATTCTCCGAGAATAGTAGAAGATATTGAAGTATGTACTGATTTTGCCCAATCGAGTAGATTCGATCCCAACCTCGAGGTAACTTGGAGGAACCAACGAAGAAAATCTTTCGATACTACGATACCTAAGGAGACGAACAATAAAAATTTGTATAATTCTCTTCGAATAGAAAGAAACAAAGAGATCAATTTTATTGAAAAATCTTTGAAAAACACCTGAAGGAAATCTTTAAAATATTTTACGATATTTGAATATCGGCATTTATGCGGCATTTCTATAAATGCCAATAATTATGGGTGCTGGTGAATGATTTTTCTACAGAAGCAAATTCGATCGACATTAGTGCTATTAGCATTAGCATATTTATTGCTTAAATATGATATAATAAATTAAGGCTTTATGTAAAATTTAAATTCCAAACGTAATATATTAACATTGTGATTTCGCACACGTAAGAGCGAATCATCTGCTAGCATCCAGTATTACTGTCACAGTCATTTTAAATTAATTTTAAACGAAATTGTCTGTGATACGCCATCAAAATAATTGATGTAAATTTTTTACCAAACTGATCAATGTACATATTATAGTAAACAATTTCCATTATGTCTCTTTATTTAATTTTATAGGAATGTGGCTAATGTGTACATATTGCCTATTGGTGCTTCAAAATCTTTAACTCGATTATTTTCTAAAGTATGCATAGTTTAATATGATTCAATTTAATTTATAGCGTGTAAAAATCATTTTATAAAAGGTGCCTTATGAATTTTGTGTGAAATCCTTACGACTTAAAGGAATATATTTTATTTTAAAAACGCAAATGAATTTTATTAGAATTTATGAAATTTTGACTTCTTATGCGTGTAAAGACATTCACATTTTTATATTATATAATTGATACTCATTTTATACTCGAATAGAACTCATATTTTTGTAATACATTTAATTCTAAACTTCAGTTCTTAAATAATATATGAGATGCTCATTCCACGTTTTCATTTATTGCATTTAATAAGTTTTTTTTTACTTGCTATGGTGATTTTTCCCTTGTAAAATAATTAATATTTTATTTGTGTTTTATTTGTTTAGTACATACCAGTATGTATAGTAATGTCATTATTGATGTAGTTACACAAATGTAATGTTATCAAAATTAGATTTATATAAAAAAATTATATAATATATATGTAGATACAATTTATATTTATTGTAATAATGAAACTAATGTCAACTAAATTTTATTATAAGATTGAAAATAATGCGATTCTTATATTGCATAAAAAACAGGTTTATAAATTTCAAATGCACTGCCGAGATTTAGCATTTAAATTGTACATAAAATGGTACTTTGTTATATTACAAGTTACATGTTTTTACTTTTAAAAAATGTTTCAAATTTCTTATAACCCGATCTATGATTAGGAATTGTAAATCGTGACTGATTTTTTTATTTAATACAATAATGGATTTTTATATATCAATACTCGATATGTAAATCAATGTTGTTTGGAAGTTATGATAATAGCATTCATTATCAACGGAAGAAATACACGCGTTTCATATGAAATTTAACAAAATATACAGAAACTGCTCGTTAACCGTTTGACTGTTTAGTTTCGTCGATGTGAAATAAGATTTGAATTGTCAGAGAAGACGGTCTGCATAGAGAGCATGTATTATCGGCTGACGCAGTTACGGTATTTGACGGTTACTGTGCGTCAATGCGTTAAAAAGTCTTAAGTTTTATTTTTTAACACATTTAATAGACAGATTTAATGAGGGCTGTTGAAAATTTTTGGTGCTCATTTAGGCATTATTAGAATGAATATAAATTATGCAATCTACATGAATAGCTTGGAACATACCCGGGTATGTTATTTTCATTGTTTGTTTGTAATTTTTGAAAATTGAACAAGATTAAGAATTATTTTCTTAAAATACCAAAAAAAAAATCCTGACTGATTATAGCAAAAAAATTATAATAATATATGTCAGCGAGTTAATATTTATTTGAAAACCTCATCTGTAAATATATTTGTTAGCTAGTATGATGTAATTATAACTAAAAATATTTTATTAAGGCGTCAATTAAAAATGTTGAATTTTTAATTTTACAACTAAATTTCAATACCATCATGAATAAATAATTCGATAACTAATGAACGGCAAGGACTTCGCACGGAAAATATTTACTAAAGATCTATTAAAATTTTAATATTTTATTCAGTATTTATGCAAATTTTTATTATATGACAAATTGTATGAGTTTTAAATTATTTTCAAGATGTACTTGATATTTTGTTGTAATACATAGTAATAAAATGTATGCACAGTACTGGATTTTTTACTGTGATATAGTGTAGATGGCTGAGTTATTTATAATACATTTTATTGTAAAAATTGACTCTGAAGTTGATTAAATTATATAATTTTCTGATTTCTTTTTTTATTTGATTCCAATGTTTTCAACCTAAATCCACCCAATTTATAAAAATCCTAGACGTTAATCTAACATGCATCTTTTTTGCTTATATATATTTTTTTACGTAATCTTATATTTCGAAAAATTCAATTGACAGTATTGCTTAGCTTTAAGAAATATATTAAACATGATGAGTAATGGTTTGTAATACTATTTTTGTATGTGCTTACTTTTGTTGTCTTTGAAGATTTGTTTTTAAGATAATTATATGTATTATATGAATATTGACACAGGGGTTTAATTTTTTGTTAATAACAAAAGTCATAAGTATACTTAATCAATACATGTTGTACAAGTTCTCCTTGTTGTTATTTAAATATATATACTTGTATTTGCTAATCCTATAATTATGCACATTTTGCCAATGAGGAAATATTTATGTCAAATCTTTAATCTTTAGTTCAGAATACCAAGTTTGTATTAATACATGCTTTAATTGTTTTTGGTGATGGGTATATTGTAAAAATTACAACTATATTATTGTACATTTATCCATTTCATATTATTTCAGAATTTGATATGATAAATCTAATTATTACTTATATTTTGTATACTAATCATTATTTTTTATTTAATCAATTTACGTAGGCACATGTGTATATTGATGTCATTATCTTTATTTTTATTAAAATATCCAATTGACGGAAAATTAAATCCCATCATATTCACATTCGAGTTACATCTATCTAATTTAACAGACATTTAGCACTTTATTTCTACAATATTCATAAATGCAAATGAAATTATTATTTATTTCGATTTTAAAGCAAAGAATACTAGGAATAATAACCCTTGAGCTCTAAGATTTTTTCATAAAAGTTCCCACCAACTCCAAGCCATTTTTTGCATATTTCTTAAAAATATGTTTATGGAATGAAATGAAAAAATTGGGGGTTTATGAATAAAAAAAAAGTATTTTGATATGCAGGACATTTATTATGTATATTAGGCATTTTATTTGGTTTATTAATTTTGTAATCATGTAATATATGATATTTTTTGAAGCAATCTTCAGAATGAAGCGCTGGTTTCCTTTCGTAAGCGTCGCAAAAATATAGTGTTGTTGGATTGGTGTAAAACCTATCCATAAATATATGATAGCCTTTTATGTCTTAGTTCACCTGTTGTAGATTATTAAAAAGGTGTAGAACGAAAAACGAATTAAACGTAAAAAGAATACGTACTATCAAAATAATATTGAATTACTGGACACAAATTATTTTCAAGATGTTCACTGCGCCACAACTCGATGCAGACTATTGTTTTATGCTCTTTACACCTGCACTGATTCAATTTCTCTGAACCAATTATTTTCCATATTCCAGATGACAAATTAATGGTCAAACAATAAGACAGTATTTTTAGAGTATTCGCTTGATTCTTACATTTAAAAAAATACCAAAATCTTATTTGAAGTTCATAAAACTGCCCGAGAAAAAATCGGCCATAGGAGTTGGTGGGAAAAAATCTTCGACCACAACGTGTGGCCATAGGAGTTTTTAAGGGTTAATCCTGCGCCCAGGAATTTTTTTAAATTATTGGCTTAGAAAAGTGATCTTATAGACAAATAAGTTAATGCTACACAAACATTTTACCTTCATAATATAATGTATGTATCATTGGTGTTAAAAAAAACGTCTATCCAGATAATTTTATTAAATATTTAGATTTTTACATGTCGAATACAATTGAATTGAGTACTTCACATAAGTATAATATAATTGCTATATCGCAGAGATCAAATGCATAAGTCTACACCATTAAAAAAATAAGGAACATTATTGCTTATATTACTTAAATTTTAATTGTCTGATAAGATAGACCCTGCGTTTTTGGATCCGATGTACTTATGGTTGCAATTTTTTCCATTATTGGTTTTAAACTTAATATTTGTATTGAAATTGTGTTCTCGTATTAAAATTAATAAGGATTTATGTACAGAGGTTTCATTTATGTCATTTGTTTATGCACACCCTGGATTTTGCTTGCCTTTGTGAAATCATCAATCTACCGTTTATGAATAAACTGCTTCGTCTACAAACATAGGAGCTGCTAGTTCTAGTGGAATAGGCAGCACCAAGGCAGGTGAGGAAAAAAATTGTCTATAATCATTATATTATGGGTCGTTTGCTTTATAATTGATCTATTTAGTACAATTTTTTTGTTATTGTGTAATTCTTCACAAGGATAAAATTACAACTCATATTTCTTAGATCATTTTATGGACTATTTCTAAAGCAATCAATTTTTATGATAGGTTTAAATAATATAAATGTAGATCACTGTTGGTTTAACGAAATATATTATTGCTAGCAGCTAAACATGTGCCACTTTTGTGCTACAGCATATTTAATTGATATTATTCAATCGCATTAAATTTATAATTGCAAAAAGTACATTCAATATGCTTAAAATAATGTACAGTTGCCATAAATTGTTGTCGCTTACATTATATTGTCCTGTATGTTTCTCTTTCATGCTGCTATCTCTGTTGGCTGTCTCTATGTATGTATGGTATTTTTTTAATTTAACGACGACACATTACACAATAATACACTAAAAAATAAAACCAATTTAAACTCTTCAAATCGACACGTTTATAATATGTTTTTCTGCATTCACATTTGATTGGTTTTTCCATCATAATTTTGTTTATTTGGCCATCAATAAATAATCTATTTGGCTTCTTACATTTTACACTTCAACCCCTGTGACAACATCAAGCCAATGTGAAAAAAAATCTTAAATATAAACGTCCAATAATATAATTACTTCCTTATATTCCTATTTTAATTAATTAAATACATGTCTTTTGTGCCAAATTTTATTTTGTCGATAAATATGTCTAAACCATTTATCTGCATTAATATTTACAATATAATTGTAAAATTATATTCCAACTCTAAATAAAATATATCACAAAATAATAATATTTTTTGAAATGTTTTAATATTGTTGATTTCACAAATAATTGTACAAAAAACCAAAACATACATTCCAAATTATTGAGAACCATTAGTGAGCCCTTCTGAACCCGAATTGGCTTCAAATTCATCCGGATTATCGACCGCGCCTTTACCTTATCCAGCAGTTCTTAAGGGCGGAATTACCAAGCAAAAAGTACCGCCGCCTGTTCCTCCTCGCGGTTCTCCCAAAACAAAAAGAGGCGGAGGTGTCTCTTCCCAGCAATCTCCCAATAAAGGTGAATATGGTATACATCGTCAATTGCAACAAAAGTTAATCAACAAAGAATTGCATGAATTCAAAAATATGAAAAGTCCCAGAGGCAGAATAAATGCTAGCAAAAATAGCGAGCCTAATTTAGATGAAGAAATTGACAGACATCGAGTCGATGATAACTTTTATCTTCAGAAAGATACGAAATTGTTTGCATATCACAAAACGCCTAGTCAAATTTATAATACAAAAAATATCGACATTAAAAATAGTACATCAATCGAAGATCCCTCTTATAAGCATAATTATTTAGAAAATTTTCGTAGTGAATTTACACAGAATAGTTTATCAAATTCAAGCGATGACGAAAGTAACTCATCGCTTAAAAGCTCAATAGGCGATTTTGCCTTTTCTTTTGATGATATACACGATAAAAGAGCTGAAAACATAGATTCTTCGTCGAAAAGAAAATGTATACAGAATGTTCACGAAATGGAGACATGTCCAGATCCAGTTTTTTCTAAATCTTTTCTTTATCCCGAGTTTGTGCACGATTATAAAGAAAACAGTTTGAAGAATCAATCTGGAAGAATGAGAATTTTCAATTCTGATCCTAAAATAAGAGATAATTTACATACGACGAGCATCAGCAAAGAGTTTGGAATGGGGAAATTTGTAAAAAAAAAATCTTCATCTCAAAAATTTGAAGATATATCTAGTCGTCAACTTTCACCGATCGATAACAAGACCGAAAGAAAGAATTCGAAAAGTCCAAATTCTGCCAGTTCCAAAATTTTAAAAAGCATATCCGATAATATAAACAAGTTTTCAAAAAAAATACCAAGCATTCCGACCATGCAATCGAAAAATGGCATCGAAGAATATAGCTTTCATAGTGAAGATAAAATTTCTGATCATCAAATGTCGTCTGAGAGTCTGAACGACAACCATGCAAAAAAACACACTCGAAAAAATCACCCGGAAAAGTCATTAGCTCCATTAGCACCCGGCGTCAAGAACGTCAAATCTCTTACTAAATTTGAAATAAAAAGCTACGAAGAAGAGAGCGGAATTCATAAGCAAAAAACGAACGTTATATGCTTGAGCAAAGCGAAATCTGGAATTAATTGGTTTCAAAAACAAATAAAGGCCGAGTCAAATTTGTACGCGCCCGATTCGCACGCGTGCATAAAAATTCCGGACGTGTCTCAAAATAAAGTCAAAGACTTGATGAAGGAGTTTGATAAGCCGATAAATATTCAGTCCGAAATGAAATCCGTTCCGCAACCGGTGAGAAAGTCTTTTATAGACGTGAATCATTCTGAATTGGGAAAAAAACCACCAAACGATAGCAAAGACGCAATAAAGAGTTCTATCAATGTCGTGGATAAAATAAAGCAGTTTTCTTCCATCAGTGACTCGGAACTGAATAAAAAGAATCTAATGCCGCCGGTCCACAGCCAGCAATCTAAAAAACAATCGTCCGAAATTGATTTGCAAAAACGTGAAGATTCGGCTCTAAGACAGACTGTAATAAGAATGTATATCGATATCGAAGACGTTATTTAGTGTTTTATGTTGTTTACCCTTTTTTTAAAATTGTGTTAATTTATATTTTTATATTATTTGATGCATGTACTCTCTGCCTCTATAATTGAGTTAAAATATCCAACGTTTATGTTTATTATTATTTAAATTTCTATCATTGCTCTTATTTTCGATAATACATTTGAATAATAAGGAAAATTGTTTCCTTAATGAAAAACAATGTTTTGCTCGGTTGACTTATTAAAGAAGCAGGGATTTAATTTATATATATATATATTGTTAACAATTGGCTCCATACTTGTGTCTTTGTTTTATTCCTTTAATGAAAAATTACACAAATTATCATATAGATATGGGAGGGGGGGAGTGGCTTAAATAATTATGATTTTTGCTTTGGCATAATAATTAAATTGATAAGCAATGCTTGCGCAAATGTATCTTTTTACTACTGGGTTGAGATAATATTTCCGATAAATTAATAAGAGGTCAATAAACATTTGTTGTAAAATCATCTAAAAATCCATGATACATTGTCAATTATTCATTTCATGTTTTTCAGTGAATTACCAATTTTTCTCTGTTTTTATATAAATATGAAATAGGTTCAACTGGTTTAACTTTAATATTGTTATAATTAATTCGTTAACTTTTTTTTTTACATATTCCCATAATATTCTTCAATTTGTACCGATGTTTGATAACCTGCCATAATTTCAAACCCACTCATTTGAAAGTTGATGTATTAGCTCTGATCACATCTAAGCATATTAACACTTGTTTGATTTTTTGAATTCTTATTGGCATAATAATTCTCCTTTATCCTTAAATATCGTTCTAATAGAAAATTGGCACGCTGCTACTGTTAGCTTTTTTAAGCTTCCAAATTTATTTATCATTCCCCGGCGACATTTTATCTAAGCCATGAAACTCAATTTAATTATCTTTCTTATTTCGACTTACATATCGATTTCTTAATTAGTCGGTTTTATAAAAAAACTACTTGCCCAAATTATTATATGGAAAAAATGTGAGAAAATATAAATAATATATTGTTAGTCAATGTGTAAAAATACCTAATTGTGCTGATTATTTGTTCATTTGTTGAACATTTTATCTGAACTGAAATTGAATTATTTAGCTTTTCTGCTGATTTTCTAATCTAACGCAATTGTCAATTATGACAGCAGCTGTCCATTCTATAACATGTAGGTAAAAGACGTATTACGTGCTGGTCAATCTTTATAATCCTGGACGATTTAAAAATTAATTTGGATAGCTTTTTATAAATTAAAAACAGTAAGGATTTCGAATCTGCCTTAATGATCCGATTGCCATTTTTGTTATTATTTTATGTAACGAATAAGATATTCTTGTGAGAAATCTTAAAATGAGATTATTCTTGGATAAATGCTAAATCTCACAAATCATTATTATTTATTTTCTCATGCAACTTTGAGTTTGTTAAATCATTCATTTTAGAGTAATCGTTGCTCACATTATATATAATCTATATACAAAATATGATTTATCCATAGCTTTTCACCAATCTGTGTTTTTCATCCTAGTGATTGTCAAATTTTGTTTGCATTGATAACAATTATTTTTAATACATAATGTTTGACGAGTACTGCTTAAACCCTTTGTATCCTTCGTAGTGAAGCTAGAACCCGTTATTTTACAGGTTTGCCACTAAGTTGCTCCAGTACACCGCCACCTCCGTTTGAAGATTTTGCCGTAGGGACAAGTGTAAGCTCTGATGGTATCTCCCCCGGCGGAGGAAGTATGATGCAAACTAGAAATCAACACCGGCCTGCTGGCTCATCTCGTGCTGGTTCTGCATCGACTACTTCCAGTTCTGCCAGTAGTAGCTTAGCGAGAAAGGTATATATGAAATTAATTATTTTTAGCAAACGAATCGAATGTTTATTAACCCTCAGGAGACATCGTAATTCTAGTATATCACTCGGATGTCCCCTCTCGGAGTGCAAAAGCTTAAATTAACAACCATTTTGAAACTGCAGCCTCATAATCACTATAATATCTTTGACAATTCCAAAAATATATTAATATAGATACATCAATATCATAATTGAGATACCAATATCAGATAACGTAATCTGCTTTTGTGAGTCAGTCATATAGCTGTCATATTTTAACATTATGTGTTTGCTAAATGGATTCTCTTTGGAAATATATTCAATATGAAGAAATGGTATTGGAATTCCAAAAATGTATGAATATAATACTGACGAATTTTTAAATTCGCCTTTTTAAATTTATAATCGTATCGTATAATTGTATTTTAATCTTTCAGAATCGAGATGGTTCCATGCATCAAACAACGACATCCACTAATTCTATTTTAACAGCGAGTAGTGCCTCTATACCAGCTGCAAACTCAAGGTTTGGATACTTCTTTGCTTTGTTTTATCGTATATTTTAACATAAATATTTTATGGACATTAAAAAATTTATCATGATTATTGTTTTATTTGAAATATACATTTTATAGTTCGGGAGATGTTCGAGTGTGCTGGACACCTCCAGTTTCCATTGAAGGATCAACTCCCACCCGTACAGAAGGAACTCCTAGTAGCTTCACCGAATCTAGTAGCAGCGGAGATCAGGGTGAGTTGTATTATGTTTATTTTATTAAAAATAAACCAATTTACTAAACAAAATGTATAGCAATCTTATGAACTACATTTGAAATAAAAACTTTAAAAATACGTATATTTTCTTTTACATACGATGAAAAGAATTATAAAATCATCACATGGATGTTTGTGTAAAAATAATTTTTACATATGGATAAAATATATATCTCGAGATATTCGACTAAATGCTTAGTTTTTTCTCCTGTTTTATTAAGATAAAGGATGTAAAATATTGAAATTATGTTATGGAAATGTATATCTTCTTATACAAGGGTTCCCAACCTATGGGTCGCGACGGGTTTTCTGTGACTTGTGTACTTGATTCGTTGATAAAAATTGAATGAACAGAAGATTCAAATGAATGAATGGGGATCTACATGAGCCAGCAACGCCATAAGAAGAACTAAGTGTCCCTCAACGGATATATATGTATTTATCTTATTAAAAATACCTTTTTCAATTGCATGGGGGTCACGGGTCGCATGGCTTTCATAAAAAGGGATCGACACCCGAAAAAGGTTGAGAACCCATGTTCTTATAGTATGTTTTTCCATTTCATATTTGTTCTCTTTGCGTTCATTGACGGTGTTTTTTTGTAATCGTACTTGTAAATAAAATATTTTTTATTTAGGATGTCTGTCCACACCGGTGAAGCGGCACGACGGATACGATAGAAGAGGAGAACCAACTTCAGACATAGGCGTAGAAATGGCAATAAACTCCCTCACAACAGAGATGGTTGGTACTTCTCTCTGTAGTGTGCACCTCACCACATGACACTCACTGACATTATATATATTTTTTTATCATTTTGTTTCATCAAGTTGTTATTGTGCACAGGGTATTCATCCTCATTTAAAATCGTTTACTTAATTTATTCATCTTTTAGTGCTTTCTAAATTTGTACATATTTTATGTGTGGGTCTCATAATAAGTGAATAAAGTTGACAGTGGTAATGTAGTTTTATTAATATTATAATTTATTATTTTCATACTGTGTGAAAATATTAATTAAAGGTTATTTTTAATTAATTATTTTCCTATTGAAAATAATGTATTTTTTATACTTTGACTTAAAATCTTGTATTAATAAGGATTAGGGTTTTGTAATGAATATTTATTTTCAAATATTGTGATAATTTTTTTAAAGTTATTATTCTAGTTTTTTCATTATTACTAATATTTTTACTTTTTATAAACTAATATGATTTAGCAAAGCTTCAATCAATAGTAAAATTAATCATAATTTTTCCCTCTTTGATTTATATTGCTTTAATAGATTAATTTTTGATGATGATGAATAGATTAGTGATAAATATTTTTTTTAGATAAAATTTATTAAAAAATAATTCAAAAACTGCTGTCAATATTTATACATTGATTAAAAAAATATGAGCGTGTCCGTTTTGTAAATGTTTTGCTGTGCGTCTGAAATTGTAAGAATATGGAAGGACTTGTTGCTTTTTTATCTGAAATATTTTTTATAATGATACGCATTAGAAAGTATGCTATTTATGAAGACACATTTTACTTTTTCTTTCAAACTTTTTAATAATTTATTATAAATAGTATTTTAAGTACTTTTCAGCTTCTAAAGAACGTTTCTCTTCTTGCCTTTTAAAATTGATCATGCATTTTAGCAAATGGGGATGTTGCTAAAAAGTTCAAACGGACTTAAATTGAAACCTTGAAAAGAACTAAAAGCAATACATATTTTTATATTATATTATTAGTTAAAGCGGAAAGAAATGTCTGAATGCGGAAAAATGGATCGGTTTCATACCTGGACAATAACGATGAACAAATGGTTATCCGTTATTCCAAGGTCGTTGATGATTGCTCATGCGGTACCCAAATTCCCTATCTATGTTTTTTCCCAAAGTCTTTTCAAATGGTCTTTTACTGGCGACCATAGACAGCCGATGTATAGCGATAATTCCTTTATTGTTTTTCGAGGATCAGATTCTACCAGAGAATTTAATGCGCCATCATCAATTTTTAGAGGTCGTCCTGATTTTGGCTTATTTTTAAAATTTCTAACGCCACTTTTGAATTTTTTGAACCATCTATGGCATCTTCGACTATTTAATATGTCGCCATATGTATCACAGATGCTCTGGGATGCTTTTAATCCTCTGTCGAATAAAAACAGTAAACAAGATCATAAATGAATCAATTTCTGGCTTGGACATTTTCACAATGGCTAAAAAAATATATAAACATTTGAAAAAGTTAGACAAAAACAACAGAGCGTCAAAATGACACCAACCTTTACGTATTCACTCAATGGCAACCCGAGGCAAACTGACGGCAAAGGACGCAACAAAAAAAAAGACATATCTTTCCGCTTTATCTAATAGTATTATTATCAAAAATATCTAATATTTGCATATTGTCTCATATTATTTGAATCAATTGCATATAAAATGGGGGTATTTATAAGTCAGTTTTACTTCTTGCTTTTCAATGATAATTTTTCATCAGACAGGTGAAATCATTTTGCATAGTAAATGAGGTTTTTGATTATTTAAGTACTCATTTGTGATAACACACTTTGTTACACTACTCTAAGGTTTGCAGATGGAGCAAAACTAACTTGTAAATGGTAATACAAGAATGATATTATTTCCGCATCCCTAGCATATCGACATTTTGGAAACATATGCTCATTTTAGCTTTAATATTTAGTGTTCTATTTGAAATATAAAATGAAAAGTGTTTTTACGAAATTTTATCATATTTTATTAACATTGTTATAATTTTTGTATTTAAAATAGAACATTCCAAATGATTGACTATATTTATTAATGTAAATTTTTATTTTCAATGCTGGACACTCATGGGTACGCTCGGTAAAAACATTGTTTATTTTTATTGATAAATTTACGAAATTGTGACATAATTCTTGAATGATACTATAGCAAAGCTTGAAGAATCGTGTGGATTTTGATTATGAATGATGATATGACACTATTTTACCGTAAGGTTAATAAGCATTATAAATGTGTGTTTGCATGCTATACACACATGCTCTCACATGAAATGCGTTCAAACACACCGATGTATTTATATGAATAAATATATTTGTTGAATAATATATTAATCATAAGTTGTAATTGTCATCATTGCGGAATGTGTTTTGGCTTCGTTATATATGTGTTCATATACCAAATTAGATTAGTTTTTTTATGTATTAAGAAATATGAGATCGGCCCGCGTTTATGCAATGAAATTCTCAGTGGCTCGATACTGAATAATCATTAGACGGTTGATATTGTTAATTTATTGGTAAATTTTTATTATTCATTTCTGTTGTCCTAAAGTTGTGTTAGTGTGGTCGTGTGCTTCTGCTATGTATGTGCTTACTCTAATAACGCATTTATTTTTAATTTTCTGATGTTATATCTGTGATTTAATTTCAATTCCTTTCTAAACTATTCAAATGTTTTTGAAATTGAAATTATTGCTATAATTCTAAATATGCTCATTGTTCATTTAACATTTTAATACAATCTGTAAAAAATAATTGTAGATCTTTTTCAAGACTCGCAACGGATAGAACAGTATGTACATATTAATACAATCAGTACAAAATTCCGCAAGTAATATATAAAGAGATTTAGACGTTTTTATGATTTGAATTATTATTTATCTATAATTTACAAAGTTTGTGTGTATTTTTGAGGTATCCAAATATAAATATCAAACGCAGTAAAATTGAAAGTTATGATGAGTACATAACAAAATATGTTATTTGGCGCTCTTAAATTTCGGATCAGATCAAATTTTATTTTCATATAAGATTGTCCCGTTAGGAATTTCGTTTTTTAAATGAAAGAGTTAAATTCAAACAAAAAATGTATTAAATAATTTCATCGATACAATGTATTCTCCTTGAGTAGATGCAACCTTTTCCCATCTATTGAATGTATTTTTTAATTCCGGAAGTTTACAATCGATGTTTCAAAAGCCCAAAAAAATAACTTCTTCCACCACTTCAATCTTTTGCATGAAACAATATGATGTTGCGTATTAATCTGCCGTGTCCATCCCGCCCATATTTTTAATGTAATCTAAAATGACTACTGGCTTGTTTATTAGCACATCTCGATTAGATTGGTACGGGGTAGTCCTTGCTATTCTTCTCGTTGATTGGGAAGTTGACGTATGCTTTGTACTGAGCATTGTGACTATTATTTTGTCTCGCCAAGCTAATACTAAAGTATCTTGTTTTCTGTATCTTTCGTCCCACAGCTAATCTTGGTTTTTTAATATAATTAGATAAAGCCATTCTGTAGGTCATTATCGTGCCAGTGAGAAAACATTTCCTTTTCAAGAGTTCTCCAGCAAGGGTTGGATTGGTGTAAAACCTATCAGTAAATATATGATAGCCTTTTATGTCTTCGTTCACCTATTGTAGATTATTAAATAGGTGTAGAACGAAAAACGAATAAAACGTAAAAAGTATATATACTATCAAAATAATATTGAATTATTGGACACAAATCATTTTCAATATGTTCACTGTGCCACAACTCAACGCAGACTATTGTTGTTATTCTTACATTTAAAAAAATACCAAATCTTATTTGAAGTTCATAAAAATTGCCCAAGAATAAACTGGCCACACGTAATGGCCATAAAAGTTGGCGGGAAAAAATCTTCGGTCACAATGTGTGGCCATAGAAGTTGTAAGGGTTAATCTAAGATATGCAATTACGGTTTGTAATATTCTCCTTTTACCTACCATAAACCATATGTTTAAGGAGTTGTAAGTAGTTTTAAAAAAAAACGACATTCTTAACGGGACAATCTATTATATGCTAAGGTCATTTTTCAAAACATTTAATTTTAGCTCTTTGCTGTATCGATTCTGGAAAAATATTTGTTTTATCTTCTGCATTATGTCATCTATTCTGCACAAATTATTTCAAAAGTATTATGAGTAAATAATTAATGAAAATACTTCATTTGGTAAAGAGTTTCCTGGCTCAGCACCGTCTATAAATATTTTTTTTCATGAAGCTAATTCAATTCCATCATGACAATATAACATCCATGAAATTGTTTTCTATTCAAGAAACAAATTTTTTTTTTGTATTGATAATACGTACATACATATAACTGTTTTATATGGATGTAAAAATACGAAACTATTTGAGTGTATCTTGTGATTTTAAATATATATATATATATATATATATATGAAGTATTAAAAGTAATTTTTGAATGTGTGTTTTATGCTTGTGCGATATTAACGCTTTCACTGTAAAATTAATAAGTTTTAGTGCAAATTATTTTATCTTCATCAAATTGTTGTTAAAAACAAAAATCATATATTCAGGATCAAACTTTAATCTTTAATGAGTAATCTAAATAGGTAGAAAGATGTTGCGTTTCATCACCGAAGTAAATTGATTTAAAATAAGGCTTCGGTTATCTATCAATCATGTTCATGCTCATTTGTTGTGATTAAGATTAGTACACACTTAAAAAAGTCTTTTTAAATAACACTAAGATTGGCTTCGGTGATGAAATGAATATTCAATTGTATGTTGTAATCCCCATCTAGTTGAACATAGCGAATAGATTTTTTATATTACATCATGTCAACCAAATGAAAAAATCTATTTTTTAATATGTTCGTTGTTGTAAAAAAAAATCGAAATCTCGGCAAAAAAATCTTCATCTCTTTGTATTTTATATCATTGCATATTTGTATACAAATACTGTGATGGTGTATTTATTATAAGTTCTGGTTGTTGTTCTTAATTAGTTTGTGGAAAAATGTAGGATTTAGATACAAGACAAAATCAAGACCGTGGTTTTTTTTTTAAATCGATATTTGTTTGCAATAAAAGAAATCGGATATGCCAAATATAGATATTATGTAATTAAAATGTGATTTTTCACAATTTGACCAATCTTAATCATATAACTATGTCCATTGTCTGATGTTATGAACTTGTAGAACAGAGGAAATATTTTTTAGGTTTCAAGTTAAAACGTTGAGATAACATTTTATAAACTCGGTTCAACTAGCGACAGAGGCCAAATAGTGTAAAAACATTCTTAAAACATGTAATATGATATATTACATTGGAAATTCTGATACTAGAAAGTGTATCATATCTATATTAGAATAAGTTCAATATTTAATGTGTTTTTGCACTACATTTTGCAGACGATTAATATTTTTATTTTATAGAGGCATAATTAGCTGTTATTAATTTTTACAAATATTAAAATGTAATGATAATTGTAAGATTTTGCAATTTTTATGTCCACAATGGTCTTCCCAATCACACCCTTTTTGTAATTTTCGAATATCATTTATGTATAAAGTGCAACTTACTTTATCTTGTATAGTAAACATTTAAACACGTAAACCCCAAATTCACATCTAAATTAATGTTGACGTTATAGATAAATGATATATGTTTTTTGATGTTGACATTTGTAAAATTTTGTAAAATCGAGAAATTAATATGGCAATCCGCAAAATATTTTTTTTTATATTCTCATTATGTGTTTATTCAATTATAAATATAATATAAATGTATTCATATTATATAGGTCAATTGTCTTACTAAATCTTACTTCATAAAATGGATCTGTGTTCAACATAGACAATATTTTACGAGCTGAATACCTTCGTTATTTTTTTAATCTATTTATTCACTCTCAGAACTTAAATATCCAACCACTTTTTGCCATGTATAATTCAAAGGAAATGTGCTCCGTTGCTTTAAATTAAAAATGTGTATTTTTAAATTCGGTTTGTCGTTTACAGGTTTTTGATATTAAAAATATCTACATGAAATATTTCATACGTACGCGTAATAATAGACGAATTCAAATTAAATTAGTAACTATGCAGTGTGTTCAATCGATGGAATTTAAAAGCGTAATTGTTTAAAAGAGTAAAAATGATTTTGTGAATTTTCGACATGCATACATACAAAAGGGAATCTCGGAAAAACCTGTGCGTATTTAATGGCTGTGGTTTTGACTCTCATTGCAATCAATTAGTTGATTGCATTGAAAACTTTCGAATATGAAAAACATTTAAATTTTCAAATAACTACTAACTTAATTTTATTTGATAAAAAGGCTTTCTTACCAGTATTTTAGTTATTTAATTTGTATTGTTACGTATAAATGAACACATGTATGTTTAATAAGAATGACAAGCATTCTTCCTTTAAGTAAACTTTATTCCAGATAAGTGCTTTTTGAATATACATATGGATTAAATTGTAAGCTAAAGTTAAAGCATTTTTTAACGTTTATCTTAGTAATGCTGACTCGTTTGTCTGATTATCTGTATGTATATATGTGCATTGAATGTAATTTTTTTAGATTTAAATTGGCCGACTCAACATATTTGAAATCCTGGAATATAATCTTTTATTCTCGATTTAAATGATTTCTTCTGTTGGAAATGCCGTAATTTGATTCCTGGTATTTGAATATTAATTTTATATGAACTACAAAAATCTTTTACATTCCGAAGTCGAATTATCGGTATGAATCGAAAAAAAAAACATTTTTTTTGTCATTGGTATCTTTTATATACGATTGCTGTTTTATTTTGATTGATTGATTATTTCAAGTTCAGATTTAAAAATCACTGATAATCTAATATTACAAAAATAGAAATTTAGTTTATAAGAAGCATTCTTTAAAAATCACAGAATAATTTTAACATTTATATAATGTTAGATAATAAATCTCGGTCCTTATATTGTTATCTATTAACCCCATTTTTTATATTTATCTGCATTACTACTAATATATGAACATTTTTTGCAGTCTTCGCACAATAGGAAGAAGCGACTTGAGCACTCTGTTGAATTTTGATATTTGAATTATATCATTTTAGGGTGGGATTAAAACTAAATTTAAGGGGATGGGGGACCACATTAGGAGGTTGATTTTTTAAGCTGAGTTATAAGGTTCTTTCTTTTTGTCACATACAACAGCTGCTATCTCACTCTGTATAGTTGTTTCTATTGTAAGGTTCTTCAGTTATACCATTACTGATGCCAAGAGAGTTCATTTTTTTTGAACCATCGTACAATTCTCCATAGCGTCTCCGTTACGGTGATACCCAGTTCTTCTGTAGTTTTGGCTTTAATCAGGACATCCACGTCGTCGGCAAAGGCGACGAGTTTTGTATCCTCGGGAAGGCCATAGAGTTGGTCCAAGTACTGAGCCCTGAGGGACCCCCATGTGCATTTTGCATTCTGGGCTATCTCGGTTTGTATCATTTATAGGGAGCACTAATATTCGGTTATCGAAATAGTCGCTCATTAATTAAAAGATATACCTTGGAACATTTCTTTCCTCCATGGCTTAAAGTATTTTGGTTCAGCGGGCAGTGTTGAAAGCATTTTTCACATCTAAAGTGACGAAGACTGCTATTTTGCTTCGCTTCACCGATCCATTCCATGCGCTTTTAATAAATTTTACGACAGACCAAAATTACATCAATAAGTCCTTGTCTGCCAACTCCGAGTCGCGAACTCCGAGAAACTGGGGTGACGCCTGTCATTGAACCGTCTAATGTGGTTTTTCCCCTTAAAGCATTTTTTTTTTAATATATATTATATTGAGGGTGCTACAAATATCTTCCTTTTGTGCGATAACTTAATTTGGTTCCGATGTATTAATGATATTTAAGAAATGTTATTTATGGATGAATTACATTAAAATAAACTATTTTTGGGTCAGTTCAGATTATTAAATATTATACTGTATTCCGGGTATAATTATTTTTTCTATAATATTTATTATGATTAAATCTGTTAGTACAACAGATACCAATACTATACATGTATTTAACACTTGTAAAATCCAAATTTAAATATGTTTCGAGTCGTTTGAAAATTCACAAACTAAGTTTTTATTTCAAAATAACAGTGAGATAATTTTTTACTCACTTTATTTCAATAAATTTTTATTGAATTTTATATATAAATATATATATAGTCGACTTCTTAGTGTTGAGTTTTAGACATTAGAAATTATCTGTGGACTAGCTGTAAGAATCTCGCCTTATATACGTGTGAAAACAAATCCAAATGTTTGTCACTCGAATGCGATTATTAACTTTGTATATGAAATCAACCGAGAAATTTAAAAACGCTTGTCATATTTCCTGTTGGATTGAAAATTTAAGAAATATACACCGTATATAAATATTGCTTTTATATTTTAACTATAAATTCAAAAATACGATATATAAGCTTACATTTAATGTATTTAAGATGCTTTCATTTCGTGGATAAAATTTTGAATTGTATACTTCAAATTGAAAGCATTTTCTGAAATAATTAACATGTGCGTACATCCTTTTTTATTTGCCGTTTATAAAAATGATGTTTGCATTTAATTCAACGCATTCTTGTTGAAAATGTTCTACATGTCTCGCTGTTAAAATGAGAATTATGAAGTGCTGGCCCAGATGCGCGATTATCAATTATTCTCAAATGTTGTAATCGTAAATAGTTGTAATCGACGATGAGTTTCAATGATATTATTTATTGTTAATAATGTTTTCAATATAAAGGAATAGATGAATTAAGAAATGTATAAATATTAAATTGTTATTTCATTATATATGTGGAATTATTGAAAAATAATTGAACTATTAAATTATTACAAAGATACTTTTATTTGTTTTTGTGTAGTTTTTGTGTTTCGTTTGTGTTAACAAGCTATTTATGTGTGATTTCGTTCAGTTTGTTTTGCATATTACTAAGCTTTACTAATCATCAATACTAATCTCGTGGGGTGCCGGGACGATCACTGCTTAAAATTCTGAATTTATTCCCGAAACATGAACATCACTCATACCGAGCATGTAAATATTTATTTTGTAAATAAATTGAATAAAAAGCTTCGCCCGTTATGGCATTTTTGCTCACGGCAAACGCGCAACGTTTTCACAATCCATCCTATATCTGTATTTATAAACCAATGCAAAAGTACTTTTCCTACTTATACACTTCTATTAATTACCTTTCAAATAATATTTTAAATCAATACAAAATTTTATTTGGTGTGAAGTATTAACAAGAAGGATCTCGAGAAGTTAATGCATCCTTTTATCGACAATTTTTTATCATTAATGGTAAATATAGTGCATCAAATTTAAGTTGTAAGTATATATACTCAAGTTAATATTTTTACATAATACAAAAAGAACAAAATCTTGGAAATCTATTATATTACTGTTTAACAATATTCTAAACGTATAGCGTAAATGATGCAATTTTATAAGGAAATCAAATCAAATGTTGCAGTCAATCATTAACCCTTTGGGCTCAAAGATTTTTTCATAAAAGTTCCCATCAACTTCAAGCCGTTTTTTGCGTATTTCTTAAAAAAATCCCAATTTGGACTACGTAAAATCGCAAAAGTTACCAATAAGTTGCATCAACAATTGTCAGTGAAATTTTTTATAATTTATTGGCTTTCTATTTTCTTAGATTTAATATTCCTTGTATAAAATATAAGAGTTTACAATCGATGTTTCAAAACCCCAAAAAAATAACTTCTTCCACCACTTCAGTCTTTCGCATGAAACAATATGATGTGTGCGTATTAATCTGCCGTGTTCACCCCGCCTATATTTTTAATGTAATCTAAAATGACTACTGGCTTGTTTATTAGCTCATCTCGATTAGATTGGTACGGGGTAGTCCATTCTATTCTTCTCATTGTTTGGGAAGTTGACGTATGCTTTGTACTGAGCATTGTGACTATTATTTTGTCTCACCAAGCTAATACAAAAGTATCTCGTTTTCTCTATGCTATCTTTCGTCCCACAGCTAATCTTGGTTTTATTTTATATAATTAGATAAAGCCTTTCTGTAGGTCATTATCGTGCCAGTGAGAAAACATTTCCTTTTCAAGAGTTCTCCAGCAAGGGTTGGATTGGTATAAAACCTATCCGTAAATATATGATAGCCTTTTATGTCTTAGTTCGCCTGTTGTAGATTATTAAAAAGGTGTAGAACGAAAAATCAATAAAACGTAAAGACGTTTAGAGTATTCACTTGATTCTTACATTTAAAAAAATACCATAATATTATTTGAATTTCATAAAACTGCCCGAGAAAAAACCAGCTACATGTACTGGTCATAGGAGTTGGTGGGAAAAAATCTTCGGCCATAGGAGTTGTAAGGGTTAATCCAAGATATGCAATTACGGTTTGTAGTATTCCCTTTTTACCTGCAATAAACAGATTTTTGTTTGTTTTCATAAATATATCTACACTGTAATATTATTTATAAAGTTTAATAATGTAAGTTCACGGCAAAAGATGAAGTGTAACTTAAATGGGAGATATGAAATGATAACAATGGTTTATAATTGAAGGTAAAGATTTCATGGATAACAGGAGAACTACTGTAAATATTGATAAATACATTACCTTTGCATTATCACACACGCTACTAATGATAATATCACAAAGTGTGAAACATTAGCTCTATTTTGTATTAGATTACAAACCGATTACATTTTTATACAGTCTTTAATAACTAAGGTCAAATAACAATGCATAGAAAACAATAGCATCATATTGTTATTATTTACAAATATGGATGTAGACGATACCTGAATAATATAAGCTAACAATTTTAGTATTTATTTAATAATAAAAGAACTTTTTCGTAACGTAATTTCGTAAGGGCGCTAACATGTGTTTATAAGCGTTTGTGTGTATTTTTATGTGATTCATTACATATAGTTCGACTTATCATTTTCAATGCTTTTTTTCAAGTTTAGGTGAGCGCTTTTATTTTTTGGGTAATCATTTTTTTTACATGCTTTTCGATGATTATCATAAAAACGCATGTTTATTAATGTGCATATTTTTTGTATTTGCAGACTCGTCTTTGACAACATCAGATGAAGATGTGAAGAATAATAGAGAATTAATTCTAGTCCTTACTTATAGGTAGCAAATTACAAAACTGATAGATCAAAATGACTAGTAATATATAATTCATGATTGTTTACTTAATTTTTAAGTCTATTGCGGCGTGGTGAAAATCGTTACTCCTTAAATGTATTCATTATATATTTCCATTGACAAATTACTCAATATGGATGTATATAAATTTAGTTGCTATTTATTTGTTCAATGAATGTAAAAACGTCGAGGGGTATTTTAACGGCTTAAAATAAGTTTAGGATTTTTTTTAATATGGTGCTGGTACAAAATATTATGTTTCTACTTAAAAAAATGATATGAAGCATCTTATTATATTTTTATTGTACGCTTAATTGATTTGTCGTTTGCTGGTCAATGTGACATTATGTGCTTTAAAGTGTACAATAACAATCTTGAGCAATCGGAGTAATATAATTATTGAAAGACAGGAGGGGGATTGTTAGGAAGAATTTCATTATTTTTATATGTCTAGTTTAAAAATTTCCTTTTTATAAAAACACAGGTAATAATTAGATATTCCCGAGGTGAAAATGCAGAGCGCAGTATAATCAATTCCACACCCTTTTCATACACCGTGGAAATTATTTATTTAATATTTAAAACAATGTAATACATAAATGATCAGATTCCAACTTTATTGTTATAACTTAAATAGATTTAATCGAGATTGAGCGACTTGTTCTATTGCGTCCAGCGGAAAACCTGATCTCAAACGGGAATAATTCCTAAAAATATTGAATTTCTTTCTAGTCCCCGCTCGGTATTTCTGATTTAATATATGATGTAATGCTTTGATAAATTTATTTATTTTACGTCTATATTTTTAAAAATCATGGTAATAAAGCTAATATTTTTTTCCCTAATGTTTAAATGTATTTCTACCAAGAGTTTCTCGGGTAAATTAAGAAAATTATGTTTTTGTGCCTTTTGTTAAATATCAATATCCTATGCCATTCGAGCAAATAATATTAATTACAATAATTCTTATTGAAATCGATGGTTACGATTGATAAATCAGTGATTTAATTTGATTTGTAAATAGTCACATTTTAGATTAATCAATATTATAAACACAAAGTTCTTCGTTACCAGAAGTTAAATAATCCCAGTCATCGTGGATGAATACAAAATAAAGCATTTAAAATAAAATATAAGCGTCTTAATTGTAAGCAGATTATTGGCATTTTTACAAGATAAACCATTCTGTTGTATTTATTTAATCAAAAATTAATTGGTCAAATTCTAAAAGCATTTAAGCGAAATTGCATTTATGAAATTACAACAATGATTTTGCTGCCTTATATGGGACGTATGGAAAATAGTTTTGTTTTTATCGATTCTAAAAAAAATCCAAATTGATGAATATCATTCCACTTTATTCAATATTTGAAACGTGATTATACATCACTGTTAGTGTGATATTTTTGTAATATTAAATACCAAAGATATTTCACAATGCGTATTTTTTATTCATACTAAATACCATTGATAAAGTTATGCTTGTTTTTTTTATATAAAAGAAACTCATTTCCTCACTGTTGATTTCAGAGAAAAAAATCATTAGTTAATCTAGTCGAAATAGATAATTTTGTTTAGCTTTTTTATTTTTTTTAATTATGTTTATGTTATTGGAAATGTAATATATTAAAATGATTCGAAATCCTGTGAATATGGTTAAGAAACAGAAAGCACATGTTGATCATGATAAATCTACATTTCACAGTCGGATACTCAACGGTCAGGGGTGTAAATGGTAAAACGTTATGTATTGGAGATTTTGAAAATACATTTTTGATCCAAGTAAAATGCTTTTAATACATCTTATCGTTTGTAAATATTAATATTTTAATAAGAACCTCTCAAATTACATTCTACAATTAACCACTTAAATGCTGTGCAGTAACAGTGAAACAATCTCCGATGCTTTGTGAGCTGTTAATCATGAATTTTCTGTAATAAGCGATATAACTGGAATAACAAGAAAACCATTCCTTCATTTGTAGTCAATCTTTTAGAATTTGTATTTTTATAATTTTGGAATTTTACGCTGTTAAATTATTTTGTATAAATATTGTGTTATGGAAAGGTTGATTGTGTTTACTTATATTTAACCTAACACTTTTTTATTAACCCCTTGGGCTCCAAGATTTTTTCATAAAAGTTCCCACCAACTCCAAGCCATTTTTTGCATATTTCTTAAAAAAAAATCCCAATTTGGACTACGTAAAATCGCAAAAGTTACCAATAAGTTGCATCAACAATTGTCAGTGAAATTTTTTATAATTTATTGGCTTTCTATTTTCTTAGATTTAATATTCCTTTTATAAAATATAAGAGTTTACAATCGATGTTTCAAAACCCCAAAAAAATAACTTCTTCCACCACTTCAGTCTTTCGCATGAAACAATATGATGTTACGTATTAATCTGCCGTGTCCACCCCGCCCATATTTTTAATGTAATCTAAAATGACTACTGGCTTGTTTATTAGCTCATCTCGATTAGATTGGTACGGGGTAGTCCTTGCTATTCTTCTCGTTGATTGGGAAGTTAACGTATGCTTTGTACTGAGCATTGTGACTATTATATTGTCTCGCCAAGCTAATACAAAAGTATCTCGTTTTCTGTATGCTATCTTTCGTCCCACAGCTAATCTTGTTTTTTTTTAATATAATTAGATAAAGCCATTCTGTAGGTCATTATCGTGCCAGTGAGAAAACATTTCCTTTTCAAGAGTTCTCCAGCAAGGGTTGGATTGGTATAAAACCTATCTGTAAATATATGATAGCCTTTTATGTCTTAGTTCGCCTGTTGTAGATTATTAAAAAGGTGTAGAACGAAAAACCAATAAAACGTAGAGACGTTTAGTGTATTCACTTGATTCTTACATTTAAAAAAATACCATAATCTTATTTGAAGTTCATATAAACTGTCCGAGAAAAAACTGGTCACGTGTAGTGGCCATTGGGGTTGGTGGGAAAAAATTTTCGTCCAAAACGTGTGACCATAGGAGTTGTAAGGTTTAATGCTCTTGCTTTTGGAATATTTGAAAAAAAAAAATGTGGAGGAGTATATTTTAATTCTAAAAAAAAGATCTTATGAATCCAACGACCAAGCCACTACATTGACAGAAATACATTATAATTTGTTTTAAATACTCATACTCATTTTCTACAAATTACATATTACAATTGTGAATCTAGTCCCTATAGAGATTTGATATGTTATTTTTTGTGCCTAAATGTTTTCTAATTACCGATGCAAATGATATTTTATGGATATTATCAAATTTAAGTATGAAGGCTATGGTAATTATTTTTTTCTAAATTAGAGCAAAGATGAAATGGGACATTTTCACGTATGACATTGTAAAATTGTTTTTAATCACTCATTAACTTATAATATTCGATAAATTTAAAATATATTAAAAGCATTTTGCTATATTGCTCTTACATAAACATTTCAATAAGTTGTTTCTTTCACTTTCCGTTCTTTGGGACCACACTATATATTTATAATAATTTAAGGATATTTTTATTATGGACTGGTTATCAATGATTTAATAAAATAAATTAGATTTTTTAATGCTAATTCTTCCTGCACATCTTAAACAAAAATATTAAATATTCGTACTTACGTGAACATCTCATATGTATATTACTATTTCAATTTAATCGCAAACCATTTATTTATATGCTTATTCGTGGGAGTCGCTGTAAGTGTTTGTTAATCCTTAAACATATAAAAATCCGCGTAAATCGAGACTTCAATTTCATATAAAGTAGGGGGATAGGTTCCAGCAAAAACCGCGTAAAACGAGCACATTTTATATACAAATATATCTGCATAAAAAAACATTTTTTTTAAAAAATAGATTTAATAGCTCGACATAAATTTATAACATTTATAACTTATCCCAATGCTTTTGTTGTATTTAAAATGCTGTTAAATGTTTCATTTCTTGCTGGAATTACATGATTACGTTCAACTATTTCTGGTCATACTGCTCTCCAACAAGCATTTAATGTTGACTTTTTAATTTCTTTAATTACTAATTCTATATATTCCACACAATTTAAGATAATTTATTAAAAAATCGATTCGAAAAGTTCGATTTTTATTAAAAAAAATATTTTTTTCTGACCGCGTAAAAGTGAAACCGCGTAAAATGGGTACCGCGTAAATCGAGGGATAGGTGTATATACATATTTATTATCGTGTATTGAACTTCAACTATTTAAGTGTTCCGATGTATGTTGTATGTAAATAAATAAATAAACAAAGTTGTATGTAAATAAATGTTTCAAATTAGTAAAATTGGAGTTTCAAATTAGTTACCGATGGATATCATTACACGTTTATTTAGACAATATTAATAAAGAAAAAATCTACATGGTCATAGTCACGATTCTCAGTCATGAGAAAACAAAAAGAAAGAAGATATTTATTACGAATAAACTTTCTAAATTATTCGATTAATTTTATAAATATTCGAACTAATTGATAACGATTCCAGATTAAGATTCTTCCTTTGGGAAGTTCTTTAGATTCTTTGCTTTCAGAATTTCCATTGAGGAGATTTAATGGAGGAAGACTATTAGTTATAGATAGGTCTAAATTGGTCAAGATATAAAAATAAATTGGTCAAGAGTATTTAATAAAAGAGTACATTTTTATTTATACAAGAAGAAAATATTTCACACCATAAAAAATAAATTAAAAACAAATTTATAAATCAATCACTGCTGCATGAAATTTGATGCTTTGTAAAGTCCAAGAATATTTGCTCGAGAGTCGTCTGTCCTATTGAGTAGTCTTCTATGTTCAATTCACTTTTCACAGATTCCAAAACACCGAATATGGTAGACCACTTAATACTCTTATCAGGCAAGTTGTATGTTATCAAACCTTGATACATTTCTCTGTAATTTAACCATTTGTTAAGAAAAATCCATTCATATTTGATATGCATGAAATCAGAATAAAATAATGCATACTTCACTTCCGCTGTAGGAAATTTAGATAACAAAAAATTGTTCAAGGAATCAAAGTCATACATGAGATTCAAATCTGCCAAAGTTTCACTTTTATCATTGTATGCCACAGAGGCAACAGGTGGATCACTAGATTCAGATTTCTTCAGTTTTATTATAAGAGTGTAGCCTAAATTGGTATAGAAAGTTTGTTTGTATTTAATATACATATATGCAAATATTTATATTGGTGTTTGAATGATGACAAACCTTGAGAGAATTTATTTTTTAAATGTTGCGAAGAACCAATACATTTTGGTTGTCCATCGACCATTATGGCTATTCTTGTACACAGGGCTTCACACTCTTCCATACTGTGAGATGTAAGAATTACACACTGACATTGACTGATAACATTCCAAAAGAGACGTTTTGCTGATGGATCCATTCCTACGATGAAACAAATGTTTTTTATATCATGTTTTTGGCAATTTTATTCTACTATTTGAAATCATTTTACCTGTTGTAGGTTCATCTAAATAGACAACTTGTGGATCTCCCAAGAGTGCTATTGATGTACTAAGTTTTCGTTTATTACCCCCACTGTACTGATAAACCTGAAGTTTAAGATGATATTATTTATTGATAATAAATATAAAAAACGTTAATATATTATATATTTAATGAACAAACCTGTTTATCAAGATGCTTAGCGAAACCCAGCTTTTCACTAAGCTTTAATATGAAACTTTCTTGACGCCATTTAGGAATCCCTCGGATTAAAGAAAACATTCTAAGTGTCTCCCTGCCTGTTAATTCCTCTAATAATGCATCAAATTGTGGACAATATCCTAAAATATAATTAACGTGTATTTTAAACAAGTATTATAGACATTGTTCAAATTGGAACTAAAACTTTTCTTACAATGATCTGTTGCTAGATCATTGAAAGGTTTATATTAAATTTGATTTTATTATATTTTCTTAAATACCTATATTTTGATAAACTGTTTTCATTTCATCAATAATAGAATATCCTTTCACCCATGCATTTCCATGAGATACTGGCAAGTCTCCTGTGAGCATTTTAAATGTGGTAGTTTTCCCGGCTCCATTAATACCGAGCAGCCCAAAACATTCACCGTCTTTTATTCCTGTATGGGAATTTTTATTATTAAATCATTATAAATCAATGTATGTATAATATATATTATTAAACAAAATAGTATAATACCAAACGACAATTGATTAACTGCTAAAAATTTTCCATAATATTTTGTTAGATTATTACAAAGTAAATTATATTTGACTTTTTCTTGGACTGGAAGAGCTAAAATTCGTTCACGTTCTGCTGCTACATCTGAATCCTCTTCAAATGGATTTATAACAGGTGGAGATGGCGTTTTGGGTTTCCATAACTTAAATAACAAATACATTTCTATATTAATAAAATTCAATATTTAACTGATTAAGTTTAGATATTACTATGTATTAACTACAAACTTTACAGATGGATTTATAATTTTTAAATGGTAATGAGAGCATACGTGCGAAAATACAAACCTTATTTAGCACATGGTATTCTTTCAATAGGAGTATTGTATATGCTACGGTGCCAAATGCCAACATATAAACTATATGTGGAAGAATCCCATCACTACTCCATTCAAAATATGGATTATCTGAGACTGATAAAAAGAAAGACGACAATGGATAAACAAAAAAAGATATTAATTTGCATCATCTTAGATAAAAAAAAAAGGTATTATACTTACTACAACACTGTTTGGCCAATTCTCTACCTTCAGTGTCACCCATTTTGCAGATTGTGTTTTGATCACATACATCATCAGTAAAATCACAGAATGATAAACACGTTGATAATTTTAGTGACGACATGAACAGAGTTCTGAAAAATATTTCTGTTTAAATATTTCATTTAATTTTTTTTTACTTGAATAAGTATGAAAATTCATGTTACTTTACGGCTGCAGGTAAAGCATAATTTGGGAATATCAAAAAAATACTATGCATAATATCTGCCGTTTCTGATAGTTCCAAAGCAGGCGCAAACAGAATTTCGACTGTTAAATACATAGCCACACCTAAAAGAAAAACATTATTTGTACTTCAATATGGTATTGTAATATTTGAATCCACAACAAACATATCTCAGAGGCAATGATTTATAGATGGATATAATTTTAATAACACCACCACTGATGGGATTTCAACAATAAAGGGACGTTTCTACCTTGTTGATTGAATTTTTTTTCTTCGTGTATCGGAAAGAACCGATGCTTAAGAATACACTCAGTAAATTTCAAGTTAATATAAATGAAATTCGTAAAGTTATAGACCAACAAGGAGAAGTTGCGCTTTGCGAAGCTGAGGAGAGGAGAATCTTTAAACGCGTTTTTCTCGAAACTACTTTTTCTAAGCTCATGGAAGAGCTTTCACACGCCCTATATGAGTATTCTTTATCAAATTTGGCAAGCATATGTATAATAAACGTCTTCATCGTATAGACTACAATTGTCTAAAAATATTTAAAAATGTCTATTTAATGGACAAAAAACTATAAAAAATATTGGTAAAAACACAAACTTTTTTTCGATCGCTCACTGTTCTTTTATTTTTTAATATTTATTCTTAATTGTAGTCTATACTATACGCAATATTATACAAAGTAAAAATATGTTTAATTTTTTTGCTGCAAATAACTTGTTCAGGACTTAGGACTTCCATTATGAAGAATATCATCATTCGTCCATCGACATCTCTTTTAGGCCCAACAAGGTAGAAACGTTCCTTAGTGGGTATTAATAATATTGTAATTTAGAAGGAAAAATGCAAGTCCTTAAAATAAAAAATGATTTAACACTTGAGACGTCTTTGTGCAATTTAAATTTGAGGCTTTTTGGACCCATTTGATTTTTTAACCTGGGACAAATTCTAGCTTTCGGCCCTTGGTTTCCTATTACGATTTCACGATTACGTTGCATTAGGACAGAGATGAATCGATGGTTTATTAAGATAGGTTAGGTATAAAATAAATGTCACAGTAAGTCAGTTATAGCTTGAGTCTTGGGGTCCGACCGATCGTCTTGGCCGCGGAAAGGCTTGTTCTTTGTAAAAATAACATTATATATATCTAGACTGTTTTATTATTTATGTTAATTGCTGTGAGGATTAATACGTTCTTTGTTTGGCTTAGAATCGATTAATATAGTGGTTTTAAGATAAATCGTTGATGAAAAATACTGAATCTTGATGATAAATACTTTGAACATCTTACCGATTATGAAATGGAATATTGATAATTTTGCATATCCACTGGCTGGTGTAGTAAACATAAATGATACAAGGTATACAAAAGGCAAAATAGCCAAGCCAAATATTAGGGTAATAAAGAATAATCGACCTAAAATTAAAAAGGGGTTAAATTAATGTTTTTAAATAAATGTTTATATTGTTATTAAATTTTATGTATGTGATCTTTTTACTTAATTCATTTATTGTTGATAAGCCAACTTGTTGAAAAGCAGCAAAAGTGAAACACATAAATAAACCAATTATTGCCATATACAGAAAGTCAGCAAAAAATGCAGCGTTCCAAAATATCCCTGGCGACATTCCCGATGCCATTTGCAGCAATTTGGATCGAGATGTGTTTTCCTGCAATCCAATGTAAATATTTGTATCACAATCGCAATGAGCATACTTTTGAAGAATACGTTAAAATGGATGTTTCCAACTAACCTTTATATAAAATATGATGAAAAAGGCCGATACAAACACCATTGCAGTTCCGACTTGTATAGGAAGTTGAAAGCCACCGCCGTCTCCCAATAATAGCAACTCAATCTAATAATAATATAAAAATAAGTAACAAGTATAATTAATTTAATAAGCGATTTAAACAATTAAAATATCGCACCCTTGATTCCAATGTGAAGGGAAGTGGATAATTCACAAGCGTGAAAGAATTATTTGGTGTTAAAACACCCATGATGGCTTTGTGAGCCAGGGAAAATGATACGGGCACATCATGAATAGGGAAATTGGAAAACCATGCAGTTATTTCGTCGTCTCTCACTGTGGCTCCGGCAAAATTTTTCTTTCGCATTGTTGCCATCGACACGTTGGCCTAAAAATAACGATACACAAAAATAAATAAAAGCTCAAATAAATAAAGGAGTATAAACGAGACAAACTAACATTTTCCAAATAATATTGATTCATATCTCTGTTGGCAATGTTGACAACTTCCATCGTCTTTATGTTAGCATCTTTAAAATATTGTTCATAGGCTGCCATAAATTTTCGTTTTTTATCATTCAATTCTCCATCGGCGCTCAAAAATGATATGCTGCTTTCATAACCGTTTGTTAGTTCTAATTCCCTCGAGGGTAACTGAGCAGGATTTTCCCACATTCTAACTATTATAATACCGATCGCTATTAATATTACCGGTATAAAAATATGAGTTATAACCAGCGCCTTTGATCTCATCCAAACTAGCCATTTTTTATATAGCATAGCTTTCCACTGATTTATAAATAATTTTCCACCGGAATAATTTACAAGTAACGAGGATTCCAGGTTATCGGCTGAAATTAAATGATTAAATTAATTACTTGAAGTAAGATAAGGCAGCGTTGGCGAAAGAGGGGCTTGGATTAGAAGTCATCTCACTTTATCACGTCAAAAAAATCGTCTTTTTTTAATTTCATTTTTCGAAAGGACATATATCTAAAAATGTCGTCTATTATTTTGGTGAAGAAATTCGGATTATTTCAATGCTTTATAGCTAATTCGCCAAATGCGCCCGAAGCAATCACTCCATCCAGATTGCGCCCCAACCGGTCCGGTCCGGTCAAATATTCTCATACAAAAAAACGGGATTGGAACGATCCGATAGTGTGAATACTCTGATTGTTTCTTGTGTAAGAATATTTGATCGGACCGAGACCGGAGCGAGATCGAACCGTCAACGACACCATAGTGTGGATCGGGCCTTAAAGTGAGATGACCCCTTGACTTCAAATTCAAAAATATATTCAACCAGACAATTAATCTGGATATTATTTTCCCATAAATTATTTAAAGCTAAATATTATTTGCAATCCTATAGTGTTATGCAGCGTTTTTATTAGATAAATATTTTTTTAATTAGCATATATAAAAGTAACTAAAATACTTACTCGATTCAAAGTTTTCTTCGTTTTTGCTATCAAGACTGGATCCTATACTTGCGCGATCATTATCAGCTACATGAGAATCTGTGCCAACTCTTTCAAAAAAGCCAGAGTGTTATCTCTTAGAAAAAATCATAATTGCAAATATTTTATTAATAAAATTGTATCAAACATATATACAAACCTCATAAAAACTTCTTCCAAAGTTGCTGCCGATATTCCAAAGCTTGTGAAACCAAAATCTTTTTGTTTGTCTTCCAATTCACTCAGCATTGGCTCAAATAAATGTGAGCTTTCTTCTGGGAAAACATATGAAACTTCTGACCCTGTAATAAAAGTCGATGTTTTATGTGTTACTCGTATAGATTTATAAATTTCGTTATATATTATTAAATTATTACCTATATCAGAATAAAGTTTAGCTTCGGGTACATATTTGGTGAGAAGTTTTGTGACTGGTTCAACTGACGGAGGTAGAGTACCTGGGGGGAATGTTTCTCGCGCAGCTATTACACGGTATCCCATTCCAAGATTTTTTTTTAGATAGAATGGTGAACCAACACAACGTAAATTTCCATTTGATAAAATAGCAACCCTTTCACCCAATACATCAGCTTCGTCCATAAAATGGGTTGTTAATATCATTGTTCTCCCTGGAAAAAAAAATGCGTGAGACTTTCGCACGGTAAAAGTGAAAAATCTTAGCTCCTAGAAAGCGTTGATTTTATGTATTGCTTTTTACTACAGCTACAAGATGAAGTTGTGTTTGTGTAATAAATAATAAAATAGACACGTTACTGGTCTAGTGTTTTTTTTTATGCTACGTATATATATATACACACACATACAATAGAGACGGCGCGTTACATGCGCATAATGTCTCTTGCAAATAATCATGTTTTTTTACCTTTTTTCTCTAATTGTAACAAATCCCACATCTTTCTACGAGCAGATGGATCCATGCCTGATGTGGGCTCATCTAATAATATAATTTTAGAGTTTCCGCAGAGTGCTGTACAGACACTCAAACGTCTCTTCATTCCTCCAGATAGTGCACTTGAATTTACGTTCCGCTGAAAAATATTTTAAAATTACATAATTTATTATTTTTGGATCACAAGCATTCCAAAAAAATCGGGACTACAAGGGGTTGAGGGCAGTACTCTATAGTTCGATAAATTTGATAATTGTACACTGCTTTACAAAATGATCTATGTAGTAAAGGCAAAATAATAAATTTAGAAATAATTTATTAAAGCACCTTCTCTTCCAATCCTAAAATCTTGATGTATTTGTCAATTTGTTCGTCAATGGCAATTCCTTCCATTCCTTTAAGTCTTGAAAAGAAGTAAATATGTTCTGCTATGGTGAGATCCGAGAAAAGAACGTTGTGTTGTGGACATAAACCAAGAGAGTTACGCACACTGTCTATATCTTTTCTCAAATCATATCCATTCATAATGGCAGTTCCAGAGGTTGGTGATATCATACCTATAAAATAAAATAATTTATTGAAATCCATAACTTTTCCCTGGACCATTTAAAATCTCCACAACCGAGATTAAACAAACACAGACGAAATTCCCTTAAATGATCTATAGTTTGAGGGAAAAATATATTTTCCAATAATTGAATATATCAATGTTCAGCAGAATTTTTCATGAATTTATTATATTATCAGGCCAGTCCAAAGTTCGTGCGCATTTTTGGGATTTTTTTAAATAGTGTAAATAAAACACAACAATACAAAGCAATTATAAAATGAGTGCATATTAAAATTACCCGTAAGCATAGACATTGTGGTGGTTTTTCCAGCACCATTGTGTCCTAGAAGAACAGTTATCTGATTTTCAAAAATTTTCAACGATAGTTTGTCTACGGCAGTTCTGTTATTAAATACTTTGGTTAAATTCTGAAACGAAAATTATGAGACACATATATGGTGAGACTATTTTTCAATAAGCATAAATGCATTTATATATGTTTTTCAGAAAATACTTACAATTATATTTATTCCAATATTGAGCCCTTTTGGATCAGGTTCTATATGTTTACCACTTTCCTGGGAAATTTCTTCATTTTCTGTAAATTAAACGTTTTTAAAAATCGCATTAATTTGTTTAACAAATAACTGAAATATATCATATTATAAATAAATTACAATCATTTTAAGAATACACATTTATTATGTGTAGAAGGCATTTTTTTTGCCAACAACGATTATAATAATAATGCATAATTTAATAGAAAATAGTAGTACCTGTTACGTATTTTGGCGATCTCCAAAAATCTTTGGTAAACAGAAAATACCAAGGTTTGGCAACCCCATATGCACCAGGCCATACTTGTTCAACATATAAAGCAATCGACATGTATAGAATTGCATCAAAAATAAGCATTAGAATTATATGTCCTAGTGCTAAAGGATCATCAATTGTGAGTGGCATGAAAAGATTTGCCCATTGTTGACCTAGAAAATATAATCATATTAAGGGTCGGTTTCATGCTAGCATTAGGATCAATATTTTTTTCTATACTATAATATATTTCCATGATCTATAATGATATTTAAGTTTTATAAATTTATATTAATATATAAATATTAATTTGTATTTTAACAACTATTGCGAAATTATCATACCTTCTGTTGATGCTTCATTTCTTACGATCAATTGCAATCCAAAACCAAGTGCTGTATTACAGAAAATACTTGCTCCTAACCGAGCTGCTATATGAATAACTACCCTCTCTGTGTTAAGGAAATCAAATGGTAAATATGTCAAAAACCATATCAATCCTCCTATAGTTGCAGCTGTACTAGCTGTAATATGTAGAAAGATGGTAATTTACTGGATATATGTTTTATTTGAATCTACGTTGAATAAAGGAAGATAAAAAATCCTTTTTACCTGTAGAAAAAAATGTGCTTAGCATGAACCAGAAACATATAGAAGAAATGATATAAATTGTGAAAAAAAATAGTAACAGATGCCATGGTGTGTTGGTAAAAATTGAATATGCAGAGAAGCCATCTTGTGTCGTATACCATTCAATCTAATAACACAATATTTTAGGATATAATACATTTTATATTGTTCGATTAAAATATGGATATACACTTAAACCTTTTTTTGTGCGGTAGATGCGTTCCGCGGAAAATCGCACAAAAAAAATCGCATAGAAAAAACTATGACTTGCATAGAAAAAGGTGAAGATGCGTTCCATAGATTTTCAAAACCGCATAACTTTAAAGCGACTGTATAAAATATCGCATAAAAAAAGTTAATAAAAAAACAGGAAAACAATGAGGCAATTAAAAAATAACATTTGTGGTAACATTTAAAGGACGTTTTGCATCATTGTTAAAATTAAATAAATTTTGAAATAAATCTGGTAGGAATAATAGAGGGCTATATAGAAAAGATTCGTACCCAGTTTGAAGTAAATTAATCAATTACAACATGAGATATGATGTCAAACGTGTTGAAAATAGTAGTTTCGAGAAAAAACGCGTTAAAAGATTTCGTTATGGTAGGACCGATAAAGTTGCCGCCTCACTAGAATAGCTATAATTCCGTAAGTAATTGAAATTTTGGAAATTCCTTTATAGAGTGTATTTTTAAACGACAAAACATTGGAAAATTGCAAAAAAAAGATATCAATTTTTTCAAAAATCCAAACCAGAATAAAGAGCGTGGTTGTAATTCAGCGACAACAGATGCAATATTATAGATAACAGTCCCAAATTACAATTTTTTTCCAAAGTTCGGTTAGTGTTGATGATTTATTTTCTATTTTATCCAAAATATCTCGATATTTATGAAATAAAAAAAATATAAAACTGCTTTAAAAAAAACCGCATAACTTCGAAATCGCACAAAAAGAGATCTGAGTGTACTGTGTTAAAATATATGAATATACCTTCAACAACATTATTATTAAAACAACGGATATCATCACGTAAACAAACGTTTTCACAAACCATGCAGTCCAATGCAGCCAATTAGAAAGACCCATAATTTTCATCACTTCCTGAAATCATATATATGATAATGTATCAGAGCATACAAAATGTTAATAAAAAACGACTTCAGCCAATATTACCTTGAGTTGATCTTCCTTTTCTTGTGTTATAACCCTAACTGTATTCATGCATGTGTAATAAAAACTCAGGATCACCATAAATGAAATGAAACCTTCCATAAGAGGCAATAGATCGTCTCTTAAATATGGCGGATGTGGGTAACGTTGAATTGTAACTTTCGGTAGAGGATATTCATCGTTCGATTTCAATTTAGTAATTTGCTGAAGAATGGAATGTGCCCATGGTATGAATCCTTCCTTTACATAACCTGATTTAAATATTTAAGTAATTAAGTATACGATTATATCTTGGTAAATATATATATTATTTATATAGATAAATATATATAATAACTTGGCCATCCTCCATATTTTTCATGTCGATTTCTTGGACCTGGTGGTGTAACAATAGGATATAGAAAATTTGTTCTCCAATTATAAAATGGAAACGTTATAATCAGTGAACGCAATTCTGCCGGAAAACGAAACGTTAAAGAGGTGTGATTTGGCCATTTACTTAGATCATTTAAATCTGAAAAACAGTTTAAAAATACATCATTAATTTAAATTCAATAGCAAATTAATTAAGTGTAACACTCCACGTTATAGCACCCGATCACTTTCATTCCACTTCTGACACCAGTGTAATGTAGAGCGGGGACGCTCTTGGGGCAGAGTTCCCTGCCCGTCGCTCCCCGCTCTCACGTGTTATTTAAGATGTTACCGAGCGGTGAAATGGAGGTGGTCGGTTGCTGATAGAAATACTATCGTCTTAACTATTTTCTTTATATAATATGAGCAGAGAGGCAGTACATCTACGAGCCAACAGGAAGATAATGTCTTCCCGCAGCCAAGTCTATCTGACGACTCCCACCTCCTGCACGTCACCCCCGGATGAAAAGCGGTACACGCGCAAGAAAAGAGAGTTGTCGTTATTCTAGACGCAATGTGTTCATAAAAAGACAGAAGATGTCACTGTTATACTAGTGAATTGAATTTACACAGATCGAGAGAATGCGATTTTACCCACGCAACAAGTATTTTTACCTGTGAACAAGTCATCGTCGAATTGAAGTCCAAATAGGCTGAAGTCTTTGATTGCAGGATCTGAAAGATGACGCTCAAGATCCATTGAATTGTTATATTCATTAATAACTATTAGCCCATCTAATAATTGTCCTGGTATTTTAGTCGGATTGCTAATATCAAGATCATCAAATAAATGACCAAAACACTCATTTAATGTATCTCTTATTTCATCTATGTCTATTTCACTTGAATCTATTTCATTTGAGTCTGTATTATTTGACACCCCATCTTTAATCACTGAAATAATTTTTTCTCGCAACAAACGCCGAGATGACTTCCTAAGGACGCTTCTAATAGCATCACTTCTTGGCGAGTAGGATATCGTAACATTGAAAGGACATTCAAATCCAATTCTGAAATAGAAAATATAAACATATCAATGAACTGAAATCGCACAACAAAGTATGAAAGTCTTTTAACTATTAGCATAGTTAATGAATGATGTAGTGGGATCTAGATTATAAAATATTTTCAATAATACTTACTGTTCATAATGATATGCGCTAAATTTTGAGTATCTTAACTCTTCTCGTAATTTGGGTTCAACGAGACTTCTAACTAGTACACACAGAGAAATGAAAATTAAAGGGGATAAGATCTCAAAGATTGTTCGCGTTTTGTTTCTTTTTTGCAACGTCCAATTCTTCCACATCAATAATTTGAACTTGTTCCATCTTGATGTCATTTTTTTAAATTGTTTTCCGCTAATTATGGAAAACTCTAAGAATTATTCGATCAAAGTAACTGGAAAAAAATGAAAAAAATTGAAATGTTATGATAAAGTTAAACGATGGATTCTTTAAAAACAAAAACATTTTTTGCACAAATACTAAATTGCAAATTTATGTAATCTTATATTTAATACGCATTGTTCTGCTTTGAAACAATGATCATGGAATAACAACATAATCACCGTTTATCGATAATCTATCGTCTATAAATAATCTAAAAAAGATACAAATAATTAATATATTTCCATGATTCTCGAATGAACGGCCTTATGCTGTTTGTCAGGTCAAAGTGGCTTGATATTAAAGAGCATTTGGATATATTATGTGATAGGAAAATATGTGCAGTTTCCGGTGCGAGCATCAACAATGAACAGAAACACACAGGGTATGCGTGCATGCTTCTCACATAGACAGCGAGCATGTGGGCTGCCCACGCCCAAATCATTTAATACCAGACGGTACGCATCATATGGAAAAGTATTGTGAATCTAAAAGCACTTCATTAGCACAGCATAAGCATAGTCTTTGGGACGAATATAACAACAACATGGGGAGCCTCATCTGACCCGAGCTGTGTGATTGATCCCCTTATTCGGGAGCATGCCAGTGCACAGCATGGTGCAAAACCATGAAACTAAAATTCCGTGTCTGCAAGGTTATTACTAATTACTAATTTTATTTTAGATTAAAATTTAAATAGATGAAAATAATTATATAAATATATGTTGTATAGGGTAGGGAAGAGTTTTGAGTGAAAAAAAATAGCGAGCCCATTAATTGTTACCGGTAGCAAGGAAGGGCCTCTACGACCCGATGGAGATCGTAGAAAGCATCGAGGATACATTTTCCCCCAAAACTTTTACAAAAAACCTAAATGCCTTAAAATTAGAAGGAGTGGCCACATAGTTTCCGTGTCCAAGCGGACTGAATTTCGGACCACTGACACAACGAAGGAACGCCTCGCGATCGGACGTCATGCCCGAAAATGTCCACAGAACATGGTCAATTAATATACATACACTTTTTTTTAAAAGTGTGGCATTGCAACGCATGCCGGGTATTCACTTGTTACGGAATAAAAAATATAATAATAAAAGGATTTCTTATTTTTTTTAATAAAAATAAGATTGCAAAATTGCTTAAATCGCGGCAAAAAGTGATAAAAACCAAATTATGGATAAGATTTAGTTTTGCATTGTTTTAATAAATGCTTCGCAAATGATAAAATTATTTGATTTCTTTTCGATACTGTAATTTTATATTTTGATGTTTAAGTTGCTTATCAAAGATTCGTTTGAGGATTCCTTTCGATCCATTATATTCTAGTGCCGATTTTCCAAAAAATATTCGGAATGCATCAAGATTCATGTTGCACAATACAACCATAACATTTTTCCATGCTGATAATATTTTGATAAATATAGAAAACTAGTTTGAATTGTTGGTTATCCTCCATAAGGTTCCTTTGTCATATAATTACTGTGCAAAATTCAGTTCTTCTTCATTTGATGTGTTAATAGTATATCGATTTTTTTAATACGTATGATTTACATATTTAAAATGTATTGTATACTAAAAATAATGGTTGTATTAATATAAACAATGTAATAAAACATAATGCTTCTGTGCGATTTGTCGATTTTTTAACAAATTATTTTATTACTTTATCTAATCATTATCGGAATGTGTCATGCTCTCTTAATGATCATTATCATTTCATTGTTTATTAACATAATCAGTTTTTATCAAATCAATATCATTTTTGGTTTCCGTGATAGACGCTTTATTAAAACACAACTTTTACGTGCACAAGCTCAGAATATTAATCTTAAAGCAATGAATCAATGAATCGTCATGAAATCCGATTGAAAATCTACATTTTCATGTTTGAGGGAACTAGGTTTTTCAACCATGTTTTTATTTATGAAATAAGCCAAGCTTGGAATTTTTATATAGTTGCCTTCCCCAGAAAAATAACAGGTGACAACAATCATTTAACACGCAATTTTGAAAATATTAATAAAATAGTCTTAATGACTGAATTTTTAAAAAAAATAGAAATAAACATTAGTATCTAACTGGTATAATAAATTGATATTTTCTTCAATTTTATAAATGCTGCATTGATTAATTTTATATATGAAATTTTCGATACTATATCGAATGATTTTTTTGAAAAAAAAAGCATGAAAAATAACGTATTACAAAAAGATTAACTTACAAAGGCATAACCAGCATGGCGTACAACTAAGGACTAACATATTGATTATTGTGTGGTGAAGCCTGAAAGATAAAAAATGGCAAATAATCAGATTTTTGTCAAATTAGTATCAGCATCTGATAAGCATTGTTAAATCTCGCGAAATGTATCTATTTGTAATCTCAACATAGATATTTCTAATTTAAAAAAATTACTCCAAAATCGTACCAACATTATTTTTAATAGCTTTGTTAGCTCCAAATTGTGACAATACTTTTAGAAAAACATGCAATTAAGATAATAATTTCTAGCTGACCTATTTTAACCTTTTTCATTTCAAGTAATTATTAGCTGTAATAAAGGTTAGCCGTAAAACGAAAATTCGCATATCGGAGAAGTTCTATGGGCCACACACCGTTAACATTATAGCAAAATTAAAGTGTACGTTTTTAATAATAAAATATTTGCTATAAAACGGCTTTTAAAATATTCTATGCCCAAATGCTATAAAAGTGCAAGTAGATACTATATTATACGCATTCCATGAAAAATACTTTACGGTAATGGACTTATTTCGCGGTAAGGAACAATACATTTTTTTGATTCCTTCTCAAAAATCATGCTCTAATTTATCAACCAATTCCAAAACTACATTTAGTTTGGGCGATTCTATGACATACGCAATTTTTCAAATATCATCTTACTTGTTATTTCATTTGAATTAAAAACGTTTACAACAAATAACGGTCTTAAAAGCCATGATTCATCGATCGTATAAAAATTCTGTCCAAAGGTATGCCCTTTAAATTGATAATATTTGATCTGGTGTCGATAACAATGTGGATTTATATCTTTTTTTTTTATAATTCACGTTAAAATACAGGTGTCCAATGACGTTATTAACTTATTTTGTGTTCTTGGAAATACTTCACTCCAGGCCCAAATTAATCAGTGTGTACATCAACCAGATGTGTAATTGAGCCTAATATAGAAAAAAAAACGAGAAATATATTAACCTAATTATTAGTATTTAAATACTAATATTTACATAAAAAGAGATTACTGTCTCTTCCATTCCCTGACTTGTATCGAATGATGGTGATTCATGTTTCCGTAAGAAATGTGTTATTACTTTTGTTCTCTTACGTTTTTGATGCATTGATTTTTTTTACAATCTAAATTTGAACCCAGTAATTAACTTCCAGTAAAAACCTGGCCAAAAGACAATCAGAAGATCAATTCGCCAATATTTTAGGTATCTATGAGATATTATTATATTATAGAATATTGAATTTCATGATTTGAGATTGACAGAGATCCAGATGGACTTTTCTGTTAAATATTATATATTTAAATTCGTTTTTCAAGAAATAACTATTAAGTGCTTCAAAAATCTCTGAGATGGTTGTTCTACCTGACAAATTAAGCAAACGAAGTAGTTCTACATATAACTATTCCTCATACTCAACTCTGACAAACAGAGTAAGAATAGTTTGTATGTAATATCAGTAGATTTGTCAAGTTGAATTGAATAAAACGATGAAGTTTTCAGCAATCTAATTTTCAATATCTTAAAAACTACATTAATGCCAGATTTATCTGCGAACCACCAACATTTTCTGGCGGATCACACTGCCACTGTTGATATAACAGATAGATACATTTTATATCTGCGTAATAAAAGGGCCATTCTGGTTGTATATGAGGAGAAATCGCTTAGAATTTTGACCAATTTATTGCTTTGTTCCCATCTTTTCTCGTCTTTCGACTAAAAATTTATCCAACTTTGAATGAAAAATTTCGTTTATCAAAAAAAGTCAGATAGCTCGTATACTATAATTAACGTTTGTGTTTATTATAAATGCCATTAGATTATTTCAATGATTAAGGAATGCCATCGTGATAATTGATAAGTATTTACACAGCTGTAGTTCATTTACACCAGACACTCTTTATCACTTCTATGATTTCCTGGTTTTAAAAGTGTAAATAAAGAAATGATTGTTAAAGTCTGAGTGACTGATTAGCAAAAAAAATATTTGTAACTTGTAGCAATTTTAAATGACATTACATAACAATACATTTGGAATCGCAGAGTTTACAAATATATCGGCGATTAAGGCGTCTTCTCACTTTAGGCGCCTCAAAAATAGGCTATTTTCACGATTTTTTTTCGAGGATTTTCGCTAAAAATTATTAGATAAAATGGATCTTATGTAATAAACACATCTTTCAAGTAAATGAAAAAAACATTTTTTTTATTTTTTTGAACAATTATTATAAAAAAACAGTAGCATCGAAAAACCCGTGTAGAAATGTTATGTTCGTGGCTTGTTGATGGTATCTCCAAGATGGGTCATTTGAAACAAAAAAATAAAATAGTTTTAGATTCAGTATATCAGTGGCTATAGCGCATATCATCAGATTTTTGATATTTGCGAAAATAACAAAATGGCGCACGTTTTACGAAAAAGTAAAAAAAACCGCGTTTTTTTTGCAGTTTTTTGTAAAAAAAAAATTACTTAAAATCAAAATTTCTAAAATCTGATGATATGCGCTATAGCCATAAGTATAAAGAATATGTCATTCAAATTTCATGACAATCGGCCGGATAGTTTCCGAAATTTCATCGACAAGCCACCGAAAAACCTTGTTTTGAGATAAACGCGTTTAAAGTTTTGGTTGCAGAAAAATTGCCCAGACAGCTGTTGAAACACTCGTTGTTATTTTGGGTATTTCCTCCGAAGATCTTCATAAATCGGTTTCAAAACCTCGTGAACATCCTCAGCTAGAGCAGAAGGATGTTTAAAAGTTTCTATCTGATTGTTTTTCACCACTTTCTTGTACTTGCACAATACGTATGCAGCCGGGTGCTCTCAGGTAGTCATCTAACGGTCGGCCAAAAATGTAGTTAGACTCGTCCGATCTTTATGAAATTTCGATATATCATTTTTGAAGATGTATACTTTCAAAATTTAAAATAAAATAAAAATCGATTTTTTAAAATTTGTAAAGTGAGAAGACGCCTTAAACTTGTTTATTATTGACAGTCTTCATGGCATATGTGCCTGGAGGAACAGAGCGTGGATATGCATCAAAAGCAACATATATCCAGGAATTCCAACTGATAAAACCCATTTAAACTTTAAAAATATTAGGGTGTCCCATAAGTTTCTTTCGTTTTCATATTAAGAAATAAAATAAACAATAATTTGTATTACATCAAAATTTATTGAATAATATATGATCCATTCTGTTCTATTACCTTTCTCCATCTCTCCGGAAGCTTCATAATGCCTTCTTGCCAAAATTTCCCAGGTTTGTTGGCAAAATATTGATCAAGGTACATTTTTATATCATTTTTTACATTAAAATTTTTACCACGTAAAGAATTTTTTTATGAAAGAAATAAATAATAAACTGAAGCGGCAATGTCCAGAGAGTATGTAATAAAGGGGTGAATATATAACATTTAATCTAATCTAATAGTTAACATCAATTAAATCCAGAGATTATATATATTCTGGATGTCTTTTATATAATGGCATCCTCATTGAATAAAATTGAATTAGAGCACAACAATTAGGTTGTAACCTAGAAGACATTGTGTCTAACAAACCTTTGATCTCAATGACATCACAATTTGCGACACAATGGAAATTCATTGAGTTATTATCGATTATCTTGTGTCACGAAATATCAAATCTCTTGTTTTTTAAATGGCTATAATCTTAAAAAATAACATATCAATCTGGCAAATTAGATTGTAGCAATATAATCCAGCACGACCAAATGTTGAACAATGCCCGTACATTATATACTACACCTGCATCATTAGGTCCTATCACATCGACATTATCATTTTTCAAAACAAATTGAAAAAGTCATTGCACAAGACTTTCCAATTTGTTCTATTTGTTTTTTTTTATCTTTCTTAAGATTTATATGATATAATATTTATAGCAAATATGCAAACAAGTAAAACAAGTTCGAATGGTATTATATATTATTATTTTACAAACCTGAGATGCCTAAAGTGTTTTATAACAAATACTATTGATATATCGATTACCCATACGAAACACTAGAGAAAAAACCTTAAAGCATAATGGGTCCAGTGTTTTCCCCTCATTTGACTGTTGAACATTGAAAACCTTCTTATGAAGGTATACGCAAAATTTCTTAATCAAACAAACGAGATAATCAGATTTCGCGTGTAACAAATGATGACTTCATAGATTTAAAATAGCTGTGATATTTCATAAAATAAGATAAACTTTAAATCAGTTGATAACAAAAAAACAAATTGGAAAAAAAGCGCTAATCATCTTTGTAATATTTTCAATGACGATAAAGCTGAACTATTTTATAAGATTTTGTAACTTAATGGAGAAAAGTAGTTCGGTGGAGGATTATTTAAGCATAAATTATGATTTAAATTTGCTGAATACATAATATTTTTCAATAAATATCCCGTTGAAAAAAATCCAAATTTGGTGTTCTTTGATGCTCGTTATATCCGAGTCGACTAGATATCGTCAATGTTTTTATTATGAGAAAACTAACAATTTTTTTAATAATAGTTGCTAATAATTACAAAAACAAAAAATGAATATAAAAAACAACATAACGACATATTTAGGAGATCAAAAGTTTTAATTTAGTCTCGATCCAGGTTGAGTGTGATTTCCTGGATCTGATGAAGTTAACACTGAGAGTGTTAAACGATTTGAACAGCGTCATCTATGAGTGATTGGCTTGCAACAATAATTAAAATGTAATTTTAAAATAATGATAATTTTGCTACTCGCTCGTGGATCTTCTTCTATCTAAAAATTTTGTAAGTTAATGTTTAATTTTCAGGCTTATGAACCGATTTCAAACTTCAAATTTATTGTGCAATAAGCAGTTATTTTGTATTCAATAAAAAAAAAATTACATTATATGATAAATATTAAATAAATATTTTAAATACTATGTTAATAAATATGAGTAGAAAATATAGAGTGTAGATGAAATGTAGACAATCAATCACTGCTGCAAGATATCTGATGCCTTGTAAACTCCAAGAATATTTGTTCGAGTGTCGTCTGACCTATTGAGTAGTCTTCTATGTTCAATTCAGTTTTTCACGGATTCCATAACACCGAATATAGTAGACCATTTGATACTCTTATCGGGCAAGTTGTATGTTACTAAACCTTGATACATTTCCCTGTAATTTTAACATTTATTTAGAAAAATCCATATTTGATATGTGTGCAATTATGAAGAATAACATTTTGCTTACTTCACTTCCGCCGAGGGAAATCTAGACTTTAAGAACTGATTTAAAGATTCAAAATCATACATGAGATTCAAATCAGCCAAAGTTTCACTTTTATCATTGTATACTACAGAGGCAACAGGTGGATTACTAGATTCAGATTTCTTCAGTTTTATTATAAGGGTATAACCTAAACGGACATAGAAGATTTGATGAAATGTTATTTATTTATGTAAATATTTATTATTGATGTTTAAATGCTGACAAACCTTGAGAGAATTTATTTTTTAAATGTTGCGGAGAACCAATACATTTGGGCTGTCCATCGACCATTATGGCTAGTCTTGTACACAATGCTTCACATTCTTCCATACTGTGAGACGTAAGAATCACGCATTGACATTCGGTGATGGCTTTCCAGAAAAGACGTTTTGCCGAAGGATCCATTCCTAATACATAATAATTAATTCAATATTCGTTTATCATATTGTTTTTTATAATTTACTTGTTCAAAATGGAGTCAATTTACCTGTTGTAGGTTCATCTAAATAAACGACCTGTGGATCTCCCAAAAGTGCCAATGAAGTGCTTAGTTTTCGCTTATTACCTCCGCTATATTGATAAATCTAAAATATTTTTTGGTTATTGATATTCCATTAAAAATATGTTTATATACTTTATTATAATGACGAACCTGTTTATCAAGATGTTTAGCGAAACCCAGCTTTTTACTGAGCTTTAGTATGAAACTTTCTTGACGCCATTTTGGAATTCCACGGATTAAAGAAAACATTCTAAGTGTCTCCCTACCTGTTAATTCCTCTAATAATGCATCAAACTGTGGACAATATCCTAAAAATATAATATATTTTTTTAAGTAATATAGCTACATATTATTCAAATTGGAACACTATAAAATAATTATTTACGATGCCGTTAGTTCAAATGGACATTGAAATGCTTCTTTGATTTCAAATTACAATTTTTGGGATGAATCATTATTCAATATCATGCATAGGTCAAAAAAATAATAACTAAAGAAATATGCTAATTTTCTTGGAGTAAATAAATCTGCTGTTAATCTGGGGAGGAGCAGGTCATAGTTGGAGGTTGGTAAGATAGAATTCCGCCGGATTTTTCAGATTTCGCAGTAGAAGCTTAAAAATAAGGACCTTGACTATAAAAGCTATCTGTTCATCATCATCTGATCTACATTTCTCTCCTGTTTGGATTTTTGCTATCCGATAACGAACAAACCCGCGTGCAAGGGTCGTCCAACTTGAAACGTATGTGCACGGAGGGGAGAAGTTCGGGAACTTTATGACTTGGGTGCATCCGCCTTCATGTTAGAGTATATGAGAAATTCTAAGATGCAGTTCTTAAGCACCACGAAGATTTTCATGCTTGTCTTAGTGAAAAAAAATAGTCTCTACTCTTGGTACACCAGGAAGCACTGTTCACTACACAAAACCTTTTTTTGTGCGGTAGATGCGTTCCGCGGAAAATCGCACAAAAAAAACTATGACTTAGATAGAAAAAATGGAGATGTGTCCATGGATTTTAAAAACCGCATAACTTTGAAACAGCTATATAAAATATATCCAAAATCGCACAAAAAAAGTTAATAAAAAACCAGGAAAGCAATAAGGCAATTAAAAAATAACATTTTCGGTAACATTTAAAGGACGTTTTTCATCATTGGTAAAAATTTAAGGATGTCTGACATCTGGCATCTCAAATACCAGAAATTCACTAGAGAAATATTAATTATTTTAATTACAAACTATCATCGCTGTATGATTATTTTCGTTGCGATTTTCGATATGACTCAAAATCGCTCTCTTCTTCAGAAGAAATATTATACCCAGTTTTAATGTCATCATTGTTCTGTGTAAGTTTTCTCTTTCCAACGATATAATTCATAATTAGTAATGATGATTCACAGTCCCAAATTATATTTTTTTCCAGATTGCACCATGATGATTTGGATTTTAAAGTATATCTATTTAAGCATGTTTTCCGAATTACCTATATTCTGATAAACTGTCTTCATATCATCAATAACAGAAAATCCTTTCACCCATGCATTTCCATGAGATACTTGCAAATCTCCTGTGAGCATTTTGAATGTGGTAGTTTTTCCAGCTCCATTAATACCAAGTAATCCAAAACATTCCGCATCTTTTACTCCTGTAAATTAATATTTTATAGCCAAAATTTAACAACAGTCGCAAATAAATTGCATTTATATTAAGAATTTTATATTACCAAAGGTTAATTGGTTAACTGCTAAAAATTTTCCATAGTATTTTGACAATTCATTGGACAATAAATTGTATTGGGTGTACTGTTCCATTGGTAATGCTGAAATTCGGGCACGTTCAGCCGCTACATCTGAATCTTCTTCTGATGGATTTATATAAGGTGGAATTGGACTTCTTGGCTTCCATAGCTTAAAAAATAATATTAAAAAGTAAGTGGAAAATATGACTTATTGTGCTAATTTTACAAAAGAATAATATATTCGAACCTTATTGAAAATTTGATATTCCTTCAGCAGGAGAATCGTGTACACTATACACCCAACTACCAACATATATGTTATATGTGGAAGAACACCAACATCACTCCATTCAAAATATGGATTGTCCGATACTGTTAAAGATGAATGCCAAATTTAACATATTTATCATACAAAAGTAATTTCAATTTTAAAAGCTATTCCGAATAAAACGTCAATTTATAAATGCGATTTTTAATAGGTATACTCACTGCAACACATCGTTACATTGGATCGATCACAGATTGTGTATTGATCGCAGTCTTTAAGATTCAATATGTCGCAAAGTGATAAGCAAGTCTTCAATGTAACCGATGACATGTATAGCGTTCTGAAAATTGCACAATTGTAAATAAATATTAAATCAATTGTTTGACTTAACCAAGTAAATAATTATTGATAGAAATATTTTTTTATTACTTAACAGCCGAAGGTAATGCGTAATTTGGGAAAATCAAGAAGATTTGATGTATTATGTCAGCTGTTTCTGTAAGACCGAATGCCGGTGCGTATAGGATCTCAACAGTCAAATATACAGCAACCCCTTAAATAAAACACATTTCAAATGTTAAAATTATATCGTTTTGGCATTGGATTAAATTAAATAGAAAACATCATGACCGGAGCAGATCGCAGCTTTCTCTTAGCTACTCACTGCTCTAAACTATTGGTGTATCAACAAGATACGCCAATAGTTTAGTTTTAATATTCTGAACGATCGTTCTGTGAGAGATTAAAATATAACGATACTTCTGTTAAAACAATTATGTCATAGGTAAAAGTCGATGTATCAGGTCAGTCCAAAAGTCCGTGCGCATTTTTGGGAAAGTTTTAAATAGTATAAATAAAACACAATTTATCACTAGATTTCGAATCTGTCGAAATTTGTCGTCACTTGCCTAATGTATTTGTCAGTCTGTCTGCCAGATCTGCAGCAATAAAAAATAATAGTGCACATGGTGAACATACTATCAGTGTAAAGACTGTCCAGAAATAGTGTAAAAAAGTAAAATTGGAGAAAACAGCATTTAAGATGACGTTCTTAAAAATCTTGTGCGTGCACCGTTGTCGGTTGGGGAGTGACGCGCAGGAGGCGGGAGTCGGGAGAGTCGTCAGTTAGCCTTGGCTGCGGGAAGTCGTCCCTCTTGCAGCCAGATCTCTCTCTTTCCTTCGTGTGGAATAAATAGTCACATAGAGAAGAGAGTCTTTCTATTCCACGCCCGTCTATTCCCATCCTTTCGTACAGTAATATAACGGTCCGATAGAAGAACGGACCCGTGCGCTAGCGCGGCTATCCCGACGACCACGTGGGGTCGGGGAGCCGCCCGAGGACTCTGCCCCCGAGAGCGCCCCCGCCTCAACGTTGCACCAGCAATGAATAAACATCTGCACTTCTCTTTTATCGCGTTTCGAAATAGAGCCATTTTTAGACTGTTTGGTAACAGGTGGGGAAACATTGATTATTTATCATAACGTCACAAGAAAAAGATATTAGGCAGATAAAGATAAGCAGCCAATTCCAACAGCAAAGGTTTCCTTTGAAACTTTTGAGTTTTTGGTGGGATATGTATGGTGTGATTTATTATGAACTGTTATAACCAAATCAACCTATTAATGCATTTGCAATGCAATGAAAAAGTTAAATTCTTAACAGGATGTACAAAACGGACTTTCAAGTTTTTTGTCTCAAAACCAGTGTCTTTCTATAGCAATGGAATTAAAAAGCTATCTGTATGATGGCGGGAAATTGTAGATAGTAGAGGAAAATATATCATTGACTCGGCGGTCCTATGTCGAGTCTGGCTCGACATTTTGTTTCTACATTTTTTCCCCACTCAGATTTAAAATCATGTGATTTTATTTTACGTATCGTGTTTAGGACAGTCTAAAGTATTTAGGGACCGCAAAGAGTTAAAAATTTAAATTGTGTTTTATTTAAACTATTTAAAAAATCCTAAAAATGCGCACGAACTTTTGGACTGACCTGATATAGATAATAATATATAATACTATAGAAAACTATACTGGCGATGCAGGTCATGGTGACTATATACTATTTAAAATTAAATTGTTTAAGCACAGCCATCAAAAACGTGACTTTGAATATGATGACTAGGGAATCCAATCCCGAGCCAAAATTTCGATCCCGGGATTTCCGGATTCCATTAGACGATATTTAAATGCTAGTTCGAGTTGATGATTGCGTGAGCCCTCATCAATGTGACTGATAAAATTCTTTTCTGCTGAGACACGGACTAAAAATCGCAAAATTCCCGATTTCCCGACAAATTATTTATTTCCGTCGCTGCAGATGAATACTTATATACTATAATACTTTGATGTGATTTGTGATTATATTACGGAGGAATACAAAAAATCTGAACCCCGTATCTATTATATTTCATATCGATATTCCCATTATTAGAGTCGAGGTGTAGTAAATACATCACCGGTAGGGAAAGGTTACTATAACATTTTGAAAAACATACATGTACGCTATGTATGTATACATAGATTAGACAGTCACTGCTCTTATGCGTCGCCTAAGTTCGCAAATTAGTAATTACGCCACTGTTTCCAAGCGTCCAGATTTCGTCGGGAATGTCTCGATTTAGTAGTCTTTATCGTGTTGGTGAGGTGTACGATTTCTGTTAGATAAAATTTTCAATCCCGGGATTTTCGGGATTACGTTTTCTAATCCCGGGATTCTTAAGTGCCTAAAACTGTCCGGGATCCCGGGATTGGATTCCCTAATGATGACCCAGCCAAACTAGCCCCGCATATAAAGTGTTGATGTATTTATGGTTGATTTACTTACCTACTATGAAATGGAATATTGATATTTTTGTGTATCCATTAGATGGCGTAGAAAACAGAAAAGAAGCAAGGTAGACAACTGGTAAAACAGCCCAACCAAATATCAATACGATTAGGAATAATCGACCTAAAAATAATTTTGAAATCAATCATACTGAAATAATGTTATTAACACTGTAATTGAATTTATATAGATGAGCATTTTTTTACCTAATTCACTGCCCGTTGATAATCCATTTTGTTGGAATGCAGCAAAAGTGAAGCACACAAATAAACCGATTAATGCCATGTACAGAAAGTCGGCTAAAAATGCAGCATTCCAAAATATCCCTGGCGACATTCCCGATGCCAATTGCAGCAATTTGGAACGAGATGTGTTTTCCTGCAAAACAAAGTAATTGTTTGTATTATAAAAGTAATGGGCATACTTTTGGAAGATTGAACTTAAATGGATTTATCGAACTTACCTTAATATAAAATATAATGAAAAAGGCGGATACAAACACCATTGCTGTTGCAACTTGTATGGGAAGTTGGAGGCCACCACCATCTCCCAATATGAGCAACTCAATCTGCGATGAATAAATACATGTGTAAAAATTTGATATTTAATGAGTAAATTTAAAAATATATATATATTTTACCCTTGATTCTAATGTGAAAGGTAGCGGATGATTCACAAGTGTGAATGTATTATTGGGTGCTAAAACATCCATGATGGCTTTATGAGCCAAAGAAAACGATATAGGCACATCATGAATAGGGAAGTTGGAAAACCATGCAGTCATTTCATCTTCTCCCACTGTGGCTCCAACAAGATTTTTCATTCTCATTGTTGCCATTGACAATTCAGCCTAAAAATTTATGAAATTCCAAAAATAAATACGAGCCAAAATATAAATGGTAACCATAGCAGTATTTAAAATAGATACCAACATTTTCCAAATAATTTTCGCTCATACTTTTGTTGCCGATGTTGATTACTTCCATCGTGTTTATGTTGGCTTCCTTAAAATATTTTTCATAGGCTGTCATATATTTTCGTTTTTCATCATCTAATGCTCCTTCAGCGCTCAAAAATGTTATGCTATTTTCATAACCATTTGCTAGTTCCAATTCCCTTGAGGGCAATTGAGCAGGATTTTCCCACAGTCTAGTTAATATAATACCAAATGATATTAACGCCACTGGTATAAATAGATGAGTTATCACCAACGCCTTTGATCTCATCCAAACCAGCCATTTTTTATACAGCATAGCTTTCCATTGATTTAAAAATAATTGTAAGCTGCTTGTATAATTTCCATTTAAGTTGGATTCTGAAAATCAAATTAATTTATATTATGAATGATTTTCCATGAAATAATTGAACGATCATATTAATAATTTTAACGCAATGGACCTGATCCATCCAATCCTTCGCTCTGATCATCATCACTTAATTCTGTGCTGTTTTGATCTTCATCAGATTTGTGAGAGTCGGTACCTACTCTGTTAAACAATAAACTCATTTAAACCCATTTATTATCAATAAATACAAAATATTGTACCATGTAAATGTACAAACTTCATGAAAACTTCTTCCAAAGTTGCTGCCGAAATTCCAAAGCTCGTGAGTCCAAAATCTTTTTGTTTGTCTTCCAACTCGCTTAACATCGGCTCAAACAGATGAGCGCTTTCATCAGGAAGAACGAAAGAAACTTCCGACCCTATGATGAAATTGAAAATACGTTATATATCCAATATTTACTAATAACGAATTTTTATCCTTGTTAATATTACCAATGTCAGAATAAAGTTTAGCTTCGGGTACATATTTCGTAAGAAGATCAACAACTGGTTGCACTGAAGGGGCGGTAGTCCCAGGTGCAGTTAATTCCCGTGCAGCTATTAATCGATATCCCATTCCAAGATTCTTTTTTAGATAAAACGGCGAACCGACACAGCGTAAATTTCCATTTGACAAAATAGCCACTCGTTCCCCCAATATATCAGCTTCGTCCATAAAATGGGTCGTTAGAATCATCGTGCGACCTGTAACGATTTTACATTGTGGCAGAGTTCATAAGAAGATATCTTGTTTCATGATCAACATTGCGTTTCATACCTTTCTTTTCTAATTGCAACAAGTCCCATAGCTTTCTTCGAGCAGATGGATCCATACCGGACGTGGGTTCATCCAGCAATATTATTCGGGAGTTTCCACAGAGCGCTGTGCAAACGCTCAAACGTCTCTTCATACCTCCAGATAATGCGCTTGAATTGATATTGCGCTGAAAATTTAAAATTTTTCATTGTTTGACCCATAAATTGGACAAATTTCACGTTTCTACTTTGTTGGTTAAAAAAAATCTTTTTTTTTCTTCATGTATCGGAAAGAATCAATGTTTAAGAATGCGTTCAGTAAATTTCAAGTCGATATAAATTAAATTCGCAATGTTATAGGCCGATGAGGAAAAGCTTTAAACGCGCTTTTCTTGAAACTACTTTTTCAAAGCTCATGGAAGTGCTCCTACATGCCCTAGATGAGCATTTTTTATAAAAATTGGCAGAAACGTGTATAATAAACGTTTTCATCGTATAGACTACAATTATCTAAAAATATTCAAAAGTGTTTATTGAATGAACAAAAAACTACAAAAAATGTTGGTAAAAACACAAACTTTTTTTCGATCGTTCACTATTTTTTTATTTTTTAATATTTCTTTTTAATTATAGTCTAAGCTATAGACAATATTATACAAAGTAAAACTGTGTTTAATTTTTTTGCTGCAAATCACTTGGCCAGGACTTAGGACTTCCATGATGAATAATGTCATCGCTCGCGCATCGATATACGTGGCTTTCCCCACTCTCACTATATAAATATTTTAATGTTTAATAAAGATCGTCTAATCAACATTCTATATTTAATACTATTCGCATAAAAAAATGTTAAAAATCGATCTCTTTTAGGCCCAACAAGGTAGAATCGTCCCTTAAGAAGTAAACAACAAAGTACGTACCTTATCTTCCAAACCTAATATTTTGATATACTTGTCTATTTGTTCATCAATGGCGATTCCTTCCAATCCTTTAAGACGAGAAAAGAAGTAAATATGTTCTGCTACTGTGAGATCAGAGAAAAGAACGTTGTGTTGAGGACATAATCCGAGGGAATTGCGTACGCTGTCTATATCTTTTCTTATATCGTATCCATCCATAAAAGCCGTTCCAGAGGTTGGTGATATCATTCCTATGGGAAATAACAATTTAAAAATCAGAAAAGGTTTGACCGAATATTTAATCAATTTTAATTGTAGATAGTTTGTATTGCAATCGGTTGTATAATTTAAAATACCCGTCAGCATGGACATTGTCGTCGTTTTTCCAGCGCCATTGTGCCCAAGAAGAACAGTTATCTGATTTTCGAATATTTTCAATGATAATTTGTCTACAGCAGTTTTTCCATTAAAGACTTTTGTTAAATTCTGAAGAAAAAAAATGTTTAAATCTTATAAAGAACAACTAGCAGAATTAAAAAAAATGATTTATGATCAGTATAGAAACTTACAACAATATTAATACCAACGTTGAGTGCTTTAGGATCAGGCTCTATGTTTTTCTTTTCGATTTCATTTTGTAAGTTTTGTTCATTTTCTGAAAATGAAATATTTTTGATATAGCATTAGTTTGTTTTTAAAAACATCCAAAATATAAATGCAATGAAATTTAGCAGCATATATGACTTTGATTACTGTATTTTTTTACCCAGTGAGATTGATCTCACCATATAAATTACTCCCTGATATATAAATATTCATTGGATATTAAGATTATAAGACATATCATTATAACAACCGTAGCCCTGAACGATTTTTAAATATAAAAAATAATATTACCTGGAACGTATTTTGAAGAACCCCAAAAATCTTTCGTAAACAAAAAATACCAAGGCTTTGCAACACCATAAGATCCAGGCCATACTTGTTCAACGTATAAAGCAATCGCCATGTATAGAACTGCATCAACAAGAAGCATTATAATTATATATCCCATTACTAAAGGATCATCATTAGTGATCGGGGTAAAGAGGGTTGCCCATTGTAGACCTTAAAAAGTTGCATTAAAAATTATTACATGGTTACAATATTTACTAAAAAAGTTACGATAATAAAATCAAACCTTGCGTAGTTGTCTCATATCTTGATATTATTAAAAATCCAAAACCAAGAGCTGTATTACATAGAAGACTTCCAGCTAAACGAGCTGCTAATGAGATTACTACATTGTCGGGGTTAAGGAAGTCAAATGGTAGATATGTCAAAAACCAAATCAATCCTCCAATAGTGGCAGCTGTACTAGCTATAAATGATAAATTAACGAATATATGTCGAATTTTTAAAAAAATACTTTATCTAAAACAATTCATTACCTTTTGAAAAAAATGTGCTTAGCATAAACCAGAAACAAATAGAAGAAATAATGTAAATGAGCATAAAAAATAATAATAAATGCCATGGAATGTTGGTAAAGATAGAATATCCTGACAAGCCATCTTCTGTTGTGTACCATTCAATCTACAAAAAGCAATGGTATGAGATTAGGTGTCAATATTTCTGTCATTATTCCTTCAAGAAATGAATTATAGCATACAAACCTTCAAAAGCAATATTATAAAAATAACCGATATTAATAGATATGTGAAGGTTTTAGCAAACCACGCAGTCCAGTGTAACCAGTTAGAAAGGCCCATAATTTTCATCACTTCCTAAAATCGCATAATTTTTAACAAGCATTAGAATAAACTATCCAAAGACAAGTGTGATTTACCTTTTCAAATATAATTTCCTTAACACTTTAACAACCGCGGATGATACATTTTTAATACTAGGTTTACGACACACGTGAATTTGACGAATAAAATTACAAAAAACAAAAATAAACCTCTTTTTGTGCGACTTTTTCTTGTGCGATTTCGAAGTTATGCGTATATTTTTTTCAAGGAATTTTATTTTTTTTTAAATTTAATAAAGAGTAAATATCGAGATATTTTGTATAAAATAGGAAATAAATTATCAACACTAGCCGAAATTTAAAAAAAATGCATTATTTGGAACTGTGTACATCATATTGAATCTGCAAAAATTGATTTATTGTTTTGATTTTTAAAACTACACTAAACTACTACTATTTAAAGGAATTTCCAACTACTTACAGAGTTACGGCTATTTTAGTGACGCGACAACTTGGCTAGTCCTATCATAATGAAATATTTTAACGCGTTTTTCTCGAAACTACTTTTTTCAACACGGTTGGCATCATATCTCAAGCTTTAATTAATTCATTTATTTCAAACGAATTATTGGGTACGAATCTTTCTTATACAACCCTCTATTATTCCTACCAGATTTATGTCAAAATTGATTTTTAAACTATTTTTTTAAAAATAAAACTGACCAAATAAGGCCAAAAAATGATTTGACTAAATTCTTTTAAACAGTCGCCATTTTGTGATTTTTTTTTTTAGTTAGGGACTATAGTGACATCTTTAATAATTATAAATTATATTGTTAGAAAGAGAAAATCTACACAGAGCAATGATGACATTGACACTGGGTGTACTATTTCTTCTGAACTTATGATAGTTTGTAATTAAAATAATGTCAGACATCCTTAAAATTTTACAAATGATGCAAGATGTCCTTTGAATTTTACCAAAAATGTTCTTTATTAATTGCCTTGATGTTTTCTTGCATTTTTTTAATTACCATTTTGTGCGATTTTGGATATATTTTATATAGCTGTTTCAAAGTTATGCGGTTTTTAAAACTCATGGAACGCATCTCTTTTTTGTCCGATTTCTTTTTGTGCGATTTTCTGCGGGACAAATCTACCGCACAAAAAAAGGTTTAAGTGATCTTCGATCATTTTTTCAGCTTGATAGTTTTGTTTTTATACTAATAATGTTTAATTTTTATGCAATATACTATACGCTTTATAATACATACTTGTTATTTAATTTAATTAGCAAGAATAAGAAAAATGCTATAAGCACTTTTGCCAAAGCCAAAGTATGTATATGCATACGGAATATCGATTTAGAATAGCTTATAATTTTTTCCCTTATCTAGAACAGATGCTATTTTAGTAAATCGGAATATTTACATACTATGAATATTTTTTTGGGAGCTATCAATATACTAATTACATTTTAGGCATATTTATGAATAGTGTAACTATATAAAAACGTCCAGAATGATATCATGTTATCTGTTGACGTAAAATGTGCCTTGATATAATTAATTGTTTTCGATTTTTGGGCTAAATGGTTGATCGTTCCTACTAATGATAGAATAAATGCAAAAATATAAATAGCCTGTAGTCATTAAAATCTGCATTTTTTTGCGAATTGTGCGGCAATTGTCATACGTATATTTGGCATTGTGCGGTCGATAAGTGTTAATATAAAATGTACTTTGATTTATATACCTTAAGTTGGTCTTCTTTTTCTTGAGTGATAACTCTAACTGTGTTCATGCATGTATAATAAAAGCTTAGAACAATCATAAATGATATAAACCCTTCCAAAACAGGCAGGAGATCGTCTTTCAAGTATGACGGATGTGGAAAACGATGGATGAAAAGCTCTGGTTGAGTAGCATTATCCGATTTCAACGCAGTAATTTCTCGAAGAATCGAATGTGCCCACGGTATAAATCCTTCGCCTACATAGCCTGAATTAAATGAAAAAGGATGTTTATAATATTTATTTCATAATAAACTGCAATAGTTTCAATTCAATAAGAAATTGAGCAAGCAATGTATGATCAGGCATGGGATAAATTAATAGAAAATTATAATCACTTGGCCATCCTCCATATCTTTCGTTTAGACCTCGTGGTCCAGGTGGCATAATTACAGGAAATACAAGATTTGTTCTCCAATTATAAAATGGAATTATTACTGAAACGTTTCGTAATTCAGCCGGAAAACGAAACGTCAGCGTTGTGTGACTGGGCCAATTTTCTTTGTTGTTCAGACCTGAAGAAATACAATTGTGTTATAAAAGAGCACAAAAACTTGAAATTCAATTAAAACATCTTCATAAATTCAATATCCAATGGAATAATTATTTAACAGATTTAAATTAAGATATAATTGAAGCCATTAAACGTTAGAAACACATTTGTGCGTATACAATTCTAATTATTTGTATCCTTTTTCGGATGTCTCCATATCTCCATTGGTTTCTTATCTAGGGAAAGGATTTTTGTCTCGAAATCCACAACACTTTATTGCATACCATATGCTCCATATTTCATATATGACAAATATATTAGTCATATTTCAACAGGCCAAGATGATCAAATAGATAAAATAAAAAACACACGTAGGGTGAAAAAATATGTTTGATAAAATACTAAGCTTGATGGATTTGCTAGTGGTATATTTAGCAAGAGTATTATTGAATTTCTGGAAAACAAATCATCCAAAACGGTCATTATTAATGTTAAGATTTTCGTTACCTGTAAACAGATTATCATCAAATTGAATTCCGAAAAGGCTTGAATCTTTTTGTCCAGGATCGGATAGTACACGACTAAGTTCTGTTGAATTATCATATCCGTTAAAAATAAACACAGCGTTAGATATAATTTCTAGGTTTTCGTCAAAAGTATCCTCAGGTTTAATGCTACCAATCAAATGTTGGAAACAACTTAGATCAATTCCTGGAATATCCGTGGTGTTTGCAAATGAAGAAATGCCGAGTAAATCTTGTATTGTATCGTTTAGCAAATATATAGATGAGCTTCTAAGAACATCTTTTATGGCTTCACTTTTCGGTGAATATGACACTGTAATATTGAACGGACATGAAAGTGGTCTGCAAAAAAAAAAACAAATACAAATTAAAAACACAAAATTGTTATACGACACGTAAAAAGTTTAAATACACTTACGGCACAAAATGTGATGCTTTGAATCGATCGAAGGACAATGCTGGTGACTGTTCAGGTTCCACCAGGCTCCTTATGAGCACTGATAGAGAGATGAAAATTAAAGGAGATAAAATCTCGAAAATGGTGCGCGTTTTGTTTCTTTTTTGCAACGTCCAATTCTTCCACATCAATAATTTGAACTTGTTCCATCTTGAAGTCATTGTTCCGGATAGGCGCTCTCCCCTACTCGAGGAAAACTATGCGAGTTTTTCAAGATTATCTGTAAAACATTGCATACATAATACTGTTAATACATCGACAATCGACAAGATACTTGGGTAAAATACGTCAGTGTCTATTTTTTATATCTGTAATAAATTTTCTTCGCAATCGATTTGTCATTGTGCTAAAATGATTGGCGAATTAAAACAGTTTTATAATACTTTTGATGGTTATCTTATTTACAATGAGCTGTTTTCAAATAACGCAGACAGCAATGACGACTGCGTTTATAATTCTTTATATGATCCGGTTATGTTCGGAGCACACGAAAATATGTTTATTAGATGCACAATAAACAACGCTCGTGTGTAACGGGCATTACGTATCGATTTGATATTTCTATGGGCAATCTGTAAAAAATATCTTAACACACTTTCATCGGGACACGCAGTACTATATTTTTATTACTGATTAGTGCTGTAATGTGAGAAGCTTAATAATTTTTGTCATATTTTTGTGTCATATATGTGTGGCTCATAAATTAGGCAAATTTTAACTTGACTTTTGTGAAATTCCACTTCATAGAGGGAAGTACTTTCAAGATCATAATTTTAAAATAAAGTATTATAAATAATATCATCATCATCATAGTGCAGCCACAAACAGTCCACTGCAGAACTATGGGCCTCTTCAATATCCATTGACAGGAAGGGGTTACATCCATCTTGTCTGTATCATATATTCACCTCCTCATTTGCTCGATATTGAAGGTAGCATTACCACCGAATTTTATTTAGAACGCTCACCCAGCGGATATTCTGAATGAACGCATTGATAAACGCTTTCGCGACCGTCTCGATAGGGGGTGTGGGAGATTTGTAAAGACTGAGTAGTTTTCTTCGGACGACCGTGGAAAACTACTCTAGATGACCTTTTTGATTCTATTGGAAATGGCTTTCTGGATTGCAAAGAGTCCAGTCCCTCTTTTCCTCGATAGGACTTTGCCGAGCTAGGGTGAAGACTCCAGCTCGGCAAAGAGATAGATAAGAGCAGACCCGGCGTATACTGGTGGACAGAGAAAATAGCCGAACAACGTAGACTCTGTTTCACCAGTAGACGTCGGGTAACAAGAGCTGGAGGAGACGAAGCAACTCGAAAGCAGTGTCGGGAAACACACAGGGTTGACCGAAGAAACCTGAGAAAAATGATCCAGGCATCCAAGGCACACTGCTGGGAGGAGCTTTGCTACATGCTCGACTCTGACTCGTGGGGATTGCCGTACAAGATTGTACGGGGGAAACTGCAAGGAGGAGGAGACGTAATATGCGACAAGCAAGAAGCTGTCAGCCAAATTAAGCAGTTCTTCCCGGATAAACCCGACACTGCGGAAAACATGGGCGAAGAAGAACAGCAAATAGACCGAGACAACATTGAGCCTCTGCCGCTGTTTACAATTGAAGAATTCCAGATGGTCTGGAGAACAATCAAGGCTGAGAAGACGCTAGAACCGGACGGCATGCCCGGCGAGATTATCAAACTGGTGATTGCTGAGTATACAGAATTGGTGCTAGGAGCACTAAATGCCTGCCTGGCGGAAAGAAAATTCATCCTAAAGTGGAAAACGGCCAGGCTGGCACTGGTACCGATACTGAGTAAGACTGTTGTGCATGCTGGACGGTCTTGGAAAAGTCATGGAGAAGCTGCTTCTCAAAAGAATCCAGCCCAGGATCGAAGAAAACCTGTCACCTAGGCAGTACGGGTTCAAACCGGGCCGATCTACGCTAGGAGTGGAAACAATCCGGAAGGCGTGGAGAGGCACGGTCAAAAGGAGCAGAGACGTTGTGATGGTCACACTGGACATCAATAATGCGTTTAATACAGCCAGCTGGGAGTTGATCGTTGACGCGCTCAGGAAAAACTTCCAAGTTCCTGAGTACGCCGAGGAGCTCGTCTGCGATTACCTCAGAGATTGGCGTGTCCACCACAACCAAAACAACACGGCGAAGAAGCTGAAGATGGGCGTTCCACAGGGATCCGTTCTGAGACCTACCCTACGGAATGTCCTCTACAATACTACTGGAACAAACACTTGGGATAGCTGAGCTCAACGTCGACAACATGGTCCACAGCATGATGGCAAGCAAGAAGAATTGGGACCTTTGGCACTATTACGTTGAAGAAATTCTGAGCGCCAAAGAGGGCAGTGAAAGAGTGAAGCGCTCTGCAACACTAGAATAGGGCCAGTTACCCAAGGCCAGACTACCTGTTCTCCTGAAGCAATATGGAAAACAACACCAGGGGGGTAGAGAAGGGCAAGGAAGGAGTTTAGTCAGTAAGAATCTGACACTTCCCTGGGATCAAACCCAAGGTGTCTTATGCAATATTCCCCTCCCACAGGAAAAAAAGTACATACATAGTTAGGAGTAGTCAAATGTAGTTAGGCCGGAAAAATGTGTTAAATTGTATTAGCCAGGGGTAATTATGTCGCATCTAAGTATTCGAGCTTCGTTTTGTGTCGAATAAATGAATCGCTTCTTAATAGTTGTGCATAGTTCAAAAATAGTATTTTTTTATTTTTATTTTGGCACATCAATCGAATGATACAGTTATTCGCGGTCAGTGTTTATTTGCAATTTAAAAATACTATGCATTTTGGAAGTTTTAGCGATTTTTACATGAGAGTATTTTGCTAAGAGGGCAACTTCACGCGCATCAGCGCCCGACTGAAGTGTGTTAATTCGAAACAGCGCTTGAATGACACACAACACTTCGTCTGTTTGCTTCCTGAAGCAATACGCTACACTAGCGATATCGCTATAATACCTCAACATGATATAGACGAAAATACATCCAAAGGGAAGGCTTATTAGGATTTAATTTAGATAAAAAGATCATGAGATTTGTATAAAAATGCAATATATGTATAAAAAAAACACATGTGTAATACATCTATTTTTTCACACACTACGCTTATTTCAACAGTTTTTCATATATATTTAACAAATTTCTAAGTTCCAATTCATGTCAAATCAATAATCAATTTCTATAAGAAGGGAATAGAAAATTTGCAGGAGCACCATTTATATATGTATTGCTGCATATAGTTATTGTGATTTTTTTCATAGATTCATAGTTTTATTCGTGATACACATTTTGTGTTAGTTTGCATGAAAAAAATTGAATATTATTGAAGTGTTTCTGTTCCGCAAAGTGAGAGATTATGTTTTGATAATAGCACACGATAAGATAGGAACATTTGGTTATTTACATATGACTTATGATTCTATTATTCATTTTCGCTTCTGTCATTGAAAAACAAACATCGTTCCATTAAATTTTTAAGTGCAATTTTAAAATCTCAAGATATCGCAATTCTATAGGCTTAGTTACATAATATTCATGATTCACAGATCCAATTGTTATTTATATAATTGTTAATATTCACTTTATATAATTGTTAATATACGCTTTATATAATTGTTAATCATACATTTTTGCTTCAATTACCATCAATAAAAGGGAGATAAAATCTTACAGACTATCATATAAGACCAAGTCTTATCGGTTTGAATTTATGCGTGAAACTGCACAGGTGTTCACAAAGAAAATTTTTGCCAAATGAAAAAGTATATCGCTTTACTCATTCCAATTAGGTATCTCTAAGTAAATCTATGAAAATATATAGTGTTATTCAATATACAGTTTGGTTATGAATTACGAAAGAAGTTGATTGAAAAATAACAGTAGCATGCATCAATTATGTGGAATTATCATTATCTTAATCCCTATATCGCCAAATATGTATAATATCCTAATTCTCATTTTAATTCCTCACACAATTACGCAAAAGTCGTGATCGCAAAAAAGAAGTATTTAATCGATATTTTCTTATTAATATCAGTATGAAAATATTTCTCAAAAATAAGAGTATTTACAAATTTAAAATATCGATTATTCACAAGAGCGTAATAAGATTATTTACATAATGCTTTAATTCGTTAACTGTTGTAAACGTTGGTCCAGTGGCTAGTTTCTGAATTCTTAATATAAAGGTTGAGGATTCAAATCAAGATTGTGGAAAAAAAACCCGTACAAATAAATTGAAGAGATCAAAAGCATAAATATTTCCGATTTAGTGTCTCTATCCAGATTTAGCTTGATTTCTTATTAATAAAGCATTCAATCAATTTATAGGGGATAAATATGATGATAATTTTATAAATCTCACAAATCCTACCCAAATAATAATTGATTCATTTGATCATATTTAAAACACAATGGAAAATTCTAGAGATTTTGGAAAAATCTTCTACGTCCTGATAAAAGTTTGACATTGGCTATCATAATTTCCTTAACATATGTTCATACCATTGTTCACGATATGAACGGTATGTGCATATTGATTATTAAGTCTTTCCAAAAAGCTTGATATTGAATCTGAAGATTTGTTATTTGTTATCTTGCTAGATTAAAGGAAAGACCCATTCGCTATATCAACGAGCAACGAATGTCCACGAGAAAACGATGACCCGTTCAGGTCATAATTTGAGCTGACGAATATTGCAATGATCTCAAATTTCTCAGTTGAAAATTGACTTTTATATTTGTTCTTCAGCACGTTTAAAAATCATGATAATGTTAGCATCCTGGATAAAACTAACATTCCACGTATGACCACAATTCTCAAGCAATCTTGCAAAATAATATTTTAACTACGAGAGATCCATGAATTTGGGAGACGCGTGGAAGAAGAAAATGGCTTTAATTAAATGGAACACATAGAAAAATGATGATCATTACAAATATTGATATTAAAAAAATACAATGGATGATCAATTTATGTCACACAAAGTACGGCTGGAAACAATTGTGCCAGTTGGTATTTTGAACTTGAATTTCAACAATTGTAACTAGACTTAATCTTATCTTGATAGCTGCTTAAGCTTAACAATTAAACTATTCCTCCAATTTGGAACCATTTTCGTTTTATCTTTAATCATTTTGTTGCACAAAATTGAAACCACTCAAGAAAAAATAATTATTTGAAGTACGATATGAAGCCGATCTCTGCTCTATGTTGTAAAAATATAATACATACTATGATCAATATCAACGTCCAACGATGACAAAGCACTCTATGAACTTGAATAATTGCAAATTCAAAAATTTTTAATATATTTTATAAGCTTCTTGATTAGGATGTTGATGGGGATATAAATCAGGGTTAAAACTCATATTCGCTATGAAAAACCGTGTAAAAATGGTTGGCAATAGCAAACCAATACAAAATTTAGTCACAAGGGTTGGAATGGGGTCCACCTACGGTATTCTATGCACCCCTACGGTAGAAATACAGTTATGTCTAGCGAATAATCAATAATTAATTAGGATAAATTCGACAATATTATACATGTAGTATAATTATTACAAAATAAGGAAGAAAATATTCTAAATTATGCTAGAAAATATTTTTTAATACAAATAAAAGCATGTTATAGAATCATAAATTAATCACTCGGAGCTGAACTGAAAACCGAAAAATACTATATTTTTAATTGAATTGGAACGATTCCTGAAACGAACAAAAATAGGATTCGAAGTCCTGATAAATTATTTAATATTTTTTTTAGGAGCAAACGCAAAAGTTTAGATTAGATGACCTCAATGAAAATCCATAGTACTCGCACAAATCTGTAGGTAGTTCTACGATTAAGCAGTTGGACTCGTAACTCAATCATCTTGGGTTCAAATCCTACAAGAGGTGTGATTGGCGAACACATTTAAAAAAACACATACACGCCATGAAAAACTATGGCAAAATGGTTGCTAAAAGCCACAAAAAAACTTAAACCAAAAATACAATAAATAGACTTATTTTGGATTTCATTTGACTATTCTGAGCCCAATTCTAAAGAGTACAGATGGTGTTATATTCTCTATGACATTATGTTAATTAAAAGCTCTGTATATACTTTCAAAGCTATCCATATACGACTTTATATCAAAAGCTCTTTATATTACGATTAACTTATATGAAAAAATTCAAAATGCCGAAGGGCAAAAAGGCGAACAATATAAAAAATATTATGTACTCACAAAGACATATCAACATGACGCTCGAGTACAGACTAAAACATTCAATATTTTATGACACGAGGTTAATGATAACATATCCATGACGATCACCTCGTTTATCAAATCAATATCATGCACAATAAACTAATTTTTTTTTAAAGAGAATACATTTTGTTATAACATATTTAGATCTGCTATTTTGCATATTTAATTTTCATTCATTTAAAGAACGAAAAGGATCCAAATGTTCAAATCAAACCCAAATATTGCGTACACTTTGACATCGTATAACGCTGATATTATACAACGCGGTTTTAATATAACACGGTTGATGAATTATGGTATATTAATGTATAATGCGTTTTATATAAATAAAAAATAATTATCATGCTTTATTTGGTACAGTCATGGATCACGTCTTGATGACTAATCATGATGATGTAATGTCAATTTAGTTTCGTTCTAAGGGTCTATATCTCGTATAACATGTTTTTGTGGAATCATATGACCGTGTTATGCAAGGCCAAGGTGTATCTGCTTAAATTATTTATTAAAAAAATGCTGTATATCGTATATTAACTGAAGATTTGGATATGAGAAAGCTGTGCGCAAGACGAGTGCCGCGTTTGCTCACAATGGAACAAAAACAGCCTCGCGGTGTTGCATCAATTCAGGATGAAACATGAGTCCATCACTGAGACAAGTGAACATGGGGACCCTCTTCTGACCCGAGCTGTTTCATGGTCCCGCTATTCGGGGACATGCCAGCCCGCTCAACAAAAATGCACAGCAAGGTGTAAAACCTGAATTTAATATCCATGCCCGCGAGGATACGCTCATTCTCCACTTCGAGTGACCACTTTTTCTTTGAGCGTGGGAGAGTTAAACTAAAAAACTACCTTAGATAGCAGCGTAAATTGGTAAAATAGATAAATATATAGTTTTTATGGGTGGGGGAAGTCTAGACTCGTTCGCGACCTCATTTGGTGCGAACCACCTATGTAAGTTAGCCTCTGATGGAGCTTCCGTGATCGTACAGAATATAGAAAATGCCATAAAAAGCCCTAAAGGAGGAGGGAGTAGCCACAAGGTTTGTATGTCCAATCGGTCCGCTTTTCGGACCGCTGATATGACGACTGAGCGCCTTGCGATCGGATGCCATACCTGAATAGGTCTACAGATCGAATATGGCGACGATGGCTTATGTTGACTAAGTCGGCCCAATGTTTAAGCGATAACAAAGAAAAGAGGGATTAGACAACAACGGGACTATATAATAAAACCAGACTGACTCTGTCCGTTTTTATGATTTCAATTTCAACTAAACAAACAATACAGCCATTAAAATATAGTTTTGGATGAACAGATTTATTTAATTTTTACAACTTATCATATTGTGTTTGAAATTATTAAAAGAAGGGGAGAGATTATTAAAAGAAAGTAATTTTCTGAAATTAGTATATTTGTGCTAAATGTCGATTATTATAAATATTTTAAAATGTTCACAGCAAGATAAATAAGGAGCATACATTTAAATTAATACTAAATAAATATTCAATTATGAACCAAACAAATTTTATAAATCCTTCATTATTATTGTAACGGATGAATAAACTCAATTTATCAATTAATATATTAATACTATTTCAATAATTTATAATTCAAGCATGATTATATTTTAAGAGGTATAAGGGTGATTTATTGCCATCAACATTTTCTATCACAATGAAATCTGAATAAAATACGGTTCTTAAATTTCATAATCACACATTGTTCATAGCAACTAAATCTAATTTTAAGTACTAAAATATAAATATTTAAGTCTATGAGGGTTGTACAATTAAGTTTGAAAATATATTTATCAAATAGTATCGATTATTACACAATAAACGTTATAAAGGAAAAGATTCGGGTTTTTCAAACATGAAAATATCTCTTTACTCGCTTCATATACTATATCAAATTACACATCTATTCAATCCCTAATTTTGTCTTATTTACACACTATGCTTATGTTATTTATTAAATTACATAATTGCACTTATAATAATTAATGTATCAACTATTTTTGGAAATCATGTAGGAAATCAAAATTGTTTGATATTTTTAAAATTGCCAATAATGTAATATATATAGTCATAACCCGTTTTTTGACTTTTGGAATTTCTTTGATAAATGGAAAATAATAATATACTTATTTTTAAAATGTGTTTTTTAAAGTTTTTAAGCCCTAGTACTATTCAGAAAAACTTAATCATATCCAACAAAATCATTTATGGTTTTAACGATTAAGATTATATTAGTCATCATTAAATTTTTTTTAATCTCTTGATTAGATGTTTTCTTTTTATCATAATCCTATTAAAAAAATCATACAAATTATTTGCAGTCTGATTTTTATTACGTCAAGAGGTTATGACTACATGTTGAATCTGAAAAATCCCCGTATATTACTCAAAATAGAGTACATACAATATTAACGAAGTTATCTGCATAAATATATTTGATGAGTAAAATACATTGAATGTAGAGTAAAACGTCCTCTAAAAATTGTGATTATCTACACAATTTTGATCCTATGTTCGTCATAGTTTAAGGTGTGGTGTAAAATAGTCGATTGGTATTATAAAAATAATCTTTTGTCTCTATAAACTTGCTTCTCTCACGTTGAACAGATTAACAATCGCAGTTAACAATCATAAATTTGTAATTCTTACGACATATATTCAAGTACCAAGATCATGATGAAATTATATAAGAATTGAGACAATGCTGAGCAAGTTCTAAAATGATCCAATAAAAATACTCGTTTAACAACTGATGATAAATTCTAGAATTGTATCAATTCATGTAGAACATGTAAATTTACTAAGATCATGAATCTACAAAAATAATATATTATAAGTCTCTTCAACGCTAGAGCATTAAAAAGAATAGAATAACTAATTAATCAAAATTTACTAACATTACTTAGATAATAAAATAGTTTGTCATATTTCAAGAAATGATCTTTTGCAAAGAGTGAGAGATGATACATGTTCTGCAATACGTTAACATAGTGATTCGTCAAATTAAATAATAGATCTAAAATGTGATATCACAAACACTTATTATATATTAAATAAATCACATTTCTACTTACTAGAACAACACTATACTGTTTCAATGGTTTTGTTGTTATTAAATAATAAAATAATACTGATATGAAAACTTTATTTAATGGTTTAATGCCGTGTTTAGCATATTTATCATATCATCTTCTCAAAAAATCAAAATAACATAATCATTTGAGAAACTCACATTTTCTTAATTTACGACGTATCAATAAGAAGAATAGAGTTAATCTATTTTGATACTATTATGAATGGGGAAGTAACAACAATTCAAATAGATTTTTTATTTTTATCAAGGTGTTCGTGAAGAGGTAGATCATTTTTTTTAAAATGAAAATGCTAGAAAATTTATATTAAAGTATTGTTTATAAATTAGTTTTATGGAAAATATAAAATATTTTAATAGGCTTGGAGTTGGTGGGAACTTGTACGAAAAAACTTGGAGCCCAAAGGGTTAAAATAATCTGTTTTAAGTAAATTAATAGCTTTTCATGGATCAAATCTATAAACCTAACTAAATTAATCACTGTTTTTAAGTTTTTTATATGATGCAATAGGAGAGATTCGACCCATATTTTTATTTAAGAGTTTAATGAATGTTAAGGAATGTCATTTCTTGAGAAAGATAATGCATTAACAGTTGCTATTTAATGATAATATTTTATTTTTGCTTGTAAAATACTGTAAACAAGATTTTTTAATATTAATCCTCTGAATGCCAAGCCAAGAATCGTCGATTGTGAATCTAACGAGGACTGCAAATAAACATCGCTGTTGGTCCACTGATGACTTCAAAATGTTCAAATATGAATTATCATAGTGCATCTTGCTTATATATAAGCACAATAACAAAAATAGAGAATGTTAGCAAACAAACTTCCATTCGTCAAAAACACTTTAGCAGCCAAAGAATTAACATACACATAATTTCATTTCTTGCAAATGTGATACATTTCATTTTTAGCAAAAGAATTCATAAGCATAAATATTCAAATTTATGTAAAATTTATTGAATTATAACTGTATTAATTATTTCTTATTTAACTAATATGTAAATAAAATAATTTCTATGTGAATGATGATACAAGTAGAAAAATAATAAAATACAATTCTTAAGAAATAACCACTGATTCATAAAAAAGTGAGGTAATTTATGACATGCGCTTTAAAAAAATCGAATCGTCATACAATGACAATGATAAACTTATATAAACACCACAGGAAAAAACATTTGACTCAAGCGCATTTTTTAGAAAATAATCTTAATCACATAGTTTAAGGATTTTACGTAAAAGATAAGATATTACAAAATAATCTTTTTAATCAGCACATGCAAAGTATATGGGAATTTTAATATTAGCGTATCACAGCAATAATTATGACCGATGATCAAGTCACATTTATAAATTTGCAACACATTCAATAATACAATAAAATAAATAATGTGAATATTTTAACACGTTTAATTATACACTAATCATCTTTGTGTGCTCTTTGATCTTTGGTGAATTGTAAAAATATTTGTTCTAAGGTAGTTTGTCCAATTGAGTAGTCTTCGATATTAAGTTCATCTTTGGCAGCTTCCATAACTCCAAAAATAGTGGACCATTTAATGCTGGTATCGGGTAAATAGTAAGTCACTAGACCTTGATAACTCTCTCTAAAAAACGAACAAATTGCAATTAATAAATTATATTCATCAAAACAGTCCACTGCAGAATATGGGCCTCTTCAATATCCATTCATCTCGTCTGTATCATACATTCACCTCCTAATTTGCTCGATATTGAAGGTAGCATTTAGAATGCTCACCCAGCAGGTTTCCTGAATGAACGTATAGATAAACGCTTTTGCGACTCTCTCAATAGGGAGTGTGTGAGGTTTGTAAAGACTGAGTAGTTTTCTTCTGAAGACAGTGGAAAACTACTCTAGACGATCTTTTTGATTGTACTGGAAAGGGCTTTCTGGAATGTAAAGAGTTCAATCCCTCTTTTCCTCGCTAGGGCGTTGCCGAGATAGGGTGAAGACATACGTGACGCTTAAATCCATCTCGGATTCGCTCCCACATCAACTGAGCGTGTCTCCCTGTCTATGTGCAATTTACCCGAGCAAATTCGAGACTGAGTGCTTTCCTATTTCAGGTCGACCCTCTCAGCTCGGCGATTTTAAAACGATATAGAAGGCAACGGAAGACAATGCTGTTAACGTTGCAAAGAGAAGTTCTTCATATGCTTCTTAAGGCCGTATATTTGGTGTTCTTCTTGTCCTTGTTCTGTACCTAAAGCATCTTGACTCCGAACCAGTAAGGTTTATCGTGCTTCATATTGTTGGGTAGGGTCGACTATGTAAGAGATAGTGAGTGACAAGCTAGTCATGATTTGTAAAAGTAACAATGAATAGTAGATAAACTGAGTATCAGCTTGCTCTTAAAAGAGAATTTAAGTATTTAATTTGTAAATAAGTACTAGTCAAATGTGGTTAGGCCGCAAAAAAGTGGTATGAAGCAATATCAAATATTCAGGTCCACATCAATAAGATCAAACGGTTCCATAGTCAAATTATATCAAGTAAATAAAATCAAATATAAACTTACATTATTTTGGCATCTGGAAATTTATTTTTCAAAAAATCATGTAAAACTTCAAAATTAAACATTGTGCTCATATCAGCTAAGCTTCCTCTTCTAGTATTTGAAATATTAATAACCGATGACGTGGAACCAAGAGGATTTGTTAATATATCTGGTACCATTCCTTCACTATTTCGGTGTTCCACGATTCTCCTTAATTTAATAATAAGTGTATAGCCTAAAAATAAAATAAAAACGAGATATTATTCATAAGCAATATTTCAATTTAAAATGTATTCTATAAAAATTACCCTGTGAAAATTTATTTTTTAAATGTTGTGGTGAACCCAGACACTGCGGTCGGCCGTTAACCATTATGGCGAGTCTTGAACAAAGTGCTTCACATTCCTCCATGCTATGAGACGTAAGTATGACGCAGTGACACGCAGAAATGGCATTCCATACCAAACGTTTAGCAGCAGGGTCCATACCTATTTAATTATATATTTATTAAATTAAAATAGTAATTCTTATAACGCGTGAATGAAAACGTCTTATTAACCTGTAGTGGGTTCATCTAAATAGACCACTTGAGGATTTCCCAGAAGTGCTAAAGATGTACTAAGCTTTCGTTTATTTCCGCCACTGTATTCTTGAACCTAGTTATAAAAAAATCAAATATGAATTTATTAAAAGCGTACATTAAATATATTAAACAGCATTTTTATAGATTATTTGTACCTTTTTATCGAGATGTTTTGCAAAGCCCAATTTTTGACTAACGTACAAAATAAATCGTTCTTGTCGCCAACGCGGAATACCTCGTAGCAAAGAAAACATTCGTAATGTTTCCCTACCGGTCATTTCGTCAAGCAATGCGTCAAACTGTGGACAATATCCTGAAATGTAAAATAAGATAAATCAACCGATATTAATAGAATTAAAAAATAAATGTATGCTTTGTTTAATGAATATTACCAATATTTTTATAGACGCTTTTCATGTCGGTATTGATGGAATTTCCTTTTATCCACGCTCCTCCAGAAGATACATTTAAATCACCAGTAAGCATTTTGAAAGTTGTTGTTTTACCAGCTCCATTGATGCCAAGCAATCCAAAGCATTCCGCATCCTTTACTCCTACATATAGAAAATATTTACATATTTTACTACAATATTATATTTAAAATATAAGTAAAAATAAGCAATTTAACTACCAATTGAAAGTTGATCTACAGCAAGGAATTTTCCATAATATTTTGACATGTCCTTGCAAAGTAAATTATATTTATGAAATTCATTCTCCGGTAATGCAGAAATGTAAGCCCTTTCAGCTGCAACATCAGAATCTTCCTCTGAAGGGTTTATCGGAGGTGGTGGTTTGGTCCATGATTTAAAAATCTATAAAAAATGTAATTGATTATAACAATATAAAATAACTTATAAGCTGAATTCTATATTGTAAAATTTAATAAGAAAAATATATTTTGTTACAAATTTGTTCATCTCTTATGTAATGACATTTTTGATCTTAAACTTAATGAGTTAATTGTTATTAACAGACTTATATAAACACTACTTTACATTGCTCGCATGAATTTTTTTTATCTATTATCTAATCTTAGTAACTAAATTGACTTACGTAAACTAAAACTATCTTTATTCAGTATTTATTCTTAAAATAATGCGTTCACTTTATATGAATCAATTGATATTAAAAAAAAATATTAGCCACCACCAAAATTAGTTAGACTTAGAATATTAGACTTACCAAATTTTGCACTCTATATTCTTTGGCGAGAAGCAGCAAATAAAGCACCAAACCAACAATCAACATATATGTTATGTGTGCGCCAACTCCAGGCTTTTCCCATTCAAAATATGGATTATCTGAAACTGAAAAAATAGTTGCAGCATGTAAAAATGTATCAAAAAGTTATTAAAATAAAATGAGATTTATAGCATAATTTTCTTACTGCAACAAAATTCGAATTCTGGTATCGCACATAATGTGTGCTGTGTGCAATTAGGACTTAGCGGGGCTACAATATCACAAAATGCTAAACATGTCTTTAACGTAACTGCTGCTTGATTGAGGTTTCTAAAGACACAACAATGTTAAATTACTATTTTACCATTAATACGCATAATTTATTGTGATAATTATGTAATACATAAGTGTGGCCAAAATATAATATTAAAATGCGCATATGTTAACGTATGAATAGGTAGTTAAAATAATTACTTGACGGCTCCGGATACTGCATAATGAGGAAATATTAAAAATATTTTATGGAGAATATCTGCTACATGTTCCAGGTTCAATCCCGGTGCATATAAAACTTCTACGACCAAAAATGTGGCCAATCCTAAAAGACATAAATAAACACACTTGTAAATATTGTTGTAAATTTAAAAAAATTCATACGATGGATTCATCTGAACTTGCCGGTGAAAAAATTAAAGAAACACATTCGAGAAAACCCAGTAGATGGTGAAAGGAAAAGACAAGCACATATAAATTGCAGTGGTAGCATCCCCCAGCCAAAACACAACAGCACAAAAAACACACGACCTATAAAAGAAAAAATATTGTTTGAACTTTAATAAGCACATGAGCAATTACAGTAGAACCTTAGTTACGAGTCGCACAAGCGAGTCTCGTTGGACCAAGTTACCAGGCCATAAACCGATGAAAGACCTTCCGACACTCCTCTTTTGTACGAATGCGAGTGGCGACAAGAAGATAAAACCACCTCTTGTTTACTCTTCGGAGAACCCGCGAGTATTCAAGAGGTGCAAAGTGCGAAAGGACAGACTGCCTATTATGTGGAGATCAAACAGCAGGGCATGGACTAACGAAGAGCTCTTTACCAAATTATGAGCTACCCTCCGAATAAATTAAGCTCGTAACATGAGGTTCCACTGTATTTGTATTTTAATAGTTTATTAAAAAAATATATACCTATTTCGCTTCCAGATGATAAACCTTTTTGTTGAAAACTTACTAAAGTAATACAAATGGCAATAGAAATAACTATAAACCAGAGCATATCCCATAAAAATGCAGCATTCCATAATATAGTGGGAGACACTCCTGATGCCATTTGCAATAATTTGGAACGACTTATATTTTCCTATAAGCATAAAAATAAAGATGATGATTTATTAACAATATATCGTTATTCACTTAGATCATTTTTAAGCAAAAAAATATGTACCTTAACGTAAAACAAAAGGAAAAATGATGACACAAATGCCATACTGAAACCAATATTGAATGAAATCTGGAAACTGCCTCCATCCCCGTACATGAGTAATTCAAACTGTGAAATTTAAAAAGACACATTATAGCGCAATTATATACTATTAATCATATTTGTCAAATACTTTAAAGTATTCACCCTTGATTGTAAGGTAAATGGTAATGGATTGTTTACAAGCGTGAAGTCATTCTCCGGTGTCAAAAGATCCATAATTGCTTTATGAGCTAAAACAATCGAAGCTGGCGCATCGTGATAGGGGAAATTGGAAAACCACGCTGTTATTTTGCTTTTACTTACAGTGGCTCCGACTAAATTTTTTATCCTCATTGTCGACATATCTAATTCAGCCTGAAAATAATATAAAAAATATATAAAGATGATAATAAAATAATGTTGATTTTCAAAATGCTATTAACTTACATTTTCCAAATAATGGTCAGTCATACTCTTATTATTAATATTGATGAGCTTCATAGAAGCAATCTTCTTATTATCAAAATATTTTTCATATGATTTAACAAATTTATCATTTTCAGTAAAATTTCCTTCTTCGTTAATAAAAGTGACACTGTTCTGATATCCATCTGCTAATTCCATATTTTTGGAAGGTAACCGTGCAGGATTTTCCCACATTCTAGCTACTATTATGGCAATTGATAAAAAGAATATCGGTAAAAATAGTTGTAGAACACACAAAAGCCATGTTCGTGCAGTGACGAGCCATTTTTTTAATATCATAGCTTTCCATTGATTTAAATAAAGTTTCAAGCCGGAATGCACAATTATGTTTGATTCTGGTAAATGAGCTAAAAATAAAATTAATACATGAAATGATATATAATTTAATAAATTTAATACATAATTCGGTCATTGTTTAACATACATCCTTCAATTAAATCATTATGTTTATCATTTTCGACGATATAGCCATTTGAGCTTGTATTATGACTACTGCTGTCGTCTTCCTCGTGTTTTTCCATATCGGCACCCACTCTAAAAATTCAAATATAAGAGTATATACAAAATGTATTCATAAATATCAAGATGCAAAAAAATTACCCACCTCATGAAAACTTCTTCTAATGTTGATGCTGATATTCCGAAGCTTATCAAACCGAGTTCCTTTTGTTTGTCTTCTAATTCACTCAACATCGGTTCAAATAAACTGGAACTCTCTTCGGGTAATACAAACGATACTTCTGAACCTGTAAATGAAATATATTTAAATTAATATGCTCATTATTTCATATTTTTATACAATTTTATTATATCCAAATATTTCACCTATATCTGTGTAAAGTTTAACATTTGGTATGTGTCTCATTAGAAGATTAGTAATAGGGGCTGATGGGGGAGGCCGCGTGCCTGGCGAAGTTGGCTGACGAGCTGCAGTTAATCGATAGCCCATGCCTAGTCTCTTTTTCAAATAAAAGGGTGAACCGACACATCGCAACTTTCCCCCGGAAAGAATAGCTACCCTTTCGCCCAATATTTCCGCTTCATCCATAAAGTGTGTCGTTAGAATTATAGTGCGCCCTAAAATAATCAAAATATGATAAGAATAAAAACAGTAATTTAAAAAAATCACAATAAAATCAATATGAAATTCACCTTTTTTTTCTAAATGTAATAAATCCCATAGCTGTCTTCGCGCGGAAGGATCCATTCCGGATGAGGGCTCATCGAGCAAAACAACTTTTGAATTGCCACACAAAGCTGTTCCAACACTTAAGCGTCTCTGCATTCCTCCAGATAGAGCACTTGAATTTACATTGTACTATAATTAAATTAGTATACAATTGACATAATTTTCTTTGAAACTCCAGTAAAAAACTTTGAAAATAGTCAAATTACTTTATCCTGAAGGCCTAAAAGCCCAACGTATTTATTAACTTGTGCATCTAAATCACTTCCGGACATTCCTTTGAGACGAGCATAGAAATATATATGCTCAGCCACTGTAAGATCCGAGAAAAGAACGTTATGCTGCGGACATAATCCCAGAGAAGCGCGTACACCATCTATATCTTTTCTAATATCAGTGGCCGGCGACGAGAGCTGTTCCGGATGTCGGAGGAAACATGCCTAGTTTAAATAAAATTGTTTAGCGACTAATTTGAATAAAATTGTTTGAAATAATAATAAGAAAAACAATGTTTTTAACCTGTTAACATAGACATTGTTGTAGTTTTTCCAGCACCATTATGTCCAAGAAGTACAGTAATTTGGTCTTCAAATATTTTTAGTTTTAGTCTTTCAACTGCAATTTTCTTGTTGTATATTTTAGTTAAATTCTTTAAAGAAATATTACAGTATGAAATTTAGTGTGTTTTTAAAAAAAAGCTTATTTCTTACAATATTGTCCCATTAGATATGCCGTTTTTTTCATATTTACTTAAGTGAGAGAAAGGTTAAAGTGGATGACGATATCCTGCGTGCTGAAATTGAATCAAATCCAAATGAGACTATAGGAGAATTAATAGATAAGTTCGGATACTTCCGGAAAAGTATTCAAATACACTTGAAAAAAATAGGAAAGATCATAATACAGGGGGTGTGGATATCGCACCACATTACTGATGAGATCTAGGCGATGCGCACGAGTACATGTCATGATTTAATCGATAAAGAGAAAAAATAACTGTTTTTACACTATCTTGTGACTGAAAATGAAAAGTGGGTGTTGTACTTAAATCAAAAACGCAAAAGACAATGGCTTTCAAAAGGGCAGGTAAAGAAACCAACCCCTCGATCGAATCTAACAGTAAAAATAGCTCTTTTAAATTTATAGTGGGACTCCAAAGGGATAATTTACCATGAAGTCTTTCCATATGGACAAACCATAACGAGGAAGATTTATTGTTCCAAATTGGGGGAAAAAATTATAAATATAGAAGAGGTGAAATGATGAATCGAAAAATATTTTATATCAAAACTTGTTGAATTTTATGTTTCCGGAATTAAAAAAATATTAAATAGATGGGAAAAGGTTGTATCTAATGAAGGAGAATACATCGATGAAATTAATTAACAATGTTTTTGTTTGAATTTAAATCTTTCATTTAAAAAACGACAATTCTAACGGGACAATCTATTATCAAAAAAATTAAATTTACCAAGATATTGATGCCAATATTAAGACCCTTTGGATCAGATTCAAAGGTATCATTTAATGCTTCACTGCTATTGTGTGGAATATCTTCCACATCTAAAATACGATATCATTAGGTTTATAAAGAAAAAAAACACATAAATAAATTTTGTTCGGTGATTAATTACCTGCGGTTAATTTGCATGCACTTCTCCAAAATTCTTTACTAATGGGGAAATACCACGGCTGAGGAACCCCATACGATCCGGGCCAAACTTGTTCAATATATAACGCCATCAAAAGATAAAGTATAGCGTCTATAATAAGCATTAGAATTACATGGCCGAAAACGAACGAATCGTCCAACGTTAGAGGAGTAAAAAATTTGGACCACTGCAACCCTAAAAAAAAAGATTTGATATAATAAATATATTATATATTATTTATAGATTATAAAATAAGAGCATACCCTCAGATGTTGCTTCGTTTCTAAGAATTATTTGAAATCCATATGCCATTGCTGTATTTGAAGCTAGACACGCAGTAATTCGCGTTTGTAGAGACGGTAATGCTCTATCCGTCGATAAAAACATATATGGAATGTAAGACATGAACCATGCTAATCCAGCAACTGTTGCAGCAGTATTGGCTAAAACAATTCATCTTCATTAATTAAAGTATGAATATTTATGAAATGAAATATGAAAAAATAAATACCTTTTGAGAACAACGTGCTAATCATAAAACAGAAACATATAGTCGTTGTAACATACATAAGCAGAAAAAATAATAGTACATGCCAAGGTGTGTAAGTAAACACCGAATATCCTGATACTCCTGCATCTGTTTTGTACCATTCCACCTAAAATTAATATAATTTTGATTGTCCAGAATGATTTTTTTAAACATATATTTTTAAAGAAATGCTAAAACGATACCTTTAATAGTATGACGATCAAAATGACTGATATCATTAAATATGAAACAGATTTCACGAACCAAGCAGTCCAATGCAACCAATTGGAAAGACCCATTATTTTCATTACTTCCTAAAATATAAAATAAACTTCACTAACGTTTAAATAAGAGTAATAAATATTATAAATACACAAAATATATATTACCTTCAATTGCTTTTCTTTTTCTATTGCAACGGATCTTATTATATTAATGCACGTATAGTTGAAACTTAGCAATATGATTAACGATATAAAACTTTCTAAAACTGGTAAAAGATCATCGTTCAAAAATTCGGGATGTGGAAAACGTTTCATCCACACAGACGGTTGTTCAGTGTCATTAGACTTTAATCTTGTAATTTCATGCAAAATTGCATGTGCAATTGGTATAAATCCTTCACGAACGTAGCCTAATATGTGAAATATGAAAAATTATAATTGCGGTATAAAAAGATTCAATTCAATTAAAAACTGTGAGCATTCATACTTGGCCATCCTCCAAAATTTTCATCTCGGCTTCTAGGTCCAGGCACTTGAATGACGGGAAACAAAAAGTTTGTTTTCCAATTCAAAAACGGATTCGGATAACCGACTTTGCGTAGCTGCGCGGGGAAACGCAGCGAAAGATGCGTATGTTTAGGCCACGCACTTAAATTGGTTAAATCTATAAATGAAATATATCATATATTAGATTATTTCTGATTTGATAAATATTATGGTGCAAGCGATTTGAATATCGGCATATCTCACTCTTCAATGAATCATCGAATTGAATTCCGCATAGGCTGGTGTCATTCTCTGACGGATTTATAAGTTGTCTCTCGAGAGCTGCTGCGTTTTCGTATCCGGTTATATTGAAAAATATATCCATCAGCCAATTGGTTAAAGCTTCACGATCAGTGACGCCGGGAAACTCCACGATGCTTATATTTTTGAAGCAGTTTTTAATTCCACTTAAAAAGTCCAGCGGCATATTTGGAGGTAAGGTGATATTGGGACGATCTCCGGGAGGGCTTGTAATCAATTCGAGTATCGGCGAAATATTCTCCACTACTAAATATCTAACGGAATTTTTGAGAACTTCCTGAACGACTTCATTCTCGGGCGAATAGGAAAATTTAACTTTAGACGGGCATCGGGTTACGGATCTGTGAAAGTAATATATTTACAATAATTATACACATCGGCCAAAATAATATTTAATATATATTTAACAATCTTACAATTGAAGCGGAGTAAAGCGAGATGCTTTAAATTCTTTGAATTCTAATACTGGTGATATTTTTGGTTCCACTAAACTTCTGACTAGAACTAGAAGAGAAACGAAAATCACCGGAGAGAGAATCTCTACCAATGTTCGCACTTTGTGCCTCTTTTGGAGGACCCAATTTTTCCATATCAATAGAGTAAATTTGCTCCAACGACTCGTCATTTTGTTAGATGATATTTTACAATGGTGAATGATATCAACGATGAATATTTGATATAATCTGCTTATTATCTTTGTTTGAAATATGCATTATATTTCATTTGAAGTATTTTCTTCAACCTGAAACAAATAAATATGGTTTAAAAAAACAGGCATAAAGAACATATTTTAAGAACCAGATAGTGTTTAAATCAATAAAAACCTATAGGAAATTGATTCCTTAAAACAACAATTTGATAAGATAATAAAGAACAACTATTTTTAATGTAAATAATATATACGATAAAATAATTTGTATTTATGTAAACAATTTAAATTCTAAGAAAACGTAAGTATGTACTCATAATGTTCCAAGGAACTTAATACATGTATGTACTCAGAATGCTCTGAGTTTGTACGGAGTTATCATTATAGTGTTATTTAAACTAATGTACAATCATACGTCATTCAAATCATTGACAAATATTAAACTGTATTTTATTGTTAAAAAAATTGGAAAAGAACGGAAATGTCCTAAATCTTGTAACATGTTGAATAACACTATTTTGGGAGGAAAGATTTTGTCAGTTCAGTGTCGGATTCAACCTTGATCCAATATGGCTTTTTGCCAAGAAAGCACTATATTCGCAACATAACATTTAATACACAAGAGCAATACGTAACCAAATCTCATATTTATTACATGCATTCCATTGGCAAGAAATGTATTCAAAGTAAGATGTATTTCAAATAAATTAAATCAAGACTCTAGCATGTCCCAATATACAAAGATCCACATTTAGACTGAAGAACTTGCTACGATGCATCACCAGAAATATGACACATCCAATAAATAATTGTACATATTTGATATACGTGTAAACTTTTTACAGAAGATCATATATTACTATAGAATGAATCATAATAAATTCATAAATTATCAATATTTAATATATTGCTCGGTAGATTTATTACATAGATGACACATCCTAGGGTCCAGATGCATCATTCGTTCAATGATCATGATCAATGATCTAACGCACACTATTATAATGAAATTTCCATATCCTATTGAAAAATAATTGATTCGGAAAAAAACTGTAAAGCGTTGAAATCACAATGGACGAACAAACGGTCTGTGAATTATAAAATGATTGTATTTTCACTGAAATAAAAAGGTATAAAAACAATACGGTTGAATGATGTTGCAAATAATTTTATTTTTAAAATACCCTCTATGTAATTTGGTATTTAGTTTGGGAATATGAAAATGGGACCAACCAAAATTCGCAATGATTAATTAAAAAATATATTTAGGTGATATTGGAAGAACCGTTAGATCAGCTGTTATAATATGTAATCAAAGTAAATATCTTTGTCAATATATTTCTCACTAATGTAATAGTTGCTGGTCATTTAATATGTGATTCATAATTAGTCTTGTTGTAACATAAATTGTACATATGGTATCTGGAAGAAAATACACAGCACACTCCAGGTCATCCTCTACACTTTGAGGAATTAGATCCAAGCATAAAAAAGGTTTATTTATTTCTTAACACCACAAGCATTCTAAACAGACAAAAATTGAATTTTGGAAAAATTACCTCATCTTTCCTGTGATAAAAGTATCGCAGAAAGATAGTCTGACGAAACGAATTCATGTAAAAACATATAAAATAAACTCCTAAAATGTTACAATAACAATATGAATTTAAATAAACAAGAAGTTGAGAAAATTTGTTCAACAATTCTGAAAGTTGACACCTGTCTGTTTTTATGCGTTTTTGAAGTTATGCGGTTTTCAAAAATAATGGAACCTATCCCTTTTTTTCTATAGAGAACAAAGCTTTTTTTATGCGAATGCGCATAAAAAAAATATATGTTAATTATACAAGAAACTAGTCAATCTATTTATTGTACATGACTCAAATTCTGAACAAGCTTTCAAATTCCAACTCGAGCTTAAGAATTGCATGTCTTCATATCATGAACTGCGTAAAAAAATATTATTGATATTATAAATATTGGTTAATCTTCGCAAAGTTTTTTATGCGATTTTTGATACATTTCATTACATTGATTTGAAGTTATGCGGTTTATAAAAATAACGGAACCTTATTTTACCGAAAGTTTTCTATGTAGTTTTTTTTTTATAGTTTTCTACGGATTTTTTATATGCGACTCCTCATGGAACACATCTATCGCATAAAAATAGACCCAAGTGTACTTGTTTGGGATTGAGGAAGAATGAATTACAAAACAATTAATCAACATAAGAAAGCTTTTGAATTAAAAAAAAGCCATAATTCGAGATTCAGTGTATTCTCGATTGTCAGGGTGCGGATTATCCGGTTTGCGGATTATCCGTACCTGAAAAATGTTTTTTTTAAATCAATTTTTATTTTCTCATTTGATTATGAAACGCATACAACAAAACAAACATAATACTAAAAAAATGTGGCGATACTCGGATAATGAGGCAACTCCCGAACAGTACATGAGGTGTTCTATACACAGGTCAAGATTAAAGAAACAAAACCTTTCAAAGCGACAAGGATGAAGTTTGTGTCTTTACTACCAAAACACACATCTGTTTTTATATCTCAATTACCTTGGTTCACAAAACAACCGGACAATGGAATTTATCCTTTCCCTTGCCGCGCTAAAAGCACTGGCGCGCTACTATGATATGTATTTGGTACACCATATGAAATTCTGATCGATATTCCCATTATTGGAGTCGATGTGTAGTAAATACATCACCGCTACAGATAGGTTAATATAACAATTTGGAAAACATATATGTACTGTATATATGTATATATAGATTAGATAGTTACTGCCTTAGCCCTTAGCATTAGCTTAAATAAATGAGAGTCTACTGTAGTTTTAAAGCTTTTTAAAATATTTTCAAATAAAAAATATCTTTTACTATTACTACTGTTTGATGATGCTGATTAATTTATTTCAGCAAACTCGAATTATAGTTATATTTAACACGATTGTTATAGGTATTATTAATCTCCCCTATTCTACGATAAATACTTGATAATGTCGACATTGTATACACATTGTATCTTTACTGTTTCATGCGCTTCGAGTCAATTTTATCGTCGATTTATCGATTAATCTCGTAACTTTGTATCTATAGGGATGGTTAGGTATATTATTATCAACTCTGTTACCAACAAACTTAAGGTACATTAAGAATTATATAAAAATTTATAATAATTATAATAAAGATATATATTGAAGAACTCCAAGATTTAAGTAATCTTGAGATTTATTAAAAAAATGCGTAATTTATACAACATTTTATTCAAATTCAATGTATGTAAATGAACCTAAATCAAATCTGAAAATAAATTATTTTTTCCTGAAAAAAATCGCCTGACGTTTACGAAATAAAAACTGTTTAATAAAATGTGACGCAAATTAGGAGAAATTTTTAAAACGAACATTGATCATGATGATATATAATAGTTTTATACATCTTTATATATTTTGATATAACATTTTGCATAATTCCACAAATTTGATTTGAAAATATAAGTAGAACCCAAAATGATTTTCGTTTTATTGCTTGATCATTTTTGGGGATTAGTTGCACTTGTTCAAGTCTTGTTTTATGCACTTTTGGTGACTATACTTATACATCCTCCTTATTCTCCAGATATCGCTCCTCCGAATTTCCATCTTTTTAGATCTATACAGCATTATTTGGATGGGATAAAATACAAAACAAACAATGAGGACAAAAATGGACTTTTAGAATATTTTTGCTCAAAGCCCATGATGTTTTATGATAGAGGCATTAAAATGTTACCAGATAGGCGGAGAGAGGTTATAACTAACGATGGAAATTACATTTTGTAATAATATGTCATAAATTAAAAAGATATGAGCATTCAAATCTTTCATTTAAAAAACGAAAATCTTTACGGGTACATCTTATATGTTGCATGTTCGATCATAATTTACCAACAACGATAAAAACACTCTAGTATAGTTTGTCCCCCACCGGAAAAAACGTACTATAACGACCGATGACACAACATGTGTACCATAGCCCGGATAATAATTTACAGTCACTGTCCGATGATACAGACCCTGCATCATATTTTCCATCGATCATTAATAGTTTTTTTGATTTTTTTAAAACTATTAAATAAAAAGCTTTCAAGGACAAGCAACGTTAAGACCTTAAAGAGCAAAGACATTGAAATGCAAGCAACGCCTTTCCGTACATTGTTGAGAACAAATAGTTTATCAACAAACTAATTGAGTATAGTTGAAGTGGAAGTCTACTTCAAGAACAGTGAGCATTTGCGTCATTATATCCGCCGAAAATCCCTTTTTGTCTCGTTCTTAGATCAGATCAATAGTTGTTAAATATTTCCTATAAATAACATTTCTGGATATATTTCGATTCGACAATAGCCACTATATATATACTTGATAGGGATTCAATAAAAAATCATTTGAACTGTTTTGGAGGTAAATCTTATGGCGCATATTTAAGCAGCGTGCGAGACGTTCAACACCAGATTCAACGCCATCATCATGGTCGAAGGTTAAACAAAAATTAAAACGGATCGACTAGAAATAAACTCGATCCTTTCAGATAATATTAAATATTTGTTGTATATTATTTTAAACAATTAAAAGCAAACAGTAACCATGAAAAAACGTTTGTAAACATCTTTCTGAATTAATTTCCAATAATCGTAATGAACAAAGCTCGACAAAATATTTGATCATATGACACTAGAACTAATATCTGCCATTTTGAAATAATAAAGCATCCGGTACCCTCAATTAGTCATGGATTATTAGACTTTTCTTTGAAATTGCAGTCATTATTTATTGAAATTTATTCACATGGATATTACATGTATGACGCAGTTTTTTATCTGACAAATGGGTATATAATACAATATACTGATTTGAATAATCTAATGTCGATTAAAAAATGTAGTTGATTTGTAATTATGTGGAAGCAGGATATGGTCACCTCATCATTGATCATTTGGTGGACATTTTTACAAAAATAATTATTCATCGAAATCATAACGTTTTAAAATTAATCTGCATGCTGGTAAGCACTAAATGGGAGACATTAATTGGATAGGGTAGATTAGGGTAATTAATCCTAAATTTTTTTCGTGGGCGATTCGTGCTAATTGAATAGGAAGTTGGAAGAATAAATTCAAAATATTCAAAATGAAGATGTGAACTTTATTTGGACATCACTAGGGAATCCAATCCCGGGATCCCGGACAGTTTTAAGTGCTCATGAATCCCGGGATTAATAGAGGTGATCCCGAAAAATTCGGGATTGAAATTTGTATCTAACAGAAATTGTACACCTGTATGAAAGCTACTAAATTGAGACTTTTCCGCCGAATTCTAGACGCTTAGAAATAGTGGTGTAACTACTAATTGGCGAGCTTAGGCGACGCCTAAGGGCATTGACTGTCCAACCTATGTATACACATATACAGTACATATATGTTTTTCAAATTTTTATATTAACCGTTCCCTACCGGTGATGTATTTACTACACATCGACTCTAATAATGGGAATATCGATATGAAATATAATAGATAAGGGCTTCAGAATTTTTGTATTCCTCCGTAATATAATTACGAATCACATCAAAGTATTATAGTATATAAGTATTCATCTGCAGTGACGGAAATAAATAATTTGTCGGGAAATTGGGAATTTTGCGAGTTTTAGTCCGTGTCTCAGCAGAAAGGAATTTTATCATGAAGTTTATGTAAACATTCATCACAAACAGTTATGCTTTCTTTGGAGGATTTATGTCCTGGAGCGGACTTTTTCCTTTCATTTATTTATAATAATTTTTTTTTTTTTTTTCAAACACGGATAATCCGCTAACCAGATAATCCGCACCCGGATAATCTAGAGTACAATGTAATTCAATTCTAGAAAGAATTTTCTAAAAGATATAAATAAGCCCAAAAAATGTGCCGCGCGATCTAAAGCAAGTAAATGATCGATAAAAACCAAAAAAAATGCATTATCATTTTACCAGTTAAAACTGCAGATATCGAATAACAATGTCATAAAATAAAATAACATAATAATTATTTGATAAGACAACGTGCAGTTGATAACATTACATCCTATTGTGCCAATAAATAGTTCAGGATTATCAGTTAAAAGCTTTATTAAGCATATTATACAGAAAATGCAGTTAGTTGAAATAGTACTTATTACAAAGATCAAATAATATTAATATAAGCCTACTTGTAGCTCAGGTCGTTTGAGTTTCATAAAAATTGATTCATAAGTGAATCACAGTCTGATAAAAGCTAAAAATCAGGATCAGATAAAAAAATATTAACAAGAAAGAGGAGCTCAAATTTATTGAAGATGACTATCATACTGTAAACATGTGAATTTATATTTTGAAGAAATTTGCTAAAAAATATTGAGATTAGTACAAGGCGGCCTTAATAATGTTGATTTATTTTCAAAAGGACATTCTACAAAATTCGCAGAAAAATAATATCGAGCTGTCCAATAAAGATTTGGTGATAGGTGAAGAAAATTTAAGGGATGGTTTTACCTTGTCGGTTCAAAAAAAAATGTTTTTTTCTTCGTGTATTGAAGAGAACCAATGTTTAAGAATACGTTTAAAAAAAATTAAATTAGCCGAGTTATAAGCCGACGAGGAGAAGCTGCGCTTCGCAAAACTGATGAGAGGAGAAACTTTAAACGCGTTTTTCCCGAAACTACTTTTTCCAAGCTCATGGAAATGCTCCCACACGCCCTAGATGAGCATTCTTTATGAAATTTGGCAGGCACGTGTATAATAAGCATCTTCATCGTATAGACTACAATTATTCAAAAATATTCAAAAGTGTTCATTTAATGCACAAAAAACTACAACAAATGTTGGTAAAAACACAAACTTTTTTTTTATCGCTCACTATTTTTTTATTTTCTAAACATTTCTTCTTAATTGTAGTCTAAGTTATATACAATATTATTCAAAGTTAAAACATGTTTATTTTTTTTGCTGCAAATCCCCTGTTCAGGACTTAGGACTTCCATGGTGAAGAATGTCATCGCTCGCGCACCGACATACGTGACCTTATTTCTTTGTGAGAGGTTCTCAAAGATAAAAGGCAAAAAAGCACATTTTTGTCAATATTCAAGCTTTAATAAACCAATATGAGTTGCGACAACTAAGTCACTAATCATACAGACTACATATAGCTTTCTTGAACTTAATTTTTGAAATATGGAGCTGAGAAGGAAGTGGTGACTATTTATTGTAAATCTTCATAGAGAATTGCTTTTGGATTTGAAAGGAAATACTAATTTTTGGACCCATCTTCGAAATAAAACTGGAACGGATGATATAAATAATTCAAACAAGATAATCAGAATAATGGATTATAAAGTTCACGTGTAGAGCTATTTTGATGTAACAACCCAAAACACCTTTGGAACAACAAGCATTCTAAATTGATAAAAAATGTAAATAAACAGAAAATGAATACAATGAGCCATATTTGTATCAACATGATTAAATCCATTGTGATTTATGAAAATTTTATTAATTAAGTGGATGACTTTCAAAGGAACAAATACTGCAAGAAAATAAAGTGGGCCGCAAATATTTGGCACACAATAATTATAATCAAGATTGAACATAATATAAACACATCAGAATAATATTTCACTTCGCCAATGGCTAATAAGAATATTTTATTATGACCCAGACAAGGACGAGATCTTACATAAGTAAAATAGGAAGGGAAAAAAAATCGAATTCTTACTAAATGTAATTTATGTCACGAAAAGGCGCCACGTCCGTCTAGTAACAAGGTCCAAAACTTACAATAGGATTAATAAAAATTGAGGGTTTTATCTGAGTGCCGATTATTTAATTTCTTCGACTAGACTTTAACTGCAAATAGATTGAAGAGAAATTCAATTCAATCATTATTGGATATTTCAATGACAAAAGCTGAAGGTATCGTATTTAATAACTCCGTTTAACATCGATTTTCAGCCCTATTCCCTCCGTTTTTCTTTATTATCACGCTGAAAACCTCCATGAATAAATAATATGCTAATGGTATAAACGTTTTTGTCGGTATTATGTTGTGAATATAGAATAAAGCAAGCGAAAAAATCGTTTTCATTTCATTTAATTGATAAGATGAATTTTGATCCACAATTAAGTATGTTGTGCCAAATATTTCAATATAACTGATTTCATCGAGTATTATTTTACACTTGAGATTATTTTAAGAATTTAAGAAAGCCATTAATGGTTAAAGAATAACAGGATTTTTATCAATGGGCAATAATATAACAACATTTTTCAGGCTGTGGTACATATGTTGTGCCATCGGCTATTATAATGCTGGAATGTATGGAAATAAATCTGCTTATTGCTTTGGAGGTTTTCATCATGTTAAATAATGATGTATATGTTATTTGCAATCAGGGCCGTAACAAGGGAGTGGCAAAATATTCATATTTCAATTTGTCATGTCAGCGATCTTAAAAGCGGACCGGTTGGACATGCAGAGCTTGTGGCCACTCCGTCCTCTTTTGGGGCTTTTTGCGGCATTTTCGTAGATAAATGAGTACCCGGGGCCTTTTATGATCTGCACGATTACGGAAGCTCCATCAGAAGCAAACTTACGGCTTGTTACGGCTCTGTTTGAAAGGTGTTGTTTTGTGATAAAACAAAATTTGACATCAAAAATCAAAAAGCGATTGTTGACAAAGTTATTGTTTTATGACACTTTACAACGAATTATATCCCACGAACTTATTGAGTGATGTGTTATATCATCATAATATCATATTAAGCGCCGACCTTATTTAAAAAAAACTTCTACAATGATTTTGTGGTGAAAATGAGTTTCAAATGTAGCTGCAGTTCCAACTGTATTAATATTGGCAATGCAATGTTGCCTTTTGTAACTGAAATCCATATGCCAAAAAATACATATTGATCACTATGTTTTTTGTGAAATTTATTTAAAATATCAAAAGATTCGTATCCCTGTTAATTAACAAAATCAATCTGCCATATAAAATGAGGTATATTAGTAAATTACCAAACTAAAAAAATGATTATCTTAATGGAATTGAACAAAAAAGTAGGCTATCATTAAATTATTACATTCGAAGGAATTCATTATATTCAAAAACGCAATCATTCGTAATTGAATTTACTATAACAACGATAATGATATTGAATATCATTTCTTAAATCATTTATAACTTTTCATCCCTTTAAGCATACCAAGGATTTATTTTTGTATGCATATAGAAAAAGGGCATATTTGATCAAATTTATTTAATAAGAAAATGTTAGTCGATTCAACTAACACTTTTTGTATATATTTTCAAGATGCTAACTCAATTATCGTTGATATTTTACAGATGTTGATGGTAGTAAAAATAAATCAAAATGGGAGCTTTATCTCATTTTAAGCCACGGAAAAGAAAGATATGGCATTGATATTTAGTTTCAATGAGGATGGAAATGTCATGGGACCTAAATATAAATCAGAAGTGATAATGTATTCGACTAAAGGCGGTGTCGACGATATGGATGAAATAGTGACATGTTATTACACGAAAAGAAAGTCTCGTCGTTAGTCACACGCAATGTTTTTCAAAACGATAGACTTGGCTGTTCTGGCTGTCTGTATTATTTATTCAAAGAATACAGTCATATGTGGTCGACGAACTTTCCTTGTAGATTTAGGGTTTCAATTAGCATTGAAGAGCGATCAAAAAACCATACAAAATTTGAAGGGCTTTCTTCGAGATCTATAATAGTATAGAAGTAATGTTGAGACATCTGGGGGTTCTTGCTTCCATATAGGAAATCCAATCCAGAGCCAAAATTTCGATCCCGGGATTTCGGGATCGCATCGCGGGGATTGGAATTTTCAAAAATTTAAGAAATTACATTAATAAATTTGATCAAAAATTACTAATAAGTCACCATCAATGTGACTGATAAAATTCCTATCTGCTGAGACACGGACTCAAACTCGCAAAATTTCCGATTTCCCGACAAATTATTTATTTCCGTCGCTGCATATGAATATTTATATACAATAATACTTTGATGTGATTCGTAATTGTATTAAGAAGAAATACAAAAATTTTGAAGCCCGTATCTATTATATTTCATATCGATATTCCCATTATTAGAGTCGAGGTGTAGTAAATACATCACCGGTAGGGAAAGTTTAATGTAACAATTTGAAAAACATATATGTACTCTATATATGTATACATAGAATAGATAGTTACAGTCCCTAGACGTCGCCTAAGCTCGCCAATCAGCAGTTACGCCACTGCTTCCAAGCGTCCATATTTTGGCGGGATTGTCCCAATAGTCTCATTACTCTTCCGATTTAAACTAATACCCAGCACTTAATTGAATACATACTTTTGTTACGTGTCATCATAGGAAGCGATCCTTATTGTGATTACGATCGATGGTTCTATATGACAAATCAATCGATCAATTGCAATGATAATAGTCTATGAAGTGTTTGATACAAATCATATCAGATGGACGATGGCAAAAATATCACTGAAGGTAAGATATCAATTACCATCCCAAGCAAAATGGATTAAATATAATAACACAAAAACGAATTGTATTTCAGACTATTTGTAAAAAGTATTTGTCATCATCGATTGCGACATGGAAACAAATTCAATGGCATTGACGATTGACAAAAAAAACCTATTTTTACCGATGCATACTATTGATACGGGCAGAGTTCCATTATACATTTAAAGGCATGATTTATTTTGGGATTGACCATATTTTGTAAATATTTATAGTTATATCAAAAATCGAATGTGTCTGAAATAACAGAAAAACCTAATGCTTTAACTGATGTGGGTGGGGCATAAAATTATAGACGAGGGTGGCTTGCAAATTAATTCAATTTTTTTCTTCGACATGAATAGATTAGATCAATTACTGGATGAATACGCCAACAACGAGTAACATAATGCGCTGTTGATTTTATGAATTAATTGTATTAATACAGGCCATACTGACGTCATCTAAATACATCAGAATTAACCTTTTGATCTACAATATCGTCATACGCACGATCAACGAAATCGATCTAAAATTCAAAGCATTAGTAAGGATCTGATATGTTATTTCAATGTAAAAATAGTAAAACATCATAAAGTTCGCTTATCAAACATATATAACGCTGAATAATGCTTGAGAATGTGATAAAATTTTATAGAAAGGAGTTTTTTATTATATAAAAGTTTTTTTGTTGGAGGAGTTGGCAGAAAAAGCGCTGATGGAAGTTGGGGTGCGATAGAAGAAAAATGTGCTTGCTTTTAGTCATCGCTAGTTTTTATATTTGCAAATAAGGGTAGGCAATAAACATCGGCTCTTAATTTAGTCAATCACTTTTCCTGCCACGAAAATGTTTTCAACGAGGGACGATCGAGGATTTTCCCCTTTTTTATAAAAAAAAAACCCTACAACAAATGGGCGATTCGACGTTGGTTCAATTTTGTCAAGATTTTAGACGAAGACAGTTTAGATAGAAGACATAAAATAAAATAAAACTTAATAAACGATTTCTCATAGAGTATCCAACTTTCATCTCCAGTGACAAGTCTCTTCAAAAAAGGTTGGCTATTATGTCGTTGGAGAAGATCGCATGTTGAAATACGCTGAAGTTTATTTGAGTGAGTCAGTTCATGAGGAAGCCTCACATCTGAACGATTGATTTAGCCCAATTTTGTCAGATGATTATGGACGGATGTTCGTGGAATTTCTAACTTGTTAGCTATTTCGCGAACAGATTAAATCTGTGTTCATTTGCAAAAGAAACTTATGGGACAACCTAATATATATCGTTATACGTGGAATTTACTTTCATTTGGTATTGACTTATCAATTTCTAGCGTGTAAGTGGATTTTTTAAATTCATGAGTCATTTTTTAAGACGATAACCTTCATATAGGAACCGGTTTTCTTTGGTGATCAAATTTTCTATTACAATTATGAATTATTACATATACATTGACGTTATTGATAAAAAGCTCAGATTGATTAAATCCTTATTTAATATGGTCCTTTAGTATGGACAAAACTATTGATAAGGAACGTAAATCATGATCCAAGCCAATTTTACGTGTTTTTAAATATGATTGAGACTGATTTCAATTTTTAACAGGCTTCAATCATGACGGAATCAAGAGGTTAATTGTTTGACATTAGCATTATTGTCGATTGTGAATTTTTTGATGCCCAAAAATGTTAGTTTGATAGACTGTCAAAATGATGTTTCAAATAATATAGTATTTTATGAAATATTCAAATCAAACATGGCATTTACGGCAAATAAAACATGGAGGTTATGTATAGGGAATCCAGACAGCTTTAGGTGCTCATGAATCTCGGGATTAGTAAACGTAATTCCGAAAAATTCGTGATTGAAAATGTTATCTAACAGAAATCGTACACCTCGCCAGCACGATGAGGGCTACTAAATCGAGACATTCCCGCCGAAATCTGGACGCTAGGAAACAATGGCGTAACTACTAATTGGTGAGCTTAGGCGACGCTCTGGGGCAGTAACTGTCTATTCTATGTATACATATATACAGTACATATGTTTTTCAAATTGTTATATTAACCTTTCCCTACCGGTGATGTATTTACTACACCTCGACTCTAATAATGGGAATATCGATATGAAATATAAAAGATACGGGCTTCAGAATATTTGTATTCCTCCGTAATATAATTACGAATCACATCAACTCGAACTAGCATTTAAATATCTGATCTGATGGGATCGAAATTTTGGCTCAGGATTGGATTCCCTAGTCATTGTAGCCTTCAATATTGAGCACATGAAGAGGTAAATCCACGACACATACCCTATTTCTACAGTCGATCAAGTGCAGCTACACTATGAAGATGATGATATGATACTTAAAAAGATTAAAGCAAATATATTTACATAAAAAATAATAAATATATCGTTATCTGATAACATCAATGTGGGAATTTCTGAGTACATTTGCGCTAATAATAATGAAGATGGCATGAGCAATTTAGCTTTGATCGTTGTTAGAACTCAATCTATAAATTATCTCTCGCCTTTATCCAACATCTTGCAGCTTCCGCATATCGAATTTTAAAAAAAAACTTTAAAAAAGATCAGAAGAAATACACAAAATAAATAAATAGTAATAGCAGGTATATCCTGAAAGTAAGTGTACTGTGAAAATAACGGGCTGTGGTTTTTTGTGAATGGAAATGTGTGGGTGACTCATTGCATGTCTGAGTCAAAAAGACAGTCGTCACAATGATGTCACACCAATTCCCCGTCTGCCAAAAAAATTAAAATCACAATTTCGAGCAAAAAAAAAAAATCATAGCCTCAGTGTTTTGGAACCAAAAAGGCATCATTTTGATCGAATTTTTGCCTCAGGGAGAGATCATCAATGTACAACGATATTGTGAGACCCTAAACAACTCAAAAGAAGCATTCAAAGCAAAAGGAGGGGTATGTTGACGAGAGGAGTGTACTTGTTGCTTGACAACGCCCATCCTCACACAGTCATCAAGGCGCTCTTGGTCTTTTTTGGTTGGGATGTTTTAAACCACTAAATATGAAAATTTAGTACATTTACTTTCGGGATATGCTTCGTATATAAGAATGAGTAATGTTTGTATGAAAGCAAAAATCAGATATCCATCCATCCAATCTTCTTGAGTCTCTAATAATTGCACGACACCAGTAGTCTTCATTATATATACTGTGTATATACAAAGTGAATTTGTACATATTTTCCAATATCATATGATCAAGAATATATTAATAAAATAGAATCATTCCACGGAACTACTATGGAAGAGTTCGAAATATGGAGCAGGAAGAATAAGCAGCGTTAATGACCACAACAAGGCAATTTTATCGTACCAGTCTTTCGTATGAGAGGAAAAATGTATTCATACAAAAGAGAAGAATTAGTCACGGTATTGAATTCCTAATTGCTCCAGCACACCGGGTGTTCCAAATGATATTAAAAAATAGTTTATCTCGAAATTTTCATCGTTTTAATGAAGAGAAACGCTGAATTTCAACGACTATATTAAGCACATGAAAGCGAACCAATTCTGCATATGATGATGTATACTTTTTATACGTATTCAAATGAACGACATCAGATTGCACTAGAAATGGTAACGACCTATTTCATACTTCGTATTTATATTGAACTATTTTAATCATCAATTATAAGCAATATATTTTCAACGATTTCAAAACAGTTTCAAACATCGATCTTCGAAGGCGAAGTATGGCGATTTAAAAGTTATAATTGACGCTGATTTATATCCAAATATATGAAAGTAATTTATACAATATTGTGTATAGTTTGACCTATAATCAAGGAGAAATATTGGAAAATAAAAAAAATAGTGAGCGACTGAAGAAAATTGTGTGTTTTTTTGTAGCTTTTTTGTTCATAAAATAAAAACTATTGAATATTTTTACATAATTGTACGTCAAACGATGAAGACATTTATTGTACACGTGTATGCTAAATTTCATAAAGAATACTCATCTAGGGCGTGTGGGAGCATTTCCGTGAACTTGGAAAAAGTAGTTTCTCTTCGTCGGCTTATGAATGACTGAATGTCCCATAAAGTATAATGTTTGGATTCTTATACAAATTATTAAATATATGGTACTTTGAACGAGAATCAAAAGCACGTGCTCTTTTTGCATCCATCGATATTGAATATTTAATAAAAATATGGAACTTATATACTATATTGTGCGCTTCTATAATGCAATCAATTAATTAAAGTCGAATATGATTGTAAATAATATATAGAACTAAGCCTTTTAGAAAATAACAGATCTTAATCGATGAATGGAAAACGGGTCATCATCCAAGCCACTCACAATCAACAACACTCACAATAGATCATTTACATACTATCATCGAAGACAAAGCAAAATCCATTATGTTTACGATTCATTGATTATCCGGAGGCCTTCGATTTAGATATGGTATGGTACATTATATGCAGCTTTAATGCACAATGCATATACATTGAATAAATCAATAAAATCTATAAAAGTGTATATTATTAAGAACTGTGCTCTCGTTATTTTGAGTATACGTTTCTAAATTGCATTCGAATAGTCACTCACTGCTTCAAAGTATCAATGGATGCTTTATTAAATAACGGTTTTATGAAAATTCATTTTTCAGCACGAGAAGAATGAAAATGATCGATTTTTCTTTGATCTACTTTGAATCCATTTAATCACAGAATCTCCATGATGTTTGGCAAGCTTAGGCAACGCCTAAGGGCAGTAACATTTTATAATCTATGTATACATATATAGAGTACATATATGTCTTTCAAATTGTTATATTGACCTTTCCCTACCGATGATGTATTTACTACACCTTGACTCTAATAATGGGAATATCGATATGAAATATAATAGATGCGGGGTTCAGAATTTTTGTATTCATCCATAATATAATTACGAATTACATCAAAGTATTATACTATATAGGTATTCATCTGCAGCGACGGAAATAAATAATTTGTCGGGAAATCGGGAATTTGACGAGTTTTATTCCGTGTCTCAGCAGGAAGGAATTTTATCAGTCACATCGATGGTGTTATATGAAAATGGGGGCCACGCGGTCATCAAATCGAACTAGCATTTAAATATCTGTTGAGGATACCTCCAACGAGGTTGAGCGTGCATTTTTAATAGCAGGTTGCCTGGCTTCCAAAATCAGATCCAGACTAATTTTGAATTGTATTTTTATCTTTTCCTAAATACATAAAATTTTTTCGCCTTCAAGTTATTTTTTATATTAGACAAATGGGTAATTTCTTAAATTATTGAAATTTCTGGTCCCGGGATCCTGGGATGGTCTAATGCAATCTCGAAATCAGGAGATCGAAATTTTGGTTCGAAGAAAATCAGAATATTTCAACAATAAAAAAATGTCCTCGTTTAACGACAATTAGTACTGATGATGAAGAAAATCTTGTGTAATGCTTTGGATCATCATTTTTGTAGAACGGAGTTTGATATAAATTGCTGTTAATGCATCATAGATCCTATTTTTGAAATACATTAGACTTTGTTTTAATAGTAATTCAAAAATTAACTAAACAGTAATGACGACATAACAAATTAAGTGCTTTTATATATTCATGAAGTCACAAATTAGTTGGAACACAAAATCGATCAATAGCCGGACGTACAGCGACTATTAATCGTACACTTGGCCCTGGTTCGATGACCGACTTACATTTTGCATTTTATATTATCCTATGGAATTCAGACGAAGCCATTGCTCATTTCTTCAGGATTTATGCTGAAAATCCAAAGTTATCCTATGCTTTTTTAAAAAAAGCTACAATATATTCAATGCAGATAAAAATACGCGTGAGTCCCGCGCGATAGAAGTGAGACTACGATGATGCTGTGTTTGTGTAATATATAATAAAATAGGCTTGCTAAAATAGGTCTAGCGGAGTTGTTCACACGCGGAGAGTTTCACTTTATGTGACGTTCGAGCTAATTTGCCCTACCGCGTCTATAGAAGTTTCACTTCAAAAAGAAATTAAAACCGATGAATCAATTCGCTTTCTATAACATAATCAAATTGTGAGACTTAGTAAACATACGATCACTTTGCTTTTGGACAAATAAAACATCTGTCGTATCATTCCGCTACTGACATGTAATTGTAGATATTTTCTTATGGCGAATTCATTTAATGTCTGTATAAAAAAATTGGCAATCAAGCATGCTAGTGCACTATTAGTTGAATGAACGACGATCAAGTTCAGAGAAAACGAGCACATAATGCCAGCGTAGAAAACGCAAGTAAATTCCTCGCATGAAAAAATCGATGAAACTGTTTTCATTTATACGAAGCACTTTCATGGTCATTCATACATAAGAAAGTCCATGATACAGTGAAACAATAACTATAAGAACTTTTTGCATTTTGTCGAATCTCAAAATTTTGAATTACTATGAAAATATAATATATTACTTAAAAAGTTATTGAGGATACTTGAAATATATTCATGTTTGCTTGTTTGAAATTTCCTCCAAACGGAGTGGTGTCAGGCGGGTCGAATTTTTACTTGTTCGGCCGCCGCCGCGTCTATTTTTGGTCCACGAAGCTGAACTCTGCCTTACGTGTATCGTGAAACAGAAATAAATTATATTTTAAAAAATTCAAACTTAAATTATCTTCCTTTTCCTTTTGAGTCTCCGAGGGATACGCAATTCGATTGTTTTTGACGATCCAGAAATGAGAAGATTTATGGATAAATCCAGGTCAAGCGATAGCATCCACTCCAGAAGTCTAAATTCATGGCAAAATAATGCTTATGTGTTTGATGCACAGCAAACAATTATGATGATAAATCATATCTTATTCTAGACGTGTTGCTATGGTGATAAAAATATGATTTTTAAACTTGAATGGAAAGTTTTGTCTAGTGTCCCAACAGGTTATCACATCTTCAGATTCCTAAAGCACATTGTATTTTGTAAATGTTTCAAGAGCGAAAAACAGAACAAGTACAAACGTCGCATATGAGATTTATCAGGAATACATTTTAAAAGTATGTTTTTAAATTTTAAGCCAGAAGACTGATTAAGAGCACATCAGACGACGTATGTTGTTTTTACGATCAATGATGGAAAATGCGAGGCCGCCTAAACCATCAACTGTCGCCGTCAATAATGGTTTAGAAAATCGGTGCTTAAACGATGACCTTTGGTTAATTGCTAATTAAATCAGATCCTCAACAAATCGGAATGTTTGGGAAAAAAACCGAATATTTGCTGTATAATTTGCTTATTAAAACCAGGTGAAATATTACAGAGTTTACTATAAAAAATTGAATTTACATGTATTAAACCAGACGAAACTGAAAGAAAAACTGCAAAATTTTCCCTGCAATAAGATAAAGGAATTAAATTAGGAGGTTCTATCAAATTAGGTCTCTCTGGAATACATATCACCTAACTTTGCTCTGAATATTTTTTTAAGTTTTATACAAAGGGGAACCGTGTATTGTTCTATAAAATAAGGGATTGATTCCTGGTACTCTAAATATATAGATATCTGAATACATAATGTTCGTTTCGGCATCTGTCAATTATTTGAACGAAAGCTTTGTCAACATGAGAAGAACGAAAGCAAATAGTAATTCGTCATAACATATCCAATAAATGGTAAATTTGAATAATTAACAAATCATCGATTCAATGACTCATATGAACATAATGGAAGAAAATAAAGGCTCGTTACAAAAAACAATTCACAAAAAGTCCATGAAACCGAAGTCCACGAGTTTCAGCCTCTTGGTTTTTTGACAGTTTTGGACATTAGCATGTTTTTTAGCTTTTATAATACATTTGAATAATTTTGCATTTTAATTTAGCATTTTTTAAATGTATTTAAAAAAGTAAGGACACTTCTACTAAGATGACGTATCCATGATTGGATGTAGGCGATCACCATAAGAGACTTTTATAAGGATAGATCATTTCTGTGATACATGTGATCAAACTAGGATTATATTATTTGGATAGGATTTTTTTTAGGCAGGAGAGAATCAATGAGCGAGTCACGAAATCATCAATTATCAAATAATATTTTGATTATCGTTGCAAATAATCCACTCAATAAGCCCTGCCCTACTTTATCCATCGTCACGCAATTCAGTCACCTTTACTGCTAAATATCAATACATACGACCTCCTATATATTTTGGTGGGTTGAAGTTTTTTCCATGATTTGGATTTGAGCTCAACTTTTACAATAAGAGTCCAAGAATCAACCAACTGTAAAAACATTTAATACAGAGACAATCATAAAGTTTGCCAAATATTATTTATTTGATTATTCTGATTGACCCTGATATTATTTCCCCGCTTTTAATCCCACAGGGGCGAACTTAATCATAGCCAAAAGCAAATAACGCATATTCCAGAATAATTTATAATTGAAAGCACCTTTTAAATTGTATTTCAAGGACTAACATTATAATAATCCGTTGTGCCACAATTATAAGACTATAAATCAACCCCAACGTTAGCCATGAGTGATTCAAGTAATCGAGCTCGTCAGCAACTACTTCAAAGATCGGCGTTTCCATCATAATAAGACGAGCACGACCAAGAAGCTAGAGATGGACGTTCCGCAAGGATCTGTCCTGGGGCCCACTCTGTGGATCAGTCTGCTGACAATAAAAATGCTAAAGGAGCAAAACGCGTATGATGTCGCACTGCTGGTGACAGCTCGGCATCCATGAGAAATGGAGGCGACAGACAACTAAGCCTTCGCCAGAATCAACGCGTGGATGCGGGAAAATCGTCTGCAGCTGGCGGCAGAGAAAACGGAGGCAATCATCTGCAGCGGAAGAAGAAGACCGATGGTCAAACAGCTTGTTGTCAACGGTCACGATGTTGAATACAGCAAAACGCTGAGATACCTCGGGACCCTTATGGACAACAAGTTGGCCTTCAGTAGACTGGGTGAGTGTTAGACTCTACGATGCCCACCCATAAAGTCCCAGGGGAGGGAGCCTATCCTACGCCAGTGGGCAAAGTTGAAACCCCTGGGGTAATGATGTAGAGTAAAGGTGCGCGAAAGTAGCCTCGTCGGTTTGCACATCAAACGCAGCTGGGGTAGCCCAGCTAACATGAGTTGGGTGCGCAGGTCACCCTGTGCTGTGCACCCATAAAGGAGTGTGTGGAACAGCTGATTACAGAAGTTGGTGGAGACTGTGTCAAAGGCTCACCACTATCCTTAATAGCCTAGGCATACAGGGGAGAACGGTTTTAGGCTGTTCGAACGACGACTCGTCTCCGTGGCTAGGTACTACAAATGACTGAACCGATACGAGTACCATGAGGAAGGGGTAGCCCATGCAGTTCGTCATCTGCTGCAGCCCCCTTCAAACTGAGGTTAGACTCGTAGTGGCAGTGAATCCGAGGTAGTATTCCTTTGAATTTAGCTTGAACATTTGTACTTCCTCCTCCGCCGCACCCTTGGGTGCAATAGTCTGAAGCTGGTTTTCCCGCAGAAACCTCGCCTCCTCTGGATAGCACCTGGACTGTTAGTCGCTGTCTGTCGTCTGTTATCTGACCTTCAGTAAACACATTGAAGCAGCTGCACAGAAGGCGCAGAAGGTAGCCAGCGAACTCGGACGGCTCATGTCCAATATCGGAGGGTCAAAGCCGTGCAGAAGAAGAACCATAAACGAGGTTATACACTCAATCCTTCTGTACGGAGCTCCGATATGGCATGAGTCGCTCAGACATGAGAGTCACCATAGCGTACAGAACAGTATCTGAATACGCGGTGCTCGTGATTGTTCGAATCCCCTCGCTGGACCTTCAAGTAAAGAAGAAGATTTTGGACTTCGAAGATCCCAAAAATCACTACCTGCATGACCAGAAACTGAAGAAAGCCTGAGCAGATATGGGATTTGTCCAGCAAGGGAAGATGGACCCACCGACTTATCCCGGTCGTAAGTCGGTGGAGGGCCTAAAAACATGGAGGCATGACTTACCCCTTGACTCAGGTGCTCACTGGAAATGGATTTTTGGGTGCGTACCTGAAGTGGGTTGGCAAACACCATCAATGATTGTGAGGCTTGGACACACTAGAGAAATACACTAAAACAAGCATTCGGGGTGGCTGAGCTCAACGCTGACAACATAGTCCACAGCATGATGGTGAGCAAGAAGAACTGGGACCTTTGGTGAGGTTTTGTTGAAGAAATCATGAGCGCCAAAGAGGGCGGTGAGAGAAAGAAACGCATAGCGGCTCTCCAACACTAGAGAAGCCAGACTACCTGTCTTCCTGAAGCAGTGTGATAAAAAATATCAGGAAGACAAAGAAGAACAAGGGAAGAGTTTAGTCAGTAAGAATCTGACACTACTCTGGGATCAAACTCAGGGTGTCTGATTGTATATGTAAGATTCCCCTCCCAAAGAAAAAAAGGGATATTTCCAATTGATCATCTTGATTAAAGTTTATCCTGATTTCTTAGATCTGAAAATTCAAATAATGAAATGATAAATAAAGTCGAGCAAGACCAAAACCAATCGATTGATTTTATCCTAGTTTGGCCATACGTGAAAGACAATAGGCTTCCACTCTATGCCTCTATTAAAAACTAGGGTGACCATACGATCACGCGCCTTGTTATGCTATCATTTTTAGAAAAGAAAATATATTAAATTTTAAATGCATAAAAGACATCATTATTGAAGGAATAATAAATAGATTCTAGTCTGACTATAACAATATATATAGGGTATATAACTAATTTTCGTCATATCAATGCTATAAGAAAAGCAATTATTGGCTATTAGTCAATACCTTATACAAGTGCTTGGATACGTATTAATTTGTGTACAATAAACTTGATACATATCTTCGTATCGATTACTTGAATATTTGATTAGACGAAATATGAGTGAGAAAATAAGGAATGGATGTGTTAGGTTGTCAACTACAATTTCGAGTTATTTGTCCTTCTGAAAATAACTTTCTTTTTCAAACAACGCAACGGTCATTACCTTTTCAGACGGTTGAAACTCAAACAAAATGTGATGGAAAAAATTTCGATTTTTTCATTATTGAGATTGAAATCTCAAAAATATCTACGATGAAGCAAGTAAAAGCAAGATTTTCGCAAGATAAATACCAAAATGGATTTTCTTCCCAGTGTAATGACATAAGCACATTATGAAAGCCTTGACACTAATATCGATTTACACTCCAGTAACCTTAACACGGAACTAACAAAAATACAATAGATGATAAATAGGGAATATTATTAATCAACTAATCAATTTTGGCGTTAAAAACGATATTAATAAAATTAAAACCATCAAATATTAGATTTGTATGGTATTATTTATACAGCATGCTATAAGCATTAAGATGAAAAGGCGTGGGCAGGTAATGCAGCAAACGGTCAAAAATATAAACTGACAATAAACTAATTACATAATGCGTTTCTATTCAATGATCCACTTAGTTAATCCGATTTTGCGGTTTAAAAATTTGAATCATGGGTATTTGATTAAATAGGCTATATCCTCGATCGTATCCTGAATACAAAGTTTATCATACATCAACATGTGTATAAATATTTTACTGTAATGTGGATGATCAGTTTGTTTAAACCTCTTAGTGCTAGACAGCGATATATCGTCGTTGTCAATATTTGCAAAAATGTGCCAACGCCGATATATCGTCGTATACGCAAAGACGCCTCACTATTTGCATCACAAAACAACTCCATTCTCTAAATAAGCTCATGGAACTGTTTGTTAAATTCTTATTTAATAAATACATCTAGAAAGATCTTAATTAGTATCATCGACTAAATAGGAAATGAAATGTAGCAAAAAAAGGGTTCAAACGCAATAAATGTGTCAGTAATTCGATGCTACTTTTGGCATTCGCTAAAATAATATCTCGATTTACCATTAATTTACAAGGGTGGATGAAATAAAGACTTTGTTGGCTTGGATGAATGAATATGTGGCTGCAATATGATTATGATGATAATAGAATTGATGTTATTGTAGCAGGTAACGCTGTTAAAAATATATAGATTCTATTAAATCACGAGTAACTTTTTCGAATATGCCTATAAAAGGATAATGTTAGTCGATTCGACTAACATGGTATCCATTCGGGCTGACTGTTATCAACGATTGTACCTATTGCGTCAGTACTTCACACTGACTATAACATCGATACAACGCTAGCACAGGGCAAACAATAATGACCCCAATCTAATCCGGCACCCCTTGTAGTCCGACATTTCAACACATGTATAGTACATACAGGGGGCGTTCTAAAAGTGATGCGTTCAATTTTCTCCTGACGCGATGATACACTGCAACGCATTCTAACCTGCTGGGTTAGGTTAGGTTCTCGTATTATTTCTCATATCACAAAAAATCGTATTCTAAAGAATCTTTTAACCGTCATAAAATTTAGGTATAATTAATTAAAATCGCTATCGTCGGATAAGTTATTAAGCGTTTATCAATGAAGATAGTACGACTTTCGTTCGTGTTGTCTTGAGAGCAGGCGTTTGTTTTGATAATTAAGATACTCACAGCATTCTTATCGTTGACCAATTTTGTTATTCCCCCTCGACTAGTTCTGGAGTGGCGTTATTAGCTGAGTATCACCACTCTAATACACTCTAATATCTAATAAACTGGCGGGCTTGCACAGTAACCCTATTTTTTTACTTTCGCAACACATTAATAGGCAAAAATAGCTGAATAACAGAAAGCAGATGCTATGCAAGTTGAACATTAAGAAATATTCCGAAGAAATGAACGAATATTGTTTGCTATCAACAGCTTTAAGGTTCATTTATTGAGCTTGGTTCATTATCAAGCTTGTTACACTCTGTGACGGAGCTGATAGAAAAAATGGATTTATAGTAGAACAGTAGCGTGTATGTTCTCCTGATTTGAAAGGGTTAAGGAGGGCCGAGAGGAGGTCGTGGACATGGTCATGGTCGTAGACGTGGAGCCCTTCAGTGAACATACATCAACCTCCTGAATAGACCAAAATATGACGTGTGTGTGACATTGGTATATAACATGTAGAATAAATACATTTGACTAAAAAAAAAGTTTAGCTTGTTTTTTGTGTATAAAGTTGAAGTGATAAAACGCACAGATTTGTGCGTACGGCATTTATAGAGTTAAAATATATGCCCATGGAGAAAACTGATCTAATCTGATGATTAAATGGCAGTTTTGCCATTTTCTGATATATATATTATATATAGCCATTTTATCTTGTTAATATCTAATTAATTCATTCCTGCAAAATAAAATCATCTCAGATTAAACCAATATTTAGATTTAAAAGCTCCATATTGGAGCTGAACAAAAAAAAATAGAAAAATCATCATCATATATAGATTTCATCTAGAAGAACACAAAAAAAAGAATTTAATACATAATATTGACATTGATATATTTTAGGAAACGTCTCGAATTAAAATCATTTAAGCTACCGACACATTTTTATAATAAATAAAACGGAAATATAATCCATAAAGCATGATTTTTAATTGAAAAGCTTCGAAATCTCAAATGTTTTATTGGATGCATTCAAATAAAAACCTTGACATTAAGCAATACAACAAAAATGACCACAGACGCCAATGGCGGGGGGCCAAATGACAGACGAAGAAAATTTTAATTAAAACCACATCACATAATCATTAAAATATCAATTAAGAGTAACACAATAGGAAATTAAAAACGTATTATGTCAATGCGTGCAATGTGTCATGATGTATGAATTATATTCAAATAATTATCCTTTGACGGCAATGTATTGCCATATAAAAAAATAATTAAAATACAGTGACCATGAAAATTTATTACATAAAATACGCTCGATTTTTAGCGTAAGAATTATGTAAGAATAACGAGCGTATTTTTAGATAAATATAAATCAAACTTAATGAAAATATTTAATAACCGGAAGCGAAAAAAGTCAATGAAATATTGTACGTAGCATTTGTTTATTATTATTATTAAATTCACTGTATTTATCAATTTATAAAGCGAAATATATTCTAAACATGAATTAAAAACATAATTAAAACATCCCAATCTGAAATATGTCACATATAATCATAATATTCGTGAGTGTTTCCGGAGCGAATTTTCCGGAAATGCATCGATTGAATACAAATTATTTTAACCTCCCAAACTTTATGCCGGTTGAATATTATGATAAACGGCACATTTTCGTAGCGATTTTATGTTAAATTCGATTGATTTTCATAAATCCATTTCTACTCACAGAGCAGGAGACCGACCTCTCTCATCGCCGACTAACCACACTACTGATTATTTTACTGCATAAACTGACAGATCGGTCTACATATGTAAATTAGCCTTAACAACCAGATTAATGGCCATATTGAATTTGACGATCTGATAAAAAGTGATTTGGTCTACAGATAAGTCGATGTAGATTCGTATCAATGTCAATCAAAAATAATAATGGTTTAAGCATGCTTACAATTGAACAAAAATTACTGTGATTTTCAATAATTTTTTTCCCCAATAAAAAAAATCATGCGCCTTTTTAAAAATATAAATAATTATTCATGATCCACAAAATCATAACCCATTTTTATAAAAGAATCTATATTTTTTGAACCTCATTTTTTAGTAAAATAGACAGTATCATCCATTATTAATCTAATTTGAAATATTGATCATGTTGTTTAAAAATAATGATAAATTTGTATATAAATCTTATGAATTCATTTTTTATATACAACTACATTTGTCCTAAGCTTCCATTCTTTGATTGCCCAGGCTCAGATTTTCAACAGTCATATTTTTTTCTTTTAAACAACCTATCTTTTTGCCGGGCTTGGCGACTAGAATAATCTTAGCCACTTTCCATTGCGAGGGAAAATAGCCCATTTTTAGTACAGCATTGAATATTTGTATCAAGAACTTAATTCCTTTGGTAGGAAGTTTCTATACAATTCTTCTTGTAATGAGATCATAGCCAGACGACCTGAATTTAAAAAAGCTCGAGGAATTCTGTAAGGTCACAAAGAATACGATAAGTTCGAAAGAAGCTCACAATCAATTGTATCCATTTGTGCTTGAAATTTGGTACTGGAAGGTTTCTTTTTTTCCCTCAACACATTCATTTTAAACCTATCAAGGCGAATCGCGTCATGGTCCGTGTTACACCACAACCAGCCCTATTTAATACACAATGCATATAGCAAATACAAAACACAAAGAGAAGTAAACATATACTCAATATTTTAACGAAAGAGTAACATGACAAAAATTGAAGATTTACAAATAAAAGATATAAGATTTGCCGTTACTTTAAATGTCGTAGAATAATTATCTGTAAATAAAATAACAATGTAGGAGCAAGGTATTAAAAATAAAATAAAATAATTAATCATATTATATTTATACCATAATATAGGTAAGTTTTCAGTTTCAGTCTGAACTATCTACAACTTCAATTTAAATTATTGCATTTAAAACTGAAATAAATCATGTACCAAAAAACGATGCAGGGATTTTACGACCATCTGAAAACAAAGTTAAAATCAATGATGATATAATAAATAATGATTAAAATTAAAAGAAAAAAATAATACCTATAATGCGCATATGCTCTGTTAGCTTCGCATTGCCTGTGAAGATCTTGCTTCCGTTTAACAACGCGTCCTTTATTATTCGAAGCGTCCAGGAGTTCCCAAGCCATTTGTTTTGGAAACAATATTTTCTTTTTATCTCTGTCGTCAGCAGCTTCAATCAACCATTTCATGGAGAGAAACCTTGATCTCTTCTCATTTATCGGTATTGGTACCTCAAATAAAAATATTAAATGCATTTATACTTTTCTTTATTATTATGTATTTAAAACAAATAAAACCTACTTGATAAGTTACACCGCCTCTCCTGACTGGGGATAAATTGACCAAGGGTTGGCAATTTTCTATGGCTTTATGAAGAATTACTACTGGATTTAATTCAATGTTGCTTTTTTCTTCTGCGTCAGCCGCTAAATGATATCTTTCAATTTGTGCTCGCTTTATTGCTTCAAAAGTTTTTTCAACCAGTCTCCTGGCAATATCCTTCCTACCATCTTCCATGATGTAATTTGTAAACTTTCTATGAACACAGAGAGTATGTTTTTGATTAAATAACATTGGGAGTATTTCAAAATAAAATCCAAAGTTAATTCGTTTAATTTGTATAGGTTTGCTTAATACCGTATTCGTATTTGAACGTATTCGAATAAAATGGAATTCTACCCATATTGTTTGCGGACAAATATACAAACTTATTTTATACCGGCATTGTGCCCACATTGGAAATTATTGAAAGATAAGCCCAAAAATATTTTTATTCTTGTCACGAATTAAGACAAATTATAAAATATCAGATCATTCTGTATTTTCCTTCATAGAAGCTCCCAAAATATATAAGACCAAAAATATTTATAAAACAAGCAGCAATGCTGATAGCATACCTGACAGTTTCATCTTGAAAGCTCGAACACGATTCATCGATTAGAGGGGGTTTTACAGGCACGCCAGTATATTTATGTATCTCACCAGACTCTGCTATTTCTTTCTGTGCTTCCTTTTTAAAGACTGGTTGAACATAATACGGCGCAAATACGGTCATTCCATTCTTGGAATTGGTCAGCATAGAATTACTGCAGAATCCAAAGTAAAATTGGAATAGTTTAAAGTATAAGGTATGATTAACTACATAAATCGTATTTATAGGTTATGTTTACAATAAAATATACATAGACGTTAAATATTGCAATAATACCTAGTGAGTAAAAGTGTCGACACTCGCCGTAGTAAACCCGTCATTTTAATTTGTTTAATTAATAGAAAAATGTAGTTTAAATGATTTTTCCGGCGAAACTTTGTATAGCTCGGTCCCTACATCTGAGCTAGTGTTGCTATAACAAAAAATAATGTACTGCTCAAATTTGACATTTTATCACATTAATAATAATTATTTTCGTTGAGTTTGCACATATGTTTCTTAAAAAGTAGACAGTGCTCACTTTATAATAATTTTTTTCTACAATTAATTTTTTTTTTTTACAAAAATGTTCTGGATATTCTACTGCATTTTATATTTAAAACAGCTTAAAGATATTGAAATTAAAAGCACATCTAAATAGGGCTGATAATGGATTTGGTATTTGGATTTTAAAAACACTAAAAGAAAATATGAATAAATATATTTATTTTTTCAAACAGTCAATTGGTTTTGTTGTTAGATTGTTAGCTCATCAAAAACAGTTTTCAATCAAGTTAATAGCTGTTTTATTATTTAAATACATTTTTGTATGATAATCAAGTATAACATGGCTCGGCAGGAAGATAAGACATATGGATATGTATTTACATTTTTTATTATTTTTTAAGAACATCTATTAAAGTTTTTCGAGGAATTTTTATATTTGCTGTGCTTCGCATCTCTTTTTTGCCCTCTGATTGTTGTTTAAGAAGTTTCTTGCGACGTGTTACATCCCCGCCGTACTAAAATATTTTCAAAGATAATTGGCTTTAATTTTCATACATAGTTAATTTAATTTTATGTCATAAATTATATAAAAATAATTAATGGGTCTTACAAGTTTTGCAGTGACGTCTTTCCGATATGCTTGGAGATTTTCTCTGGCTAGTATACGTCCGTCAGATTTAGCTTGAATTGCAATCTATATAAAAAAAATTGAAAACGTATATCACTTTTTTAGTTTGAATCTAATAATCAATTGGAAATTAAATAATTCTGTATTATTTTACAAAAATCATTTGTCGAGGAATGGTTTCTTTTAATTTTTCTACAAGACGACGTGCAGTTTGTTGAGAACGGCTAACATGGACGATGCTGGTTAACTCCTCAATTTTATCACCATTCAGTAATATTTCCAACTAGAATATAATAATACACAATAAATCAACAACATTAAAGCAAAATGTGATATTGCGTGATAAAAACTTACTTTTGTTAAAGCACTGGTATGAAAACCGTCATCGTGATAATCAAAACTTGCATATCCAGACGTCATACTTTTTAGTAAATCATGAAAATTTACAATGACCTTGAAAATATGATTAATTTAAATTACGCAAGCACAGAAAAGTTTCATAATTGTTGCGTTGTTGAGCTAATTGCATAAGATAAATTTAAAAAATGATACGTACCTCACATAAAGGTAATTGAAATTGCAACATAATGTTATCATCATCAATAGGAGTAGAAGGTAAAGCTTTGCCTCTATGTTCTATACACAATCCTGTTACAGGTCCCAAATATCTCAACGGAGTTATAATAGTTCCTTGAAATAAGATTAACATTAATCATTTTAATAATTTAAAAAAATATATTTCTATAACATAATAAAGCAAATTTTAACTGATTTAGAATTAATTGAAACGGAATTTTCATACCGATTACATATGGTTCATAAAATTCGTCGATAAATGTTTTATCTGGCACACTGTTTGGATTAGTAATTGTAATAATTTCTCCCCCGTATGATTTAATAACTTTTGGTGTTCCCTTAATTCTGTAAAAAAATAAATGATATAAAAAAATTCATTAAGGGACGTTTCTACCTTGTTGGTTAAAAATAAAATCAGAAGAAATGGAAGGTATCCTCTATGATATATATTTTTATGTTCAATAAAGATCACCTAGTCAACATAAAAAATATCAACATTCTACGTTTAATACTTTTCACAAAAGGAAATGTTAAAAAACCGATTACTTTTAGACCCAACAAGGTAGACATGTCGCCAAAAAATAAAAATCCTCTTAAATTTATCAGGAACACATACTTAACTTTATATGGTACGGAGGGAGCTGAAATAACAGCTTCAGCTTTATGTTCTTGCAAAAGTCGCTGCGTAAAAACTTCCATATGTAAGAGCCCTAAAAAACCAATTCTCCAACCTTGACCTAAGGCAGGACTATCAGAATAAAATTATGAGTATTGTGAACGTTATTAATGTGCTTAAAAATTGCATTAAGAATACCTTGAATCTATAAGAACACTGACTGCTGAATCATTTAATGCAAGTTTTTCAATTGCAAATTGCACATTTTGGTATTGGGATTGATCAGCTGGAAAAATACCAGCATATACCATGTGCTTAATTTCTGTGCTTTCTGCCTTCTGGATAAAGTCCAAAGGGGCTTTTGTTGATAATAAGATATCACCAACGGCTCCACCTCCACGAGCACCGCATCCAAATACTGCAACTTGTCCAGCACCGACACATTCAACGGGCTTTTCTCCGGGTGTTAATAAATGAAGAAATTTTACTGTCTGATGCTTGGCAGACGATTGCCATCTGACACTATCGCCGATATTCAAAACCCCCTCCTGTACATATGCTAAACACAATACGCCCTTGTATTTATCATACCAGGTATCAAAGACTAATGCTTTTAAATATCCATTTCTATTGACTGTTGGTGGTGGTAATCTTTCAATAATGGATCTGACTAAGTTTTCAACTCCCCAGCCTTTTTTTGCTGAAACTTCTAAAACATCCGCTGGATCTATTTTAAATAATGATCTCAATTGTTCTTTGGCTCTTGTGGGATTAGCACGTGGCAAATCAATTTTGTTTAATACAGGAATTATTGATAAACCTCTTCGACGTGCCAAAGAATGCACAGCAACTGTTTGAGCTTGGGGTCCTTCAGCAGCATCAACTAATAAAATAGCACCTTGACAAGCCTGAACTGATCGCACTACCTATTTATTAAATAAAATATGATTAGATAAAATAAATAAAATCGTTTATTTTAATATTTAGGTTTTATTTACCTCATTTGAAAAATCTACATGCCCAGGTGTATCTATAAGGTTTAAAAGGTAAGGTTTATCATTGTATGTATAATTAAGTGATGCAGTAACAGCTTTAACAGTTATTCCTCTTTCTCGTTCCACCTTTAAAATATAAAGTTTTTATAATAATTTGTGAAAAATTAAATTCCCAAATGTATTCATGCGTTATTTAACCTGAAGTTGATCTAAAAACTGTGCATTTTCAGCACCCGGTTTAATAGCTCCTGTAAATTCTAGTAGTCTATCTGCCAGAGTGCTTTTCCCATGATCCACGTGGGCAATTATACTAAAATTTCTTATTCTTTCAGTGGGAGTTATAATTAAATTATTCTCATTTTTTGACAATTCAATGTTTTCAGCATTGGAAGAAAATCTGAAAAATAAATATAATTATTAATTACAAAATCAATGCACGTAATAGATTATATTTATTTTTTATAGCTATGTTAATCATTCAAAATTGAAACATTGATTTAAAATATATCAAGATATTTAAAGATATTTTAAGACTATGTGAAATATTTTCATATACAATTGTTACTTGAAAGATTTAAATATTGTTTATAACAAACCAAGTCTTATCTAAACATATTTTGAAGAAAATAAATAAATAACCTTTTGATGAATTGAGATCGAGAATAAGTTAATTTTGACGTTATATTCTTAGATAATGAATATTTTATCAATGCCATGTTATAGTTTATTATTTCATGTTTGAAGGAAGCTCATGTCATTTTGACAATTACGTATTGTCAACTTTTAGGTTATAGACTTATTAATAAAATTTCTGAGCATGTAATAATTTTCTCCAAATGTTGAGTGACCCAATCTATTTTGTGTCACATAATATAATAAATTATAATAAAATTAATAAAATACATCAGATAAAGAAACAAAAATAAAATTACCTTTATATAATATTTTTATTTTTTATTAAGATGAACCGCATAAAATGCATTCTTAAATTGTATTTAGGTTAGTAAAATAGAAAACCATAAAATAACTTCAATTAAAGAAAAATATTAAATTTAAAATGATCTAATTAAAAGAACGAAATAATGTAGACTATTCAATTTCTAAATAATCATATAAATTATTACAAAATAAGACTATATGGAATAAATAATATTTATAAAAATATATATTATTAACATTAAAAGAGATTTTTATAAAAAACAGTTTTGTTAGATATGGCTGATAAAATGAATCTTATTTGCCAATCTGTCAGTTTAACGGTGGACATAAAGTAGGTGGTAGTGGTTGCCATCTGTTCAAAATGTGATTGTCAATAAATAATCGCCAGGAAGTTTTACGTGATAGCATGGAATATGGATATGGAATATCTGGGATAGCTGTCAGGCAAGAAGATATGGAATTGTTAGAAGCAGTTCGTCGTGGAGACCTGCAGCTAACTAATTTCTTGATCGAAGGGGGAATTGATATTAATTTTTGTGTACCACACGATGGATGGTAATTTATAATTTAATTATAGTTTAATTACAATTTAATTCTATACATTTCAAGCATTTATTCTAACTCTTTATGAGCGGGGCGGGTACAAATAGGAGGTATTTATATCCGCCCCTTTCATGAAGAGTCAACAGTCATAAAAATATATTATTATATTATTACTAATTAAATTCTAATAAGGAAGTCAATTTTTTATAGGACTTCATTACATTGGGCTTGTAAGCAAGGAAACATATCAATGGTATCTCTCTTGCTATCTAGAGGCGCAGATAGATCGCTTAAAACAAAAGCAGGTCAATCACCAAGAGACTTAACCACTTCTGTTGAAATAATAGCCTTGCTTCAACATGAATCTCCTTCAACGAAAGGTGCTTATCTTGTTTTTCCAGACCGATTATCTAATGATTTGCCCCATAACATGTTAAATCGAAGTGATCTCATAATTCGATATCCAGCACAAGGTAAATTTTTATTGCCTTTGCTATGTTTATTTTTTAATTTCATTACATTTCCTTTTAATTAACCATTTGGCATCGGCTCCTCGCTTCTGTGATGATCGATTTCAGAACAAAAAAGTGGACTATCAAAAAGTGACCCTCGATTAGTATCCTATTACACAGCGTATTTGACATATATTCCTAGAAATATCATTAAATACTTATGTATATGCGACTTAGATATGTAAAATATGATTAATTATTTTCAAACGAAAACATCGATATTTTTAATTTTCTTGCCTCATATTAGAGTCAAAACTATATTTTGAGTTCCTATGTTGTTGTTTCAACAGATTTATGCATTTAAAAAATGGGTTATACGAAACATATGTGTTACAAATCTTTGAATTTGGATGCATTTTTACTTTAGTTTTATTTCGTCGGCCATGAAGTTAATAGCCAGTATAGTTCTTAATATGCAGCAAAAAATAAATATCAATATACAATAAGTAAGTCATTAAAAAATAGATCTTGCGGAACTTGCGAAATTTCTCCTGATGCCAAAGAGTTAAAGAAGTAAATATATGATCATTTTGATCGGTTTTGTTTTTATATATGATGTCAATGTCTTTTGAGATTGAATGAACATTGGTATTATATTCTATAACTTAATTTTTTTCAGATATTTTACTTAAAATACGAATAGCAAATTCAAATGATCCAGATTTCATTGAAGTTGAGCTATCAAGTACTGGCTCTACGTATCAAAATTTATTGACAATTTGTTGCCAAGAACTCGAAATTCTTCCAGAACAAGTAATGCTTTGTTTTAAATTTGATTGAATAATTGCTTTTTTAATTTTAATTTTCCATCTAAAACATCGAGATCAAACGTTGTTTATTAATTTTGTATATGTCAAGTTTGTTTTAAAAATATATGGATGTACTCCTATAATATTCATTAATTTAGTATAAAATCACACTAATACATATTTTTTAAATTAGGTTAATCGAATTCGAAAACTTCCTGATACTCGAATTCGTTGCGATGCGGATGTGCGAAGATTGAAGCCATTTCAAGAGCTAGAAATTGTGCTGAAAGAATGTCAATTATCTTCAAGTCATTCTTTATCAGCAAACATATATCCTTCAATTTCTGCTAACAAAAATCAGACTGTTTTATATTAGATGTCATTGATTTAACACATTCACACTGGAGACACCTATCGGCTATAACTATGTGCGATGCAAAGTGAATTTGTAGAAAATAATTTTTATCTTCATTATAATTATATGTGCGACAACTCTCTGTAAGCTATGGTCCCTGTATAATTTTTTTCCGTTGGATCATTACATCTGTTCAACTTCTTTTAGCGATTAGGCAATCTGCTATCTTTCCGTCTAATCGGTACATCTATTTTTGATATGACTGCACATAACTTTAAATTGTTTATCTTTCATATGACGAACAAGCTCTAAATGGTGTAGTTTCTCAAATCTAATTGATTGGACTATGTTAATGTCTTGATATAGTTATAAGCATACATTAGAATGGACTTTGTAAGAATTTCATGGATGTTAGTTTTAGTCTTTTATAAAGCTTTTAGTAGTATTATCTTATTTATCTCCATCATACGTATTTTTATTGATACTAAGGATCAATGCACTGATTTTGCATAATTTGTCATTCAATAAAAATCAATTTAACAAGTGTAAAAAAATCAAAACTCGTCTTACTTTTGTTGAAAAAAAAAGGATTTTGATTGAGGAAATTGTTATCATCACTGATTGTGGTCTATTATTTAAAATTAATATTTAGCATAATGTAAGTATTAATTGTTATTTATTTAATTTGCTAATATAGTATTATTTCTTTCGAATACTTATTATCTATATACATTTCAATTGATAACACAGGTAACCTCAAAATAATTAAAGATATTCCACAATATTGAAATAAATATTCTTCCGCGTCCATGAGCCCAACAAGAGATTCGAAATATAGGAAAGAGATGTAATTTGAATTCATTTTACATCTCAAATAATTACTAAATACGATCAGATCACCAGTATTTAAATACAATTGAAATTATATGAACTGAACGGAACTAAATTCGAAATGAAAAAATAATCGTTCAAAGTCCTGATTACTTTGTCTTTTACAGGGTAAGTCGTATTATATTTTCAACTCTAAATTTATCATACATATTAATTTTTTTGCATATGTTGAACGACAAAAACCGCATATATGAGTCACTTGCAATGCCAAAGAGTGATCTGAAAGATGTATATAATAGTGATCCAGTGCAAATGTGTTGAAAAAATAGCATTTAAACCATATATATATATATTTCCTAAGATTAGGTAAATAAGACATTCCTATCACTATATTTATGCTTATATAATATTACGTGGACTTACGTGCATCCAAATATTTTATTTTTTATTATTCAGTTTTAAAACAAGCTTTTCTTTTATATGGTTCTAGTAAATATGGCGTTACTTTTCCATAAATGTAATTAATCTTGCACTTTTTACATGAAATGAGTCTTCCATTTTGCTCATGAAAGTAAAAGTTGTTTCAATCCATTATATATAAAGAGTAGAGAGATCAGCTAAGGAATCTGTTTAAATTTCTTGAATCAGTTATAAGTACTATTTTCATTATGAAATCTTCAAGCATGTTGGTTTTTAAATACGTTTAGTAATATAATTATTTAATAATGATTTTTTACATAATATTATTTGGACTTTTGTCTTTTAAATAATTGTTAGCGTATAAGTGGCATCAAATGCAGATTATACATAATTATAAATAAATGACAACAGACATGCATCATTTAAATTGTTATTTTAAATGAGTTTTTTTTTATCAATGTGAAATAGTTTAATATCAACTGTCGATACGCATTCCATAAAATAATTATTTTAATTTAAATATAATGATTTTGTAAACGATTTTTTTAAATAAAAATATGAACTATTACATTATTCATAGCTAATTTATTTATTCGCAAGTTAAGGAGTACCCAAATTATTGCAGATTATGAGTTATTTCCGTTAATATGTTGATACTAAAGTGATTAGAGTAGTAATCATTTGAATGATTGCTATATCTTTTCATGATTACTGTGATGTTTAAACTTACTGATATTATAAAATTAATTGATATTTATTGTAAAATTAAGCATGTATTAAAAGGGTAAAAGGAAATAGGTATTTCAATTTTCTGTTATTGAATATTGTATCATTTTATTCATTAATATGTTCTATATCAGCTGATATTTACATACGGGAAAGATTTTTATGAATTACACCATATTTTTGCCATTTTATATATTAACCTTTTGTGTGTATCGCAAAAATAATTAGTTTGGCGTCTTCCGCCCCTAATCTTTCTGTTCGAATATACAGAGAAATCTTGTTTTTCACATATTCACAGTGCCTCAATATATGCAGTTTCCTATTAAGCCTTTCAACTTTATCTGAGGCTGATAGTCTTCCTGGTTTTGAATACGCTCCTTCACGAAAATCACCTATAATTGTTTGATCAATTTTCGAACAAACATAAAATGTGCCATAAACATAAATTACCTCTAAAATTCAGCTGCGTCTTGTACTCGAAATTAATATAAAAAAGTCCAGTGTTTGATTTAAATTATGCTGTATGCGATTTTCAATATGATTCAAAATCGCTTTCTTTGGAAGAAATAGTATCAGCGTCAATTTCATCATTGTTCTGTGTACATTTTATCTTTCTAACAATATAATTAGTGATCAAATTTTGTTCGGATTTTCTTGTGTCGATGACTCATACCCAGAAATACAATTTTGGAGTCCACGTTGAAATTTGAAAGCTCGTTCAGAATTCGTATCATGAAGAATAAAAGGATTTTTCAATTTACTTCAAAGTTGTAGATCTTCTCGAATTATATTACCGCGAAGGAACTGGTATTTCTTCCACTTTGTCATAGTTTTCCGGTTCTTTGTCAGTATTCAGAATTAAATCGATAATATCATCGGCAATTATCCCTCTCTGCCAAATCTATGCGCTAAATAAATGATTTAAGCTGATATCGACACTGTTTCAATGATTCATTAACTGTAACTTATACGAGCTATGCTGCCATCCAGCATTGAAAAGAAGTTTGAATGTAATAAAGAATTTACAAGCGTTAAAATGGTTTCAAAAGAAAGAAAGTTTTTTCTTGGTCGGTATTTAATTGTAAGTATATATTTATTGAAAAAATTATTTTACAAATACAATTGATATTATCTTTGACAATTGGTATTTGTTAGTTGCATAATTTTTCATTTACAATCTGCTTTAACAATATATGTATCCATTTTTTGTATTATGATTGATATAATCACATTATATATTTTTTATTCGTTTAAATAACAGAACAAAAATGAAAAATAACGACATATTTTAAAAATAAATTATTCATGATTTGAAATGTGGTATTAAAAAAATCTAAGAATTAAACAGACTTAAAATTATATCTTACTAACCTACAGGTAAATCTGGACCTGTTTGTATTGTGCTTACATCACTAAATTGATGATAATAATATTATTTTGTTTTGATATCGCTACACACTATCTGTAAAAGTTGAATCGTATTGCCCTGTACGACTTTATTAAATCATATTTTTTTGCTTTAATGCCTTGATATCGTTACGTAAAATATGAAGAAGTTTGACGCCACTCAGTTTTAATACACAAAATATTTTCAAAGCAATAAATTATCCATTTGAACATCTCGTACAATATATAATTGCTGTTCATGCAATTTTTTTTAAAACCCATATCTTCTCAAAATAACTACATTTTAAAACATCAGTTATGATTTTAGGCACATCTTCAAATACAGTGACTAAATTTTTTAATGCTTTTTTAACGTGCATTTCCACTGTTGCTTATACATAAAATATATTTCAATCAGTAAAAAGTATTGACTGAAAAATTTGTTATGTTACTTCAGAAGGTTTTTATAAATAAATATATTAGTATGGGAGGCAGTGACCAAAATTTTGCATCCAATTTTGTTCCAATCAGTATTTATACGATCAGTAAAGTAATAGTCTATCAAGCTTTCAACGTTGTGGACATTAATAATAATTTTCGAAACCGGAATAATTGTACATACCAGCATAAAATTAAAATCTACAAATCTGTATATTTTATCTACAAGTAGTTTACGTTAATTAATGTTAAATAAATTTCGTCTATTTTCGATGCAAGATGGTTAGTTAGGGCTATGATAGACGTGGCTAAAATTGTAGCGCGAGAACTCGGCAACTGCATCGTCCAAAGCGTTGTAATATTAAATACATATACTATTTATTATAAGCAGTTACAATATAGTTTCAGTCTTGTAAGTATAAGACATTTATATAATTATTTACAGGTTTCGAAAATTGTTATAAATGTCGATAACAATATAATCACGGTGATGTCGCTGCCTCCCTCAATTAGATGCATTTACTGAACTGAAATGTTTTGTTACATAATTTCCATTTAATTTATGTATAAAATATTTTGATGTTCATCTCAATATGTATTGGGTTTTCATTTAAATATAAATTTAGCCACATTGCATGATAATCGTATGATTATCAAGTGATTTTTTAAATTGTGGATAAAAATGTGTACATGTACATGTACATTACGTTTTGTTATAATGAATCAATATATTGTTAGCAAGTTTAAGTTTTAAGGTAGCAGAGTTTTTAAAGAAAGAGAAAGAATTTGATATTGTTTTTCTATGAAATAGGGATCAAAATTATGCTGATTTTTATACATTTATAATTTACAGAACAATGATTGTAGCTCAATATCTGAACTTTGCAATTTTATTCAACGTTATATTGACTGTGTTTAATTATTTTCACAGTTTGTACAACTATTACTTTTTCTTTACAATATATTGATGGAATTTTATCATGAATTTTGCATTCATTCAGCATATTTCATAATTGAATTACATCTCCGGCTGTTTATGGTGATTTTAATTATGAGAAAGAAGCAGATTTCAGTGTATTTCTTGACTTTAATATAACAGGGAAACAACGTTTTAAAAAATATATAAAACCAATACAATATGATTAAGAGAAGTTGCGTTTGCTTTGCATATTTTAAGTTGTACCTTTTTCTAATTATGTAAATACAATGGAAACAATTTTATTACAGAAACGTGTAATATAAAATCTGTGTATAATTAATTAACAAAAAATACAATTCGAAATTAGTAAATTTTAATAATCATTTAAAAAGCAACATAAATAAAATTGTTCATTTTCAAAATATAGATTTCTCATCACGAGCAACGCTGTTATATATGTTATATAGATGCTTGTTAATAATAGTCAAATAGGTATACAATTGAGTTTTTATTTGGAAATAAAGGATTTACGTATTTCTTATATTTCCAGCAACGAGGCTTTCTCCTGGTTACGGAATAACCTACGACTTAATAAATTATTAACAAACATCTAATCATGAATTACGTGAATCTCAAAAATTCTAATATATATATATATATATATTTGTAAATATATGTATAAATAATATTCTAATTTTAAGCATAATTTTTGTCACATTTTATGTTTTTTAAAATCCAATATTTATAATAAGGAAAAAATTAAATGTGTTTTTTTCACACGCACATTTTGATTTGTTTTCGTTAACATTTTGGCAAACAATCAAACAAGGAACATTGTAAGGAAATATTTAAGATTTAATTATCACTTTGTTTTTATGTACTTAAATCCCTTCAAATATTATATAATATATTCATATTTCTTTGCACTTTAAAAATTTGTATAATGAATATATTTTTACGTTTCCTGATTAAAATGTTCGGTTATCTTTTACGTTGATAGAATTTAATTTTTGTCAATCAAATCTAGAGTGATTATGTTTATGAATCCTTTTGCATGTTTAATATTTTAGCTACTCGGTATAAGCATGAAGGATATTCTTATTCTCAGGAAGGCACAAATCATTGAGCTCAATGTGCTCTCCGACTCAGCTGATCCTCAGGCTATTAAAAGGATCTGAAATATTTAGTAAAAAACACGTCTCCGATGAGTCACTAAATTTTATTAACACTGAAATTGTTGTGATGTATTATTCTATCTTATTAAAGCTATTTAACGTCCTCTTCATCCTTATAAATTTATCCGAGATCCGTGTTTTTAATACGTTTCATTATTCTGTTCAACTTTAGTCTCATCACTTTATATAGTGTAAAAATAATAATATCGTTAAAAGTTTAAATATTTAAACTGACTCAAATATATTCATTATGTTTAACAACTCGTTAATGCATTTGATGTTCCTAATGAGCATAGTATCACAAGAAATAATGGAAACACAATTATTCTCAAAGTTTCCTTTTATAATTTGTTTTAAAGGTAATATGTATATATGTACAATTCTAATGTATATATTATTCATACTTACATTTAAGGAAAATTTCTATAAAATATCTACTTTCACATAGTTGACAAATTTCCGATATATTATATAATAGATTCGTTATGTTTATAACTATTTTGTCAACAAATTAAAAATATTTTATTCTTCATCGTGAATATAACTGTGTGATGTAATGAAATTAATTATCCTAAATGTTTTTACTTCACATATTGCACAAAATACAACGGTCCTAATATTCTCAATTCACCAACTGAGCATCAGAGTCTTTTGTGTCCGTCAGTGCTTGAAGATTTGCTAGAGTCGAGTCGTCCGGGAAGAGAAGCTGCGGGTGGTGACTTTGAAGGTTCCGGATGCTCCAAGCTGGACGCTCTTAATATAAGTCCTCGTGATCTTCTCTGTAACCATTCAGCAGTAGAAGATGAGCATCCAGAAAAAGAGCCTGTTTTTTGCAGACGTTGTGGCGAATAACACGTCATCGACTCTGAGTGATGAGGTAAATCCTCCACTTCTGTGAAATCTAGTCTGTGATGCTGTGGTGTCGTTGGAGTATCTGATTCCTTTAAAAAATGCGTTATTTAATACTTGAAAATCGTTCATTTAATTTAATTATTTTGTTAATGTTAATGTCGAAACGGCTTTTATTTTGTAGAATATAATACTGTATGAAAATGAACTGTGGGATAAAAGTATCTATGTAATCCTAATTCTATGATTTAAGCGGAAATACCTCTTCTAAACTTCTCAATATGATTGGGTCTCCTCCTCGACGACTTGGAGTAACACGCGTTCTACGCGCTTCATCTCTTTCTCTTCTATCTAATTCTTCAGCTAGCATTAGAACCTCCCAATCACCACCACTTCCTCTGCTTGGAGTACTTCTACCCTTCGAACTTATTGAACTACTTCCTGAATCCCTTCTCCCATGGAATTGTTCAAAGGCAGGTGTGCGTGGTACGTAGTCAGAATCTCCGCTACTTGTGCTTGTCGATGAACTTTTACACAAAAATGATATTTTAATATATTAATATATTTAAACATAGTTACATAATAATTTTTAAATGTTCACTCATACAGTAGAACTTGGGATATATTGGCATCAACGCTTCATCATAAAATGATACACCACTGTATCAAATAATTTCAATATTTTTTTGCTGCCAATATTACATTTTTCATCAAGTTCTCCTGTATTTCTTTGAATTAATTAATAATAAAATTTTATAGTAACCTGTTTCCATCACTAGACCCATTTTCACTACCTATATCAAGAACTACACTTCCATCAGGATGGGGACGTCGCATTGCAGGCATTATCATATGTCTTCCCGATGAATGACCTTTATGATAGCCGAAGAATGATCCTAAACTAAATTTTCTATGTTCATGATCAGACGAAGAAGGACCTATATATTTTGAGAACACGTGATATAATTATTTTGAACGTTAGTAGTATTTTAATTTGTCTTTAATTTTTATATTTTTACCTCCGGATTTAGTACCAGTATGATGTATGCCTGTGTCAACCGAAGATGTTTTCTTTATTTTTCCTTTTGATGTATCTAAATGCGAACCAAACAAGTGGAAATTGTGTGGAGGTCTTTTTGATTTGATATTACCTCGAGCTTCCGGACTTAATAGTGTACGTTCCTCTGGACTTAATGTTTGCGGGGATAATGATCTGAAATTTAAAAAATTGTTACTAATTAAATAATGTTATATCATTACTTATTTCAAGAATACAAATTCAAATATATATTTTTTTTAAAACAACCTTGGCAAATCTTGTAGCTCCATACTTTCTTGATCGCTACTTTCCTCCCATGACCTTCGTTCTTTGAGTTTTTCAGCTCTCTGTCTGGAGTATGTAACGTCAGGGCGTTCCAGTTTTAAATCAGTTTTCTTTGCATTCAATTTACCTATTTCCTTAAGTTTAAGCAGTTCGTCAGCTCTAAGTATTTGAAAATCTGTAATTTGATCTAGGTTTATATTTAAAGCTGTTTCAGCTAGAGTTTTTAAAGTAGCTTCATCTATTTCACCATCTTCTGTCGACTGCGCTTGACAGATATTTTCACTTTGTATAAAATGTGTGTTTGATGCAAAATTGTTATCTTCTTCAGGTACCGATGCGTTTGGAGGAGACGTCGTGAATACAGTATCCAAGGAATCTCCTCTCTGTGAATAATGCAAATTATACTACAATTCATAATTAACAATGGACTGAAAATGCTCTTCTGAGTATATAAAATAATACCATGAATCCTTGATCCAGTGATATCTCGTCACTGCCTGAACTAGCCGTAAGTCCTGAAATAGTATCAACTTCATGTGATATTAAGTCTTCCGAAATTGTTTTATCATCTCCTTCTAAAGAGTGAATTCTTTGGAGGCGAGGTTGAGAACCTGGTGTTATTTGAAAAGTTCCAGTACCAGAAGCGGACAAGCCTACACGTTCAAGTTCTTGAATTCTACTTTGTAACTGTGTTATTATTTCATCACGTTTTTTTACTTCCATTTCAAGACTATTAAATCTATAAAGAATACAAGATTATTGTTATATAGATCATTTTATTATGATAAAATCAAGTAACAATCAATAATACTTGATATTTACCTTTCTTGAAATTTTCCTTGAACGTCATGAAGATGTCCCTTGATCACATGCTTGATCCCCATTAAAACCTCACTAAAATATTCTTGTTCTTCCAGGGAACCTATAAAAGATATACATTTAAATTGGTTTGAAAACAAATAATAATTCAAATTGATTATATTTAATTTTTACTACATATTACAATAAGTAGGATAAGCATAAAAATACTACTATAGCAAATGGCTTTATTTCAATTATCATATTCATAGAATGATATGTTAAATTTTTGGATTAATTAATAATCAAAAAAATGATTAGCATAAAAGCCAATGATAATTTTTTTTATATTGAAAATATACAAACCCCGAAACATTTTTCTCTGATTTGTCATCGCTGATATCAAACTAAGTTTTGGCTTTTCTGTAGGTACTTTTATTTGTTCCGGATGTAATCCTTCTATCGCTGGAGTCGTGTATCTAAATTTTGGATCCAATGAAGATTCTAAAACTCCCAATTCACCAGTCCGTTTGTCAATTAATATATCACTTATTAGTGTTCGTTCAGGTGGGGAAATATCACCGTTATCTCTATTTATTTTCACAACGTTTTCCATTAACGGTGGAGTAGTATCTTCTTCGTCATAGATCCACGTGTCGTCGGAATCAATTTTTTCAGAGGAATCACCGGATTGTGCACTCGTTAAGCGATGATATGGATTAGCTATTGGAAAGAGGGATTTTTGTTCAGATGCACTGTTTGGTGGAGATGTTAACGTATCACGATTGAATGTTACGCTCTTTGCGAATTTTGAATGTCGAGCAGCGTATCCTTCAATCGTTGGAGCTCTTATTAATCTCTTAAAAGATGGAGCTTCCTGCATTTGATTATCTTCAGATAGTTTTTTCAATATAGACTTTAAATTGCGTCGTTCTAGTGTTTCATTTGATTCAGGGCTCAAGAGTACTTGTGAATCACCAATATTTTGAGAATAAGCATTGATACTATCATGGTTGCTGGACATGGAGCAACTCGCCATAGCGTTTCCTTCCGAGTTGCTCCGAGTTAAAACTTCAACTTCAGCTGGTGTTTCGCCACAATCCAGACTCGAACTTCTTACTTTTTTGACTTCCTTTTCCAATTCGGCTAATTTTTGTCTCTCGTTTAATATTTTTAATTTTTTTACAAACGGGAGCATTCCATATTCTGGTGATAAATCTTCAACCGAAACGTAGCTTTTATTCTTTTTTGATAATGAAAATGCACTCGGTTTATTTCTATAAGTAGATTTTTTTCCTTGATTGGATACCTGTTGTGACGATGTACTACACGTGGGTTCATTTTTATCGTGACTACTTTCATCTGATTTTATAGTAATTGACTCTTGCGATATTGTTTTATCTTTTGTAGAAGATGTTGTAATTATTTCACTATTATCTAAATTACTTATATCTATATTTCTATTGTCTATTTCTACATTATTATTATCACTAGTTATAGCACTACTGCTATGGGATGGCATTATTGTATCAAAGGACGTAACAGGTGACAGTGTAACCTTTCCTAATTCTAACTTAGATAAAGCTGTATTTTTGGCACTGGAATCTATTTTGGCACTTTCTGTCGCACCTGATGGTGTAACATTTCTTTCTATAGGACTATCCAGATTAAAACTTGACTGTCGACTTGACGTAGACTCTTTAGAATCGCTCAATATAGCTGCTTTTTTTAGTTTGGACCAGGGTTTCTTTGATTCATTTATTTTAAAGTCTTCTTTCGCTACTTTATCACCTATAATATTCTGTGTATCAGGGGATTTTTTAATATCTATGTTGTTCTTTTTAGCACTGGTTGTAGAAGTCTCAACTTTATTTGGCACAGCGTTTGTTATTGATATATCTTTTTGACTGGATGGAGCACCTTGAAGCAATTTTAATTTGTCTTTAAAGGTAGTACCAACAGCTTTTGCTGGAGACTTAATTTTATTTACTACACTGGTAGGTATAGATATAGTCTGTTGAGGTTTAGATTCAGATGTTAGTACTGGTTTTTCACTTTTTAATAATATAGGCACCTTGTCACTTATTTTAAATTTCTTTTCATTTTCATCTTTTTCTTTCAGTAGAGGTTGAGTTATTGAGGTACCATCTTCCTGAACCTTCATAATTTTATCTTTAAAACTAACTTTGGGCTTTGATGATGAGTCACTTGAGCCAGAAGAATTTTTTCTAGAAGGTTTAGTCGTTGGGCTAAGTGACTTTCCCGGAGAATTTGATCCAGATCCCTTCTGTAGTGGACTTAATGTTTTTATTGTTGGACTTAGAGGACTTTTTAATGAACTAGGGCTTATGGTGTCAGTGCTGGACGGAGGATTACTGCTGAGGGTTACCTTCTCTGTACCACTAGTAGAAGGACCCATAATTATTTTTTCTCTATCTTCTTTTGCTTTTAACAACAGTAATCTTTGTAATAATGGTAAACCTGCCCCTATTACTTCTGGCTCGCTGGGAGTAGACGTTTGAGGAGTAGAATGAGGTGGTGCAGAAACTTGAGGAATATTTAATCCACGATGTCTGGATACTTCCTTTTCCTCACGTTCCTTAAAGCAAATTATTTATTTGTAAATTTAAAAAAATATATCAATGCTTGAAAAAATAGATTTGGTAATCAAATTTAACAAGTAATAAAATATATTTGTATTGTAACCTGTTTTTCTTTTAGAAGCTTTAATCGAGCTAGTAAAGGAAGTCCTGCTCCTAAAGGAGATATTACTTTTTCATCTTTTGCCCCAGAACTTGGATCAGCACTTCCACTACCTTCATCCTATAAAGTTAATATAAAAATAAATATATCACTGTTTAATTTATTCATTAAGACATTTGTCTGAGATTTCTCCTTTTTGAAATATATTTAAACTGATAAATAGTATAAGCACCTCAGCATGGTGTGTTTCATCACTTTCCACCCTAGGCATTCTTCTTAAAACTCCTTTTGGTCCCGCACTACCAGCAACGCCAACAGCGGCTGCTGTTCCTAATGCTTTCATTTCAAGTGATTCTCCATTTACTGATCTTCGAGAAGGTCTAGATCGATTTCTCAAAGCATTTCTTATACCCTGAAATTTTATTTTAATTAAAAATTTAATTATAGTGCAATTAATTAAATGAAATAATCATCTAAACGTATTTTAATAAACTTACTTTAACATCACTACGAAGTTTATGAACAATTCGTTTCGGTCCACTGTTTTCATCTCCATCTATTTTATCATCAGGACTTTCGCCTATAAATTATAATAATTCCATTTATATATTCCATCAAAATGAACGATTTAATACTTCAATAATTATTACAAAAAATAATTACCTTTTGCTTTTCTCGAACAACTTCTAGCTTCTTGTAAACGTTTTCTTCCAAGGGTTTGAAGAATCTCTTGAGCTTCTGGGTAGTCTTTCATTGCTGCTAAAACATCTTCACGAGACAATGAAAATAGTTCAGAATATCCTACAGATCTTACGTCAGCTGTGCGTCTGGAAAGAAAGACGAAAAATATGCATTAAAGTGTTAGTTTGATAAATTAAATAATTTGAATGTAAGAATAAAGAAAAATGTAATACTTGTTAAGGCCATCAAGATTGAGTATCCCAATCTCTCCAAAGAAATCTCCAGCTTTCATTGTAGTAAGAACTCGACCAGTCTCTGATATAACTTCTAATATACCATCAGCAATGATGAACATCTCTCTGGCAACTTCGCCTAGTCCAAAAAAATAGATAATAACAGAATTACTTATAAAATCATACATTAATCAAGTTTTAAAACTTCAGATGTGCATTTACCCTTTCTACAAATTGAGTCACCGGGAGTGAAAATATATGCTTTCATTTTTAAAACCAAATCATGTAAAAATTCTGGTTGACACTCTTGAAATATTGTAACCTAGAGCATAAATTATATTTAGATAGTATTGAATATGCATTTTATAAAATGTATATATTAATATTTAATCTCAAGAAGTTCGATATACCTTTTTTAGAACACTAAGGTTAACGTGTAGGGCAAGTTCTGTTTTTAATTTATCTGGAAGTAAGCCCAGTGCAGTATTGATATCGCCACCTCCTTGAATGCGACCTCTCGACCATGAATAATCATACCAACGTAGAACACGTCTCTTCATTCCACCAGGTACCTAAATATCAATACGATATTATTGAAAAGCTTCTCAATGTATATCAGTTTAATGTACATTAGTTCAATGATGAACCTTATGGTGTCGCATATACGTTTTAGCACCATCCAAAAGTCTTTCAAATTCCAATCTATTGGCATTCCTATTGGTTATCACGTTTCCCACTTGGCCGACAATAGTCGCAAAGATAAACACGCCAATAAGATAGCTCACAATTGTGAACACATACCTATAAAATTAAATAATGTGATATAATGTCGATGTATATTGTGGAATATAAAGTATAAAATAGCATTGTTGATCAAAAATTGAAGCGTTGGAAGCTAAAATCAAAGTCCTTTATGTGCGTGGAGGTGGTTTATAATATAAGTGATGAGTCGGCATCCTTTAAGATGGTCATTGATCAGACAAAGGATATAAAAAATGCTTCAAAATCAAGTTTGTATGGAACACTTTTGAGAATCTTGAAGTTTTAAGTCTTGTAGGAATTATATTATGTTTTTTCAATGAAAGGATAAAATGAATATACATAATTTATAGATTGTATTAATTTTGTAAATTCAGCTTCATATGATTAAATATGAATTTAAATTGATTAAAAGAATATGAGATGTGTTTTATAATGTGTGATAGTAATTATTTTCTCATTGATAATTGATGAAATATGTACTAAAGTCCTTAAAATAATATATATTTACATTGTTATAAAAGCATCAACTTACAATATACTAGTTTAAAAATTTATAAATATAAAACATAAGGTGAAGAAAAACAAAGTTTTCGAACAGTTATGTTCTTTGTGTTACCATGTATTATAACAACGTAGTAAAAGCTATAATTTGACAGGCAAACTAAGCAAAATAGAAATTAAAAACAACTATGAAAATAAATTGGCTATGTAATTTAGAAGGCTGTTCGAAAACTTTGCTTTGGAATATCTTTATATATACATAATCAAACAAAATAACAAACCATGTAAACAACAACATAAACAAATAGTCTTTAGTACCCAGAAATATGCTTTATCGGTGAGAAATTTATATGAAAATCCTAAAATATTTCAGATATTTTGATACGGTTTTAAATAAAGCACATTTTGAAATTGAGAACCGGTTTCATGTAAATGTTTCCTAATTAAAATGATAAAATATATATATAAGCATATGTACATATATTGCATGTGATCATATTTTATGTATATCCAAAGTCTCGTATTAAAAGTCAGCGAACAGCCTCCAAATTTCTGCCGCAGTTGCCAACAGAGATACATTTAAATAAAGTGTAGGTACAGAGGAGGTGAAGGTATGAAAAGAAGTGAAAAGTGGGAGACCTATTCTATAGACAAATTCAAGAAAAAGGGACAAAGACAAACAGAAATGTTAGCTTATACAACAAAACACGACGACAATGATGAAAGGCCGAGTCACAGGGAGAAAAACGTGTCCCTCTTGCTCTCTCTGTTTATTTCCTGTGCGAAATCACAATGTGGGCAATTATCTAATGGGTTTTTAAAATTGAAAAAAAGGGCTAATTTCGCGAAACAGTGTGGCATTGTCTTGTAACATAATTTTTGTACTTATTGTGTAAAAGCTCTTAGACCAATGCCTTGAATGAAGCACATAAGAAAGCTAATAACTTGAACATAATTTGTATTAAAAATTAAAGGAATCAAAGACAACACCTAAATTTAAGCTCATGAAGCAAAAAATCCACTGTATTGATGATATCATCTAGAATAATTATTATGCGATTAAAACAAATATGAATCTACTATATATTGGTGTTAATGTGAGAGTTTGAGGCCACATTATAGGTTTATAGGCTCAATCATGCAAGATACAGGTAAGGACATTCTTTCAATTTTCATTAAAAATAATATTTTTATGAGATTGGGTATAAATGCTTATAATTCTTAATTGGGCAACATCTTAAACGGATTCAAGTCCAAGAACAGTGAACGATAATATCATCCAAAAACTAATTAATTGGACTACGTACATATTCAAGAAAAGGATAATTATTAAATCATTGTTTCATTTATTAATTATGTATTAATTCATATCGTATATTAATTTCATAATTACCAATTATGAAACTAATATACATAAATAAATTCAATACAAAAAAGTAATTCTTCTTAAAATCCTGATTATAATTTGAAAGTTTCATCGGCTATAAATTAATTTCTTTATATAATATCGACTTAAATTTTATTAAATGTAATAAATACTTCAGCAGAAACTTCATGTAAATGGAGATTATATGAAAAGGATTTTTTTTTACTTAGACGACTTTATTTTTGTTAGGTAAAGCAGCAGTTTACTTTATGAATTTACAAAAATCATCATTGAAGATTAAAATCAAGCATCTTCCTTAATCATCTTCAAAAATATAAAGTCAATAGATAAAGCCATAATATTTATTTTTAAAACATTTAGTATAAATATTTTTCTGTTTGTTAAAAAAATATTATAAGTGCTATGGAATATTCAGGCTTTGAAGATTCAATAAAATATTACATTCAGATTTAAGTATTGTCGTAGTTGTATTGTAATGTATACAAGAAAATGCGTTCAAAATGCATTTTAAAAAAATAGTTTTTAATAAATATAAAGTTTGCGCCAGACCAAGTGTTACCAAGTTCGAATGCTATAGTGCCAATAATTTTCAATATTTTCATTATTATTAATATAATATTGTTTAAGACCATATTAGTGTTACTTTTGATATTCAGATATAATGAAAATGGAGGCTACTATTGCATCGAAGGGAAGTCAGAAATATTCCAGAAAAAAGAAGGAATCTAGGATTGATTAATATTGCTTAACAAGTCATATTTCGTTTTTTATTCAAAATTATTTTAAGTTGAACAATACTTTAAAACTATTTATTTTAATGTAATACACTAACTATCGTTATACTTTTTATAAAGCCAAACTTTCAAATTTCAAATTCACTAACACATTTTCATTTCTGCATATTTTTTGTCCATTATGTACAAAATTATTAATTTACTTGGATTATTCAATAAATTTTACTTGACTATTCTACTTTACACGAATCAACACTTCGTTTTGTAATGAGAGTTCGTAATCTTTATGTGGAAATGCTCGGGAATGGGGCTCGAGTGAGAGGCGTTGATACGTCATGTCAGCGATCCGAAAAGCGGACCGATTGGATACACAGACGTTGTTATGGCCACTCCGCCCTCTTTTTGCTATATTTTAGGGGATAAATTCATATCCAAGGTCTTCTATGATCTATACGATCACGGAAGCATTTTAGTTTTAAGTTACAAAACGGCGTAAGCTTTAGACCCTCGTTACGGCTCTGATAAAATTCAAAGATTGACTATGAGCTAATTGGGGATAAAACGAGGTTTTTACCCTGGGGTTGAACAATGTCGTTTTCTTGCAAAATTATAGTATGCAACCCACTTTTCGTCATCCATTGAAATCTGATAAAAAAATGGATTCTTTCTATGTTTGGAGAGCAAAGATCTGCAGATAGCCAGCCTATCTGAAATTTTTCTCGGAAAACTTTGCCATTGTTTCCAGCTCATGGAAGATGCCTTAAAACGTTTGATATATCAATATTCAATATCTCTGCTATCGTTTGATTTATCAAAGTTCTCGCAAGATCAGTCGAGGATCTGCTTTTACCACGGTCTGAAGTTGTCGAAGATCAATATGATTGGGTCGTCCCAGAATGGAATTTGTTAAAGCGTATACGAAACGTTTATAGATATATTGAACAAATATTATTAGTCGTGATAGGATTTTTTCGTAGGAGGATGTTATTACATAATTGAAATTGAAAAATAAAAACTTACCAAACTAAGTGAAATGCATATATTTTTAAAGTATAATGACAAAATAAAAAGTTTTAAGGAAAAACCAAGCATTTCCACCGTTTCAAAATGAATACCATAAAAGAATTTTCGCAACCAGTTTAACACATTAACTCCAGGAAGCTTATTAATATGTTCCATATTGATCGAAAGTTACATGCGCCGTTACCAGCACGATGAAGGCTACCAAATCGAGACATTCCCGCCGAAATCTGGACGCTTGAAAACAGTGGCGTAACTATTGATTGGCGAACTTAGGCGACGCCTAGGGGCAGTAACTGTCTAATCTATGTATACACATATACAGTACATACATGTTTTCCAAATTTTTATATTAAACTTTCCCTACCGGTGATGTATTTACTACACCTCGACTCTAATAATGGGAATATCGATATGAAATATAATAGATACGGGGTTCAAAATTTTTATATTCCTCCGTAATATAATTACGAATCACATCAAAGTATTATAGTATATAAGTATTCATCTGCAGCGACGGAAATATATAATTTGTCGGGAAATCGTGAATTTTGATAGTTTTAGTCCGTGTTTCGGCAGAAAGGAAATTTATCATTAACGCTGATGATGTTATACGAAAATGGGGGCTCACGTGGTCATCAAATCGAACTAGCATTTAAATATCTGATGACGATATCTCCAAAGAGTGTGGAGGCTGAGCGTACATTTTCAGCAGCGAGTTGCCTGGCTTCCAAAATCAGATCCAGACTAATTGACGAAGCACTCAATGCTTTAATTAAACAAATAGACTTCTTAGTAATTTTTGATCAAATTTATCAATCACGCACAAAGTTGAAAGTTTGCTTGGATCAAATGACGGATGCATATGAAATACCCCCGCGGTCATTGTGTTAAATAAAGAAGTGGGCTGTTATCAGTAGTTTGACAGCTGTAACGTAGTTTAGTTGATAGCATTTGGTCTGGTGTAATTTAAATGGTCCAATCAAGGTATTATATGTTAATGCTTACAGGTTTATAGAGCAAATATTTGCTTCAACGATGGAGGGATGTTGTATCTATCTAATTTTACTTTTAAAACTAATTTGTTCTAGATAATTGACAGTGTACACGTGTATTGTAATTGGCGCGGTATACTCAAGCGATCTTTCTATATATCGAGCCTGGCGATTAATCCCTAATGCTCGGTTCACACGAGGCTAGTTTTTAAACTGGGATGGCAAACCAATGCTGGTAAATATCTCTAATTCGGTTTTGAGCTAAAAATTAGCTTAAAAACTTTGCTAGTTCTATTTACACAAAGCTAGAGTTGCTTGACCAGCTGGTTTGTTGGCACTTGTTTGTTCTACTAGCTTGAAAACTGGCCTCGTGTGAACCAGGCATGATATTGGCATTTCATCAATGTGATTTTGCTTCGTCTTTGACGCCATATTTTGACTCGATCATGTCTTTCATCATGTCGTCGATTTTGACAGAACTACTATGCTGAAGAATTGTTCGTTGAAGACGTACCCTCCATTGGACCTGAATTGCAGCAGACGGGATTTTAGGCCGCGCCTCGGCAGAGACTTGGGGCCGTCCGCTGACTGTGAGGCCCTACAAAAGCGCCCCCGACACACACATTCAGAAACACTGATCAATCAACATCATAGAAAATAATGTCCTTACGAATACAAAACGCCATTATGCAAACCACTTCAAATCAAATTGACACACATCAATCTTGTACAATATATTCAAATCTTTGTTGGGAGCAGCGGTTTTTAAGATGAAGAAGATGACGTCGAACAACAGTCGATCCCTCAATCCAATCTAAGTGCTTTACATTTAATCGACCAGAGAGCAGATTTCACCATCAAAACGTCTGAATGCAAATCGGATGTAAATTGGAAATTTCAATACTCAATATTTGTAGCAATTATGAATGCAAATTGTATCGTTTTATTCCATGTCAGATAAAAATAGTCCTAAAATTTAACCATCGGGAAGCAATTTAAATGATTCACAAGGCGTAATATTTATGCGTTATATAAGTGACATTTTGCCCATTTTGTTAGATGAACTTGAATGCTTTGATCCAATTATGTCAAATTTATAATCATTCAATTCGATGCTTCTAAACATATTTTGAGGAAGCTCAAGCTTATAATTGTACATCTTTGAACAAAAGTCAATATCTGTGTATGCAATTATTAAGACGTTAAATATTTTAGGCCCTTTTTGGCATTGGATTTTGGTAAATAAAAGATGAAGTCTTAAAAATAGATATAGAAAATAGAATTCTTTTAGCGTCATATGGCTAACCCTATTTCTGAAGTTGTAGTCGACTGAATTAACAAGAGATAAACCTGACAGATATGTCAAGAATAAGCTCCAACTTGTTCAAAGTAGTGCAAACTATTTGGGGTGAACTGTCGTCCACAATTATTCTATAGAGAAGAGTGCAGCAATAGGGGATGATAGAATTCACGTACTTATATAAAATTATAATACATTGATATACAGAGTTGTTCTTATCTTTCAATATGGGTGGTTCAAAACTTCACGAATTAATTACAGTTTGTAAAAACTATAATGTAAGTTTTCTGCCATGATAATAAATAGACGTTGAAATCGGACGATAGGAGATTAAGCATTAAATTTGAACAATTTTAATGGCGAAGTAGTTAGTGGCAGCCGTTAAAATGATATTGAGCTAGTGTTGTCGTAAAATATTTAAGTACAGAAAGTTATAAACCCGGAAGCTCGTACTAGATATAATAAACGCCATATAATATTACATAAAAACCGCTGCTCATTTTTGAAAGCTCACACAGTGTCAATATAAAATGATATATACATAGGATAATTACAAAAAGATTTATGCATTTGAAAATAAAACTCACTCAGCATTCGTTTCGGGAGTAGGAAGATCACCGATCGTTGTTAAAGTAAGCGTTGACCAATATAAGGACCCTAAATATTTTCTAGTCAGCGTTGCATAATCACCAGGTCTATGCGGATAAACCCAATCACCCTGAAAAATGTTGCACAAATCGCATTAAAAAGATTCGCATCGAAATTGACGCAAAATTACAAGCTCACCTGGAATCCTTCAGCTTCGGAGAGTAGAAAGTAAAAGCAACCGAACCAGTGCGCTAATATCAGCAAGATATGTATTAGATTTATCACTCGCCAGAAATTCGGGTATACAGTTCTCGATTCAACTATATAATAACAATTCACAGCCCTGTACACCTGCCAAAATAATTGCATAAAAATACGATCAAATCAAGCAATGGAATGCTCTTAATAATAGTGTTATATCGACTGTCAATTTTTTTAATAGGAGTTAGGGAGGTATTTTGCTACGTTTCACATAAAGACCCTATATCCTAAGTGTCAGGGTTGTCAAAATATTTTTTTTTTTCAACATTTTGAAACAATATCCAAAATTTCATCTTAAAATCGATATAATTTTTTAATCTGTGGTTGTAATAGAACGAAATAACTGTTTTTATATTTTTGACTTAGTTTATTTTTAAAAAGTTTTTTTTCCTTTACCCTTTCCAACAATATGCTACATGTCATATAAATCATTCAATAAATTGTTAATCTTGAAGAGTTGAAAAACGGTCACCAGACCTGACACCAATGGATTTATTTGTCTAGGGACGTGCAAAATTATTGATTTACACGACAGAGGTGCCCACAAAAGAAATCTTAATTGACAGAATAATCGCCCCCTTTGTAAAAATTAAAAAAAAGGAAATGCTACTTCAGACAACTGTAGTTGAAACAAGGAAACGAAACAGAGGTGGCCAATTTGAATAAATTTTGTAAATAAATTTTTTAAGCAAATTGGAAACTCTTCAAGTTTAACGACTTACTGAACGATTTCTGTAACATTTAACTTATTGTTGGAAAAGAGTATATTTTAGGGAACTTTTAAAACTAAACTAAGTTCAAAATAATTGTTGGTTTTTTGCTTAAAGAATTTAAAAGTTGACAATTCTCATTCGTTTGCACATTTTTGTGACTTTGGAAGCTCAGAACTAATTTTCTTTAAACCAATTACATAAAATAATGATTTATTTAGATTAGAAATACATCGCAAAATACAAAAAAACCAGTTATTTTGTGCTATTATGACCATAGATTAAAATGTTATAATATTTTAAAGATGAAATTTTGGACTATTTTTTCAAAATGTTGAAAAAAAAATGTAGATCCATTATTATTAAAGTTTTAAAAATTCAGAATATTTCGAAAATTATTATTTTTATAGCATATATTTTGAGACTTCTCTCGCAGATATTGTAAAAAATAGCGATAAGCACTCAAATATAAAAATCTCTCTAAGATAAGGACATTTTTAATTGGATCTTCTTACGATGCTTTCAAAATAAGGGATGAAGTATCCCCGATTTGTAATCACATGACATCCATGCAAATTTATCAAAAAACATTCTAAACTACGAAATAAAGAGGAATATAAATATTTCACGTTGAATTTATAGTAACAATATTAATTGATTTCAGTAAATAGAATTGTCTTTGTTCATTTCTTTGGAAATAAGCATAATCAATAACGATTCCACGGAAACAAATTGTTAAACCATGGGTAATATAATTTATCAATACATATAATCTGTTAATGAATAAAACACCTGTATTTATATTGAAAAGGATAATCCATCAATCATTTGGAACAGGTGAATGACTATGAGGTAGCGAGGACCTGCATTGATCATGATTAGGGTTGCAAATTAAAAACTAGGCTGCTGATCAATACGTTTGAATATTGAGTTTAAACTGTAATTGCTTCTTTTTATATTTATAATTTGATTTCTATGCTTAAAATATTAATCAATGACGTTAGAAAGCAATCAGGACTAAGCATGGACTTAGTTATGTGAAACATTTACTATGATGTGGTTTTGTTGTAATGTTTTGGAAAATTGCATATCATGGAAGCAATCCAATACTTAGAAACCATAGAAAAGAAGCCATTGGTACAAATAAGTGAGTGATTTCCCAATGGAGATGGTTTCTTTATGCATAATGGGATACTTTGTTATACAAGATTGGACAAAAACCAGCCTGATAGTTTTATATTTGATAGAAAAAAGGCCCTGAAATAAATATTATTGAATATATGGCAAATTTTAAAGCGAAATATAAGGAAATTTCTTGTGGTTTTGTTAAAATTATATCTAGTAAAATTGGATTGCTTCTATTTTTAAGGAACAAGTTCGTTAGTTATCGAAGCAAAATATTGTTCAATATCAATTCATTTTTGATGCTGTATTGATATCATATTTACGAGTACGAATTACGAAAATTACGTCAATACATACCTTAAGAAATCTGGGAAACCGAAGCATAGGATTAGTGCCGAATCGTAATTGTAGTAAATCTAAAGGCGTCAAAGAGAGAAGGTCCAAAAGGAAGGCACGTGAGTTTAGATAGTGCCCAGCCAGCTTTCTAGAGTCATAGACCATCAGTCCTTGTTCTAAGTAGCCAGTCCTCAGTTGCACTACGAGATCCAGGGCAAATACCAGGTCTGTGAAACAGTCACAAGCGAACCAGAAATTTGTGGCGAGTTGCTGGAACAAAAAATAAAGATAAAATAAACAACACAAAAAAGAAAGTAGGACATGAGGCGACAGGGGGAGATTATTGATGCTGGGGCCAGATACATGCTATGGAATTAATAGGCAGAATGTGATCGTAAATAGGTCAAATAAATAGGTAACCGGAGAGAAGAGGCGGAGGGCTGGGAAACAGAAATTCATCGATATTGTTGTGAGAAGAATACTAATGCCGATTCTTTCAGAGTTTTCATACGCGAACTTCTCAATAGCGAGGCGGGGGACTTATCATTTTATTTATTTGATAAACTTTGATCCTTCGTACGTACGGCGAAAACCTTGCTTAGAAATTGAAAAGACTCGCATTTATATTTAGAACCCTGTGAGCATCCCCTAATTCGGAGTTGCGCGGGAGAGAGACAAAAAAAATGCAAAGTGACAATCCACTTATTATCTTGTGCTGCCATCCGACTCGTCTGGCTTTATCTTGTAGTTAGGATTTCTCAATGAAGAATGGCATTATCGGATTTACGTATAAATTGGTTACTCCTTTGAAGTAATACATTCCAGTACTCTCCGATTTTGATCTTGTTCTTAGTTCTCTAAGCCTTAATTTGTTACCAAAATTTAGGCGATGGCGGGTCATCTTACAAGCGAATTTAATACAAATCGACAATTTATTTTGAATTAATACTACCATTTAATAATTTGTCTTAAAAATTCATCATTATGGTTTATGGTTCATTATAGTTCTATCATCATTATGATATTCGTTGTTATTTACATGGTGATTATATACTCAGCACATTTGAAATGCTTATATATAAACAGATTTATGCGATAATTCAATACTTCGCGCAAAAAGATTCCCAAAATCAATTTCTATATAAAAAAAATGATTTGGTTGGAATTAATACAATATTTGTTTGAACATATGTGGGAGTTTGAGAATATTTTGCAAAAATATAAAATTTAAAAAATCCTGCTTTTAATCGCAGTGTCAATTTTTTTAAAGTCAGACCTCATTGATCGACACAAAAATATGTCAAATATCGTCGATCAACGAATCAATCACTTTTGATTATAATTTCCAACCCATAAAAGTACGCTGCCTTGTGGGACGCCAGATTTTATATCATGGAGCGTGGTGGCTTCATCTTCGTATTTGACGTAGAATGTTCTGCTGGTCAGGTATGATTTGAATATGGAAAAGTAGTTTGTGGGCAGTTGTTTTCCGATTTTATGTAGCAACCCTGGATGCCACACTTTGTCAAAAGCCTGAGTTACGTCCAGGAATGCTGCCGAGTAATATTTTCTATGTTTTTGACGAAATCCAAATTAGTGATTGGGAATTAGATTGTTTTTCTCTTCAGTAATAGTTTTTCAAAAAAATTGGAAATTATTGGGAGTAAACTGTGTATTTGTTCCATAGTTGCATGTTGTTGACGAAATTCAAATTGATGATTAGGTATTAAATTGTTTTTCTCGATCAATGGCTTGAGTCTCTTCAGTAGTAGTTTTTCAAAAAGTTTGGAAATTATTGGGAGTAAGCTGATGGGTCTGTATGATTTGACGTCATGTATATCCTTGCCGGGCTTGGGGATTAGAATAATCTTAGCCACTTTCCATTGCGGGGGGGAAATAGCCCATTTTTAGTACCGCATTGAATGTTTGTACCAAGAACTTAACTCCTTTAGTAGGGAGTTCCTTTACCATTCTTCCCGTAATGAGATCGTAGCCAGACGATTTTTTAATGTCGACCTTTGCTATGACTGATCTGACTTCTCGCTTTGTGAATTTTTTAATGCAAATGGTTGATTTTTTTGTAGTTGGCGGCCGGTGAATCTCAGCTTCTCTTTCTGAAGTATTCATGTTTATGTGTGGAGTGAATACTTCTGTAAAGTGACTAGCGAATATTTCCGCTTTTTCTTTTTGATAGGTGGTGATGTTACTTGGGGTCGTTTTGAATATTGTGCACGATTTCCACTTCATGTCCATGATTCTCTATTTGCGTTTTAATGGTTTCCTTGTCAGTAGAGGGATGGAGGTTTCTCAGTACCACTCGAAAGTTTCTTTCTTGTTTTTTTTTATATGAGTGGAAATCTGTATTTTTTTCTTTTAGTGCATTAATAATGCTGTCGTACTTAGTTCCGTCGATTAGTTGAATTTTAATTTGATCTAGGCTTAAGACCTTGAGTGTATATTTATCTTTAGCGATAGAATCTAGCAGTTTAGTAAGAGGTTCTATATTTTTAGCCCCAGTTACAATTATAGGGGGTGGTATTATTGGTTTTTCTGTTAGTTTTTCATCTGTGTTTTCTATGTTTTCTAAAGACGAGAACCTGTTGGATGTTGTTGTTTGTGCAGCCAGCCAGTATTTTTCTATTCGTGTTTGCTTGTTTCGCTGGAAGACTTTGTCTGGGCTGGGGCTAGCTCGTTGTCTCTTTTTGTTTTGGGTTTTCCATGATGGGTCGTTGCTATCGTCCTCTATGGCATCGTCCTCAGATTGGTTTTTCGTTGGTTAAGATTGGTTTTTTGTTGGTTCAGATTGGTCCATGTATTGGATGTCGATTGATGACTCGTCCGATGAGTTGACCATGATTGTTTTTTTTATTTAGAATTTATTATATTAAATGTTTAGCACTACTGATATTTGATATGTATCTAGCGGTGAATTTTAATGAGTGTTTACTTCGCTATATTTGCACAATTTTTTTACATAATTCACTACATGATGGTGGGTATGTTTTAGGTTTATATTTTTATATATAGTTATTGGTTTATTATTATATTTTTTGAACATTAAACACGAATTCCACACTGTGTAAACTCATATAATGGTTAATTGAAACAACGCGTAGCGTTTGTTTGTTGTTTTCAAAATCTCGCGGTGACTCTCCGATCACTTATGACGTCAATTAGCGACCGCTCGATGAAGAAGACTCGAGAAGAAGTTAAAATATTAGCGTACTTATGTCATAATTATCACCGAGAATTGATGATATTATTAGGTTGAGTCATAAGTAGTTGCCGGCAAAAAAGAAGGCGTTATAATTATTCACTTTTACCCTTGATAAGTCATCCGTATTGGTGAGTATAGGGTATCATTAGATAGGTATGAGTTCTATAAGTCTTTCGACAACAGCTAACCATGTCATATCTTATGTTATAGTTTTTTTATCCGTAAAATGAAAAATAAAAAAAGTGAATTTTCCTCATATAATGCTTTGGGAGTTTAAACAAGGCAACAGTGTTACGGCTTTATGGCTAAAAATATGCGACTTATACGGTGAAGGAGCAGTCAATGAACCGACAGTAAGAAATTGGTTTTTAAAATTTCGCTCGGGAGATGAGACTCTGAAAGATGAACCTAAGGGCGGGATCTCCCTTCCAACTTTAATTAAGAAATTTTAAAGGTGTTTTTTGGAGCAAAATCTAAGTTAATCAATACGGGAATTATCATGGAAGTTATATAAATTACAACCAATTACTGTGTGAGGGTGCCATATCATCTCAGTGAAGACAAAAAATTGAGCCATTTTTAAACAGAATAATTACTGGAGATGAAAAATTGATAATGTACGATAGTTTTGTATGCAAAAGACAATGGCTTGATAAAGATCAACCACCTTTACCAGATTCTAAAGCCAATATTTATGAGAAAAAAGTATAATATGTATGGTAGGATCATCGTGGCATAATCCACAACGAGTTTATAAATCACGCTAATAAAAATTTATTTTAATCTAAACGTGCTAAATTTTATAAAAAAGGTATTGATGAAAAAGGTGAATATTTAATAGAGTAATTGTTATTTTGTTAAAGCTAAATAAATGTTTGATCGGCAAGTATTTATGACTCAACTTATTTCTTTCTATAATTCATTCAATCACTAAACAGGAATATGTTTATGATATAATTTAAATAAGATATTAAATTTCAATCTATTGGTTGCATTCAGCGCTATAAATACCATTCGATTTTTTTCAATAAGATAAAGCTTTCAAGTAAGCGAATAAAATATACTGTTGATTAACGAGTCGTCGAATAACGAGATATGTCAAATGTAACATAAGATTGATTAACGCAAATGGATTTGAATAACAAATACGTTTTTATATTTTCCACTATATAGAGCATTATTAGATGACAACGTTATGTGCTCAAGTTTGGTGACTCCCATGCGATATCACGGTTCAGGGTCTAATAAATTTCATACACAGCGAGATTGTGTTGATTTTACAGACATATTTGAGGCTATGTCGACATCGACGATTTTACAAGAATTTATGGGGCGGGTCGTAAATTTTCAGGACCGGAAAGCAGTATTCTTTGAATGCGGAGCGAGATTTAGCGAACGTAAGAAAGTGATATTGTAAATTTAAAACGAAGGTTAGTGGCGGAAGAGAAATAAAACTGCTGCAGAAACGACCCAGTCCAGACATTATGGGATGGAGCTAAAAGCAATGTCGGATAATCAGTGTAAATTTTGTTGCGGATAGTTTTGTAAATTTATTTTCATGCAGCCTTAGAAGGTAATGCAAGAATTCGGGCAATATTCTGGTCAAAAGCACTACGTTGCTCTATGAAAAACATAGTCGAGACATTAAACTGTGTGACATTTAATTGCCTCATCATACTCTCGGTTCGACTTAAATACAATCTGTATTTAAGTCAACTTCATCTTAGAATTTTTGAATATTAATTTTAGATTAAAGAAAATCTTTTAGAAAATGTTTAATGGATGCTGAAACAACATGTATTCAAGATTTTTTTATGAATGGCTTTAGAAATCGTTTTTCCATATCAAATTCATTAAATTTGACTCCTCTGGAATTGTATCATATTTCATTGATGAAACAACATGATAAAACCCCTACCGCCGATCATGAAAGCTTGAATGCCCACTAGTGGGCGGTAGGGACCAGTTTAATTACAAAATCTCAATTTTTATACTGTTGTGAAATTGTTTATACACTGATATTTTTAAGCTTAAATATTTGATTCGTTCCTGAAATTAAATGTTAAGGTTGTTAGATCCAATGAAGACTGGAAAATTTCCAATGAAAATCAATCTCTTGTTAGGTTGAATTTTATTTCGACATAAATAACGTACTTCGAAAGCCTTTCACGTTACGATCTGATTCAATGGTGAGGTTGTTGTATTTCTGGATTTCGTATTAATGGGGTCGATATTTTGAACTGGTCTGTGTGCATGGGGCTGTTTATTGTATCAGTAGGCGCGTATCAATTTATTGTCTTCCGTTCAAACAGCCCTCGATATTAAATTGATTTCGGAGCCATTATGAAATTTTCGGAGTCCTTTGAGGAAAACTAGGGGTGTGCGTCGATCCTTTTATGTAAAGCAACACCTCATTTTCTTAAGAGTCCCCGAGGAGATGTTCACGGGAGTTTTCGCGACTCCCTCCACGCCGGCTGAGCTTATTCAAAGAACCCGTGGGACATGGGAGATGCGCCAACATTAGAAGATTACCAGTATATTTGCGGAAGTATAGATAAAAGACGTCTTTCATTAGGAGTGAGCAAATCGAATTGTTCGAAGGTAAACAGCATTCGCTCGGCTGTTATGAATTTTGTCAGTAAATATCTCGGGTTTCGTCTCAGCTCGAGGATGCTCGATATAATAGCTGGGAGTATACGTTTATCATTATTGTATTTCGCTTTCTCCCAAGTCTTCCTCGCTCGACGTTTTCACTAGACAGTCGTGAAAAATTTTATCTTCGTGTGGGGGCTATAAATTTTGCGGAAAAACCGCCAATTTCATTTTGCTTTTATTGCTGCTAGTAAAAAGGCTGCTGGTTAAAATAGCCACGCTTTGAAAAGTGTCATCATAGAACATTTTCCAAATTACTTTGTGAGCTCGAAATCAGATATTTCGTGATGCTCTTCTGTTGTGTACCATAAAATTGTCAATCGGTTCGATTAATATTTTTTTCGACGTGTTTTTTACTTTTTATATCTCAAAAAATGAGCGTTACTCGCCAATTTGGAAAGAGTTATAAACATTGATACAATTCTGATTACTCAAACGTGTCTAAAATATGATATAAATTGAAGTCATAGACAATCACCATGAGATCAAAATTTATCGTTATTATTTCTATGAGAACGCTCGTAAAAAAACCAATTAAATGCTTAATTAAGACTTATAAGTATTATTGAATAACCTTCTATCAAAAAATACAATCAATGTTGTACCTTTTTTTTGATTTTTTAAAATACCAAGTGTTAGTAAAGTAGATTGATTCCGTATCGATCATAAATGATTCATTTCTTATGATAATTGATATTTTTCATAAAAATGATTATTTAATGATCTTCTTCTATCTAAAAAATTGATTCAAATAACTTTATGTCAAAAATAGTTAAAACTAACATAGTCTACTAGATTAAATGTTATCAATTTAAATAGCAGTATTTCATTTTGCTATTGATTGAATCCATATTTAAATGTCTTAAGTTATTTGGCTCTTGTTCTTTAAATCATGTCATTGTTTTACTATGACCAATCATTGCTTAAAATTATTATTGAACTTTCTTCTCAACTAGAGATGGTTATTTTTATTTTTAACTCCAAAAAATATAGTAATTCAAAGATTTTTGTGACATGATAGATTTACATCTTAAGATGGTTGTTGGAGTCTCTGGTTTAAGTAACAAATGTTTAACTGTCAAAAATGTATGTCGTTGTAACGTTGAGGCTGGGGGCACTCTTGGGGGTAGAGTCCCCGGGTGGCTCCCCGCCCCCCATGGGCTCGTCAGGATGGCTGCACTAGCGCACGGGTCCGTTTTTCTATCGGGCCGTAATGTTGCTGGTCGGGCCGTAATTTCACACGAGAGAGAGAGTCAGATTTGGCTGCAGGAGGGACGACTTCCCGCAGCTAAGGCTAATCGACGACTCTCCCGACTCCCATCTCCTGCGCGTTACTCCCCAACCGGCAATAGGCGCACGCGCAAGAAGCGATCGGTCGGTATGCAGGTGCAATATCTCCATAGGGCCACAAGAGATGGCGCTGTTAAAATAGCACATTGCACCTGAAGAGAGACGGAAGATGTCGCTGTTAATCTATCGAATTAAATCTGCTCAGATTAACAGAGGTACTACGTAGGGATGGTAAATCGCCCACGCTGCATTGTCATAATTTTTTTTAAAACGCCTTTTTCTCAAAACTACTTTTTTCAAATCGTTTGCCACGATATCTCAAAATTAATTAAAATAATTTATTTTAAATTTTATTGATTTATTTAATATTTATATATAGACATTTTGCAAACTAGAAAAGTTCTGATTGATCAAGGCGTTTATTTTTTTTAATGTGTAAAAAGTCGTAAAAAAACACCAAAATTCACAAAAAAAAATGTTAAACAAGATGCTAAAAACTTATCTTTCAATATTTCTTAATAATCGTAGCATAAATATTAGTTCACATTTTATATATTAAAATGCCAATCGTGGCAAGACCTTTTTCGATTATGGGTGTGTAAATTGCCGTGTATTTAAGCAATGAGAAACGATTTCAATCTTTAAAAAAATGCAAAGTGTGCTTAAAATATGAATAAATATGCAGTTGAAATTTCGCAGTTGTATGTTTATTCAGTTCGTCAAAATAAATCTCACAAAAAGCGTCAAAAAAGTGCCGTCACACGGGATGATCCCCTTAAGATGCATCCGAGAAATGTTCATGTACATGGTTTTGATCATGAAGGTATGCACCGAAATCTCAACACATTTACTTTTATATCGCTCTCATTTTCTACCGTTTTATAACTGTATGTCTGAGTTGTTTTTATTGACGCATTCCATCTTCACGTTTATCTCCGACTATATTGTTTTTGCAATGAAACACCGTTTGCAAAAGTGTGGATATACATTTTTTATCATTCCCAGACGGTTTTTTAACGTGGAAAGTTAAAGTGCTCAAAGAGAGAGGAGACGAAGATGACTCGTTCAAATATTTTCTAAGGCGGGCTTAATTTCGAGTCGACTGAAAAAAATGTGTGCAGAAAAGCTCATCCATAATGAGTATGCAAAGAGACAAGACTTTTACCTGGAGCTCAGGGAAGCTCTGTCTGACGATGAGCGTCCACAGGTTATAAAGGACGCAGCCGGTCAACAGCCACAACCAGTAGAAGTAGAAATTTTCGTCAGGGTTGACGACCGATCGCGGGGGGCGGGGGGCACGGCGCCTTCTGCGAGAAGGGAACGCGCCCCCCGCCCCCGCAGTGCCCCCACCACCACCCCCTTCAGATCCTGTATCCTCGACCTATAATATAATACATATATATATAAAACAGAATAAAATGTTCATTGTTAATAACTATGAAAGTGGTTAACATTAAAACTATTAAAAATTAAGATTAAGTCATTTTTAATTAAATATATTATTAAATGAAAGAAGGATATTTTAATCATATTTAATTAGAAAATTTTGAATTTCTAAAAAAAAAAATTTTTTCAGGCTCTTTGGTATATTAACCTTTTAACTGCCAATGACTCATCAGCGCATACAAATTCGACGCGCCGGTGCGTCGTTGGCAGTTAAAAGGTTAACCTTTAGGTTAACTTTTTTTTTTTTAGGTTAGACTTTTCTACTTTGGATCAAAAAAATATTTTTTTTTCTTCGTGTATCGGAAAGAACCAATATTTAAGAATACAAGAATACACGATAATATAATATGTAAAGCAAAAATATGTTTAATTTTTTTGCAGCAAATCATTTGTCCAGGAGTTAGGACTTCCATGGTGAATTCCCCTCACTCCAATTACCATACTTTGTCAATTTTTAAAAAATATTTTTTATATTCAATAAAGATCTCATAGTCAACACACTAAATATCAATATTTTATATTTAATATTTTTTGCATAAAAAAATGTTAAAAAATCGATCTCTTTTAGGCCCAACAAGGTAGAAATGTGTGTTATTAAAACACGGCAAAAACAGTGAATCTGCGATTTTTTTTGATATTCTTGTAAACATGAATATCAAAAAGAGAGAAGAAGAAGAGTAAGAAATGTCTAAGAAATTATTGTGCAAAAAGTTATTGCATGAAAGCATTTTATATCTATAATTACCGTGCGCACAGATTTGTGCATTTTATCACTTCAACTTTATACATAAAATGACACATTAAAATTTATTTTTACTCATACGTATTTACTTAATATTTTATATACAGATGTTGCCAATATTATATTCAACTAAAATATTGTTAAAACAATATAAAACATGCACAAAAAACAGGTTTTTGGGTCAAAATGGCACTTTAAAATTTGTACACACATATTTTTCAATATAAATAGTTATTTGCATACAGTTTATAACCTTTTTATGCGTTCTACATTGAAAGCATTATGATTTCTGAGTTTTATTTGTAAAGACTCATCCAGCAGCTGCTATGCAGACTAAGCCTTGTTTATAAATATTCATATCAATTAAGAAATAACTATGAAAATATTGTATGATAACTAATTAACACAATACTATTATGTGAATATCATCTATTATTTTTATGCATTAAAACAAGCATGCATTAAACTTTTAATGATTCAAATTGAAAATGAGTTATATAATAATAGGAACAAAATATATTTATTTTTGTATATTATGTATTAAAATGGTTCGGATTTAAGAAGGAAAATATTTTGTATTTAAGTAAAAATTATAAGGGTCGGTTTCAGAATATTCCGGCACAAGTCACACAAAAACAGTTAGTTCATGATTCACTTACGGTTTCTTGGGTTTCCGGTATTTGTCTGGTGGAAAATCTCTTGAGGAAAGAGTCTTCTCTCTTCAAGGGTGGTTTTTTTTGAATGGTGGAAATAGCCGAACTCAACTGGACCGTTGTTCGAAGTTTCATCCACCTCTGGTTCGATTTGGTCCTAAATAATATCAGTAATAAACTTCAACTCAATGCATTAAGCGAATCAACTATACAAAAATGCATTAAATAAAGGGGCAGTAAAATAATCGTAAAAAATCTAAATTTTGAATAAATTATCCGAATAATTTGGAATTAATGCCAATTAAATATTTTTTGATTTATTGTAGTTCGTCAAAAATACGCTGTCATTATGGTCGATCTTTTGACGATCTTATCGATTTTAAACAATTAAAACGATAACAATCAAGCTGTATTTTTGCGTTAAAAAAAAATCATAATCCCCATCCCCTGAATTTGCATGCATATCTGTGTTAAAAGGCCACGCGACCTGAATTCCCTTGCATTGTTTCTGTACACAACTAAAATGGCATGCAAAATTGTAAAGGCAATTTTCATATATTTATTTCATGGTGCTTTTGCACAGGCCGAAAGCTTCAAGATTGCTGAAGGAAGATAATAAGTTGTTATGTGCTTTGAAAAAGCGATAAGACACAATTTTTGGCAAAAACAGGACCAATCAATATGGCGTATAAAAATACAATACAAAGACAGTTTAGCAGCAAAAACATTCAAAGCTGAAGTTGATAGATCGTTGTTTTTATTAAATGCACATGAATAGATTGAGTGTATGATATTTCATGTGGATGTAAGGATTGAATTAATGCGATCGATATAAAATATCGATTATAAGCTTCGTTTATAAATCATGAATGAACATCGATATTGATTATTGAATATAGGAGGCCATTCTTATCCGATGATGATTTGCATTAGATAAATATTACTCAAGGATCAAATCCACACAAAAATAATTCATACAAGATCTCATTCTGTTGTAGTGATTTTGTTTAAAATGATGATGATTGAAACGCTGAAACCCAAAGGCATATAAAACAGACAGTTGAGACAAAAACAGATATGACAAATATTGCTTAACAATTGACCTTATTGAATTTTGATGAGTATTTCCGTTATTGGATATCAAGCGATAATTCTGATAAATATATATATTATTAGATGAATAATGCAACATGGTTTATTAAATGTTGATCTACAATATGCATTGTTCCATTGAAATTTGGCAATATCCAGACAATAATGCATATTAGACAACAGTAAACATTATCAGGAGCATTGGACATGATCCATTACATGACTCTCAATGAAATTGAATTTCCTCAAAATTCATCAATGATGATTTGCTTTGACATAACGTAAATACGGATATGTATTATGGATGATTTTGTGAGCTCTTGTGAAATACGTATCCATGATCTATATAATGGGTTGGGTTGTATTGATGTCAAAAATCATATCAATGAATCAAGGCTTGAAAAAGAAATTATCTGGAATAGCTGGATGAGGATGGAAAATAAAAGCGTTGACTGAAAAATAACCCTTCTGTCAATGAAATGTTTAATGTCCTCCTGTCAATGAAACAGGTTAACGAACTATCGTACAAAATATAATATACTAATCTGGTTTTTACAGACAAATGGTTCGAAAACATTTTCTGTAGCACAGACAAAAGAAAAATGTAGAATTTTCCAAATAGTGTGATGCAAAAAGGATTTCTTAGGACACAGGTAAAAATACAAGTCTGCATAAGAAATATCCATATATTATTTTATGGAGTGAAATAATTAAAATTTCTTTGCTGAACATGAAGATTTTCATTAGCTTTAGGTACATAAATATTCTTTTTTCTCGAAACACAAGGATCCTGGACTTTTTTAAGTATTATATTATATAAAACCTTTTAATAGACAAAATCAGAGAGATTGGGTAAAATCTATACTTATCTAGTATTAAAAAAAATATTGCAAAACCATAATGGTCTGGCCACACCAACTTATTGACAGAAGGGTTAATGAAACCTTTACACTTGAAATAATAAGAATATTTAAATAGTTTTACGTATCAATATTCGTAAATGTAAGAACTTAGATAATGAAGACCTCCGATATCAAACGTATAAAGTTTTGCTAGATCTATCTATTATTTTATTAATTTAATCCTTACATCAACTATAAGATATCTTTTTGATAAATTTAGGGGATTTTTTATTGTACTATTGAAAGATTGCTCAAATAAAAATCCATCTTGTCATGTCTCAGAGATATGATGATTGGAAGGTCCACATTGTTTTTGCATCAAATTTATATTCCAGGTTGTGATATCTCGCACGTTTGTGCAATAATTGGTTAAATTTTTCCAGATGACGTTCTGCAAAATTGCTATTTATAAAATGCATAAATGCTAATTTATGCCGTACTCTCATCCCTGTTTGGAGTGTTTAGGGCAAGATGGAAAGCCATAAGCCTCGTTTAGTCGGCATGTTTATACGAGGAACATCTGTTGTTGTTACAAGAGTAACGTCAAAGCTTAATACACGTGTTTATATAATATTGCCTTTCTGACTAGAATAATATCAAGATGGAACAGCGCTTGTTAAATTCTATCAATATTACCGCCCTTGGCTGTACAAATTGTTTTGAGAAGCTTTAATCAAATTAAGAGCTCGATGAGGCGACCTTTTGCTGCGGAATGACGTATGATCTAACATATGACATAGATGGAAATGTTAATATTATACCTATAAGACTTGACCAAAGTCTGCTTCAATCGGACGCAGGTGAAGCACATGCTTCTGGATGGGCGACCTTAGGGGCGGCCAATTCAAACAAGAAATAGTTCAACGATTAGCATTTTTTTCATTTGTGTGTCGATTTTAATGCAAATCCATCGCCATTATTATAAGACAGGTAATGATAAATGCATTAACATACAAATTTGCACAGGGACGCCCAAAACTTAAGCTGAGAGATCATACGTCACTCATTTGATCGTTTGGATGAGTCGCAAATTCCGATTGTATATGATCGGTAAAAGATTGAAAATAAAATAAATTGAAAGAACCATTATTGTGAAATTGCAAAAATTTGATAAAAGCTTGTTTGATCGTAAAATTCTGTATTTATTTCGCAACGAAACGGTGCTTTTAATGGCGCAAAATATGAGCAATTATCTGCTGAACGCTTGAAAATTATAAATTCATTAGACTGTTATACCATTTAGAAATGATTCAATCGATTACATTAAGAGGACTAAGATTGTTTGATCAAATAAGGGAGGAAATCAAAATATTAATTCAACACTTCATATCAAAATATCTCGACAGCGAGAACATCCCCTCGAAGATTATTTCAGACCTTAAGATTATTAAGCGGTCATGGAAATGTAGAATATAAAGAGATTGTTAATTAAATGATGATGAATTATAACCATACTAGATTTAAATTCGGAGACATTTATTATTGGATAAGATTGTAGTAAAACTTGAAGTTTTATAGTAAAATGAATTATACTCTGTTTACTTATAATTTTTAAATCGTTCATTGCAATCTGTCAATCATTGTGTGTTATTATATATTAATTAATAATTTGTATTTGTTACTCTTAAAAAGATCCTAAACTTTCATGATAAAAGTGGTTCAAATCCAGATTGTGGAAGAATTAATATTCCCGATTGATCGTCTCGATCCAAATATAGCTCGATTTCATGAATTTCATAAAGATGAGTAAATATAAGTTGCTTCTCTAAAACATCCCCTAGCTAAAAATTCAGGTTTAAATAATCTCTTCTCATTTTAACCATATGTGGTAGGGAATGAAAAAAATATTACTTGTATGGCAATTTATTTGATTAAATATGGGTAGTAAATTAGGTTTGTAAAATATTTTTTTTAGTTTTAGTCCATTCATGATATTCAAACGACTAGAGGGCGATGAAATATTATCTGATTGATTCGCAGAATTATATTGGTTTTATTTCTGAAATTTGATAATAAATGGTTCTTTTGATTGGCGCTATAAAAATAATAATACAGCAGCTTATGGTTGTGTTGTTAAAGAGTTCTAAATGGGTAAATATGTGTTTATCGATGTTTCAACAGGTTCATTTTTACTTTTATAAAAGAATAATGTTAAAACGAAAGAAGTTGATGCAATATAAATTTTAAATAAAATTCGTGCTTTAATGTACATGTTCTCTTTGATCACCATGCCTCACATTATCTTTAAAAAAATGCTAAAAACTTTCTACGAAAAATTCAAGAGTTCATTTCTGTCTATGTATCAAAGAGAGAAAATATCTAATTTACAACTGTCAAGTTCTATTTTCATCAATATATATCGAAAAATATACAATATTATACACTGTCGACTCTTTTATTTTAGAGCTCACAAATAATAGATACACTACCAAACTTCTGAAGAAGTGCTACGACTATCTATAGTTTGTTTCATAAAAAAATTTACAGAGCGCTGAGAAAAATGTGAAAAATTCACCCGCAGTTTTTTTCGGGAAAAGAATCTAACAAAATCCATCTTCGCCAATTCGACGGCATCGAAAAAGCTCAAGATGAAGTTTGCAAAACGATCCCAGTAAAAACTGCGAATCTGCACACGCGGAAATTAGTACACTGTTTCTAAACAGACAAAGAAAAGAAAAAAAGTAAATAAAAATACATACTCATCTAGTTATCAATCAAACATGTCATAATAGGGTCAAGTGTCAGTAAAAACGAAAGAAACGAAAATAAAACAACATCGATATCAGAAAACAGTTTGAAGAGTCACCAACACCAAAACTGCATCCACGTGGCACTAGCTAAACAAGGAGCAGTTAAGAAAACCTAGAAAATCATGGAACCTAGAGAGTAAAACACCAAACACCGAGCAACCCGTGGATAGTCCATATTCTACCGGGCGAACCTTTTGATTTTCCTCAACGAACAATAATAGGCCATAACCGCCCGAACGTTCCTCCAGTTTTGGCTACCGGACATTCTCCTCCTGGGATCATTGTCATCGTTTGGGCTCAGGGACTTCCCCTTAGTACCGTAGCTCTTGCCTTCCTCGTCTTCGGATATCAATTTCTCCTTAGCGGGAGACTTACTTGTCGCTTTCGGGTTAGAAAGCTCTCTTCTAATCCGTCTCCTAAAATTTCAGCGCATATTGAAACATATATGCCCCTGCGACTACCAGCAGGGGCACCTTATTTATATAAATGTGCAAAAAAGGCGCGGTTATTGCTAAAAAAAGAAAAAATCTATAATAGTATAAATGTAAAGAGCGTCAACTTACCAATCGACTTTTCTATGAGATCTGAAATAAGAAGGGATTTCGAAAATAGTATAGGAATTTTATGCGTATACAATGTTTTGGAAGAACTTAACGTTAATAAATTTGATACTTAATTGCGGATGTCCAAATGGACCAAATTTATGCACATGATTTTAAATTTATCGCTACTTCATTTAGTTGATTTTAAACGGCCATTATTTATTTGCCAAAGGTAATTAATACACATGCTGCACGTGATTACTCGCGTGGTGTCAAATTCGCATCGTTCATATATTTAGTATTTATTAGTGCTGATTTGTTCATTTATGATTTTCAGACTCACAGATAAACCAGCGACTGCTTAAATGATTAGACCTGAAAATTAATTTCAACTGAAAATGAACCAAAGCAAATGTTAAATGAATTACGTACACAGGTAGTTCTCGATTTTGGTCGCAAGTTGAGTTTCATTTAAAAAAGAAATAATTTAAAAAATATATTTGTTGATACAAAGTTCAATTTTTATTAAAAAAATATGATATGTGAGTATGTATACATGCATGAAACAAATATAAGATCATAAGTGCGAATCGTCTTAAGTCAAATCATTGATAGTCGAAGATTATCTGTACGTCTTATTATTACTCAGAGTGGTAAATAGATTTATAATTATATTGGCCTATGTGATTTTTATACATCAAATATCAGGTCAGTCCAAAAGTTCGTGCGCATTTTCGTTTTTTTTTAATTCGTGTAAATAAAACACAATTTAATATTAAATTTCGAACCTGTCGAAATGTGTGGTCGCTTAAGTAATATGTTAATCAGTTTGTCACCAATTTTCATAACATCGGACGCATATTAATACCCATAGAAAATGAATATTGATAATCAATACAAACGTGCTATGTTATATATTTTTATTTTCAGTCAAAAATTAATTGTAACATACTATCAGTGCAAGGACTGCCCAGAAATGGGAGAAAAAAGCATTTATGATGAACCCTGTTCAAAACGTTTTGTTAATTTTGATAACAACGATCTTAAAAATCTTGTGGAGTCCTATGTCGAGTCTGACTCGACATTTTGTTTCTACATTTTTTCTCCGCTCAGATTTAAAATCATGTGATTTTATTTTGCGTATCGTGTTTAGGACAGTATTAGGAAAGGAATAATGGTTTTTATGATTCCTTCATAGTGTTTCGCCTACCTGCTAGAGATATAAAGGAAAGGGGCTGTTGACCGGATAAAATCCTAAAATACAAGTAAAACAAAGTAACGTTAAATTGTGTTTTATTTATGCTATTCAAAAAATTCCCCAAAAATACGCACGAACTTTTGGATTGACCTGATACTTAAAATCGATACTAGTTTATTATTAAGAAAATATAAATGTGGAATTGTAGGTAATATTTATTTAAAAAATAGGTATGAGGAGTGATATCTATTGCATGAGAAGATACATGTATGATACAGATGATATGTATCTGATCCTTTTCCATGAATTAATATTCAAGAGGCCCTTACTTCTACAATAGACTACGTTTGATCGCACTAATCCAATAAAACATCAATGCAAATAATGCAATTCAGAAAATTGAAAATTGCACTACGTCTGTCGAACATTTGAAAGGCATTGATGATAAGCAAAATGATAATTATAGCCACACTGCGAATAAATCTGTAATTATATAACTACCATTTAATTGGTTGTTTTTCACTGTCAATCCTAATTAATGATGTAACTAGTTCAATATGACTCCGAAGCTGAATAAACAATTAAAACCAATGCATATTATTGTCATCGCTTGCTGTGGCCTTTTTAATAGTCCCAAGCAATATTTATAACTGTTATAATTACTCGTTTATTATTAAATAACATGTGCTATTTAATCCTTAAAAATAGTAACAACGCAATTTATTTGCAAATTAATCGCATATAGAATTATTTAATAGGCAAATTAGGCTAGATTTATGCTCAGTTTGAAAGTGATTGGCTGTAATACTGATAACAGTATTGCGTAGTAATGCGTATTTAATTATTAAATATTAATTAACGGGAAGGGGTAACATCTATATCATTTATACAAGGTGCATCCCAAAAGTCATGAAATATATTTGTTTGTCACACCCCTACTAGTTGCAGCGTATTCGAACCGGTTGGGTGAGGTGGATGAGATCCTTGGCTTTACAGTGCACTAAAGTTTAGTCTGCTGCAAACAATAATAGAGTCAGGATAATTGATTTAGTGCACCCTTGTTTCAGAACCACATTACAAAGCGCGATGGCGTATATTTTCGAACAATTTTGGGAAATCAAATTTTGCACAAAACTCGACAGAAAGTCTATCGAAACTTACGAATTGCTCAAACAAGCCTATGATGCACCAGAGTGCTGAATGGAACCACGGTGTTCCTGAAATTGAAGAAGGCCAGGATGAGCAAATCCAAAGTGAAAACAATATTAATTGTCTTTTTCGACAAATATATTTCATGATTTTTGGGATACACCTTGTATTCATCTCCTCATGCAATCAGTATTGAAGATAGTATGACATTCGAGTTTTATATGTATGTATTAATATATAACACTCACCCAGCGGAAAGGCTATTTATCAATCTTTTTGCTAGGGAACTTGATTGTTTATAAATAATGAGTAGCTTTTCTTGGAATCACTGGTAAAATGCAAAGATAATATTTCGTTTTTCGATATGTCAATATAAGATATCAATTTTCTCGTTGGTTAAACATTGATATTTATGAATGAAAATTGATTTAATAAAATATTTATTTCGTTTATGATTTAATACCCTAAGTCGAATATATACAATAGTTATTACACCCAAATGTCAGTATTATAGCAATTTGTCTTATAACAGCGTATGAACTTTGAAGAAATACAGAAATAAAAAGGAATATTTGGGAGTTACTACCCTCAACAAAGGTCTTATAATCTCATCCCTTGTATGATAAAATGTGTAAATGTGTATGTGTTTTAATATATCATTCCCAGTTTCGTGTCAAACGTGGTTAATTGATATTCTACGCCTCTTAGATGACGTATATAATTAAAGCATAAACTTTGCTGGATAAATTTTGACACCGCACGAGTAATCAAGTGATTGAAAGTCCACAGGATGAATAAGATGAAGGAGAAGAAAATATTGCAAATGATGATTTGCTCGAGGTGCTAAGGTATAACATTTTATATTTGACATTTGTGCGGGAAGGTCTTACCTTTGTCCAGGACTCTTGCCTTCGGAGCTGGCGTTGTTGCTGGAGTCGTCATCTTCGTCTCTCGATGTGGCCAGAGATTGTACCAACGACCCCGTGCCCGGTTCTTCGGAGCTCCCCTGATCCCCGCCGATCTCATCCTCGTTGTTGTCTTTCTCTATTCGTTTCTCCGGTTCTTCTACCTGGAACAGATAAAAAGGAGATTTGAATTTAAAGTATGAGGGTCCATCGTCTGGTGGAGCGTGACGCAATAAATTGGGGTGATATATCTCCGAATGAAATTGAGGTAAATGGAAGTGGCTTTCTAACTGGCTTTCAGATGTGGTCAAATCAATAGCGTTTTCAATCACTGCGAGATCCGTGTCCGGGAAGATTCCTTCTCCACAACCGACCTCCTCCTGACCTAAATGTACATTTCGATTCCCATCTGATCAAATGGAAGATATTTAACATGCGAGACTTAGAAACCAATTTCATTTTAAGGCTTCCATTGAAAGCAGTCTTTCCGGTTCCTTTCGATTAGATTATTTTTCTAGACTAAAGGCAACAACAATAAAAAAGCAGATGATGCACATTAGGTATAATAATATTGATTTACATTTTGGCATCTTAAGATCATTCATATATTTTAAATTCATGATTGTAATAAAATTTTAATGTATGGAATATTTTTCTCTTTATATTTTTTATCTGACGTAGACAATTTCTGCATATAATTTCCAAAATTTTATAATATATAATCTGAAGCGAATTATTTAATTTCGATTGTGGGTCCTCAACAAAAAAATACGCATGACAAGCACACGCAGTGGCTTCAAATGGACCACATCGATTGCAAAACCTTCATTTTATTCTATTTGCATTGACATTCCAAGTATTCCTGTTCATCCTGCAAGTGACGCTTAGTGGTTCAAAACCACCCACTACATTTTAGCCCGACGCTTAAATCCTCCTCGTTGAGTTTATTTATATGCAAAATAGATGTTTCAAATTCAATACGGGTCCATGGTCGTGTGGCATGGTAGTTGAACAATTAATTTTGGAATGCTTTGGCGCTTTGTGAGTCTACCTTTCATTTATTACTACACCCCTGGTGATGATATATCTTGGTTGCGTCTTAAATAGGCAAACGCTCAATTTTCCACCTTCTGGGGGAGGAAACCTATTTCTTTGATGGGGTTTTTGAGATCAAATTATTTGAAGTGATGAATGAGCGTATATAAGTATCACCCTTAAAGTATTGCACAACATTATTGACATGTTTTTAGAATTCAAATATTAAATTTCATGGACATTCATCCATATTGTATTTTACAATATGTATTAACAATTTTGGCGTTTTGATGTTTCCAGAGTGATTTACGGTAGTAATTAAAAATAATAATTAAAAAATAATCAAGTCCACCACCGTATTGCGCCCGCATCCTTTCTCTCCCCGCCCCCGCAGTTAAAACTTCATTTCACCAGACCAATATGCGCCAACATGGTGCATACATACATTATTTTTAATATAGTTATGTTATTTCCGTAAGTATAAATAGTAAGTTGACAAAGTTTTATCGCATTCGGATGAACGATATGGAAGCGCATTAAATACGAACAAAGTCCCTTCTATAGAATTATTGCTTACCACTTTAACTTGATTTTCATTTGATATTAACCCTGATTGAGTTATATATACGATAGGTATTGATGTTTACTCGTGCACGATATTATTTATGTGTATCACGCGATAATGCGTCATCGGTTTTTAACGCGTTACAAAAATAAAATTCAGAATATTGTTATGCGCACATTTAATAAATTATTTTTGTATGAACTTATAGGTACTTTTTTCCGCAGATGGAATTGAATCACCGTTGATTAAATGAAAGTGGAAGATTCGCTCTGTATAAAAGGACTCTTCGCAGAGATTTTAAGCGCTTACTTCAAATTAGATACGCGAATGAAAAATAAAAGTCCAATATATTTTTAAGACTTTCATTTCAATTTTCCTATTATACACGCAAACAATCGTTTCGTGAGGATTATTTTCTCACTGGAAGGGTCCGAAAATTTCCTCGTCGAGATACAATTATAACTTTAATTTTTTTCCAGCACCCTGCTTACTTTGTAAGCTGGAGGAATACACTCACCACTCGGGCTCGAAGGGATTTCTTCGAAATTAAGCGATTTTTTTCTACCCCCTTTTTCAAATTAATTTTCATTATGAGGAGACGGCTATTGAATATCTGAATATTCGACGGTTACTTGTTTTAATTGATTCACTTTTAATTCGGTCTTTTATTTCGCTATTGAGTACCTTTGCAGAAGAAGTGCCCATTGAGGAATTGATTATTAAATACTATTTAAAATATGAGAATTGTATGAAGCTGTTGATGATATTGATCATTCATATTACACCCACGTCAAAGAGAAAATCATGTCTATGCTTTCAAATTAATTGATTAAATTCAACATCTATTAAATAATCGACCATATCACATTTTTAACCCTTTCACACCGGAGGACATACATGCTACGTTCTTATGTAAATGCACTTTTTCTGTTAGTTCCACCGCAGCGTGTAACAAGATAATGAACCAGGTTCAATAAATGAACCTTAACACTGTTGATAGCAAACAATATTCGTTCATTTCTTCGGAATTGCATGGTACCTGCTTTCTGTTGTTCAGCTATTTTTACCTATTTATGTGTTGCGAAAATAAAAGGACAGGGTTACCGCGCAAGCCTTCCAGTTTACTTCTGAGGGTGTAGTTTTTGGCAAAGCAAGTGGTGATACTCGACTAATGACGCCACTCTAGATCAGTCAAGAGAGAATAACAAAATTGGTCAACGATAAGAATGATGCGAGTATCTTAATTATCAAAACAAACGTCTGCTCTCAAGACAACATGAACGAAAGTTGTCTTATTTCGTTGAAAGAGCTTAATAGCTTATCTGACGATAGCGATTTCAGTTAATTATACCTAAATTTTATGACCGTTAAAAACTTCTTTAGAATACGATTTTTTGTTGAATAGTAAGTATGAACATTTACGAGTGTCTATAAAAAATATTGAAAATGTTTAGACGTGTAGAGGTACCTTTACGGCACCACTTTGTCATGAGTTTATGATGAGACGCAAAACGCCCGTCTCTGTCTCACAAATTCTGGTCCGATAGGGTTAAAAACATAGATTCAAATGCAAAAGCGTGATGATGACCTTTATTTGTAATTTGGTAAGATTCAAAATTAAAGAGTGATTCCAAAATGAAAAAAGTCACAATGCAGTTGTGTGTTAAAAAACTTAATTACCACGTTATATGTATGTATTAGGGTGGACCCAAAAATATTAGCGTATTTAATAAAAAAAGGTTCAAATTTATTAATAACAAAAAATTGTATGTATATACAACATTATAAAAAATAAATCCCTTTATCACATCTTCCTATCGCTTTGGCAATCCTTCGATCCTTTTTTTGTAAAAACCTTCCGGTAGAAGCAAAAAACGATTTTAATTGAATTGAATTGAATCCCTTTTCTCTCAGGGCTGTGCTCTAAGGACTTGAAAAGGTGAAAACCCTTCGGGGAGAGGTCCGGTTACTAAGGAGAATGTGGTAACTCTTCCCAGTTTAATTCCCGTATTTTATCCAGTATCAGTTTTGCTTGACACTGGATGAGGACACGTAAGTCAAGTTGTGGTATCCGGTACCAATATAACCAGGGCTACGAATCGAAAACCGGTAAAACCATTATTTTTACCGTTATAAATGTTAGGATCGTAACTGGAACCAAAACCGAAATAAAAAAATAACAGCTCAAAGCCCGGGTAGAAAATGAGGCCAAACCTGAAAAAATTAGTTCAGAATTAACCCATTCTACGAAAACTTTATTAGCCATTTCAAAGGTAGTTCTAATTTAGATTTTTAAAAATAAAAGTCTCCTTATACACTTTGATACCCTCTCATTAAATTATCAAATTGTAATCAAATTGAGTCTAATTTAATAGCCATGCGAGATAATTTGATGGAAGTGTTCACAAATACAAAGTATTTGCATGCTTAAATTTAAGATACGATTATGCATATATTTTTTTAAAGATTCAGTATTGATTTAATGATTCAATACTAGGGCGCTTAACCCCTTGACTGTTACAAATAAAAATGTTAAAATCGGTTTCCACCGGTTTTCGGTTTTAAGAAATATAAAATTAAAATAACGGACACGAACGAACACTTAAAAACGTAATGTATTTTATCCGTTGCTTATATAAAAGATACTGCAAACGAAGTGGACCCTATAGGAGGGTTCACTGTAATAGTGAATGACGTCATTGTGAAAATTTATAAACAGTCCATCAAGCATCCTGTGTATGAAAATTTCGTAGAAGGTTCGCATTTTATTCCAGCTTGCCCATTGTAAAGATAAGAATTAATTCCGAAAAATATTCAAAACTATCTTCTGAGGACAATCTTTTCTTAATTAGATCAACGTGTCATCATGCCGAGTGCAAGAGCACGTGCTGTTAATTGAACTATTAAATATTTTTCGTCTAAAATTATTAGATAATAAAAAAATATTTTGTATATTCAAAACCGGTTTTTAGGCAACACCGACCCCCATACATAAGCCAATAGCGATTGTTGTTTGCAATCCTCGTTAGTTTCACAATCGATCATATATCGTACTTTGGCACTCTAATGGCTAATATAAGAATTTGGGTTCAAATTTAGTCTGTGAGGGGAAAATATCACTGTATTGGTTGAGTTAGGGTGATTTTTTGAAAATAAAAAAAACAAATACTAGGACAATTATTATAGTCAAACAATAACCTTTTATGAGCAACTGATTTGAAGTAATAAGTTTAAATAAAATGATATTTTCGCCGTTCACTCAAAAGCCCTTTTTTTAATCAAAAATATTAAACAATCTTGTCTAAATTTAAGGGGTCATCTCACTTTGATGGGCCAAAAATTATGCAATTTTAAACATTTTTTTTTCACAGTAAATACACCGTATAATGAAGTGAATATTTTTGAGATTTATTAAGGCATTCTTATATTATATAATAGTAAAATAACAAATTCGTAATTAAAAAAATATATATTATATCGTTTTTAAAACATCTACAAGTCTAGGGTGTGGATTTTTTTTAATTCAGGCTTACTTGAAACCAAAAAAATCAAAAAGATTCATAATCGTTTTTCGTAAAGATTCATAAAAGAATAGTTTTTATTTAAATATAACAAAATGGCGCCGGTTTGAAAAAAAACCACTTTTTTTGGGGGTATTTTTTAATATAAATCGTAAGGTAAAATAAATATTTTGACCTGGTTTTGCGAACTGCCATAGCCATATATATTAAATATTAGTTTTTCAATATCCTTTCCACACCACATGCAAAAATGTCTTTTCGAGAAAAAACGCGTTTAAAGTTTTAAGTACTAATTTTTTTTGGAAAAGGGAATTATGCTACTAATCAGCGATTCATAAAAAAATTCTTCAGCTATCTCGGCCTCTTCTTTTTTGGCTGATTTGGCGTATCTGTGAACTGTTCTAGCTTATTTAGAAGATTCGGAGCCTTGGCGGTTTGCAAGGCGTATACGTTCTTATTTGTGCATCTCCATGAATCGCAATGGATCTTTTTATCCATTATTTTAAAATAGGTTTAAATGCTTTGTTAAAAATTCAGGCTACAGTATATGTCACGATTTCTAGTATTTTTTGCCATAAAAATATATTTCAGTACCAGAGACCATACACACTCGTTGAAATGAGCCAAGGCATCTTTGCAATAAATTATTAGACATTAATTCTTCATAAATGGCTCCTAAGAATTGCTGAACATCCTCTGTGAAAGAACTACAAATATAACAATCTTGTAATTGCATGTTTTTTGCAATTTGCACCAAGAAGCCAGAGTGAATGCTGCAGAAGTGAGTGGGCTTCATCAGTAGAAAATTTGTGACAGTATGTTACCCAAATAGCATTTATTAATTTTTTTATTAAATCAAGATGTAGGCGGATAGCTAAGTCATAATAATCAGATCTTTTTTAATTTATTTATTAGTAAGCTGTTCGGTTTTCGAAGCACTTCATACAGAGTTCTTTTTTTTTTGCCCTTACTTTCCACTTGCTTATTCGCCTTTTTTAAATCTGTATTAATATTTTTTTGACTTCATTTGCTCCTTACTTGAACAAAGATAAGAAAAGCTCCCAATAGGAACCTCTAGTCTGCAAAAAAATCAGGTATAGGGGAAAGCTTGTGACCGCAGCGATCTTAAAGCCGTTGAGGTGCAATCTGGATGGAGTGATTGCTTCGAACGCATTACGCGAATTAGCTGTAAAACATTGAAATAATCCGAATTTCTTCACCAAAATTATGGACGACTTCCTTAGAGATATGTCCTTTCGAAAAATGAAATTAAAAAAAAAAGATTTTTTTGACGTGATAAACTGAGATGACCCTTAACCAAATACGGAAAACCATAAGAAATAACCACTTGAAGATTATTTATTCCAAGAAAAAATTCTTTGAAGATCACTTATGGTTATAGCATACCTAACAAGAAGATATATTATTAAACGGCGATGGCTTCATAAATAGCTTTGACGGATTATTTTGAGAAATAAAATTCTTAGCTTATATAATCTGTATGTGGGTATCGCGATTGAGAGGATACTCTGGAGTCTAATTATATTGTCTGTTGACATTAAGGATTACTTCCGGGGAATGAACAAACAGGATCGCAACAAATAAGTGTTTACCTTCTCTGGATAATGAGCTCAACGTTTAATTATATCTAATTGGAAACTGACGATGAAAACCGACGATCTCTCGTTAAATTGGGATGGTGTTTTATAATAATGAAATGTGGAGCATTGTATTCCACGCATTGTGCTGCTTCTCGTTTTGATAACTGTATTATTATAATTATAAAAACGTATTTATGAAATGTTCTCCGAAAATACAAGGAAGGTCAGATGCTTAATTTGATATGGTGGAAGCAAAGGGTAAATTTTATTTCGGTGTCGAGGGAAACCTGATTAATTTTCAGGCACTTAAAAGCCTTGTTTGAAATGAATCGGCCTCGAAATGCTTAATTCAAGACTTTTTAAATTAAACATGAAAAAATAAACATACTACATTTTATTTGAAAGTAATTTGATAAGTGTTCATCAAAAATGATAAACCGAGCCTTGTTTTTTTTAAAGCTGTTTAAGATCATTATGCCTTAAGATTATTTTAAAGAATTTCAAGAAACATGACTAAATTATTTTCCGTAGTTTATCGGATGTAGGCGATTTCCATAGAAGATTAAGGATATAATTATTTTGAAGATCCATAAGGTCATTCTTAAACGTTTTTACGTTCAATTCTTAGAACATACAGCCTACATAAGGATAAGTCCTAATATGTTTTTATTAAAACCCGGAATCGTTTGGGAAATAAGCGAACTTATTTAAAACGAGAGTCGTCCATACATCGAAATCATATTGAATTTAAACGATACGTTTGCGCAAATACACACACCCCAACATCCCTTTTCTGGGGTTCAATTCTTTTGAAGTGTGCGAGCGACAGAATATTGAGTGGCACTCTACTTGATAATATTGACATAATAATAAATATTATGAACGGGCAGAAAGTTTTAGCCCAGGGCACCTTTCAGGGTGCTCGCATTCACCACGTCGAGCCGGGCCTGGAACTTCTCGCCCACTTTAAAGCACGTCGTTATATTTGATTTAGTAGAGGAGACTAATTGAAATACATTTATACAAGTGACAGATTATATCTGTTTGATTTTGCACGGAGGAATATTGTCTTCGAGGGGCTCCTCCCTTACGGCCATTGAGCAAAATATATATTGAGACTGAGGGCCAAAAAAAGGAGAGCGTAATTGAGACACTTTGATATTGGAGATGTGATCGTTTAGGGACGACTTTGCGGGATTTTCATATTAATTTAAGCCTTGAACATCTCGTCAAATGGGATCAATTTAAATAAGGCTATTTTAAACGTATTAGAATATGTTGTCAATAAATCAATAATTAAAGTTTCTTCCTATTAAAAAAGGTGCAATCGTACATTATTTGAGATTCACCTATGAAATTGTTTAATATATTAACACATTCCAGGCCGCAGTCCGTGTGAGTTTAGAAGGATTTAAAAAATAATACTTTTGAGGTGGCCTTTAGCAATTCTTTTTATGGGACTATTACCAACCATTTTACATGATTTTTCATGGCATACATATGTTTTTAAAAATGTTACAGATACAAAGCTTATTTTTTTTAAAAATAATATTTCTGTTTTAAATATGCTAAAAAAGAATTAATTTAAACACAAACACACTAACATATAAGAAATCATATATTAGTAAAACATTTTCTGTAGCATCAATAACCTATGATTAGGTTTTAAGGATGCTATAAAAAACGACGTGACTAGTTGACGAAATATGTTCTTTTTCTTTGGTGCTTTTGTAGATGTGTCAAAAATCAATAGTTGTTTATACCAACTATAGATTGTTTTCGTTTCAAGGCTCGTTACTTCTTCAATTCTTCAGATGATAGATAATCAAATGAATCATTTAATGGATGTTTCAGCTTCATTTTACGTTGAAAATGTTGTTCTATTACCACCGCTATAGTTTTTAGAGATGACACGGCCTAGATATTATATCCAGAGCACGCAGCACAATTAAAAAACGCTGCGAAGGCTCCGAGGGAAGTCGAAGACGTAAGCTCCTCAGTTCTCTCAGCACGTCGGCTCCAATTCATTCAAGAGCCTTCTACACATTTATTTTTACAACCCCCTCGGGGACCGAGTGGGGTGACGGGCACCCTGTCTGTTCCCCGGGGGCGGAATTGAAATGCCAACGGAATTCTTGTTTTTTCTCTTCACCAAACCAACAGGATTATTTTTAATGACACGGAACCATAAAAAATGGCCGGTTCGTTTTCAGCTTCGATTGATCCCGGCAATTGTTAAATGAAAATAAAGACTATTTACTAATACTTTTGACGCTGGCCATGTTTAATGCCATGGTCATGTCTTTTCCTAGTATGAAAATTAACCGCAATCGATCGTTAAATACGCAAACTGGCTGTTATTCAAAGCGTTCTTGGTGTTTTTAGTCGATTGTTGGAAAATTAGCATTTTAATTATTAAAGTAAGCAATTTGTTTGATGTCTGCTTCATGCCTCCGTTGTATCAATTTGAAAAGTTTGATAAGCTTCAGTAGTGGAGACTAAAGTAACATGGAAATCGCGAGAAATGTCACTTTATAGAATGCAAACATTAAACTTTCAATCAAGGTATGATGACGACGTTAATTGAATAAAGCTCAAGTTAAACCTTTCCAATCAATTTTTTGTTGTTAGAGATTGTGCTAGTTCGTATATTAATTTCGCAGGGTTTTCAGGTTTTATAATCGAAATTTAAATTGAAATAATATAGAATATAATGTATTAAATGATATTAGGGTGTCCCATAAGTTTCTTTCGTTTTCATATTAAGAAAAAAATAAACAATCATTGGTATTACATCAAAATTTATTGAATAATATATGATCCATTCTGTTCTTTTACCTTTTTCCATCTCTCCGTAAGCCTCATAATGGCTTCTTGCCAAAATTTACCAGATTTGTTGGCAAAATATTGATCAAGGTACATTTGTATATCATTTTTTGAATTAAAATTTTTACCACGTAATGAATTTTTCAATGAAAGAAATAAATAATAATCTGAAGGGACAATGTCTGGAGAGTATGGAACATGAATTAAAACATCCCAGTCAAATGATAATAATTTATTTCTGACGAGCAAAGACACATGAGGCCTGGCGTTATCGTGATGTAAAACAACGTCTCGTCTGTTCGCTAATTCTGGCCGTTTTCTGGCAATTGCATCCTTTGGATTGTCTAGTTGGAAACAATTTTTGTTGAATTGGTCATTTCACCTTGCTGAAGTAGCTCATAATAAACTACCCTCTTCCAGTCCCACCAAATGCATAGCAAAACTTTTTTGGATGTCGGCCAGGTTTAGCTACAGTTAAAGCTTCTGTACCTTTGGTCCGAGACCGTTTACGTTGGATATTCTCATAGAGTATCCAACTTTCATCACCAGTGACAAGTCTCTTCAAAAAAGGTTGGCTATTGTATCGTTGGAGAAGAAGATCGCATGTTGAAATACGCTGAAGTTTATTTGAGTCAGTCAGTTCACGAGGAAGTCACACATCTGAACGATTGATGTAGCCTAATTTTATCAGATGATTATGGACGGATGTTCGTGGAATTTCTAACTTGTTAGCTACTTCGCGAATAGTATATCGCGGGTTTTCTTCAACCATTGCTATGATTAGATCTGTGTTCATTTGCGAAAGAGACTTATGGGATAACCTTATTGCTAAACCAAGTGCATTTCTTAAACACTGATAACATTTTTAGATACTGTTCTAATAAGCGTTATTTTCTTCAATTTGTTTGAGATAATTGGCAAATGGGATATGAGAAAATTAACAACCCTGTGCAAAGCCGTTTTTAAGACAAGAGAAGCATCAACCGATAGCTTTGAACGCGGAATATGCGTTCTTTCCACCGGAATAATCTAGTCATGCAACTGGAGTCTCTATTCAAGTAAATAAAGACTTTGTTTAAAATGAACGAATTTTAATCACCACTTGATCAATTTATTTCTTTTGCTCGTATTTCCACGATTTGATAGTATGCAAACTCGCGTGCAAGATCGTCCATCTTACAGGATGAGAAGCAATTCGGAGATTCGCTTTACGTAACGATGGTGTCAGAAGTGGGAATCTCGAGCCGCTCAGAATCGCGAATTGCGCTTACGACGGCTTCACACAGGAATACTATTTCCCCAACGTTACATATTTTTTTTAGGGTTATATGACTTACATATCTTGGAAATCAGGTATTCTAAAAATATTCAACACTCTAAAATTATTATTAATAATAAACTAGGACATCATTTATTTGCAGTGGATGTTTTTTTTTTCATTAATTAATAAAAGTACATTAAATATTTCATTGTAAAAAACTATCTTCATTTGAGTTCGTGTTTCCAAATGTTTAAATTACATCATTAATTCTGTTAAGCTTGTAGCCATTTTTTGGGTACTTTTTTGCTAGTTACGCTATTTTTTTTATTTTTCAGCGCATGCTGTTATTATTCAAGCTCAATTAAATTTATGTTGGTGAAATTTTCCACAGCGTTTTCATTTTCAATTTCCTGGAATATTTAGTTCGTGGAATATTTATAAATGACGGATTGTTATCATAAATGATATTTTGTTGTGATTTAAGATAATCTGTCATTATTAGTATATTTATTAGGACAGTCCAAATGTTTGTGCGTATTTTTGGTATATTTTTGAATAGTGTAAATAAAACACATTTTAACATTTTAATCAGTGATATATTTTCCTCTGCTTTATACAATTTCTCGCTCTCTTACAGGTAGCTTTTTAATTCCATTGCTGTAGAAAGACACTGACGGAAGACACACGACCATGGATTTTAAAAACCGCATAACTTTGAAACTTCTATATAAAATCTATCAAATATCGCATAAAAAAATTTAATAAAAAAAACTGGATAACAAGAAGGCAATTAAAAAATAACATTTAAAGGACGTCTTGTATCACAAAATAGTCACTGTTTAAAAAAAATTCAGTCAAGTCATTTTTTGGCCTTATTTTTACATAAATCTGGTAGAAATAATAGAGGGTTGGAATTTTGGAAATTCCTTTGGAGAATGTATTTTTAAAATTCAAAGTATTGGAAATTTGGAGATGCAAAAAAAACGAAATCAATTTTTTCAAAAATAAACCAGAATAAAGGACGTGGTCGTAATTCAGCGATATGCAATATGATTTACACAGTCCCAAATTTTGGTTAATGTTGATTATTTATTTCTTATTTTATCCAAAATATTTCAATACATACTTTTTATGAAATAAAAAAAATGCTTTAAAAAAAGCGCATAACTTTGAAATCGCACAAAAAGAGGTTTTGAGTGTTTTTAGCGCATTTAGTTTGTAATAAAAGAATTTTTATCAAAAAGATCGATCTATGAATACATAAATACAATTTTCAAAATCATGTTGAGCTGTTAGAACCAACCGGTTCAGGGAGAGAGTTGCTCGAAATAATTTTAGTTTGAAAGAAGCTTAAAATGTGAACATTCAAGTTGCAATTTTTTCAGTATCGACGAAAAAGGGATACGACTGCTTGATAAATTTTAAAATAATCAAGGCTGATTTCCCATTTTCCAATATTCAGGTTTCCATTGTGATATATTTGGGATATTTGCGTAGTATTAATCCAGGCCTCGCCACTCTCTTTAATTCAATATAAGCCGTTAGTTCTTGCTCAGACGATTCCATATGACATCTCAGCCTGAAATTTAATTATTCCCGGTAGCATTCGGCAAGTAAAAGTAAATAGATTAATTACAGACCGTGAGTGATGAGGAGCTTAGTTTATGCTGAGTTATTTATGAGTCTGGGGTGTTCTTTGCTGTAATGCGTGTTGACCTGAAACTTTATGGGCGCTTTTATAAATCTAGTAGAAAAACGATATAATTACTACGCTGTTTTATCGCCATATAATATAGTAAGCATCCCATAATGTCTTCGTTCCAATAGAAATATATCTATAATGCTTAAAAAGTATATATTTTTGAAGGGGTGCTAAGTAAGATATCACCTCATAACAGACATCAGTTGTGAAATAAATTATCTCCTAAGAGGATTTGGGAAAGAAAATTCGTTTAAAAATTATAGCATCAATAAAGAGCTATTGCTTTTGACTTGATTTTAAATAGAATTAAACAATATCTTTGATATTTGAACATTTAAAATAAATTAATATTAAGTTCATCAGAAAAAAGATGATTGCTATGAATTTTGTATGTGACTATAATAATATTTTCTGCTATATTTTAAAATAAATCGCCCTTATTCTTATACAAATAGTGTATATTTTTCATGTATTTGCCTAGAAAAAAATTGTCCATATATTTTCTTACTGGTATATTTCCATAAAGTATGGATTCATACGATATCGTATTCTTAGAACGATTGTGAGGAATCATCATAGGAGTAATTCTGATTTTCCACATTTAGGATAGAATTTACGAATATGTAGATTTTTTTCAAAATTTGATTCTTCTCAAATCCAAATGACCGAATCTTTAATATCAAGCAGAAACTAGTTCGGTATATAAATTCATGATATAAAAGTTACGACTGATGCTCTTTTTGTTGTGGAAATATCACAGAATAATGTGAATGTTAATTTTTGAATCAAGAGAAATTATGTCTGTCTGTTCTTTATAATATTCCTTTGAAGGGCTAGATTCCTCCTTCTATTTATTTAAATGAATAAGCAATTTTTAATATAAACTGAATGTAAATGCCGACAATGGAATCGCGCAAATGGGGCAACTATGGTCAATGCTATGGATAATCTTTACCCAGCGATCGTATAAATATAATATAAGTTCAATCGTATTTTTGATGTGGTTGACTCCATTGTGTATTCCATCAATGGAAAAATCTATGAATGAAGCCATATAAAGTTTGGGAATCAAGTTTGAAACGAAAATTGAATGAGCGAATTTTCCATATACGACAGATGGGGGATGTAACTCCCACTCGGCATATGAAAATCCAAAATATAATTTAATTTCAATGGCCGGAAATCTGTCCAAAATCGTATTTCGCAATACTTAGACTATATTTATTATGCGGAAATTCAAAAAGATTTGGCCCTATGCCACACAAGCATTTTTTAAGGATACAATCACTATATTTTATTTATGTACTACATGTGTCAACAGAGTTATTCGGCGAATAAATAAACTGTCTGCAAACAAACACGGCAGTTTTCTTACGCGTGTTTGCCTTGCAAACAGTTCCAGATTTCTGCGAATGTAAAATCTGATACGTGCATATATATCTCGGCGGGTTGGACGGGGGGGGGTTTATCCGTCCCCTAATGTCCCTCCTAATGCCGAACGGCCCTTCAGGATTCGGGTCCTCCGTTTGGTGTCAGTTTCGAATTTCGCCCGTAACAGATTTAAAGTTAAGCCCTGTATGGACCACGAATTTCAAGCCTGGCGAAATCCTCCATTGTCCACGGTATTGGATTCTACGGCCATATGACCCGTGAAATGTTATATATGACAAACGAAGATCATCAATCTTGCTCGGGGTCCGAAGGCACCCCACCGCGTTAACGCTTTATTTCTGCGAATATTTTGGCACATAGGTGAGATGTATGTGTATGATGTAGTGATTCAATTTATTTTTTGCGATTTTTTTCAACGAGGCTATCATATGGCAATGACGATAAAAATGTAACAAAATAACGTGCCATCTGTAATTTTAAGCATTATATCTTTCATAAATTATTAAAATGTCATTTGAGTCCAATCATAAATATGCATATATTTATAAGAAAGCATTCAGATTGGATATTCTAGATTTTTTTCTGATTTTATATAGAATATGAAGAAGTATTGACAATCTCATAGTTCACTCAACTTTATATTTAATATGTGTCTTACATTGACGAAGAATTTCGTGATGGATCGGTCAAGGGAGAAACAAGGGGTGGAATACTATAGTATGATATCTGGGTCGTAAATTAACTATTGCCATTGCAGAATTATTTATTATTTCTCAGTTTCTGTTAGAATGAATGTAGGCCATTCTCAATGGTCTATAGGTCATGTCTTCCGACTATTGATTCTCATTTTTATTACCGATATAGGATGAAGTTTAGTGGTCTGCATTGCTATTATAGACTGTTAGTAATTATTTAAAATGTATTAATTATATATGTAAATGATATTTATATCCAAATCATACAGTTAGAATGAAATTTTAAATGAATTTGAATTTATAATAAACACTCCCCAGTTCCATATCGCACGAGATCTTTCCATTTGTTGGCAAACCACACAATTGATATACACTTGGGTCTTTTTTTATGCGGATCTTTTTTATGCGATTTTGAAGTTATGCGGTTTTCAAAAATGATGGAACCTATCCATTTTTTTATGTAGAGGACAAAGTTTTTTTTATGCGAATGCGCATAAAAAATATCTTAAATTAACACTAGTACAAATTACAACCGTTAAAGTGTCTCCAGTGTCTTGATAAGAAACTGTCAATTTTGGATTACTTGGCCAAAGCAAAGTAAATCTCTCAACCTGAGATAGTCGACCATAAGAACAATCAAGAAAAATGAAGTCGCCATTAGAAAATCAGTCATTAATGGCATAAAATTAAGCTCAAAATTTACATCGTATTCTAGAGATCCTTTATTGGAAAGAAACAGGAAAAGCACTTATAATATGAATTGAAGATTCAAATTATATCAAACATATAACAAATATATGATCTCAAAAACGAATTCCCATATATGGATATTTAATTGAGAAAAAACTCTTCTGTTTCATCAACTCACTAAGTAGCGAGCAGAATTCAAATTCCAATAAGAGCTTTTCCTTTTCCGTATTAAAAAATATGAAATTCTGAACCCCGTACCCATTATATTTCATATCGATAGTCCTATGATTAAAATCGAGTTGTAGTATATTCATCATGGCGAAGGAAAGATTAAGAATTGTATGTTTCCATAGCACGAACTGCGTAAAATATTAATAATTAAATCATCGCAAAGTTTAAACCTTTTTTATGCGATTTTTGGTACATTCTATCACATTGATTTGAAGTTATGCGGTTTTTAAAAATAATGGAACTTATCCCTCAGTTTTCTATGCAATCCATATCTTTTTTTATGCGATAAAATTAATAAATGTATTTTTGTGTTTTTAAAAATATGTATAATATTATATATTTTTTTATTTTGGTTTGATTTTTAATCAGTAAACTCCTGCTCAATGAATAACTCCTATTTGCTTTAAATGCTACGTCTATTTTATTGTTAGTCTTTAGCTGCATAGTATGCAACGAAAATATGCAAAAATGTTCACAATTTAAAAGTCGTCGATATGACAAACACATACACAATAGAGTTTTTCTTATTTTAACAAATTAACACTGTACTATGTGTGTCACTCGCTCGAAGATACCGAACGCCTGAGTGTTAAGATATGCTTAATTTCTATATAGAGCGATTTTGTTTTTGGTTATATTTAAACATGTTTTAGACTTGGAAATATGTTTAAAATATTAAAATAAATATAATTTTATTAATTTTAGTCTTTCATTCCAATATTGTATAACCAAATACTTTGAAAAAAAAAATCTATTCAAATAAGCTCCGAAGTTTCTATAAATTCTGTAAAGTCTTTGTAACCTCGCCATAAATCACAACAATTCTCTGGGTATTAGTCTTCAATCCTAACAAAAATAGAATGTAATGACGTAAATAAGCCTTTTCTATTATTGGTTCCGACAACATTTTTCTTAGGGATGAGACTATTTTACATTTCAAAACAATAAATTTACAAAAAATACTTTATTATGAATAAAATTTAAATTTGTGCGTTTAGTTGTTTTTATCTGAATGAAAAATGTTCAAGAATTGGCTTTTTAATAACTGTTTACTTTGAGCAGTTCGTTTGGATTGTAAATTTTATGCGAGTAAAAATAACTTATTTGGTTAAACTGCTATGAAAGCCTGTGTTACAACTGTTACCTTCATGAAGTGATGGTAATGTGTTGGGACACAAAGCCCGCAATGTATGGGATAGTCCCCGACTATTGCAATGTCACGCATGCCAAACATCCCTTAAATTGCTTTAGGAATTCAATCTCCCTTAACATTTACACATGGCTTATGTCGTATTTAAATCTTCATTTAGTTGTTATTATCATTTTTATCTAATTTGATTCGAATCTCTAATTGCGCCTAAGAAGCATGCACTGTATTATCACTTAAATATCGATCTCTAAGGATTGATTAAAGCCAATCGCCTTTCAATATATAACTGAATTTGATCAATATTAGGAGTTAACACTCTATAGCCGGTGGGCCAAATTCTAGATCATCATTTATTGTATTTAATCCAGCCCGCGAGTTAAAAAATAATTATTTTATCTTGAAAATGTGTTATTGAGAACATACAGCTTTGTCGAGACATAACTTTGCGAATTTCATTTGTATCAAGTTGAAATTTACTGATAGTGTTTTTAAACATTGGTTCTTTCCGATTTGCCTAACTGCGTCTATAGAAGTTTCACTTCAAAAATCTTGAAACTATTTTGTTTAAGCTTCATGAGTAGAATTACTCGTTTTCGATTTTGCTACCTGGTTTGCCAAGCCTTACATTTTTACGATTTGGCCTTTTCAAAAAAAAAAAAAATTTGACCACTGTCGATTGCCTGATATCTATCAGGCAATGTATGTTTTGTGTAAAATTTACGATATAAGCAGTGTAATTATTTTCAGAATAAACGACGAACCACAAATCACTCCAGTTAACATTGGTCATTGGCCTGTCTGAAGAAACAATTGCCCCATATGAGTAATTGATGAAACTCCAATGTAGAGGAAGTAAAAAATACCTTATCCAGAGGCACCAGGAGCCGCGATAAGATTTATCACAAAGGTACGACAGGGTCAAAATGAAGATAAAGTATTAGCAACAATGTAAAGCGAGAGACATTTGTAGCTCGTTTTTAACGGCGTTTGCTGTCTCTCGACTTGGCTTTTTGTTCACCTTTGTTATCCCAGATTTATGTCACAGTGTCTTGGTCTACAATGAAACTCCGGCTCAGTATAAGGAGACCTTTTCGGCTCCACTATCCACTGAGCGAAAATCGCATTGTAAGGGCTTAAAAAGGAACAACAACCCTCACACACGATGGCCGATAAGGCCACCGAATACCCTTCATTGTTGGTTCGATACACATGCTCCCTAAGTATAAGCTTTCGATATAATGCCCCAACCTTTGCCAAATGCGATTGTCCCATGATCCACATCCGGGACATCCTTCCAAAGATCACATCAAATTATCTGGCAGTTCAAACGAAAAATAAGCCGGATGAATCTTAGACAACCGATAAAGACGAAAATAAGCAGCCGTTTTTCTTTCATACTTTGAATGATTTTATTGAACCATTTTTACAGCCATTTATGGTAAATCCCCCACAGTAAGATTATCTTATTATATTTTATTGCTTTAAAATCGTTTAAAAAGGTAGGCTGATGAAGAAAACTTTAACGAAAACTCCGTAAGTAGTTGGAATTTTGGAAATTCCTTTGGAGAATGTATTTTAAAAGCCGAATCATTAGAAACATGCAAAAAAAACGAAACATTTTTTTCAAAAACCTAAACCAGAATAAAGGGCGTGGTCGTAATTCAGCGAAATGCAATATGATTTACACAGTCCCAAATTTCGGTTAATGTTGATGATTTATTTCCTATTTTATCCAAAATATCTTGTTACGTATTCTTTATGAAGTTAAAAAAAGAAAAAAATGATTTAAAAATAACCACAAAACTTCGAAATAGCACAAAAAGAGGTTTGAGTGTTTTTTGCAGTTTATTATAATATCAATTTTATATTTGATTTTATCGGACTATTTTGAACTGTAACACATTAACTGCGGGGAAATTCGCATGCGCCAGCCTCTTGACGCGGACAATCAAGCGTAAAAACGTATAGATAAAAACTTTTTCATTAAAAAACTGTAGTATTCTGCTACGGATTTTTTCGCATTAAAAACTTTTTAGTTAATAAATGAGATTTTGGATAATAGAAAATCTATGAATCTCAGCAAGTATTTTTTGCTTTGTTAATTCTTCTTGTAAGGATTATTAATAGGGACACATATAAATAATATTTCTATAGAGCATTTCAATGATCTTCACCCTTTTAATACTCTCCTGCTTCTGAAGCTATGTCACAATAAGCTAAAGCGTTCAATATATAATATATAGATGCTTGATGCATATCAATGTGGTCTAGTAATTTTCCATTAAATACCTAATAGTTTAATCAACCAATTCGGATTAAGTTCATCAACTATCAATAGGATTATGATTGAATAGGTTTGGGGGAGAACTCAATGCATCCGTTCTAAAGCACCTTTCCAATTTGATTATTAAATAATTCCTATTGAATTATTGTACTTTCTGTGTAAATAATCAAAGATTGAGATCCACTGATGAACTGAATAGTCTCTTTTGGAGGACTGCATTGCACCAAAATTGAATTGACCAAATCTAGCCCTGATGAGAGACACTTTCCGTTTACGTGGTAACGTGTCACGAATTGTTTTGTTGTAACATAGTTAAGCTTCGCTAGTCTTTATATATGAACGGATATCCTCTTGTTGGCTAGGTTGCTGCAAAAGTTTATTTCATTTTAAACTATTAAAATATGGGTTCAAAATTGACAAATCATTTTAATCAATTTGACCATTGAATTGCAATTTTATAAGTCTTAATGTAATAAATTTAAAAAAATGTTCATACATTAATTGAGCTCTTAGATTTTAGATGCAGTATTTATCAAATATACAGTAGAGCCTTGATTATCCGAATTGTTCAAAATAAAAAATATATATAATTTGCTGATTTCCACGCGGAAAATTGTGTTCACTTTTGCTCACGTATGTGCATATTACGAAATATATTAATTGTTTGATATCAGATGATGGAAGTTTAGAGCGAAAAGTTATGATAAATCAGGAAATACAGAACATGAAGAGTATATTTTTATGTGGTTCATACAAAGACGATCAACTGAACAGTCAAAATCTGGTCCATTATTGTATGAAAAAGCAATATTTTTCAATAAAAAATGAAATGGAGATTCCACCTTCAAATCAAGTTCGAGTTGGCTTTAAAAATTCAAAAACGACATGGTATCAGGAAACTTGAAATTCATGGGGAAAAGCTTTCTGCTGACATATCTTCAGGAAACACATTCATTGACACATTGCGGAGAAGGAAGGATTCGACGAAGAATTTATATACAATGCTGATGAGACCAGCTTAAATTGTAAAAAACTACTCAACAAATCTTCAGCATCAAGACGTAAAAATACTTCACCCGAGTACAAAACAAGTAACGAACGTGTCTTATCAAAATGGTTGATCTTATTTTGTTTACATTTTATCATTTCGTACTTCATCAAAATTCAAAGTTTTAGCAATTGGCAATTGGATCTTTCATAATTTTCATATCTAAAGACGTTCAGATCTTATATGTGTGCATATCATGTTATACAAGTGAATGCCACAATTCATCGACTGTGTAAAATCGAAACCCTGTTATACGAGGGTCGAGTGTATTTACAAAAGGATTCTCTGATGTAAATATAATGACAGCAATAAACTTTGGCAGAGCCTAAGGCTTAAATTGCGACTTTATCTGAATGTTAACATCAATAATTCATTGGAAATAAAACGACAGTCCATAAACGAAAAACGATTGGCGGAGAATTAGATCTTAAGAATTTTATTTATATAACGGTTCAGTTTGTATGAATTCAGAAGCATAAAATTGTAGCTTATTCTAGATTTTCATCGGATTATCAGAGATTTTAAAAATATGTTATATAAATTGGTAACAGGACTATTAAATTCACATTCTTCACGCGTCTTGAGCATAAAAATTGCTCGGTACTATGCAAGCATGCAAATTTTGCTCCAGATTTCGAGCTTTTATTTTGCCATAGTAAAAGTCTTGATTTAAAATTCTAGCGAGTGGAAGTTTAAATTGTGAATTGCTTGGAAATGTGTGTCAAGCGATTATGTATTTGTTGTCTGCAAAGGGAACAGACGGTTGTGGAATTACGCAAGTGCCAGGTGATATACGAATCTTCCTAAGGCTTCCGTCGAAGAGACGAGCTTCGATAGATGTTTAATATTAATGTTGTGGAGTCTCTGAGCAATTACAGGTATTAGAGTGTAGGCTTTGTTTGTAAATATAAATATGAGTCTCAAAATATATACTTATGGGTGTTTTAAGTAGACTTTGAGCTCTAATTTATCGAAAAACCACCATATCAAATTGTTGGCTATTAGCATTTTTGAGCTGTTTTTAGCAAGTGTTTCAATTTACACGTGTAATATTTAACTCAATAAGTTCGTAGGATTTTTTTCATTTGAATGTTTTTCCTTCGTTTGGGGTCGTTTTTCGCAACTTCTTGAAAAAAATCCTACGAACTTATTGAGTGATTTGTTATATAAATCTCTTTAAATTGCATAAATCGGTCTAAAATTTTCACTATATTTTGTAATTTAAAACTTCCAGAATCAACTATATTCAGAGCTCATAGATTGAAATATTCAATATTTAAAACAATTTCATCATCGCCAATACATATAGTATATAAATTGCAAATATATTGTGGGCAGGCAGGGTAATTTCTTTCGAATGTCCCAAAATATCCCGATTCTTTGTTTTCTGCTTAAAAATATACTGTGGTCTTTCGTTCATATTACTTGACAGGATGTCGTGAATCTGGAGAATCAAAATATTAAATGAACGAAGACCTGAACAATTCGACGTTGTTTAAATCATGCAGATAATGGAAACCATCATGATTCTCAGTATAAGCCTTGATGACATATTTTTCTGATATTGATACGTGTGTTTCTATAAAGATATGCTCCTTGCAATATGATTGTTTCGATACACGTTTGAAAAAAAAAATTCAATATTCAAAGGTGCAAAAGACCCTGATTTCAATATACATGAATATTTTACAATATACATGACGTTTGAGATCCCGGTCATGTAAATATCTATCTCATATTTCTTCTCCCTACTTTGGCAACTCTTTATTTGGGCCAAGAGATAGGTGAGTCGAAAATACTAGGCTTATATTTCACATTCTTCCTCTTATATTTCACCTCGGCGGGCGGAACACAAACAATCTTGATTTATACGCTGCTTCGCGAAGAATTTGGCTATCAAAGTTATGTTTAGTGTTTTTCCTTTATTTTCTAATTCCAGGAGAAACTTTCTGTTTTTGAGATTCCTTCTGACATGCGGATGCGTGAAATGTATTTTTGTGCGTGTATACCATTCGAGGATAACATAGGCTTTCGATATTTTGGTACTTTTGCAAGCCTCGATTAATAATGTAATAGGCTCCATGATGATTGTATAATTGTTTGTATTTTGTCTGAACTTGAGGGATTACTCAATTACCTGGAGCTATGTATAGTCACGTATGCATAATCTTTGACATATAAACTTCAATGTTGAAAGGATTGTTTCTTAATTTTGGGCGTATTTGATTGAAAATTAGAGAAAATTATATGCATTTTGATTATAAGGATCAATATCTATATTATATAATAACAAATTATTATAAATATGGCACTGAATGATTGAAAATGCCCAAGGGTATTTATAATTTTAATCTTGCTCTTTCTATTGTAAATAAGGGAGTTTTCATATAAAACAAAAGGTTTGTCTGAAATTTACTACGAGAGCTATTAAAAACAAGTATGCCTATTCTTGAACCTATTGTTTAGTCAGATTTCTTAAATGTAATTTTCTATAATAGTCTTTAAGTATTCTGGTAAAATTGAAGCTTTGCATGTTGAGCTATTTTAAACTTACATTGTTAATATAATAACATAATTAATGTTTAATCTATTATACAAGTCATCCAAAAAGTTACAACATTTATTAAGGATATTTCGCAAATATAATATTATATAAACCAACATCGGATAAATCAATCGAAACTATATATAAATCTTCTAATTATCCGTAAGTCTCCTAGTTGTTTTAGACACATGATTTCAAAATTGCAGGAATTTTTTAGTCATAGGTGAACGATATTAAAATTCGAAAGAAAATGTATTGTGGAATAATTTTATGAGCATTATGGAAAGTTTGTAAATATTTTAGAAGAGGGAATAAAAAATTTTTAGGCTGAAAATGTAGCCAGAGAAAATGGATTACCACATGTTTTATTATTATACATTAAAATGCGGCGGGGGTGAAATGTAATATTAAATGACGATTATGCAGAAGTCCGCTTCCACATCGGCTAATCCTCCTTCGAGTCCGGCTACTGCCTTCATCCCTGACCGACCTTCACCACCACGAGGGCTAATCCTATTATATTCATTTTAATTCTATGCGTATGTGTATTAAAGCCAGCAATTCGTGTCCGGGCCACAACTAGAGAAAATTGTTCTTTTCCAAAGGAGCCTAGAGAATATATCTTGTTTGATCTCGTCGGTGGCTACAAATTACGGTTGTAGCCAATTCAGGAGCACGCGTTCAAATCACCTATCAGAAATCTTGATTGCGCCATTTCAGCGAGACAAATTGGTTCATTACGGAGGCTGGGTAACTTGCTCGCTACTTTCCCCGCAACCGGTTCATTTTCAAACAATTTCCCTCCAACGGCATTCAAAACTTGCCCGAAAACAAGCTGTGAAATTAGTCCCTTAATGGATGACACATTCCATTATATTTATCTTATTCTTTATAGACATCTTAACACTTAAATGCACCATGATGCAAAACAACCGAATATTTATAAATATTTTTTTAAACCAATATCTATCTACAACAATAAATAGATATATATATAAGCGTTTATAGAAATGGGTGCAAAATTTTAATCCCTGCCTCTCATACTATTATTACTGAACATCAATATATCGTCGTTGGCAACATATCATAGGTAAGTTTATTTAGAAGAAATTATTTAATACAAAATACAGACATGTCAGAAAAAATCTTAATTCGTATCATAGACTAGATAGAAAATGAAGTTTAGCAAAAATAAAGACTGAAAAGCAATAAATACATCAGTGACTCGATGATACTTTTAGCATCCACAAACAAAATAATATATCAATTAGACAATCATTTTGGAGGATGGACTAAGAATTTGACCTTATAAAATTGCATATCAAACTACTGTTTTAGAATTCGGTTTAAAAAAGAAAATTGATTATTCTATTTAAAATGTATAGTATAGCACCCGGAGAATGTGAGGTTATTGGTTCTAGTCCAATTAATATGAATTAAATTTTAGATTTAATTTTCGGATTGTATCAAAATTGTTGCTAAATCTTTATTACAAATTTAAAAAAAAACGGCTGCTAGTATCTAGAATATGTTTGCCATTCAAATGTATTTCGACAGGCCATCATTCATTTTGTAATCAAAGCATTTTGACAGGGCTATCCGCGGTTTTTAAAATTAAAGCTCGAAATAAACCGCGCTAGTTCATATTGAGCCATTTTCACAGTGCGAAATTAAAGCTTTTAAACTTTTATGTTGGACACATATTTTTATGATTAAAAAGCGCTTCTGTCAAAGTATTACATAAAGATATTTCGCAGAATAAATTTTTGTATGTTTTAGGTTTGGTTTAAAATATATATCAGGGGGGGGGGTGGCAAAGCAGGCGTCCGCCACGAATGAAACTGGGGTTGGGGTGCAAAACGCAGAATACCGACCTGATCTAGAGTTGCACTAGGTTTTTATTTTACTTTACATGAATCAACACTGATTGATTCTGTCCGTTTTTACAATATATACTAAGTTGTTTAATCTCTCTTTTCGTAATCGTTCTGTAGACATGTTTAGGTATGACGTCATATCAGCGGTCCAAAAAGCGGACCGATTGGATACATAGATCTTGTGATTACTCCATCTTCTTTTAGGGCTTTTTGCAGCATTTTATATGATTCATACAATTAGAATTTAGATCTATAGATCCAGAGATCCATAGAAGCTCCCTCAGAAGTTAACATACATAGAGAAAGACCTACCATGTCTGCTAGTTTGTAGTAGAGACTCCCCGAAAGTAGAATTTAGCTCGGATTTGATATTAGTTTGACTGAGACCTTAACGATAACCGAATTTTTCCATGTTTACAAATTCACTAAGAACTTGAACTTGAGCTTTATAAGGCAAATAATTATATCATAGTATTTTTAATATAATAATATTTAATATAATGCATTACGGCTAAAATATCATCAATAAAAGATTTGAATCTAATGTTGTTCACACAATTTATGAAAACGAAGAAGAATAGTGGAAAATTATATTAAAATCCTAAAGATAAATTTATTATAAACTAATTTTGATATGATATATCAAAAAATATAATGATTTCTGCCAAAGAAATCAGATCTCTTTCATTCATATGCTAATTTCTATCAAAGTTCCGTAAGATGATGGCATAGACCGTGACTTGAGAGTGTAAATAGTTGTCGAAGAGATACAACAGTTTGCTAAGAAGCATAAACAAAAGCTCCACAACCACGAAGTGGGAAACCTACTCGTAAATAAGGGTACTTGAAAGTCGACTAAAAATAGTTCTGCCATATGACTTGACTAAATATTCTTAGTTATAGACAGCAGCAGAAGAAGCATGTATTGAACTATATAAAGACTACCAATGGTCGATTGTCTAGCAAGTTGGGTGTATTATTATAATAATGATTTAATTTGATTATCATAAAAAGATCACTGGTCGTTTTTAATACACAAGGGACGTCAAACCAAGTCTTATCAAATTTAGTCTATTGCAGCTGTAAAACCATTTATAATGACAAAACAACGATTTAAAAAATGTATAGATAAAAATATTTGATTAAATGCGATGTTTATCAATAATTTGGAACAAACAGTGGCTAAGTAAAATAAAGGATCTGCTTAGGTCATAATTTGGATCGCATTAGTATGTTGTAGAAACGTTCATCAGATTTGAGATTAGATAAGAAAGTATATAGTTTTAATCGGTAATATTTAGGTAGTCTACTTTTTAATAAGTTAAAATAAAGACAAGATGGTTGGTTGGATGAATTGAAATTGGTTGAGATATTATATTGCTGTGCTGCTATATTTTTATTCTAACAATGATTTGACATGGTTGATTGTACAAAAAGAGTGCGATAATGGTTTTAAATTTAAAATACATTGATTCTCATATACATACATCAACACGATTAATTATATTGTAATATATATTAAGATTAGTATGGAAATGTTTGAAGCTGTATGGGAAATATGCCACATTAGATACATAAATAAGCATTATAAAGAAAAATATTTATACGTATTCAACAATATTCCAATATATAAATTCTTGGCGATTTTCCCGAAGACCGACAAGAATATAAAGCAGAGCTGAAAAGAGTATCGACCACTGTTTCCAAAGCGTTCGGCAAAAGAAGACGACATCTCCTGGCATGTAATCGTCCACGAGATAAGGACTTTTGACAACCGTCTTTTCAAATTGAAGGTTGAAAAAGTTTCAGCAAACTTCTTATAAATGAAAGAGCCCCGAACTGTGCATCGTTACAGTTTCCTCAACTCGAGAAAAATAAGACTTTTTGTCGTCAAACATTATTTTGACGTCGTCACAGCAGAAATTCGATATATTTTCTTGAAGAAATAGCTGATGGCAGATCATTAAGTACAGATATTTGCCACGAAAGACTTTCTTCGCTTTAAAATACATTGAAAAATAAAATAATACCACAACGAAAAATAAAATAACACCAAAGAAATAATATGCCTTTACTTTTATTCATATAAGGGTTCCACATAGATATGATAAAATGTTTTTATGAAAAAAGGCAGATTTTAGCAATAAAAATAAGAGATTTGGTTGTACAGTATCATCTAAAAAAAATTCGATAATTTTAATCTCAAAAGTCAGATTTTTAATGGGACAAATTTTCAAAATTGAAAGCTCTTCATAAGCTTATTATGACTCTGTGTTGCTCGAGCTTTAGGACTAAAATGTGAAATTTAACCCAATCAAGCATATTTTTTTATACAAATTTAATAAATTGTAGCATTTAAGTAATATCATATTTTCTGCCATTTGCACCAGCTTTTGACTCCAGTCTCATGATAATGTCTTTTTTTTAATTCCTCAAACTTTTCGTTCCTTTATTGAGGTATTTTGACATGTTTGTTTCGAAAATTCAACCACATACGATTAACTATCGAGTTAAACCTGATTTCGAGCAACTTCGAGCTGATTTCGAGCAACTACAATTTCGCAACTATACTTTTGTCTCAGAAAGACTCTTACGGTTCTACCTCGCTACCCGCGCTTAATTGGTATTTTCATCAAAAGCTTTACAGTAGGTGCCAATAATTATATTTAATGTATTCATCATCTTTAAAAGGAAGCTGTAATTGTTATTAAATATCCCAGCAGCAGTGTATGTTAATATATCAATGATTTTTACACCGGAATGCAGCTGCTTTGGAGCTAGTCGCCAAACCATCGAGTTTCACCGAACATACATTAGCAATTTGGGTATTGCCATCCAAGCATTTTTGAAGTAATTCATCCCTGGACAAATCTTTATAAATTGGTAAGAGATGCTGTTTTATCTCTTGGCCATGAAATGGAGTCAGATCTTCAAGCTTTGGATATTTTTTAAAGCAACGGTTTTCTGCCATTTGCACCAGCTTTTGACTCCAGTCCCATGATAATGTCTTTTTTTTAATTCCTCAAACTTTTCGTTCCTTTATTGAGGTATTTTGACATGTTTGTTTCGAAAATTCAACCACATACGATTAACTATCGAGCTAAACCTGATTTCGAGCAACTTCGAGCTGATTTCGAGCAACTATAATTTCGCATACCTACAGTTAGAGATATATGAGTGCAATATAACGATAATAAAGATTTTAACAAATATATTATGAAAGAAAGGTTGCCTATAATTATTTTAGATTACGCGCTATAATTTCGTAAATATTTCATATTTCAATTTTTCTCTTTTATAATATACTCTCAATATGTTATACTTTCGAAATACATAATTAAAGAAAAACGATTTTTTTGAACGTTGTAAAGGGTTTGCCCCCCTTAAAATAAGGTATTTTCCCTGCTACACCTTGTAGAATTTTGCTATATTTTAACGACTGGTAAAATTTATATATATTTTATACGTTTCAAATATTGACATATATATGTTTTTTCATCCCTAGGTATACAAATAAGTTCATCCCCTAGATGAACTTATTTGTAGATTACTGCATGTAAATCGTCGTGGATTGGTTATATCATCAAGACAATTATATGAAAAAAGGAAGAAAATGTAATATTATAAAAATGGCTTGGATATGAATAGCGCAAAATTGAAAAAGTTGATATCAGCGAGAGAAGCCAGTATTGTAACGAAAGACGAAATTCATTGAACATTGCTGATTTGCAACAACATTTTCGGTTAAAGGAACATATTTTATTGAAGTATAAATATTTATACTGTATTTACTGAATTTGATATTTTCATAAGGATTCCATCTATCATATTACGCGAGCGCAGGACGTGCTCGTAATTTTAAGCATAAAATCCTTTTACAAAGCACTGATCACATCACGCCTCTCACGCGTTCGTTAACGCACCCATTGAATTTTTTTTCTGGAATAAAAAATAAAACATGTGCATTTCGTGGGACCGTTGATTTACATGTATATTGCTATTTTGGCCTCTTAACAAGGTTTGCGTCCCCGAAAGGTACCTCCAGTCGGTGGTACTTCTTCACACACATAGGGTGGATGTTAATTCTCGACCAGTGGTTCGGAAAACTTTGGTCATTTATTGTGTACGCGTCTGCCATACCCAATGAGCCGGTTTCCGATAGATTTTTTACACCCAAGTGCCTTAAAAATTGTCGATAAAACTTTGCCCATCTAGTCGTAAATTGTTCGCCAAACTATAAAGCTGAATAATCGAAAGTTCATTCATCAATGTGTCTTGTTGCTTTAGCGATCGACACTCGAAGGGTTGAAATTGGCACAGTCAATTAATAATTGAAAGACGTTCACAGTTACTAGAATTCCATCGATTCTATTTATCGATGAATAATTTAAATATGCAAATTGAATTTTAAATAAATATATTCGTACGAGTTATATCTAAGATTAATTGTACGATGAGGCTATGATCCTTATTCAAATCCTGGACTACTTGTGTATTTTATGAAGGCTTATATTGAATAAACTTATATTGAATTCGTGGAAGCATTCATAAACAATTTGTTTCGCAAAATTATGTTAATACAAACATTCTCACGAAAACGTAAATTTAAAAAAAATAATGCGACCGAAGCTAATTTAATAACGTATATTTAAGACATTCAAATTCAAATTTAACGACTAAATAAATATCAGGTCAGTCCAAAAATTCGTGCGCATTTTTGATATTTTTTTAAATAGTGTAAATAAAACATAATTTAGCATTTTAATCAATGATATATTTTCCTCCACTATCTACAATTTATCGCCATCTTGATGAATCCATCCTTTCTGCAATATGATTCACTGTTAATTGTGGCTTTGACTCCATAAGATTTTTAAGAACGTCGTTATCAAAATTAACAGGACATGACTGATATTAATAATTCAGTATTTTAAGAATTTGTTTACTTCTATTCAATACTTGAAAGCAGTTTTTACGCTATTTATTAGGGAAAGTGACCAAGTATTGGTATAGTATTCTTTTCTACAGATTTATTTCGCTACTCAGTCATAGATTCTCCCACCTAAATTGTAATTCTTATCCAAATAATTCTATCCTTAATTTACCATGTGTGGAAAGCAAATAGGAATCCACCACATTCCTGAAGGCTATGTGATTTTGGCGACCTGAATATATGGCGATGACAATAATGGACGAAACATTGTATTGGCAGAATATAGAAAAATTGGACAGAAATATCTCTATTTTTTGCAAAAATTCATCTATTTCAATTATTCGTGTGCTTGATTCATCCTTAAAATGATATTTATGCGATACATTATATCGTAGTTTGTTTAGCGTCTATAAATACAAGAAATTAGTGTGCCGTCTTCTTATTTTATTGCCGCTTTCCACCATACATAGTGATAAACTAATAACTCTTCATGCTGCATACCCTCATAATGGGGGGGAAATAATGAAAAATAATGTGCTCCTCGAAGAATTCGCGGATCGAAAACAAGGCTGTCCATATTGCACAGGGTCGAAAAACACAAATATGAACATCACCCCCAAAAACTAACCCCTTCCACCGCAGGTATCGCGATAAATAATTAACATTAACATGTGTACTCCCGCGGGGAGAATTTCGTTTTACTGTATCAACCGTATTAAGTGTCCCCCCGTTGTACAAACAAGTATTTCCGAAATAATTATCCTTGATTCGTAAGCCCCCCAGAATTAAATTCCAGCAAAGCATGTGATAAGTTACCTAATCACGTGGGTGAAAATAACAACTGCCTACGCAACATCTACCTTATTCTATTTTATATATAATTGAAGAACCTTTCAGCGAGCATAATGAAATTTGATATTACGTATTATTGATTAGGTTGGTATATAAACTTGCTTAGGGACATACATGGCTCGTATTCGGGATTAAAATGGTTTTATTTTGATAACCAAATCATGGAAAATGCTTCTTCGTTTAAATATATATTAACAGCGGCTATAAAATAGACGCTGAAATATTCACCAAAAAAAACGGAAAAATATTTATATTATTAAATTTCAATACGTTTACAATTTTGAGAAACGGTGAACAAATGCTTATACATTAATGCCCTTTCCAGTTGATTCACGAATCTTGAACATTTATTGGATCTTGGAATTTCATCCTGTTTGTGGTCATTCGAAGTTGGATACTCTTTGAAAACTTTTTTGAGTGCAAGTTGTAAAGTTTACTCATCGCAGACGATGCACAAGTTTGGTCTGATTTTAAAATAAATGTTGCATCATCCAATTATAAGACGAGATGACAGAAAGGACTTTGGCTAGACTGATATATGACCAATTATTTTTTAGTCAGAACTTTTTTACAGACAGACATACATTTCGTTCAAACGTATAAGCACAAGATGGTCCTTATTTTAAAACTTTTATAAAATTAGGCAGTCATCCCCTCATATGATTTTCTGGCCTAAAAAAATAAATACGTGTTTTTTATTTTCTTTAAAAAAAAGATTCTAGAGGTTGCTACCATAGGTCACAATTTCAGGAAAAACGTTTGTATGGCCACTTAGCTATTAATCTGACATATTGATTATTTTTGTTTGTTAGTGTTTATATATTGTAAATCAGGAAAGTTACAATCAATCAAACTTTCATCGTTATGGATATTTCAGACAACAATTTTCGAAACCTAAATATGGCATTAAATTAAAATCTACAAAGCTGTTTTTTTGTTTACATATAGTTTACGTTAATTACTGTTAAATAAACGTCATTTACTTTCGATAAAATGTGGCTAAGGCTTTGATAGACGTGGTTAACGTGGTAGCGCGGAAATTCGATTGATGTATTACAACTTTCAAAGCATTGCAATATTAAGTAAATATAATATTAATTTTAAGCACCCAATATATAGTTATAATCAGATTTGTGATGGCATTTACATAGTAAAAATACAGTTAAAATTGTACAAATAAAATTTCTCATTCGAATATAGGATATAGATCTCACTAAAAAGATAGCTTTTACTGATGAATGTATAAAAATAATCATTAGAACATACGAAAATAATATTTTTCATTACATTTTATTTAAAATGTATCAAAAACATATAAATAATATTAAAAAGTAAAAAACATTTTTATTCCATATTGCTTTTAAAATGGCTTTCTAGTTCACTTTGTCTTGAACACATTTCAATTCCAAGAGGAAAACTATCATACAAACAGGATAGAATAAGTCCTGGAATTGTAAAAGAAAGAAAATACTTTCGTTTAAGTCCATTACAAGGCATTAAAGCTTTTATATAGGATACCTTTTTATCTGCTAACGAGACGTTTTAATGATATTTAAAACGTGATTTTTTAGCTTAATAGAATTTCAGCCCTAAGCACTGCTTGTATAGTTTTTTGAAAGAAAATAAACAGTGTCCTTGTGCAATATGTGATAGAAAAGTTCATAGACTTGCCCATGAAAAATAGTAGTCTTTCGAGTTGAATATTTGCATATTTTATTGCGACGTTGGTTCTGTGTACGATGTGAACGTATGTAAAATTTCATGTGTCGAATTTCCCATTCTAGATACTAAAGGATGTTGACATCATCTTGGAGAGCTTTCCATTTTTCTTCTACAAGCTTAGCTCGATGTTTGCGTCTTATTCCATAAAATATATTTTTCAGAAGTTTGAACAAGTGTTATCGCAATTTCAATACAGATAGTGATAGAAATCGTACATGCTGCTATGGAGCAAATATCACAATCTTATTTGTATTTATAAATCTTAAAGCTGGTTGAAAAAAAAGAGGCGATAGGATCACCATACTAAATGCTTTCAGAACAAATTTACTCAATTGTTGATGACCAATTGCTCTTTGATTAAATGCACTTACATTACTATTTTATTTTAAAAAATCATTGATTTTGATAAAAGTATGAATATTTTGCAAATAATTTATACAATATAAATTTTATAAAATATGTGCTTATATTGAAAGCATGAAAGCAATTTAATTTCAAATCTTAAGCACCTCAAAAAGTCTCACGAAAGCCGTTGTACAAGGTCTGTGAAAATTAAATTTTCTCAGTGCTCTATCGAATAATAAGTTACGATTTTATGAAAATCTATTCTAATATTGTCTAAAGAATTTATTACAAAACACTTGTTCCTTTGAGTTTACTATACAATAAGAGGATAGGAACATAAACACCTTTAAGTCTATATCTAAATGATTTTAATTCATTATAACGTTTATTAAATTCATAGATTGGGAAATCAATAATGCTATTATTCTTAATTATAATGATGATCATTGATGCATCTTGATATTTTCAATTTTGCTTAAACAATTTATTATTTAGGCAAGTCCTCATCTTCCTTTTTTGGGAAGTAATAGAAGCTTATTGATTTGACTGTTAGAGCGGGAGTCTATTTAATAGGTCGCTTTGGGTATTTTGGAACTCCCAAATTTTCGACCAATTTTAAACAGTGAGAATCACGATCCTCGATGCCGACACCGACATGCGAATATAAAGTATCCTGAAAATGGATTCGGAGTCAGATCACGTAGTCAAGGAGTCGTAATGTCGGCTGCTCATCCCACCAGGTAACTGCAGCGCCTACATACACTGTCGTGCCAAACTTTTTAATGACTTGTGCGAGCTTAAATGAACCTCGAACCCAGTTCACATTATTAGATTTTCTTTTATAAAAGCAAAGTGTTTATATGACTGTAAAATTCACAATTCTGACAGTCAAACAATTCTAAATATCAAACACTTAAAAGCCTTCCAACTGACAACCAACTCAATTTAGGATTATTTGCACGAAATAGCTAGAAATTACGATGGACCATCCATGCTGGCGATTCGTATGCTAGATTTTTTAATATAAAATCAGTCACATTTTCAAATATTTTTACACAGGCTATTGAAGTACCGAAGCAATAATAGACGTTTAATTTTAGAGATATACACATTTTCATGTTATAATAATATTAGATGGTTCTGAATCAAAGTAACGACGAGTCATTATATAGATTTATTGTACATTTAAGGTGCCAATAACCTTTTTTTATTGTGAATTTTGATCATAATATCAAATCAAAAGATACATTAACATCCAGTAAAATTTTAAGCAAGCAAAATATAACTTTATAAAAATAAAGACCCTGATGATTATAATAATCATTTGAAAATTATAATTGTAAAAAAATACATTTTTTAATGAAATTTTGCTTTATAATTCGATAAAATTCAAATGTAAAAAACAATCCAATTATCATGAAAGGATAGAAGTCCATTGGGACACCACAAAAGGCTAAGGGATGTAAAAATAGCTCCTATCACAAATTTTATAACGTTTATGCGTTGACATCCAAGATTTGAGAGAGCTATTCAAATTATTGAATTGATATAACTTCGGTTCAAGTAGGTCAGGAAACTAGTTATGCATTAAAAATATATACATTTTAAATAAAAATCTAATATAGATGCATTTAGCTACAAACTTATAAATCTTTTAGTTATTTTTAATACATAAAATTTTTGAAAATCGTACTCAAACCTCTTTTTGTGCGATTTTTTTGTGCAATTTCGAAGTTATGCGGTTTTTTTTAAAGCAATTTTTTCTTTTTTTAATTTCATAATAGGAAATAAATCATCAAAATTAACCGAAAATTGGAAAAAAAATAATAATTTGGGGAGAATGTATTATAAATCATATTGCATCTGCTATCACTGAATTACGACCACGTCCTATATCCTGGTTTAGATTTTTGAAAAAATTGATTTCGTTTTTTTTTTTGCATATTTCTAATGTTTTGACTTTTAAAAATACATCCCCCAAAGGAATTTTCAAAATTGAAACTACTTATTGGTAACTCGGCCGGTCCCACCATAATGAAATCTTTTAACGCGTTTTTCTCGAAACTACTTTTTTCAACACGGTTGTCATCATATTTCACGTTTTAATTAATTAATTAACTTCAAACTGGGTACGAATCTTTTCCATATAACCCTATATTACACCTATCAGATCTACGTCAAAATTTATTTTAAACTATTTAAAAAAAATTTAAAACTGTGACAAAAAAAAGGTCATAAAATGACTTGACTGAATTGTTTTTAATAAACAGTCACAATTTTGTTTTTTTTTTGCGTTGGGTCTATAGTGACATCTTTACTAATTATGAATTATATTGTTGGAAGGAAAAAATCTACATAGAACAATGATGAAATTGACACTGGGTATACTATTTCTTCCGGAGAAGAGAGCGATTTTGAGTCATATCGAAAATCGAAACGAAAATTATCATCCAGCAGTCTGGCCTTTGAGGTGCCTAATGTCAGACATCCTTAAAATGTTGCCAATGATGCAAGACATCCTTTAAATGTTACCAAAATGTTATTTTTTAATTGCCATATTGTTTTCCTTTTTTTTTATAGAATATTAACTTTTTTTATGCGATTTTGGATATATTTTATATAGCAGTTTCAAAGTTATGCGGTTTTTAAAATCCATGGAACGCATCTTCCCCTTTTCTATGTAAGTCATAATTTTTTTTGTGCGATTTCTTTTTATACGGTTTTCTGCGGAATGCATCTACCGCACAAAAAAAGGTTTAAGTGTATATTAAAGTATCGAGAGATGTCAATTATTGTTAATTCATTGAAAATTTGTTCAATTATCGTAAACATTTATTTATAGAATTCTATCCAAATGTAAAGTCTAGATATTAGCACTATATAAGGTTTACATGTGACAACTTTTCAAATGACATTAGCCATTTTATTTTAGTTGAAAGTAGTATAATTTTAATCATGGATAGTTATATATTGCAATTACGCATTTACATTATTATTGAACAGCGAACGAGAGATCCATTTTTTTAAGCAAAATGCTATAACTGTTAATTGTGAGTGATATCAATAAATTTTGAGTGACTTTTTATGTCCACAATTAAATTGTTTTGATGTGTCTTATGTCTATTTTGAGCAAAATGTCGCTACATGACATATAACTAGAGAAAACATTACAAAAAAAACATTTTGGTGTTACATTTGGATGACCTGATATTTACATTTTACATCAAGTCATATAATATTTTAATTAATATATTATGTGATAATGCAAATAATGAGAATAGCAAACAAAAAAAGAGCTTAAGTGTTTAAATTTCTACTTTTAGATTTTTAAAAATACAATATTAGTAAATTTAGATAAAATTTCAACTTTATTGCATTGCGATAATATTTGATAAGTGCGACTTTTCAAAACATAACAATCTACTTTAATAAACCAAAGGATCTCAATACTATTAAATTGACAATGATTCTTGATTGGAAATGTTACAAATAATAGTATTATATTTGGTTGGGAAATCTTTATGGAAATAGGATGTATGAATAACCATCATCGGTTTTATAGTGGCGAAGATTAACTATTTTAACACACACACGGGGAATGGGTACTATATAATAATTCTTGCAGGAAATACAAAGACTTAAAGAGATACTTGTTTAAATCCCTTGATCTACATAAACATTAAAAAGGTCCTTTTATGTTCTTCTGGTGGGTTATGGTTGGTATTATTTATTTTCTATTGTTGAATCTAAATCAGATTGTAACAGTACGGTTGTATTTTGAACAATGCAGCGTAATCAAGCAAACCTAGATAAAAAATAGATCTTTTTGCTAATCAGAGGCGAATTCTTCAGTATAAACTCGGATGGAAATTAAATAGTTGGGAGCTTCCGATTATCAATTGTTCAGATCTTTAGAGCAAAATTATTTTAATTGCATGGATTTTATAAAATTTACTCAACTAAAGATGTTCATAATTCTGCTTCATTTGTGATGGGATGATGAATAGCGGCATCGTAGACAAGTTTGAGTTACATTGAGGATAATTTAGAAAATTAAGAAACCCTTGGAGAATTTAAACTTTGCTTTAAGGGCCAGAATGATTCAAGATCAATTGGTACAGAAGGTAAGGAGTTATAATTTAATTTCAAATTTGCAGCAACTCATTGAAAACAACACCTTTATCTCGACCCTTGAGATTTCTTGACGTCTGAAGTATTCCACGAACATTGTAGTACTATTTAAAAAAAAGTGTAATCTAATCCATATAAAAGTTATTTTTAAGTCATACATAGTTAAAAAAATAGAAGCAGCTATAATTTTGTTCATTCGCAAAGTAATCCAAAATTGTCAGTTTATTATTGAGAGACTGACAATTTTGCCTCATATACACATAGCCCTATACATATTCACACATTAACGGTTGTAACTTTCACTAGTGTTAATTTTAGATTTTTTTTATGCGCATTCGCATAAAAAAATCTTTGTCCTCTATAGAAAAACGAGGGATAAGTTCCATTATTTTTAAAAACTGCATAACTTCAAAATTGCATAAAAACAGACCCAAGTGTAAATTCTTCTTCTTCTTGAAATGACTTTTAGCAATATTTTTTATGGGACTATTGCCAACCATTTTTACATGGTTTTCCATAGCGAATATGTGTTTTAAAAATGTGGTCGCCAGCCACACCTCCTGTAGATTTGAACCCAAGATGATTGAGTTATGAATCTAAGCTCTTAGCTTGTAATACATATATTATAATATTAATACATAAATATTGAAATTGTTCATTGGCACTCTTTATAATTATTATCAACTAGTGAAAGAATTTTCAGCCGATTCTGTTGTGGTAAATTTGATTTTTATGCCAGTACAATTGTTGCCAATTGGCGTGCTTAAATTGCTTTTTAATGAGTGACTTCAAACCAATTCGCAACCATAGCCAATGTTAAATCAGACGGCGATGAAATAATCAGGTTGAAATTAAATTTTATTGGTTTGCGGTCCAGGTCAATCGCATTAATTTAAACCAACTGACTAAAGCGACAATTATCTTTAGTAACATAGCAGGATTTGTGGCTTTTTTATAAGATAAATATGTCTGTATAAAATATCATAATTTTACGTATCAAAGTTTCCATTTCAAGGACTGCGCAAAGAGGAGATTAAAGTTGAAAAATGTTCAATAAAACCAACACGTCACCGATGAATCATTAACAATATCATCTAAAAAGATATTTAATATGTATAATAAATCATAGTTAAATTTAACCCTTTCCATACGATTCAGGTTTCATAGTCGAAATTTAAAAAAATATATGAATATATAATATAATACATGATATATAAACGAGTTTAAAATTTTGGCATCATAATGTAAATTTACGAATGGAAGGCGAAGCCCATTTGGCGACATAATGTTGCCTTACAAGTGGAAAGAGTTAAAATGAACGATTTCTGAATGAAAAATTTGAGCAAAATGGTACAGCTTTGTTCAAATTTTCCGCAACAATAATAACGATACAATAATAAGGTGATCATCAATCCGATTGAGCTTATGGTAGGATAGAATACTCTACAATATGCTTCTATTGAACTCAATTCTAAGCAATTCATACATTGTACGTATATTTCCAATTTAATCAACCTTTTTAGCTACCAATTCTGAGATTGTTAATCTTATATTGAATGTTAATCGGATCTGGAAGATTATTTTTCAAATTAATGGTCAGAGAATCCAAATAAACACTATGAATATATTGATTAAAAAATCAAAGGATTGCTAATTGCTGATTTGTTTAAACGAAAACATAATTCAATTAGTAATAATAACTTGATTGTATATAAACAAGTGTAAAATTATCAACAATACATACACACACTTTTATCTCGCTCAAAATTTTGCCCTATTATGATCTACGACTATGCCATATACACTCAAACCTCTTTTTGTGCGACTATTTTTGTGCGAGTTCGAAGTTATGCGGTCCAAAGGATTTTACAAAATTTCAACTACTTACGGAGTTATAGCTATTTTAATGAGGCGGCAACTTGGTCCTACCATAATGAAATCTTTTAACGCGTTTTTCTCGAAAATACTTTTTTCAACACGGTTGACATCATATCTCAAGTTTTAATCAATTAATTAACTTCAAACTGTGTACGAATCGTTTCTATACAACCCTCTATTATTCCTGCCAGATTTATGTCAAAATTTATTTTTTAACTACTTAAAAAATTATTGAAACTGTAACAAAATAAGGTCGAAAAATGATTTGTGATTTTTTTTGTGCGTTGAGAGAGTGATTTTGAGTCATATCGAAAATCACAACGAAAATTATCATACAGCAATGACAGTTTGTAATTAAAATAATTAATATTTCTCTAGTGGATGTCTGGCATTTGGGATGCTGAATGTCAAACATGCTTAAAATTTTACCAATGATGCAAGACATCCTTTTTTTTTTTTTTTTTTAAATCTTACCAAAAATGTTATTTTTTAATTGCCTTATTGTTTTCCTGTTTTTTTTATTAACTTTTTTTATGCGATTTTGAATATATTTTATATAGCTGTTTCAAAGTTATGCGATTTTTAAAATCCATGGAATGCACCTTCGCTTTTTCTATGTAAGTCATAGCTTTTTTCGTGCGATTTTCCATATGTATTTTTAAGCATTTAGTACAATCAATACTGGACAATTTCAAAAAAATATATAATTGAAAGTATAGTGATATTATCAAAGCCCGCAGCATTTATCATAATTAATGTATATATAGGCTTTGTGTTAGATCATTTGATTAATTGTTATTTACATCACACTATTCGTAAACGAACAAAACCAATTAATCACAAAAACTGAAGGTGTACTGTGTATTTTAACAAGAAAACATCACTGGAGGTGATTTATATGGCATCTTAAAATTGTATTTAAACCTATTATCAATCAAAAAAATGCATCGTATATCAGAAATAATTTTGAAAGCATTAAATACGTAATTTAGCGATGAATTGAATCGCTAATGGCGAGATGAAAGATGATCGATATTATGCTATGTCATAATTTTTGTTACAAATAATAAACGATCAAGAGCTATGCCATCATTCATGTGTTTTAAAAGCTTTTCCCAATTAAATAAATGCGATTTTAACGATAGTTAGCCACTCAACGAATAAGTTCTAGATGATCGTTACAATTTAAATTTTCCCTATAAAAATTAGGTCAATTTAAATTTTTGGCAATGTGAATTTTATTAATAAATTGGCATTTAAAGATATTGAATCCTGAGAGTTTATTTGCAATATATTATATAATATTATCGACTATGATGCTAATTTAGTGCTAATCAATTGATCTTCGGTTTGCATAAACAAAGATAAGATGCAGTGTTTCCTTGCAATTAAATTATATTTGGGCTGTAAAAGCATGATTTTTTACTTGAATATAATTAAAATGAATCGAAGGTGAGGCAAAAAGGTGATAGATATTGATGTTGGGGTGTGTACGTACATCAGCCGCATGACGACCACGAAATTTTGCAAATTCAATTAGCGAAAAATTTTCAGCTTTAACAAAAGTGTCTGATAAATCTTCGGCTTATCCTACATAAATATTTATCCAATTAAGACAGAACTGGTGTTTATCTACACTTAAGGAATTAAACAGGGACTCACCTCAATTCGTATCAGCGGTATCTTTTCCGGATCCATTTTGGCAACGGACCCGCTCGAATTCCACCCCCCGAGCACGGCTTTTAATTGAAGGCTCGTAATTAAAAATTTGATTAAAACTAGAGTTTTAGGTTGAGGGCGAAATTTAAAATGGGATAATGTACGTCCGATCGAATCTTCGCCAGGAGGTTATGTTCTGAAGTGTGGTTTTATCAATTTTTGAAGCAGCACACAGTTGGGTCGACTCCACGCTCGCAGTCATAATTTAGTTATCGCGCTCGGAACGAATTTATTTAATATTTCAGACCACAATATAATCACTTTCACATAGATCGATATTAAATCAAATTAACAACCCCCTAACAGATTGTTAATCCCCTTTTATACGTTTCACTTCACTGCCGATTGATGTGTTTCTATTGAAAGATGATAGGAGTATAGACCGTATAACGGTTGGCCTCGAACTGGTAAGTATTTATCGGTCTTAGCAAGTGACAAACTAAGGCTTTCCAACAGGCTACCGGCTTACACTGCACTCGTTGTTTGAGACTTACATAATCTCGTGACGACAACAAAACATCAAAATACGTAGAACCTTCGCCCCAGTAGAATAATAGTCAAAGCACTCCCTAGTGACAATTCGAATCTGACCTGAAGAAAACGATTTTTGATGTCACAGCTAAAGTCAACTGCCGCAACCAAACTCAGGGTCATCAAAAGGTTTCGATTTATATTTGAAAACTGTATATTCATATATTTTCATTGTTAAGACTATTTTAAAGTTAATCAAGTAATAACTTCATTACATTCACAAAACTAAATCATAATTCCATATTGCATACAAAACGCTTAATGCTTCATATTCTAATTATTACCATAGCAATAAAATTGGAAGATTCGATCATATTCATTTTTGCAATCGATCATCTCAATTCAGTTTTGATCTGATTTAATGGATCTGAACAAATAAATACTAAGGCGATTAATAAAGTACTGTAAAAATACCTATGAATGACTGAATTTTCAACAATGTGCTACCATATAGTTCATCAGTTTGCGATAAAACTTCGTCCACTTATTGTTTATACTTGCGAGAATAATAAAGGTATAGTAAAAATATTGTATGGATGCACCATGTTGGCGCATATTGGTCTGGTGAAATGAAGTTGATGAATGACCTCAAGCAATAAACCACGTATTGCGTTTATTTTCAAAAAAATATTGATAAGCTCTTATGGCATTCCTATTAAAATAGCCCTATATTAATTGAATCATATGTGAAAGGAACATGTGAAACTATCACATGAAGACACATCCGATGATAATGAAGATTTATCAATATCAACGGTATGTTTTTATTAATCTGATTTCCATAGATTTGATCCCTTAATTTGAGATATTTTTATTATAAAAATATGCATAAAGTAGTTGAACGTGAAGAGCTTGAAGATTAATCTTTAACGATAATGGAATTCGGAGGCACACGTTTGTTCAGCATGCCTCACATTTATTACCAGACTTAACGCCTTTATCCAGGTCAAAGACGGCCATATAAAATAATTATCTTTAATGTTCAAAATTAAATTGTAACGGACGGAAGAAAATAGTGAAAAGGCACAATCTATTTTGCAAAAATAGAAAGGATTGCTTTCGCAAGTCTGTAAATTTTATCATTTTTTTCTAAAGGAATAAAAGACTATAATTCCAGAATAATTGGATGATTTTAATGACAAATGAGCAATAAAACAAGGTAGAATATTCAGAGTCAAGGGACATCATTTTGTTGGAGCCAGTTAGGGCTTAGGATCCGACCAAACGTCTTGGCCGCGGATGCATGGGCTCCCAATCGAATATTCGATATTCGAATATATTTTCCCTTTTTCCAATATTCGTAAATTCGAACATTTATTAAATTAATTGGATGGTATTCGTTTTTTATTAGGTAATTTAGAAAGTTAAAATAAAATGATGGAGGATGCTACTTCTCGTCTTTTTTCTTCAGTGACGAAATCAATAAGTTTTTTATCCGATGAAATAAATGTATTTCTAATGAAGGGACTTATGTAGAAAATAAGATATAAGATTTGTATTTTTAAATATCACTAATAAATTTGTACAGCAAAATTCCGGGTTATATTTGAATCGCCCTCGTATATTTTTAAAATATTCAAATACTCGAATATTCGATTATTTGAGATCCCTTGCCAAGAGTCATGTTTTCTTTTGCGCTTCCGTATTCTTCTAATGCAGACTTCTTCTATTCACCGATATTGAACGATCTTAAGGGGGTTATTTTACATGGATAGTTATTTTTTGTTTAGGTCAGTTATAGTAAGTTAAAAGTATGTCTGTCTGTTTTTTTGTATAACATCCACCTTCCAACAAATCTAAGTAAGTTTATATTTTTTAGATCCCGTGAAAAATATATTATAATTCTGGCTACGCCATACCCTTTTCCGGCTTACTACGACATAAAATTGTATTATATAATATGAAACTCTTTATGTATTTTCCTCAATTGTACTTAATTTGGTATCAGAGAAATAAATACATACTGCATCGATAAAATAAGCGCTTCGCCGATCTGTTATATGTATTTCCATGGGAACGCTTATTCACGAACATTAATTCCACGTTTTCTTATATATTGTGTGATGTCCACTAACATTTAAGTTATAAATTATGCAATAGTCAAAATAATAAATATATTGATTTGGTCACTTTATGTTATTTTTAAAAGATATTTAAATTTATCTTTTGGTCACATATTAGTCATGTAATCTTTTAAAGTTCAGCTAGTGTACTTTTATCTTTTGACTAATTTAAGAGAAATGGCCTCAAAGGGAATGCTGAATCTTGATCAATTACTATGAGAAAGAACAAGCTTTACATTTTCGTTAATTCAATGCAAATTTAAAATTGTTTCATTGAATTTGAAAAGTTAAAATAAACGAAATACATTTGATGCTTTGAGTTCTTTCCGTCTTGCATTTTTTTTTCATTAATATAAATTCGCACACAAACGCTTTGATGCGATTTCCATTTTTCTTGAATCGAATTTAATAATTTGATGTTTGAAACACTTTACGATTTCATTACGTGTCCTTTTGAGGAAAGTTATTGAAAATATGGTAATTTTTCCTGTCCCTAGGCACAGTGGCCACCTAGTTAATATGCGAAAAATAAGAAGAAGCCTTAGCGTAACGGTAGAACGAGGAAAAGAATGGGGGTGAGCTTACATTACTTACGTTTGACTATAAGAAGGGGTAAACCTCCCCCCAAATTGCTGACAAAGCAAGCTCAAGGGATGATCCGGCTAGAAGATAAAGGGGAGGTACTCGAGCAAAAAAATGAATATTAACCAACAACTCAATGAGAGATCGGTCACCAGAATGAAGATAAAAGGTGTTCTTTTATTCGAATTCTCCATGAATACACGTCTACGTGCATTTCATATCCCTCAATTTGAAACCTTTTTAGGGCTTATGTTTCGTTTTGGATATTTGTGTCTTTGATATCGCTTAAAATACGTTATAGGTAAATATGCTATAAAAAGAAATCGTTCTTTGAGAGATCATTGATTTAAGATCTAATCTGTCATCCTTTTTGTGCTTCCCGAACCAAAATTATTCATGGCGGTTAGATGGCATCGTTTATTAATATTTTTTGTGTTTAATTTTTTTAGTTTCTGAGCAAAGTATTCACAACAATCCCGTATAAAGATGCCTTTTCAAAAGCAATGTAGCCTTAGGAATAGTTTATACGACATTATGAAATTTCTTCCTTGGTAGTTCAATTTAATCATCCGGTTTTAGAGCGAGTCTCATTTTACGGACAATTTTTCATTTTTACCACAGCAAAAGCGTAGGTTGAAAATTTTACTTGTTTTTCCAGCCTCCAACAATATTTCCAACCATATATGAAAGCAACCCCGCTTATTCTCTTTTATGCCTCTGCAACCCAATTTTGCTTTAATTTTAGATTTGTCAGTTCCTTAAATAGCAATCATCGATCTTGGGTTTGGTATTATTTTTCAGGTCTGTAGAGTACCTATGCTAAAATTATTTCAAATTAAATTGCAAATATAACCATGGAAAATATTCTATCTCGATAAAAATACTCAAATCAAATATGAAATTTTGAAATTCTTTAAATTTTTTTCGTATTAAATGAGAAGTGTTTGGATAATAAAAGAGAAAAATAACGTTCTCACGGAAACACAAATCCAACTCAAAAATACAAACAGATAATGGCAATAAATAAAATAATTGTATAGTTTAATCTCCAATTCTCCAAATCGAATATTATTAAAGTAATTCTTATCATGTAATTTATAAATAAATATTTATGCTTTCTAATATTAATTATGAACACTTAAACCTTTTTTGTGCGGTGGAAAATCGCACAAAAAAAGCTATGACTTAGTAAACCCAGTGTCAATTTCATCATTGTTTTGTGTAGATTTTTTTTCCCAACAATATAATTCATAATTAGTAAAGATGTCACTATAGTCCCCAACGCAAAAAAATCACAACATTGTGACTGTTTAAAATAAATCAGTCAAGTCAATTTTTGGACTTATTTTGTCAGTTTAAATTTTTTTTAAATGGTTTAAAAATAAATTTTGATATAAATCTGGTAGGAATAATAAAGGGTTATATAGATATTATTTGTACCCAGTTTGAAGTAAATTAAATAATTAAAATTTGAGATATGACGTCAACCGTGTTAAAAGGAGTTTCCAGAAAAACGCGTTAAAAGATTTCATTATGATAGGACCGGCCAAGTTACCAATAAGTAGTTTCAATTTTGAAAATTCCTTTAGGGGATGTATTTTTAAAAGTCAAAACATTGGAAAAATACAAAAAAACGAAATCAATTTTTTCAAAAATCTAAACCAGAATAAAGGGTGTTGTCGTAATTCAGCGATAGCAGATGCAATATGATTTACACTGGTCCAAATAATATTATTTTTCCAAATTTCAGTTAGTGTTGATGATTTATTTCCTATTTTATCCAATATATCTCGATGCGAACTCTTTATGGAACTAAAAAAAGAGTTGCTTTAAAAAAACCGCATAACTTCGAAATCGCACAAAAAAAGTCGCACAAAAAGAGGTTTGAGTGTATAACTAAATGTATGATAATATCTAAGGTGATGGAGAGATAAAATTCAATGAGTTGTAAAGGTAATAATTTTGAAAGGCTACAGGAATTTAAAACATGGACATGTACACCGAAATGTTAATAGGAAGTCCCTGGTCTACATTTAGTCTGAAGACCTCACCTTTATTGGGGATAATCAGATAGACTTCGCGTAAAAAAAGTAATAGAGATATGAATAATATGAATCATTTCAAGACTTTTAGCAGCATCGTGGAACACAATAATGGTGACAAACAGCATCTCTGGAACGGATTTAGAATGCGAAATTTCAATATCAGCAAAACATAGACGATAGAAATGTTTTTCAATCGTTTAAAAATTTATATAAGTAGAACCCAAAATTGACATAATTTTATTGCTTGAACGTTTTTGGGAATTAGTTGTGTTTAGGATGCTGCACTTTCAAGTTGTATTTTGTGCTCTTTCTGTGACTATACTCATCGAGAATAAATTGTGATTTTTAAAATTCAAATTTAACAACCCAATTTACAAAAGATCGATTTTCGCTGAGTGAAGCTCGCAAATGTCAGAATTGGTTCCAAAAATATCGATGTGGAAATTTTGATTTAAAAAATTTCACTGGAAGTGGAAGACTGCGTAAGGTAAATACCGCCACATTGACAGATGAAATCGAAAGTAATCCTTACCGACTTAATAACTGAAGATGAGAAATAAATTCTTTACTTTAATTATGGATGCAAAAATCATTGGCTAGTAATGGGTCAGGTAGCCAAACCGACACCTAAGGCCGACCTGACAACAACAAAAAATACCCCAGGCCAAAAAATTAGCTTGAATTGAAGTCTTACGGATCCAAATGTTTAGCAGCTTGTTTATAAATAAATCATCCATATTGGTTTAAATCCGTAAACAGTTTGTTCGCAGATCTTCGACTGATGTATTAATATAAAGCCCGTGAAATAAAATATTCTTGGAAATAATGGTTCTAGCCATATTTTGATGTACAGTGGCTTCAATATTCATAAGACCTAATTGCTATAAATATCCCATTATGAATATTATGAAGGCCATTAAAAATAGCAATGTGTAGAATTTGAAGCCTTTGAAAATATATTAACAATGGTTCGCTGTTAAAAATATTATGATTGTAACGCTTTTTCTTGGAGCTATAACCTAATAAATGTAAATATATTTATGATTTCAAAATGTACAATTCGTTATAGCAAATTTTCCAGCGATTGTATTTAATATGTTAATAAGATGTTTACGACACATAAATCGATGTTATTCGATTACTGCGCATTTATTTTATTGTGGGATTTTGAAACCTTACGTTTGTTAATAAAACGGGGAAGAAAATGGAGATCTCTTCATAAAAAGGGAAGTAAATGTTGTATTAAATGTAATCGGCTTACTTAATATCCTACTTTTATATTCAAGCTCTCTCGTCCCCATAATGTGAAACGAGCTAGTCACAAGTAGACAAAAAGGAAAAGGAGAAAAGAAGGATGCTTAAAAATATTGTTTTTCCATTCTTTTTATGCACTAAAGTTCACTTTCAGCATTAATTACGTTTTAAATGCTACATACAAATGCTTTGGCTTCTTATTTTTTATTAAACCTATAGCAAGTTCCATTTTGATTGAATTATTCCAAAGGCATAAAATGATTGAATCCATATTCCGCATGATATATTTTCATTTTTATTAGTCGCTTATCTAGGACAAATATGGCGCTCCTTAATAAAACGACAATTGTACACATTTAGGCAAGCTCGTACCAAAACTTCCCCCATTAATCAAACGTGGGGGAGTTGGGCGAAATAAGAAAAATAAACACACTCACCAAACTACCCGAAGACATCCCTAGGACGCAGCGACATCCCAAATTTACGGTCGCCCTTCTGTCTTTAGGAGCCCGCCGGTGGAACTACCCGTTATCAATTGAACGTTGGAATAATATTTATCTTATCTGTATAATGTATATCTGATTTATATGAACTCTCCTTCTCTGTCTGAATGCACCGAATGTATTTTCGGAGGCTTTCCACTTGTTTTTCGACGAGCAATAGATAAAGTAAGGCAAGAGTAATCCTTCGCAAGCAAACGAAAATACGGCTAAATGCTGAAAAAACACAATAAATCAATAGAACTGGCTCCAAAACTAACGAACCTTGCTTACAATTATTTTATAAAAATGAGAGAAGAAATAGAGGCTAGAGAACTGCTATCGGAATCTAGGATTTATTAGGCGAAACGGGCCAACAGGGTCATAGAGCGAAGACATTACATATGTACATGAACGTACAATATATTGAACTAACCCACAATTAAATTGATTATAATAGAATTTCATTGTAATTTTCTCAAACTTCGATGATTTAAAACCAATGGTGATGGTTTAAATTGATAACGGAGTGCTGCTTTTTATTTGTAATACTAAACATATTATTGATATTGGAAAACCAATCGGAAACTTATTTTATTCTCCTTTATTAACACATTATATTCCGCTTCAACAGATGAAACAGATTGAAATTAAATTTTCTGAATATCTTTACAAAAACTTTCTCCATAGATATAATACAATCGGTTTTAACATATGGTGCGGGTATCAACGCAATGAAATACAAAAACTTATAAACTCAACGTTATAAAACCAGAAATAATATTGTTATCCAAGAGCTTGTTACTTATGTGGATCATAAAATAGATGTTTTGGGGTTGGTCATAAAAAATCGGGATGCTATATGAAATGTAAAGCATAGAGCACACATATCGAAATCGAAAGTTTTTTTATAATTTCAATAATTCGCGCGAAATACGCATTTTTAAGTGAGCTGATCGGAATGTGTTAATGGCAATAATATCAAATTCTTCCGATTCATTTTCATCTTTACTTTAGAGTTTCATTTAAATGAAGTCATTCATTGTACTTTCATAAGTTCCTTTGCATAATCATTTAGCAATTTTTGTAGTTTCCACGATGCGAGATGAATAAAAAGCATGTTTTAATAACAAAGGCATTTTTAATTTTTGTACTTATCTATATCAAATGTTCAACCGTTTTTTTTTAATTTTGGCTATTCCTCGATTGAAAATTTGCTTTGATGTTTAAGTATTGAAATACAGAGACCAACATAACGAGTGCTATCGACACCGCAGGCGTTGGTTGGAATTACAAGACTGTAACCCATTAAAAATGCCGGTACTGCAGTCCATGTTGCAAGCTAAAATTGGAGTTTCATTAAAAATAGGATTCTATATCGAATTGCTAAAGCAGCACGTTGTGCTAAAAAAGAATCATCCGGGAAACGACTAATAGAGCTCTTCCCGATACTGTCAAAAGTGCTATTTGTCTCTAGATTACAAATTTTGGAGTTCAAGCTCCTTCTGCCTTATTGATTGAGGACGTTATCAAAATCGTTCTATATGAGATCAATTGGATCATATGGGTATTATCGACATATGAATCGTCCACAGGATTCAATTTTTGGACTAAAAATATTCAAAATTCTATTAGTCGAAATATTTTACCTGGAGATCTTAGGGAGAGTCTTTCTTTATTAGCCGAAAAAAATCCAGATCCGACAAGAAAAAAAAGAAACACACATGTTGTTTAATCACGTTTCTCAGCTTTAAAAAATCAAGAATTCTTGTTAAAGGGCTGCTTGCAACGCATTCTGACTCCCTCCTAATATAGTCATGAAAGCAGAGATAGGATAAAATTGTAGCCATGTGCTTGGATGTGATCTTGAATAGGATGCTCAACTTTGTGGTTCATTCGTAAAACGAAGAAGGTGTTGAAAGTCTTCGGTGTAATCTCTGGACCATTAGTTCCCAATCTAGAAGGGTGAGGTTTGTACGGATGGTGCACCATCTACGCTTGGGTCAAATTCGGTCTTTCAGAAAAATGTAAAAGAAATAGCTCCTTAAAACTGCATGATTCACCGGTATGCCCTTGCTAGTAATACTCTATAAGAGGTTCTTCATTTATTGATAAAAATCGTAAATTATATCAAATCTGGAGCTCTTAACATCCGTTTAAAGAGCTATGCAAAGACATGGATTCTGATCACAAAGTTATTTTTTTCTACACTGCAGTATGCTGCTTGTTGACAGGAAGTGTTGTGAATCGTGTCTGAATTGAAAGATGAAATGGAGTTGTTCCTGGAAGTACAAGAGAAACATGACATTTTGGTAAACTTTATCGACAAAGCTTGGCTCAAAAGAATAGCATATCTAGCAGATATATTAGAGTAACAAAAAGAGGCCTAACCTAAAAGAAAAAGAAATTACACTGATACAAAATTCATTTTCTACTACCCTTGAATTAACTACCAATCCCGATGAATTACACGATGACTTCTTGGATTTGCGGAATGATTCCTCGGCACGTAGCATGTTTAATGAAAAATTGCTCACACAATTCTGGTGTGGTATGTATCATTCATACCCAAATGTGAGGATGCTTGCCTTTAGAGTTTTAGTTCCATTTGTGTCTACATATTTCTGGGAGAGTGAATTTTCAACTCTTCTTCGTTTAAAAGATAGAAATAAATTAAATGTTGAGAATGACATGAGATTGCCGTTGACAAAAACTCATCCGCAAATTTTGAGGCTGGTTAATAACATGCAATTTCAGCCATCGCATTAGTTTAATTATTAAACATAATTTAAAATAAAATTATACTAAAAAACCGTTTTTTTTAATTATCTTATTAAAAATGCCTTTTTAAATTAGGGTTGTAGTCATGACTTGGTCATTTCACCCTTTCTTTTTTTACGTGGAGGATATGTTCCAAAGATTACCATGTTAAAAAGATGTTGTCCATATAAAAATAGTAGATAGGTTCTATTGCTTAAAATCCAATCCAATCAATATATGAAGTTCTCAATCGTGTTAAATAGTGATAAAGCGAAAAATATGAGTAACTTTATCTTGATTGTGTTATTTGAAAACCGTGCAAAAAGAGGATCGGGTGTATTTCGCTCTGGGGTGTTGAAACTCCTCGATGTATTTTCGGGTTTTTACTTTCTAATTAGGTCCTCCAGATGTTTGCATTTTGTAGATAAAATACGAACAAAAATAAATGGAGAACGACAGAGGAGGAATTAACAATAAGAATTTCACAATTCTGTCTTTGAAATTTATAGGGTGTGATCTCATTATATTAAATCATGGATGGTTTTTAATTATACTAATTTATAATATATTTTTTACACTATTAGAATATCATAGTTTAAGTTTTTATTGTATTTGTACTAAGTTTTCTATATTCATTGTGGATCTAAAATCTGGGCGAAAGAAAAGTGTTTTTTGAAGATCCTTGTAAAAACCGACAATCTTTTTGACTTCTTGAGATAATTTCAGATCATCAAGATGAGTATGATCATTATCAGATGGAACGCTTGTTCAAAACGGATAAGAAGATTGGCTATTTTATTCAGTCAACTTCAGAGAAATAATTTTATTATATTCCCCATTAGCTTTCATTTGTATTGAAACATCACTTTCGTTTGAAACATTGAAGTCAAGCTCTTGTTATAATATTTTTTAAAGTAATGTTTTATTTTTGCTTATCGGACGAAGAGATTTTATGGAAGCGAAACGTTCAAGTCACTAATTCGATTATCGACAATGGCGAGGAAACTCTGGGATGTGCCCGATTTTCAATAAAAATAAAAAGGTTATTCTATATATGGCACAAGTGCATTTAAGATAAAAGCATCATACTCTCAGTTAAAAATAGTTATTTTCAGTTAATAAAAAAAATATTTAGAACCTTTTCGATATGAATCCAAGTATAAAGGGCGAAGCTATGGGATATCAATGATTGTGTCGATGAAAATGTTATCTATTCAATGATAATTTTGGAATGGATAAATATATTTATAGAATAATTCTGTAATGGCGTGGATAATGTCTAGTTGCACTAAAATTGCATTTAATCTATTTTATCAATGATATCAAAGGTGTAGTATTAAAAAAAATACATTTTTTAAATTATAAATATAGAATTTATTAATTTGCGAATTAATTAATTTATATATAAATTTGAACTTAATAGAGCTTTATGTATTTAAAAGGTTCATTTTATAGAGTCTAGCATTAAATGACTGGACGCTTTGATTTATTAACTTCCATTAAACTATCGATCGAGCTCAAAAGACTCGGAGAGCCCATAAAGTGCCATAATTGATACCTCCAAGAGCTCGATATTATAATTTCGTTTAAGGGCTCATCAAACGGGACAATTAAACAATATTCGCTCCCGACAATTAGGGCGAGTCCATCAACGTCCGGTTAGGGATGATATGGCCGATGGAAAAAGTCGATTACGTATAGTGAAAAAATGTCCGACAGACGTCTGCAACGGTCTCGGGTCCGCAATAATAAAAGAGGAAAGCAATCCTTAATTAAACCTTCGTTCTTTTTCTTCTGCCTACCAATTTCTCTTGTCTCACATATAAGAAAACGCTCCAGAGTAAAGCCATTTCACGGTTGTTGGGCGTAATGTGCCGGTGCTTAAAGTAGTTGCCAAAAGCCTTTGATAAATTCCATCCGAACCTTCTTCGTCGGGGAAGAAAGTAAATATGGGGACAAGACCTAGGACTACTCGAGGATAAATATACTTAACGGTGTCGTGCCTTATCACGTCTACTTATCACGGAGAGAAGCGATCAATATGGCAACGTCACTTAGATGCTGGAGCCGAACTGATGACTGCTGACATTTCTAGCTACTTTACTTCAGAGACGATTGTATATTTATAAATTGGATACACTCAGAAGCAAGAGCGTTTCTTTTTCAATGGCTAATGAGTAATGCATATATACATTAGAAACATATGAGAGATATTGTGGAATTCAAACAATATTTTAGGTGCTTGAGCTGTAAGAAGAAAATTTTATCTACGTTGCGGCCATACATTTAAATGATGGAAATCAGATTGATTAATGCCTAAATATAAATAGCCTGTTATTAGTGAGCTAATTTTTTGGCGTATACACTCCTCAAATGAGCTAATTTTTCCCGATTTCGTACAATAAAATGATTCATTCTCAACATTTGTAATTAAATTACTTGAATGTATATACGTCTCTTCCAAAGCAAAAAACTCATTAATACAGATTTTTTGTATAAGACTTAAAATTAATAACCTTTTTTTATGAAATAAAAATAATTTTCTGGTATTATCAGCAAAGTGTTTTTCGTAATAGTAACAAAAAACGAAAGAATGGTTTAGAAAAATATTCGTAAAATTAATATCGAATACGAAATTGGTAAAATATTCGTATATAAAATTTATACGAGGGTGATTCAAATATAACCCGGAATTTTGCTGTACAAATTTATTAGTGATATATAAATGGAGTATCTTATTTTTCAACATAGTTCCCTTTATTAGAAATACATTTATCTATCGGATAGGAAGTTTCTTGATCCCATCACACAAAGAAGGCGTTAAGTAGCATCATCTGTTGGGCAACGCGTAATCATTCGTTTTCGCGTAAAATCAAGTGAAGTTTTGAGGTTTGTTGTTTAAAACCAAACAAGCAAAATCAAAAGCATCCGAATTTTATTTACATTTCAAAAACACATATTTAAAAAATAAATGTGCATTGATCGTTTTTGCTTTTAAACTTGACTTGATGAATAAGGTCGTAGAAGACCTAATACACTAGATAACGATGTTCTACGAGATTCGGTGGAGACAATTCCAGGGTTTTTCAGCAATAAACGCAAAAGGCAATGAGTGAACAAAATAAAAGGAGCACAAAGTCGGGCTCGAAGTGGGTTGCATTTAAGAAAAGTGATATGTTTTTGTGAGATTTTAAAGAGATCGTCTGTAAATTAAATTGTTGCCAAATAATGAGCTTATTGTTTGAGACGTGTATTGTAAACAATTAGAGATATTGAAGAAGAAACTATTTTCTTTAGTTTTTTTTTTAAGTTGAATCCCAAAAGACTCAGATATTTAATTTAACAAATTGAATAAAGGACTTTTTCAGAATGAATATTTTAGATTTAATTTGATTTTAGATGTGGTTTTTTTAAATTTTTATTTAGTTTTTACCATAAATATTAAAAAAGCTACAGCCCAAATTGAATATGATACTGGATCTTGTGTTCGTTTGAAGGTTGTGGTCCTTGACCAATGCCTTCTTGATTTTGATATTTGGCCTTGTGGGGCGAACAGTTATGTAGATATTTTCATGTAAGAGAATTGGGTTGTTATAACACATAATGATTTTTTTTTTTTTTTTTTTTTTTTTTTTGATTTTTTTTCTTAGTTTTTTTTTGTCTTTTTTTTTTTTTTATTTTTTTTTTTTTTATATATTTTTTTTTTTTTTTGTGCATGTGATGAAAAATTGATAAAGATATATAATACAGTAATCTTAACAAGTAACAAAAATAATTATATTAATATAATAATAATAAAAATAAAAATATTGTGGTGAGCACGGAGATATATAAAGTAAACAATAATAAGGAAGAGATTAGATAATAACATTAGTTGGTATAGTTAAAGTTAGGAAAGTTAAATATAATTTAAAATGTAATAAGAATAAAAATAGATCTAAGACCCAAGATTGCATCGAAGAGAGGAGGGGCGATGAACCGTCGATGCCGCGGTTATTGAATTGGTTTGGGGGGTGTTAACCGATCCCTTTTTTGGGATATCGTAAACGTCTTATATTTCTATTGAAATTACAAGATATGATGGCTTTTGGTCTCAATAGCCAGCTGCTCGAGTAGGAAGAGAGTGATTTGATTAAGGGATTTGGAACTTTGAAAAGGGAACTGAAGAAATTTGTGGAGAGTTGGACTATGTGGTCATTTAGGAGAGGGATATCGGCTTCAAAATGGAGCTGGGAATTTCTAACGTACCAAGGAGCCCCAAAAGCTTTGCGAATGGCAATGTTCTGGGTGGTTTGTAATATGGGATTGTCACTCTGTTGGTAACCCCAGACAGGAGAGGCGTAGGTAATGATTGGACGGATAAGGGATTTGTAAATTAATAGTTTATTATTGGAAGAGAGTTTGCTTTTAATATTGAGAATGGGATAGAGTGAGGCCAAAGCTCCTCGGGCTTTTTTATTTACATTGTTAATATGGGGATACCAGGAGAGTTTTGAGTCAAAAATTAACCCCAGATATCTGGTTTGCTTCACCCAGGGGATAGTGCCGGAAGGGAGAGTGAGAATTGGAAGGGGAGGGAGTTTCTTTCTCGATCGCTTTCTCGAGAACAAAACTGCCGCGCTTTTTTTTGCGTTCATCGAGATACGCCATTTGGTGTTCCATTCATTGAGTTGACTTAATTGAATATTCAAACGTTTTCCAATGATGGCAGAGCTCAGCGATTGTGACATAATAGCAGTGTCGTCAGCGAAGAGAGCGATCGAGTCTAGTGGGTGAGTTGATTTGGGAATATCACTGGTGTAGAGAGAGAATAAAAAAGGAGCGAGAATGGAGCCTTGGGGGACACCAGCTGATATGGGGCGAGGATCGGAGAAAGAGTTGGAGACTTTGGCACGGAAGAAACGATCGGAAAGATAGCTGAGTATGATGTGAATTGTGGAATCGTTGAAGCCAGAGGATATAAGTTTGAAAATTAATCCTTCGTGCCAGACCTTATCGAAGGCCTTGGCGACGTCGAGGAAAACAATACCCGTTCTCCTCTTCATCTCAAAGCCCTCGTGGACAAACTCCGTGACACGAAGGAGTTGGTGGACAGAGGAATGAGCTCTTCGAAAGCCGAATTGCTCAGGAGGAAGGACGTTGAGAGATTTGTTCTCTGCCTCGAGTCTAGAAAGAATTAAGGCCTCGAGAAGTTTGCCTAGGATGGGAATTAGACTAATAGGACGATATGAAGTGGGGTCGGAGCCGCTAGAGTGAGGTTTGCGGATGAAAATGGAATTTGCGGTCTTCCATTGGGAGGGAAAATAATTGAAACGGAGACAGGAGTTAAAGATTCTGAGGAGAGCAGAAAAACCAGTAGAGGGGAGTAGTTTAATTGCCAGGGGTGGGATACAATCCGGACCGGGTGCTTTGTTATTTTTTAATTTTTGGATGAGTCTTTGTATCTCCCGAGGGGAAGAGTAGGGAATTTGAGTTTGGGCGGGACTAAGTTTGAAGGAGCAGACCGTCACCTGGACGAGGCGATCGGTATCCGGGTCGTTTGGAGAGTTAGCTGGAGAGCACTGTTTTTGCAGGCTATCCGCGAAAGTGTTAGCAATGTCCTTCTCAGAATATACAAAGTTACCTTGTGGATCTTTGAGGGGAGCTTGTTTGCTGAACGGTCTTTTCAGTGATTTTGTGAGTTTCCAGATGGAGTTATCCTGAGTGGATAAGGTGGAGATTTTTTTATCCCATCCGGCATTCCTGAAGTCTCGAACAGCCATCTTTACTTTAAATTCAAGATGGTTGAGTAAAGCCTTGGACTGAAGGTCCCTATTAGTTTGCCAAGTTTTTCTGGCTTTGTTTTTTGATTTGATTAATTTTTGTATGCTATGTGGAAGATCTAGACGGTCCTGAGGGGACGGTGGTAAAATTTTAGTAGATGACTGAATGGCAGAAGAAATTTGAGATGAAATGTTTGAAACTGCGGTCTCGATGTCTGAGATCGAGTGCAGAGCTTCAGGAAACTTTATATTTGTTGATATTGCCTTTTGATATTGTTCCCAACAGATTTTTTTTTTGGGAACAGAAAAGAGAATATTTCTGTCTAGAAGAATATCTAGGATAATGGGATTATGGTCGGAAGAAAGTTCACAGACCACTCGAATGTTATGTTCCCAATAGAATTTGAAGTTTTTAACGATTGCAATATCAAGAATGTCATTAACGCCTTGATGGCCAAAGTGAGTGGGTTCGCCAGGATCCCAGATTTGTATGGAGGGGTCGTTTAGCGCGTATTCATAGAGGATTCTGCCATTCGTATTTGTACGGAGGCAGTTCCATGCACCATGTTTTGCGTTCAGGTCGCCCGCCAGTATCGTAGGAATAGTGGAGTTATTGAGAAGAGAGTCTAGATCTTTTTTGGGTAGTTTGGTTTGATTTGGGGGATGATAGACCGATATTATTCTGAGAAAGACCGAGTTTTCTATCAATAGATCGGCAGCAGAGGCCTCTACGTTGATGAGCGGGGAAATGTTGATTTGATGGTGTTTGATGTTGTTCTTTATGTAAATAAGTGTACCACCGAAACTTCCTGAGAGTCTGTTAGAATGTATACAAGAGTAGTTGACGATTTTCGGAGGTCGTGTTTTGAGGTGAGTCTCACCAACGCATATGATGTCCGCAGAGTGCTTCAATATAAAGGATTTTAATTCTTCGGTTTTTCCCCGGATACCGTTCGCGTTCCACGCGACGATCCGGAGGTTGGAAATCTGGCGTGGGTTGGAGGAGGGTAGGGATGCCATTTAACTTGGAACGGATGAGTTTAATTGGGAAATAAGAGTGGGTAGAAGGTGGGCCATCTGGGCGAACATAGTGGTGAGTTGACTTATCTGCCCCAGAGTGGACGCCTGTGAGGGAGGGAAGGGTAAATTTTGAGGAGGAGGAGGGGGACCCCAGTTCGGGTTGAAGTTGAGGGATTGGAATTGAGAGCTAGGAGCGACGTTAAGATCTGATTGTTGAGGGAGTGGGGGAAATTCACTCATCACAGCTGGGTTAAATTGTGGACGTTTATTGTCCAAATTTTGATTATTGGATTTTAGTTTGGATCTCAACTGGGCCAGGCCACGCGGAAAAGCAGGGCAACCGTGGTAATTAGCTGGGTGATTACCATTGCAATTGGCACAAGTAGCCGGGGTGTCAGTAGGTTTTACGCACTCATTAGAGTGGTGAGTTTTCCCGCATTTAACGCAATGGGGAGTCATGTGGCAGTTGCGACTAGCGTGATGGAATCCTTGACATCTACAGCATTGACCGCCTCGGGGCTTGCGCCTCAGAGGTTCGACCGCTATATCAACGTCAAGTAAAGAGTCCAGTTTGAATATGTCTTTAGTGATGTCGTTTCGTTCTAACGTGATTAGGAAGAGTGGGATGCTCTTCCCACCCGTTCCGGACATCTGGGCGACCCTTATTGGGGTGAGTCCGAGTTTTTTCAGGGCTTCTGAAATCTCGTCTACAGGAGTGTTGAGATGAAGTCCACGGAAGACAACCTTAAGGGCTTTGTCTTCCGGGCGGTCGAAAGTGTAGAATTTGATATTATTTTGATCGAGAATCCGTGAGGCACTACGGTGGCAATTTGACGATTCAACCTTAATTTGAAGGTAGTCGCCCTTGATATTTGTTGAGAGAATTTTGACGTTGGCCTTTCTTAAGTGTGATAGAACGTTTTGATATCCTGGGAAATAGGGTATCAATAGGGGCGGGGTGGGTTTACCACCAGCTGCCGGAATCTGGGGATACAATCCACTATTAGTGGGGTTCGTTGTTGAGGCTGAAGCAGAAGGTTTCAGTTTTCTTTTTTTTGTGACGGTTGTAAATTCATCCTCAGAAATTGAGGGGGGGTGTTGATTTTGAGATTGACTAGGAATTTTTATTGGCAGAGATTCGTGATGTTGGAGATTATGTTGAGACGACGATTTGGTGTCGTCCCTCCTCACCTCGGTCGCATTGGGTCCGGTCATACTTTTTGTATTATTACTTTTGGTTTTTTTTTTATTTTTGTTATTAGTGATGACTTCTTCCAGGGCCGCGACTCGGGTTGCTCTCATGGCGTCTATCATTTTGCTTTGAGTCAGTGCTGCACAGACGAGCGCGTCGGAGGACGAAAGCTCCATTTCCACGTTCGGGGGATCAGTTGATCCCGATTTTGCCGCTTCATTGCTGGTGCTCCGTTTGCGTTTGTTGTTTGTGTTGGCTAAGTCCTCTTTCAGTTTCTGGATTTCCATGGATAGGGATGCATTTTCCATTTGGATGGTTTCCATTCTGTTTTGGGCCTCGAGGTATGCGGAAACTCGCTGGTTACAATTAAAAATGAGGATCTTCTCCGTGACTTTCCTGACGAGACTCTTGAGGTCTGGCTGGCGGAAGAAGTTTAATTGTTCGAGTAAGCAGGATTCTTCGAATGATGACCATTCCGGTGGCGGAGTGGTAGTTTTTTTTTGACATTGTTGAGTGGGAACTTAGGTCCGAGTCGGAGCTGGCGGATCGTAAGACCGATTTTGTCGAAATTGATTTGTTTATTGTTGATTGTTTGGAGTTTGACATTTGTCCGGGGCGTGGGTCCGATGAACGCCGCGGTTGCGAGTTCTCCAATGGAAGGGCCGTATTGGGATCGGCCATGTTGGGACGGATCTTCTAGGCCGTTAGTTATTGGCTTATATTTATTGATTCCGCATTGTTTACATACAAGTAAGTGCTGATTTGGGTGACGACTATTTGCACGAATACCGTTAGCATAAATTATACGAGATCGTTAAATGGTGATTAAAACCTCGTTAGGCGACGATAAGTTGCAGAGTTTGACTAAACGAATTAATTTTATATTTTAAATACACTCTGCCAACCTGATTCTGATTGTTGCAATTCGAGTTTGGATGAATTCGCTCTTTCTGGGTTCAGAAACACCGGAAAAGCCGCCAGAGTCGAGGGTGATGCATCAATTTTGAAGATGGTTGATTTGCTGATGCTCGCTGATGGCTTTCGCGGCTACAAGCCGGCGAAATGAGTCGAGCAGCGCCAGCAGGGCTCGAGTTTGTGGGCTTCGAGAACAATCGATTCCACTTTTTCGGCGTTATTTGCCGAGATTTTGACCGGAGGGATAGCGCCGGATGGCGCTTCGCCTGAGGGCTGGTACGGGGCACGGCCAGGGCCGCCGCACGCGTTGTAGGGCAATCCCGAAGCGATTTTACACGACTCGCATTCGGGCGTCGGTACGGAGTTTGACACTAATGACTGTCGTCGACGAACGCCACTGTACGAATGAAATTGAATATGTACGTCTAAGGCTAATTATATAATCATCATCATCATAGTGCAGCCACTAACAGTCCACTACAGAACTATGGGCCTCTTCAATATCCATTCACAGGAAGGGGTTACATCCATTTCGTCTGTGTCATACATTCACCTCCTCATTCGCTCGATATTGAAGGTAGCATTACCACCGAGTTTTATTTTGAACGCTCACCCAACGGGTATCCTGAGTGAATTATATAATAAATACATGTAAGTTCTTCAAGATAAACGGAAATGTAATAAGTGCCACAAGTATAAATTTCTAATATGTGTTCTCAATTTCTTGTGATTTTCTCGAACAGTAAATCATATAGTAGTATAGTACATTTTTCATTGTATTTACGAGGTTGTTAAAGTGCTCTTTGTATGTGAGACGTTTGTCCGGTACTACGTCAAGGTATAATGGCAATGGAAAAAATCGTGAAACGAATACAAACATATCAATTTTATTTATTTTTTGCACACCAGAAATGCTTTATTGTAGAAATCATTTTAAAAATGTGGTGAATGAATATTTCGGTTGTAGAAATTAAAGTTGGCCATAAGCTTCAACAGTAAAATGTGGCGACAAGAAGTCTCATCAATATTAATCATGTCGCCTTTCAACATAATAACGTCGCTTGGACGACGGTACAAAAAATTTGGTGATGTCGACTAAGACGTAGTCACTTATGCTTCATATTCTTCAAATTTAAATCCATTTTATAAACATCTATTCATATATATCTGTAAAGTATAATAATGTGTTTCATCATTTAGTTTATGTTGTAATAAAATCATTATCTTCACTGTCTGTTGTTTTAGTCTCATTTATAGTTATGCAGAACATCTTTATGTTGAAATTTCAAATTCAAATGAATAAGTTTGCGCTTTCAGTACGGAATGGATTACTTGCAAATATTTGCGGTGCATGTAAATTTGGAAAACATTCTGAATATGCGCCAACTCTGTGTCAAAACTTGATCCTGTCTAAGAAAACTTTGTAAAACTATTCCGCAGGCATTCGCGGATAAACAAGATGGCAAGATACATTGATTTGAATTCGAATTTTAAAATTTACCTTGTGGCAAAAATATATCCTTCTTCATAGTGAGTTTATTTGCAGGTGGATCATTTCCTTCATAAGATTATGATTATATTTTTGTTTAAATATTAATAACGAGCTTATATACAAAATTTAATTTTCGAAAACAAACAATGTATGAAAAATTGCATACTATATGAACATTTTGAAAAAAATGATGCAGATACTGCAACTAAAAATACTTATGATACATTCGAAGAATCTCCAACTATTTATCAATGCCAGAGATGATTTAAACAATTTAAAAGTGATAATTTTAGTTTAAAAAATAATGTCTAAAGTGAGAGAAAGGTTAAAGTGGATGACGATATCCTGTGTGCTGAAATTGAATTAAATCCAATATAGATTATACGATAATTAACAGATAAGCTTGGATACTCCGGAAATGTATTCAAATACACTTAAAAAAATAGGAAAGACCATAAAGCAGGGGGTGTGGATACCGCATGACATTACTGATGAGATGAAGGCGATACGCAGGAATACGTGTCATGATTTAATCGATAAAGAGAAGAAACAACCGTTTTTAAACTATCTTGTGAGTGGAGAGCTTGGAGATTAAAAGTGAGTGTTGTATTCAAATCAAAGCCGCAAAAGACAATGGCTTTTAAAGGGGCAGGTAAAGAAACCAATCCCTCAACTGAGTCTAACAGTAAAAATAGCACTTTTAAACGTATATTGGGACTCCAAAGGGATAATCCATGTTTGAAATTTAACAGTAACATGTAAAAGCTTAACAGAGTGATGACGTTTTAAATTAGTAACACTTGGCTTGGCGCTTCGCGTAATTGACTTTTTATGAACCGTTTACTCTGAATTGACGGAAAAATCTAAATATTTTGGGCTGTTCGAAAAATAGCTTAAAACAACTGTCCCTATTATAAAAAATCAAATCGAAGGGATGAAAAATTCATATTCAATGCTAAACTGTTTCTGAATTGCGTCTGTCAGTTTGGATGATTGATACCCCAATACATATTTTATTCCAACCCTTCGTACACAGATGATTACACCATAATACGCCAAAATGACGAGACGTTTCCACTCCGGGGTAATAGTTCATTTATCCGAGACATTTTATTGTCCATCATAAAGACGACAATACAGGCGAAAAGGTCGGCCTACATATCCGACTCGATTTGGTACTTTTTTTTAACACAACAGTCGTTATTTTCATTTAGCGAGGGCCATCGAGCGGTGTCGGGGCAATGTTACGAGCAATATGCGCGGCCTCATGACTTTTATGTGCTGAAAGTTATGTTAATTAAGTTAAAGTGCAATTAATTTGAATAAGTGATGTTAATTAAGCAAATTGAGAGTGTCGGGGCCGAATTTTACCCCCGGCTCAAATTAATGATTATTTTTTCTTGTTTGGTCGGAGGAGTACAAACGAAGCAATTAAAATGGGCTTGAAGTTTTAATTTGGGCTACGAATTACTTATGAAGAATTTCCGTTCTGAAATCGCGCTCGGGTTGAGCAACATTAATTTTGTGCCCCATCATATTTCATTTGAAACAAATTTGTTCAGATAACAGATTAAATTTTTGCTATGGACGTTCAAACTATTATTTTTACGGAGGATAATTCACTCTATGAACCTTTATATAATATCATGGAACATCGTTTTAAGGCCTTATCGCCACTTGATTCTATTACATTTGTCGTAGCGGCTTATTTTAAATATGAGGAATAAAAATATAATATAATCGCGTAAAAAGCATTTTAAATTGGAAATGAAATTCTATAATTAAAAGTTAATCTAAGTACACCTGGATTTTATATAACATGGTTTTATACTACACGATTTTGATAGAACACGATTGATGAATTGTGCCATATTTTAGTACAATATGCTTCATATAAAACGATTTTAATTTAAAAAATCGAAAAGAAATTATAAAAAATAAGAGCTATAAATCAGACCAGATATTCAATGTGGATTAAATAGGATTGTACTAGAAAATATCCTCCATAGAACTTATATATACTCAACCTCTTTTTGTGCGCCTTTTTTTGTGCGATTTCGAAGCTATACGATTTTTTTAATCTCATAAAGATTACGTATCGAGAAATTTTTGATACTTTTTGATACTTTACTTTTATATTCTTATTCTTCTATTGATTTTGATTTAAAAATATTATTGATACTGGACAATGTCTAATAAAATCTTCAAAGATAAAATACGAAGATCTATGACTTTAAAATTCCTTAGAGTTACTCAGTTTTTGGAATTTTAATTGTCTTGAGTTTTAAGCTAAAAACAATGTGGTAGATGACATTTTCTACTAAAATTATGGAGCTATAATCAAAAGACTCATCTTTGATCAGCAAAAAACTCAAAATTAAAAAAATTTGATTGAAAATTAATTTATTATCGATTGTTGAATGAATATCGAACATTCTAAAGATTCAAGCATTTCCGCAAAATATAAGAGCTTTTAAGCACTCTGTTCAGGGCCATGTGGACAAATATTATATTTATACAAAAGAAAATATTTTCGGAGTCGTTGAATATTCACGATGCCCATTAAACATCTTTAGTTGACCTTTATGGTTGAAAAGACAATGTTTCAAAACGTTGTCGATAAAATTAACGACTCTTCGTGGTCAATAAAAATCGTTGATGACCAATTTTAATTAATTAATTTGGACCCTTAGCGCGAAAATTGGCATATTTGAGCAAATATAAATGAGTCACTTTCAATCTCAAATAATTAATTTATACCTGTTATCTGTAGGTAGTGCTGCAGTTAAGCAATTGGACTCCCAACTCAAACATCTCGGGTTCAAATCTATAAGAGGTGTGGATGGCGATCACATTTTTAAAAACATACATACACCATGAAAAAATCATGTCAAAATGGTTGGTAATGGTCCCATAAAAGAGATTGTTAAAAGTAGCCTAACTTATTTTAATGCCGATATTATTATATTTCCAACCGTTTCCACAGAAACATGACAAACTATTTAGATTTTGTCTAAAGCTTTAGCTTTTTTCCTTTATTTTTTATCATACATACAGACGAATACAAATGACAAGAGTAAAACACAATTGGGTGGAATCCCAAAGATATTTTGTTTATCTCTCACTGAAATGGAATACATAAAAGCTATAAGAATTGACACACGGTATAGGGTTGCAAACTGAAGTATTTTTTAACATCCTTATTCAATTACTCATACTGAAAAAAATGGTCATAAAATAAATAGAATATATGCTAAGGTTGTGAATTTTGGTGAATTTTGGTGAATATTCGCCAAATAATGGATTTCGGATACATTCAAGGTGAGAAGAATTTTTATCACGGATTTATATTGGAACGTAAGAAAATCGTTTACACGAAGATATCTTAATTTAGCATCATTTGTCGGCGATTTTTTAATAAAAAGGGTGATAGATGAGTGGATTTGGTTCCTCATTTTTCATTCAGCGACAAATTTTAATTTATCGGGGGATACTTAATTGAATAAAATTACGAAATAGCTTCATTTTTCACGTGGTCCCCGTATTATATTGTCGGTGTAAAAATACAATTGAGGAAAACAGTCTTTTTGAGCCGAAAGGGGGGTCCTAATACCGAATTTCATGGAGGCTCGATCTGTGCCAGGGGAGGCGTTAGGCCCCATTTGAATGTATGATTTATTCAGAAGCGGTAAACGCCGATTGGCGTGAAAGGTCCAATTGGGAATAGGCCAAAAATTGTAAATGCGGCATAGGTCCCGTAATCCGCCAAAAAGCTACCCTGATAATATCTATTATTATATGTCTTTGGAAAATAACGCCTGAAAAACTTAATTCAACTTCCATAACATACACAAGGACATAATACATCACTCAATATGTTTGTGGGATATTTTTCGCCTTAAACTTTCTTCTTCTTTATTTGTGGTCGTTTTTTTGCAATTTCTTTCACCAAACTTATTAATAACGCCATATAATATTTTCTATTGATGATTCTTCCTTTCTTAAGGTCAATGAATAAAATATCGTGCAAATTTCAAAATACGTATTTGAGAGGAGAGCTTTTTTATTCATTCAGCAAATAATTGAAAAAAAGTACTATACAATCAAACCTCTTTTTGTGCGATTTCGAAGTTATGCGGTTTTTTAAAGCATTTTTTTTTATTCGTATAAAGAGTTCGTATCGAGATATTTTGAATAAAATAGGAAATAAATCATCAACACTAACCGAAATTTGGAAAAAAAATATAATTTGGGACTGTGTAAATTATATTGCATCTGCTATTGCTGAATTACGACCACTCTATTTATTCTGGATTAGATTTTTAATAAAATTGATTTCATACTATTTCTTCCCAAGAAGAGAGCGATTTTCAGTCATAAAAAATCGCAAAGAAAATAATCATACAGGAATGATAGTTGATGACGACAGTAGATGTAGATGACGAAAATATTCCAGAATGAAAAATATAATATTAATAAACACATTATTTATGTGGTTTATTAATAAATTGATTGGGATCAAGATCAAATATCTTATAACTAATCAACGTCGAGAAAAATTCAATATTTATTCTAACCGATGACCAAATTATGAAACCCTGCGAAAATGGTTTCCGACACCGGGTGCCATTGCAAAAAAATCTTCAGGGGAAATTGTTAAAGTTATACCAATTTTTTATTACGCCGACGGTTTTATTAAAAGTCGGTCGGATTACAACTTATAAATTATGGCCTTTTTCTTAAAGCACCAACCTTGGATCCCACGTAGGGCATTTCATTGATAACAGAAATATTTCCCGAAACGACTGTAACAGTTCTGCAAACGCCGGCACTCAAATAATCGATAATTTAATATGAATAACTCTAAGCCCCGCCGAACTACGGTTTATTTGTTTGTGATAACGCAATCAAACTGATAAGCACTCTATTAAATGTGATGCAATAAATTTATTAATAAAGGGGATGATTAGGATATTTTTTTTCGATTTGAAGTGTTGAAATAGGATGCTCTTTGATTGTATGTGCATCAAAATGCTATTTTAGATTTGTCGTTCTTAATTCTAATAATTGCTCAATGTAAAGATATCTACACACATGCAAAAAATCGTATTTATTGATGTCTTAATTATTCTGTTTATCAAGAATTTGAATTAAAATAGTTACTTGTCATCCGATACTTTCAAGTTTATTAAATGCATTCTGGTCTATTTATGAATAACTGATGGATATCTTTTCTGATTTAAGACATTTTCGGCAATTAATGGATGAGTATTATATATTCAAAGACAAAGTAAGTTAGCCAGTGTTCGGTTGGCTTTTAATTTAGTCAGAGGAAAACTTTCCGACTGAATACAAATCCGGCGACTGCTTTAGAAACCTCCAGGATATTTGCATTCAAACTTTCAGTCCTGATTTTGAACGTGTCGGAACACCATTGGTTGCATTTTAATATAACTTAGAAACTCAACAAAAAATAAATATTCAATGCAAAAAAATACATAAATTTGATTCATTTAAACCAATAGGGATGATCAAAGATCTTTCAATTTTTAATGGTCCAAGCTTTAACATAGTTACCAGCCAAAGAGATGGCTAATGTTTACATATCAAATTGTTAAGTCATTTGCATTTATAATGAAAATAGTCGAATGCAATAGCAAAATGCAGATAATTATAATGAACATTTGTGTGTACTTATAGCAGAAATCTGTATTAGTTTCGGTAATAATTATTTGAATTGTCACCCCTCAGGAATTAAACGTTAAATTGGACAAATAGAATGAACAATTATGAATAAATTTAATCTATTGCACATAATAGATGATCGTGTGTGGTATTCCTGATACGCCAACGATTGATTGAGTAATAATTGCTTATTATAAAGTTATAATATCGTACTTATAATAGGCAAAAAATTAATGAACCAACAATCAAAATATTTATGATGTTGGAATGTTTTTGTAGATGGTCTCTTCTTCGTATTTTATCACAGACTATAATCTAATTTCTTAATCAAACTTTGTTTGGGAAGATTGATAGTTGTTACAAACTTTGCACCATAATTATACCCCGAGAGAAATATAAAAATAAAATTGCCAGTGAGAGTTTTCGAGGCGGAAAAATAATTCAGAGGACTATTAGTTCTCATTCCTTTAGTCCTTTTCCAAGATGGGTACATATAACAATTAATTGATTTAAAAATGATAAGAACAGACACGACCAAGTTTTGATATAGTGGGTTAGAACCTGGACTCTAATTAATAAAGGTTCGGGTCAAATCCAGATAGTGGAAAAAATGTCATGGCATTTTGTTCGTATTTATTAAATTTGGAAGATCAAAAGCATTAATATTTCCAATTTATCTTCTTGATCCAGGTATAAAATGATAATTTCATTGTTCATTTATAAATCCTCTCTTATCTATTTTTTTTTTACTCAAATGGACTTATCCTAAATTATCAGCTTATGGTAAGCAAATGATATATCATGAAAATTCTTTCCCTAGAAATTATGGATGGATCCTATGGATCATTTTAAGAACCTAAATAAATGGGTACAACGAAAAGTTTCTGTAATACAAATATGTTAAAAAATGTTATTTGTTAGCATAGACTTTTTGAAATCAAAGTAGTGAGTTTTGTGGAGAAAATCTCACTGTTAATTATCTACAAGCATGAATTGATTTTATATTTCTGTTTTGTAATCAAATCGGATATAATCCAAGCACATGATTTATATTGACAGTTAATAACTGAAGAAATCATAGATTAAAAACCATCCACGTATGATATAGATGCTCCAGCAATGATGAACGGTTCGTTCGTATTTTCAATGCGATTTTCCAGTTCAGCACTAATTTCAATATTGTTGAAACAGTCCCCGGATCTTCAGAGCGTGAAAATAATTGCATACATTTATTAGTGATTTAGTTGAGTCCTTTTTTTTTTTTTTTTTTTTTTTTTTTTTTTTTTTTTTTTTTTTTTTTTTTTTTTTCCTGTGGGCGCGGAATCTTCCAAAGACTGAGTGTGAGATTCACGCTGGTATTGATACAACTTCCATAAGGGATGTTGGCCAGCCGTGCCTACTCACTAAACCGCTCCCTTTGGTCTCCTCTGTCCCCCTGGTATTGTTTATCACATTGCTTCAAGGGTGACAGGTAGTCTAGCCATTTGGTGGCCCTATTCTATTGTTGGAGAGGCGCCCTGCGCCTCTCTCTTTCACTGTCTTCTTTGGCGCTCATGATGTCTTCTACGTAGTCGCGCCAAAGGTCCCAGTTCTTCTTACTTTCCATCATGCTGTGGACCATGTTGTCGATATTTAGCTCGGCCACCCCGAGTGCTTGTTTCAGCAGTTCTCTCTGGGGTGCCCAAGCCTCACAGCCAATGATGGTGTGCTCTGCGTCGTCGACCTCCGCTTGGCAGTGTTGGCACGTAGCGGATGGTTCTTTGCCAATCCGCTTCAGGTACGCACCAAAGCATCCGTGCCCAGTGAGCGCCTGCGTCAAGCGGTAGGTTGTTTCACCGTGTTCCCGGGCCCTCCACCGACTTATGACCGGGATAAGTCGATGGGTCCATCTTCCCTTGCTGGACTGATCCCATCTCCGTTGCCAGGCTTCCCTCAGTTTCTGGTCATGTTCGTTGCGATTTTTAGGATCTTCGTAGTCCAAGGCCCTCTTCTTTGCCTGGAGGTCCAGCGGCGGTATTCCAGCAATCACCAGCACCGCGTCTTCAGACACTGTCCTGTACGCTGCGGTGACTCGGAGCGCTCCCTGTCGCTGGACTCTGGCGAGCTTCTTTCTGTTGATGTCACGTTTGAGCGACTCATGCCATATCGGGGCTCCGTACAGAAGGATCGAGTGTATTACCTCGTTTATGGTACGTCTTCTGCACGGCTTTGGTCCTCCAATGTTGGGCATGAGCCGTCCAAGCTCGCCTGCCACCTTCTGTGCCTTCTGTGCAGCTTCTTCTATGTGTTTGCTAAAGGTCAGCTTGTTATCCATGAGGATCCCGAGGTATCTCAACGTTTTGCTGTATTCCACCTTGTGTCCTCCAATAACAAGCTGCTCGACCCTCGGTCTTCTCCGTCTGCTGCATATCATTGCCTCAGTTTTCTCAATCGCCAACTGCAGGTGATTATCCCGCATCCACGCTCGAATTCTGGCGAGGGCTTCGTTGCCCGTCGCCTCCACTTCCCATGGATGTCGAGCTGTCACCAGCAGTGCAACGTCGTCCGCGAAGGCAATGAGTTCTGCTCCTGCAGGTAGTGCCATATTTAGGAGACTGTTGTACAGTGCGTTCCAGAGAGTTGGTCCCAGAACCGACCCCTGCGGGACGCCCATCTCCAGTCTTCTTGTCAGGTCCGTTTCGTTGTGATGGACATATCGGTCTTTGAAATAGTCGCTTACGAGGTCGACTGCATACTGTGGAATTTCAAATTTTTCCTCCAGGGCTCCCACGATTAACTCCCAGTTTGCGCTATTGAAGGCGTTTTTGATGTCCAGTGTGACCATCACAACGTCCTTGCTTTGTTTAACCGAGCCTTTCCACGCTTCTCGGATGACATCAGTTACACGTTTTATTGCTCCAAGCGTGGATCGCCCCGGTCTAAAGCCATACTGCCTATCTGACAGTTTTTGTTCGATTCCTGGCTGGATTCTTTTCAACAGCATTGTTTCGAGGAGTTTTCCAAGACCGTCTAGCATGCACAGCGGTCTCAATGTAGTTTTCCCCGGTTTCGGAACTAATACCAGTCTGGCCGTTTTCCATCTTCTTGCGAACTTTCGTTCCTCTAGGCAGGCATTTATTGTGTCTAGTATTAGTTCCGGGTACTCCCCAACCATCAATTTGATGATCTCGCCAGGCATACCGTCCGGTCCTGGCGCCTTCCCGGGTTTTATCCTCGAACCTGCATACTGCAGTTCATCTATGCTGAACGGCGCGGGCGGTTCTATGCTGTCTCTGCTCCTTTCTCTGTATCTCTCGGCAGTCCGAACAGTGTGAGATTTGTCTGGAAAGAGTTGGCTTATTTGGTCCTCCGTTTGCCGTTGGTTCCAGATTTCGCTTCCTCCCCGTAGTTTCCCCCGCACAATTTTGTACGGTAGTCCCCATGGGTTAGAGTCGAGTGTACGGCATAACTCCTCCCAGCAGCGCGCCTTGGATTCCTGGATCATTTTTCGCAGGTTTCTTCGGTCTGCTCTGTGAGTTTCTTGGCACTGTATTCTGGTTTCCGCCACTCTGGCCCTAGTTACCCTGCGTCTACTGGCAAGACAGATTCTCCGTTGCTCCGCAATTTCTTCTGTCCACCAGTACACACCAGGTCTAATTCTTTCCCTCGGTATTCTGGGCATGGCCGCGTCACATCCACGCTCTATGAGTGTTTGGAGTTCCTCTACAGCTTCTTCCGCCCCTCTCTGGGTTATGTGCTCCTTCGCTCTTTCCTTTCCCGTCTCTATCGCAGCGAGGAAATCGTCCTTGCAGAATTTTTTGGTCGCCCATCCTTTGCTGTGGTGTTTCCGGCCTCCCCTCCGCTGGTCAGCCAATCGGTAGGTGATATACTGGTGGTCGCTATTCGTATACTTTTCTGATACTTCCCAGTCTCTCACCCTGCCGATTACTGTTTCATCGCAGAAGGTGACATCAATAATCGACCCGTAGGGATCTCTTCTGTATGTCCATTTTCGACCTCGGTTGGCAGGGAGCAGCCGCAATCTTGCCATGCTCTCTGCCAGGATTATTCCTCTCCGGTCAGTCACAGGTGACCCCCAGGCCATGGACTTGGCGTTGAAATCGCCAGCTGCTACTACAGGAAGGGAAGAAGTAGAGACATCATCCTCTAGGTCTCGCAGCAGTCGGTCGTAGTCTGCGGTGTTGGTATTGGGGGAGAAGTAGCAACTATAAATCCTCACTCCCTCCACCTCCACCCAGACCCATCCGTTCCCCGCCGCTCGTCCGGTCACCTTGAGGCTCTCGTTCGCTATCCACACGGCTGCTCTCTGACTGGTGTCAGCATGCCAGCCATGTGTGTGGTCTTTGTACTGTTCTGAGACTATCGCGAGGTCCACCTTTGTGTCGTAGACCTCGCGTTCAAGCAGTGCCTGGGCCGCGATGCATCCATTCAGGTTTACTTGCAGCAGTTTCAGTGATTTCTTCGCGCCTTCTGGAGGTATTTTTGCATCGCGAAGCACTTGCTGCTTCCGCTTACGTGTCTTGTTCGTTCCTCTCCTTTATTTCCGCATAGCGGGCAATACGGGTCGGCTTTGCATGTGCCAGCCCTATGTCCGCTTTCAGAACACTTCCAGCATTGTGACGTCCTGTCCTCGGCCCTGCAGCCCATGGCCGTATGTCCAAATGCTCTGCATCTGTAGCACTGCAGGATCGGAATTCGCTCCCTGATTCTGCAGCGCATCAGTCCTATTTTAATTTTCGCGACCTCCTTCACTAGTTTTTTGGTGCCCTCAGTCCACGGTATGGAAGCTGTACATGCCTGCGACCCGGTTGCTGTCGAGTGCAGCTTGTGAACAGTTATTTCTGCCCAGTCTTTCTTTTCAATGAACTCCCTCAGGGCATCGTTCACTTCGTCCTGCGTGGTGGCCTCATCCATATCGTGGATGAAAATGGTCTTCTTTTCAACCACTCTCTTAATGGCTAATCCCTCGCCCAGTTCTCCGTCTTCTAGTTTTTGGATAAGCGTTTCCGTTTTTGGGTCACCTTTCCGCAGCGTCACGAGAAGGTCACCTCTCCTCGTGCGTCTTATCCCTTTGATATCCGGGACTGCTTCGGCTGGCTCCTTCCTCATGTTTTTGAGGATTTCGGAATATTTCAAGTCTCTCGTTTTGGCGTCCTCCGGGCCCTCCTTAGTGGTAATAACCAAGGCATCCGTGGTTCGCGGCCTGTTTTTCCTTTTCCTTCGGTTTTCCTTCTTCCTTGTCGCCATACCAGTTTTGGTCTGTGCTTGCTCTGTTCTTTCTTTGACTGGTTGGTGCGGCCTTTGCTGGGTGTTCACTCGGTAGGGCCTCCCTTCTGTTTGCACTGGCTCTGGTTGCCGTTCTTTTTGTCTCTTCTTTTTTACGACCTCTACCCAGTTTCCCTCTGGTATTGGGGCAGGCAGAGGTGTTGTTTGGTTTCGCGTCTGGGTACTTGCAGTCTTCGTACTATGCTCAGTATGCCTCTCTGTTTGTGTGCTGTTTTCACTGGTTGGTTTTTCTAAAACGGCGTCGTCAGCTCCGCACGTCGTCTCAGCTAATTTTTTCACGCACGTGACTAGCTGCGTGAGGCCTTTCTGGATGGGCAAGTGGAGATTTGATTGCGTGGCCGCAAATTCAATCATTGTATTCAATATGGTCATCATGTCTTCTACATGATCAGCTGTTGTTGCCTCTTCTTGTGGCATCCTCTTCTTTTCCCTTCTGAGCGATAGGTGTTCCGCCATCTGGGCCTTCTTCTTCGGCTCTAGCTTCCTTTTTTGGCTAGCATGCATTTCTTATGGTTTTATGTTTTGCCCATTGCCTTTGCTCTCTTCGTGAGATACTAGATCCGTTGTAGGTAGGTGTAAAACGCAAAGTTAATTAGCAGTTAATTACACCCATACGCAGCGTATTTTAATTACGGCACTTATTGTATATAAATTATGAATTAATAATTATCAATAAATTAATCAATTAATCAGCGTGCACTAATGTAATTTGGTCGCTATTTGTACGGCGCGGCGCAGCGTAATCGCGAATCACACAAAGAACGTCTGTATTCGACAACGGTCAAAATACCAATCAGTCAATTAGTTGAGTCCTAACAACTTTCAAAATACAGAGCATCGAGTATTTACATAATTAGGACCAAAATCTTATTTAAGCTTATTTATTTGTTATATATTAAAAACAAACTATCTTAAATAAAAATATCAGAGTGTGGATGCCTCTAAGTTATTGATAACACACAATATTTATTTATTTCTTCGCCTAAATATAAACAATACACTTAAAATCGATTGATTTGGATTATCGATCTATCTTCAGATGTACCCAAGACACTCTCATCGTCTCTTTATCTCCGAACGCAACGTGTAAGAATGCTCTTTATAAATCACTGGAATTCGATCGCAAATACGTGACTGTACTCCTCAAAAGGTTAATATATCAAATTTATTTATTATCAAACAAAACACCAGCATTTAATAAATATAGATAAACGTTAGAGCCTTGCATAGGTGGGTCATAAGTTTTTGCGATTTTGAAATACAAAAATATCTTAGAAATCTATTTTTTTTAAATAATATGGTCCAAATGGCCATCATCTCGCCGCTGGAATTCCTCAAATCTGATCTTTAGATTTTCGAAATATTTTATATATGAAATATTTTTAATAAATATGTATTTATATTATATAATAGTGATTATCCGGCATGCGTTGCAATGCCACGTCTCGCATAACAAATTGCGTATATAAAAAATAATTTTACTAGACCTATGTTATTTCTGCAGGTGTAAGCAATAAGTTGACAAAATTTTATTGCAATCGGATGAACGGTATGGCAGCGCATTATATACGAACATACAAATATTAATTTTTATATACTAAGCTATGCCTATGTTACTCGCGCAATTCTTAGCAATAAGTGGACGAAGTTTTATTGTAATATGATGAATGGTATGGCAGCGCATTAGAAACGAACAAACAAATATTAATTTTTATATATTAGATTTTCAGTTTTGTCTATTTGAAAAAAAATATAAATAATTTAATTTTGTATGTAAATAAAGCTGTAGAGATTATTCGTAATGCCTCCCACACATTGTAATATGAAGAATTATATTTATAAACCTGGAGAAAAATAATAGAGGATCATACATTGAACGAAGAAGAATTAGTCGAAATGTTGGATAAACCTAATAATAATTAATGAGTCAGAACTGCATGTTTCATATTAAAAACAATAGATGACGGCTTGGGATTGGCTCATAAATTACAATATAATTTTTTTATAGAAAATTATCCCAAAACGGAAAGAGGGAAAAAATCCAAGAAGGAATTATAAGATATTTTGGCCCCTTATCACGAAATACGTTAAGATTTATACGCTAAAAGGAGACAATCGCTTATTATAGAATTTTTAAAGACTTAATCCTCCGATTATAAAAACTCACAAATTATCTCGAAAAAGAGGTGCCAAGATTATTTTTGTGTGATCTTCCAAACCTCGTATAACACGGATATTGTATTGCACGACGTTTTTGTGGAACCATATGAACCCGAGTGTATATTATAATATACTTGACACTTGAAAAATAATGAAGGAAAATTATTTTATCTAACTAATTGAATAAAATGAAATATGAAGCTGGATGAGGTTGTTTTTAACTCATTAGCTAAGCAAAGAAAATGCGCAATAGTTTTTGTTTCCGCCGCGCGATGTCAGCACCATCAAAGCGCCCGAATTTATGAGCGGACTCTCGGCGCGAATGAAACTAACGATGATAATAAGCTTAACGATAATAACGACGGAAAAGTAACGAGGACACTAGCTTCCAAAATAATCTGCTATAATCACCTCCGTATATATTCTAGCAGAAAGCTTAAAATCTCGACCGAATCCGAATAAAGTTGCTTAACCACTGGACTCAAAGTTCGGGTAGTGCGGCCGGAACAAATCCGCCCCTGTCACCAAGCGCCACAATAAATTACAAACTATCCCGCTCCAGCGTTTTCGAGATGACGCACCCAATCTTATCCGTATCCATCTGGAAGCTTCGGGTCGTTTACGAAGAAGGTGTACCAGAATTCCTTATTGATATCCGTTTGTGTCTATAAAGCGCCTGATGGATGATGGACTACCATGCGCACCTATAATGCTCCGACAAAAAGTGATGATGTGTGAAATTGAATATTGGTCAATTTGTTCATCCGTCAAGTACTCCATGAGTACATCCAATCCATCAGGGCTGTCACGAATTTCAATCTTCATTTCAACAAAAATGAGATTCGCTCCTGTGTTCGATATGTCTTTTATATGCATGGAGACCCTTGACGACGTATAATTTCACAGGAAAGTGGCAATCAAATTAAGCCATTCTCAACGAATTCTTAACTCAAATTTACAATCTGATTATTAAAATAATTTTCGGCTACTAAAAATGCGCATTTATTCGGTTAATGCTATACGAAGACGATGTCGTAGGATGGAGCTAACGATCGATATCTTGCCGTGCATGTCCATGACCTCCCAATTCAATTACATTAACTCGTCGCCAGAGATTTGGTTCCGAAGGATTTCAACCATTTTTCCAAACAAAATCTTATCAGATCCCTTGAGTCAAATTGCGTCTTAAACAATCATGATACATGTGTTACTTGCATCAATTTGTTTCCTAATACACTCGGACCTTGTATAATACGGGTTATATGGTTTCGCAAAAACGTGTTATCATCAGAGAACTCTGGAGTATTTTTAGTTTTAGTCTTCAAAAGTTCGATAATAAGCGATTTTCTGCATTTAGCGTATAAATCTTTACTTATTTCATTATAAACTTCCAAAATCTGTTGTAATTCTCTTTTGAATGTTAAACTTCTTTCCATTATAGGATAATTTTCATTTACGGTTCTCCAATATTTCTCGGATGTAATGAATATCCATATCATCAAATCCTTCTCCATCAATATCACGACAAATGTTTATTGTTCTTTGATATTAATTTTGTATTGATGATAAAAGATTTTCTTCAGAAACTACTTCTGGCCATAGCTTTTTCCAGCAAGAATTTAAATTTTTTTAATGGATGCAGAAACAATATCGATACAATTTAGATTACTTTTTTTCCAAGCTTGTGGAAGTGTTAATATATTGATGTTATCTGCCTATGTCAATTGGACTACATTATCGTTTAAATCTGTTTTCCATCTTGTTTTATATTAAAAATTATGCAAGGTATTGAGGCACCCATTCATAATTTCCAGGATTGATCTTCCATAGATTTCTTTAGTTAATGCTGTGATAAATGTTGTGGAAATCTATGAATATGTGATAGAAATCAACTTCGTATTCTCATGTGTCTGATGATGTCTTTTAATAAAATAATGGTCGATAATAGATCTGTTCAGTCTGAAAAGCTTAAAGAAGGTATCACGCGATTAACGATAGATATTAGATCAGAATTTTAGTGAATAATTCACATTCCATATTTAAAAGGGATATGCCCTAACAGGTAGAGTATAGAAACACATTCCTTTCTTAACGTATTGGGCATATTAATACCGTTCTCCATTAAGAAGTCATAACAATGCTATGATAGAACGAATCGAACTCCATCAGGATACCATCAAGTCCTGAAGATTTTCTTACCGAAAGATCACTCATGTAAGTTTCAAACTTATTCAAAATCTGAGGATCTATCTCTTCATCTTGTATTCGGGTCGGTATTAGACTCCACTATACCCACCCATAAACTCCCAAGGCGGAGGAGTCAATTCTAAGTCTGTGGGCATCAGTTGAACCCCTGAAAGAACCCCTGAAAGAAGCCTAGTTGGTTTGCTCATCAAACAGTAGTTGGTGGAGATTGTGTCAAAGGCTCATCACTATCCTCAACAGCCCAGGCAAACAAGGGAGAACGGTTTTAGGCTGTTCGAATGGCGACTCGTCTTCGTGGTAAGAATGACCGAACCGATACGAGTACCATAGGGAAGTCATCTGCTGCAGCCCCCTTCAAACTGAGGTTGGATTCGTGGTGGCTGTGAACACGCGGAATTAAATCCCTTGAATTTAGCATAACCTTAGTCCTTCCTCCTCCATCGCACCTTTGGGTGCACATGGTCTGAAGCTGGTCTTTCCCGCAGAAACCTCGTCTCTTCTGGAGGGCGTGGAGCAAAAGGGGAGCAAAAGTCAGTCACTGTCTGATGTCTCTCGTCTCTTCATCTTGTTTCATATATAGACATCAGGCGATAATTCAAAGCCTACCTACGCTAAGAAGGTTTTTTAAAGTAGCTTCTTCATAACCTGAGAATATTCTGGATTCCAACCAGCTAAATTCCATGTTGAATCCAAATTATTTGGATGGATTCTATATGGGTAATCTGATATGTTGTTAAGCATTTTGACAGATTTTGAAATTTCTAGTGATAGTTTCAAACATGATTTCCATACGTAAAACGTCATTAGAATCACTTTTTATGATGACTTTCTTTGTAGATTCATTCATTATAGTTAAATATTCATTATAAGCTTATATTTTAATGAGGATGTATAATACTATTTTCTCTATCGACCGCTTCTGGGCACAATTTTCTCCAGCAAGAAAATTCAAATGTATCTTTATACAATGGAAACTTTGATAGATTTAATATTTAATGTTAAATATTACAAATTATATATTTTAGTCATATGTATTTTTAGTAAATAGTTAAAATCTGACTAATTTAGTTCATATTAATGTCTATCAAGCCGCCTTTGAATAGATCCATCTTTTGGTGAAAAAAATAATTTTGAGCTTAAGTCAGACTACATTTTGATATCGTGTAAATAATTAATATAAAGGCTAAGTGCTTTCATTCGATTTTAGTCCCGAAGAAAATGCTTTTAAAATAGTTTTCAACAGTGAAATAAACACGCTTTAATTAAATTCCCCTATAGAATTTATTTAGTAATAAATTATTGTTAATCTAAATTCTGGAAAAATATCCACTGAAGTGTTGGCTTATGAAACACAATAATTAAAGCTGGAGCAAAGATTTAAATCTTTAATTAATATTGAACGTGTCGCAAATCTAAATGTATTTTTACCGACTATGAATCCATGAAATTGTATGAAATGTAAAAAAGGGCATCCAAATGAAATAGTATTTATGGCTATTAAATGGAAATATGACGATTTATATTGTCCATAGTTTTATTTAAAAAAAAACTCTTTTTTTAATGTAAATAAGTAAGAAAACTACTAACATTTTTATGGAATTAATAAGAAAGATTTTGTACATCAATGAATTAGTTTAATTTTCAAAATATATGGAAAATATTACAATATTCTCAAAGTTATTAAATACAATATATAATGAATAATACAACTAATTCAAACGTTTTGTGTTCAAATCTATGTGATTGAAGAGCACTTTGTTAAACGCTATGAAAATCATATCAAAGACATACACTCGAGGGCTACTTCAGTTTGAATTTTGCCTTTAATCATCAACTGTAGTCACTATATTCTATAATATTTAAACAGTCATAAATTGAGCTATAAGCTTATTAATACAAGTTCGTCTTGATTATTTGTATATTGGCACAAAATTGAAAAGAGTGATGAAAACCGTTTATATATTTTTATACGCGAAATTTGCGGAATAAATGAATTTTGGAGGTATTCAAAACGATGTTGATAAATAAGAAATATGAGGAAATATATATAAAATCGGTCATCATGGGTGTGAAAATGTATAGAACGATCGCCATTATTCCGTGAAAGCCTTCCGCTCGGTCAAGCGTCGGAAAATGGATGTTTCCTATATTGCCGGCGTCTCTCCGGATAATTCAAAATTTCCAATAACATAAATTGAATCGGTCTTCCCGTAAATGGACATCCTCCGATTTATCACACATTATTGTCGCCGTATTAATTCTTAACAAAAATGTATAACGCTGCAATTTGGTTATACTTATAGGATCTGGTAACAATATAGTAGACAATTTCGTGCGGAGGGCCACTCGAGGGAAAGATTTGGTCGGCGATAACAAGGGCTTTGAAACCGAAAAAAGGAAAGTTCTTGACATTTTGGCGAAGAAGCCGCTTAAGTAGTTTGCGAAGGACGACAAGAAATATTTCACAATCAACCCTTGAAAATTCGAAAAACTTGTGCGTATTGTAATCCCCGACGATGAAAACGCACCGTGAATAATGTAGCGATACACAGAAAAAATGTATGTATGATAATCAATAACGCTAGAGCAATGTCCTTAAAATATTTTTATTCGCATCACGTGAAAAGGAACGTGAAAAAGGTCACGTTTTCGACGCAGACCTTGAAATTAAAACGAAAAATATGCGAACAGGATATTTAGGCACTCCTTTTAATTCTATTATCGTTTGAGAGTTTGCCACTAACCTATATAATTGATTTATTATTTTCATTCATCTGTATGTTAAAACTACGCAATATGATATTTTTATAAGCAAAAATGTTAAATGATTGAATTTAACAAGAAGTTTTTAAATTAAAAAAAATCCTGCTGCTGAAAACGTTTTACTTGAAACAATGAAATGGAAGAATTTCAAATGAGCACAATTTCCAAGAATCTTTCAAGCTAATAAAAGTTATATCGTTCATAAGCTCGAAACAGAAACAATGAGTCGATCTTTGCAAGGAAGTCGAAGATAAGACCCAGAACACGATACGACATATTTGAGTAACAATTATTATTTAATTATTCATTAGAAATTTTGCTTATTGTCTTTTGATACCAAAATTCATAAATGATATGCACAAATTCAATATCAATATTATAATGTATAAAAAATATGGCGTATTTGACTATAGAATAAACATTAAATTAGAATATGACTTCAAGAATATCATCAACTCGGCGAGATGGCATCTGATTCTCATGGCCTTGAAGAAAATTGACACCTCACCATACCTCACCAGAATGGTAGAGAGCTACCTGCACAGGAGAACTCTTATTTACGAAGACACCGACGAGGAGAGAAGAGAAAAACCAGTGACGGCAGGCGTTCCACAGGAGTCGGTGCTTGGACCCACCCTGTGGAACATAATGTAAGGCGAACTGCTGAGGACCGCTAATAGACAGCCAAAATGGTCGAAACCCCCTTTTTCACAAGACGCAGGAAGCTTGCATCCCCACCCCTGAGGATCAGAGGTTGCGATATTAAATACTCAAGATCCATTCGGTATTTAGGGGTGGAGATTGATGACAAGCTCCGATTCGCCACCCACTCGGAAAAAGCGGCAGCGAAGGCGGCCAACATCGCGGAAAATCTGGTCAGGTTGATGCCCAACATCGGTGGCCCAAAAACAAACAGGAGGCGATTCTACAACGAGGTAGTGCACTCGATACTGTTGTTTGGCACGCTAATATGGATCGAGGTACTGCAAATTGAAAGAGCCTGGCCTAATATGGCCAGAGTCCAGAGAAGAAGCGCAATCAGAGTGACTGCTGCATATCGAACAGTCTCGGAAGACGCAGTTCTGGCACTTACTGCTATACTACCAATCGACCTGCTCACTTACGAGAGATAGGCAATACAGAAAGGTAAAGACAGGAATAACACAGGACAGGAATTTTAAAAATTCTCTACTGTGCCTATGTTAGAAGCAAGCTTGAATATGCGTCTCAAATCTGGAGCCCCAGGTATCAAAAATATGTGGATCGAATTGAAAGAGTTCAAATGAAGTTTATAAAATTCCTATGCTTCAAAATGGGGAAAGCGTATAATTCGTCAGAATATGAGCGTATTTGCTCAGATCAACACTTAGTAGCCCTTAATAAGCGCCGTACAATTGCAGACATTATATACTTACTCAAAATTACAAACGGCATAATTGACTGTCCTGAACTGCTGAGTAGTATTAACTTCAATATACCTAGTAGATCTATGAGATTTTACCAACCAATCGCGGTTCCGTTGGCCTCTACCAACTATAGAAAGAATGCCTTCTTGAGTAGAGCCATAATAAACCTTAATGATGTGCTAAGGGATCTTGAGTTGGATATTTTCAATTGTAATCTAATCGATGTCAAACGTCAGCTAATCAATCTTTTAATTGATGAATAAAGTAGATCAGTAGTAATAACAGCAATAATAATAAAAAATAAATAAATAAATAAAAATAAATAATAAATAAAACATAAAAACGAAATAACTACAAGGTTACGAACTTTTAAATTTTAAATTTGAGTACATGTTATAATTTTACCTTTAATTTTAACTATTTCTATATGTGAAATCCTATTATTGGCTTGTAATATTTCTAATCTACAGCTAATTATACATGTAAAGCTGTTGGGTTTTCACAAATAAAAATAAATAAATAAATAACGCTAAGCAAATGACCATGGTGGCGTGGTGGTCCCGATAGAACAACTCTGCTAAAGGTCGGTAGATGCACGAGCTAATACCGAATCTGAGAACCTGGGTAGACAGAAAGCATGGTCAACTGTGCTACCACTTGACCCAGGTTCTCACCGGGAACGGCTGTTTTGGTAGCTTCCTACACAAAATAGGCAAAGAGATCGGAGTGCCACCACTGCGAAGAGGAGTACGACGATTTTGCACACACGACATTTGTCTGTCCAGCATGGAGCACTGAAAGGGACATTCTACGGGAGGAGCTGGGAATCAGCTCGCTTTCCCCTAGCAACATGGGACCTTCAATGTTAACAGATGCTAGGGCATGGAATGCGTGATGTAAATACAAGACGTGCGCTATGCAGCGGAAGGAGGATGCTGAACGTACAAGAGGACAAACAACATCAGAAGAATGACATTCAGAAAGAGACAAATGGAGAGCCCGTGAGGGACACATCGATGCCATTCTTGTGCAATACTTAAGTAGTAGTAAAAAATCATAACTGTGGCGTTCGACGCTCTTTTGATGCCAAGAGGTCGGCTGTCTTCGTTGCTGCGACTTTGGTGGAATGGTCGCGTTGTTCGCCCGCGAACCCGCTATTGAGAGAATCTCGGCGCGATGCGTGATCGATCGCAGTGCAATCCGTGTCAATGGTCCCTACCCGCGAATCGGCTACAATGAACGACGGAACACGTCTATGATTTCATTAGTTCGGTGATAGAAGTCGAAATGAGGCAAACGCTGCAGGTGATCAATAAAACGTCGAATCCGATGGTAGACGCTTTGTTGTAGCGTCTTCTCGAACTCGAAGATCCTCCCCTGTTGGGGTCCATAGAAGAAGAGAGACCCCCCCCCTCCACGGAGATCGTCACCATCGAGGGTGGGGTCGAAGAGTTGGTCGTCCGAGGAGATCCTTCTCCTCGAGGTTCTGATAGTCAGTTCGGTTGTCCGAAGAGGTCCTTCTTCGTCGAGGTCTGCTCGACGACTCTCCCGTATAGGCGTCTTTTCTTCCCGGCGTAATATCTTCTATTGCGTAGCAAAATCCTGGCGTATGCTTTGGTCGTCATTTGTTTTTATGATAAAGCTTAATGGCTTGATTTGTTCACCGCCGGGTTCCTATTTGAAAACCCCGCCCTTTTGACAGTTGGCTGCTGTTTTGACCATTCGCCTCTGATATGATGACACCTCATGGGAGGTCGGGAATGGCATCATCCGAGTATTAATACTCCTTTGCAGAAATCTCTTCTTGAATGTTGAAAATCCGAATTTGAAAGGCTTGCAATTTTCCCAAGATTTTTTCCACGTTACAATAGTCATTAGCAAAAATTAAGATTTAATTGGCGATGGCATACTGCAATGGTAGAATGATAAATATTTAATTTATTGAATATACAGGTTTTTTTGCATATGGAACAAAAAAAGACTTTTAAGAAGGATAAAAATATAAAATGCGCGAAATTCTTGTGAAAATTGCGAAATTCTTACAAGTGAATCTTCTTAGTTCTTGGGAAAACTTGATTTTTATTGTGAGCAACACGTTTCAAATTTTTAAGACCCGGATCATTGTCGGACTAAATTAAAATTTATAAAACACGTGCTTTTATACCCACCAAGGAAGATCTGCAGATAAATCTTCTCGGCGCACCAGGAAGTTTTAACATCCACTACCTTTTTACGCGTCCTTCTGGCGCTTGGGGATCAACCATGTACCGTACAATCGCCATTATTATACTCATTAGCCTAATTCAAATTAATAGTTTATTTAATATGCGGATTTATTATAAAATACCGCCGGTTCTTGTTCTAAAATACTGAATAACGCGCTATATGGACGAAGCACTAAATATAACGGGGTTTTAAAAATGGCTCAAAAATTCAACCTAAATCATATTTATTTACATACTTCTAAGAAAGAATTTTAATAAGGAATTTTCATTTTTGTATTTGAAATATTTAATTGCCTTCTGCATATTTCCCAGAATTCATAGTCGCTAGGGGATAGCCCACTTGTACATTTGATTAAAATTCTGGGTATTGGGGCAACCATTTTATTTGTTTTTGCATATGCAATTTAATTATGTGGAGTATGATGTGCTAGTTTAGTAAATTTAAATTTAGATAGACGATGTTTCGAGCCCTATTTTGGTGGAAATATATCGGAATATAGAAAAGATTTTAAGATTTTCACCCTAGATTTTGCGAAAAAAAGAGACTGAATTTCGAATATTCAAGTAAATTCTATTCAGTAAAATTAAAATGACAGTTTGACTCACAAATAAAATTTGGAAGGCGTATTACCTTCAATATCAAGCACATGAGGATGTAAATGTGTGATCATAATGCAGGTCATATGACTGTGATCCTTTTTCATGAATGTATATTAAAGAGGCCTTCGTCTTGCTGTTGATTACATTTGATTGCACTTTGATGATGATATACTAGTATTATATTACATATCATTGACCCTAATTTGCCTGCATATAAATTAAAATTATTTCAAGCAGGTTTTAAAACAAAAAACAACGTTAAAGATAAAGTGGCGTATACATTAAAGATTTTTAATGTAAAAAACATGATAGAAAAATTCCTTGGAGCTTTGAAGGAATGTAACAATATTCTGTACTAATTATAGTGGTATAATACAAAGTATCTCAGAAATTAATTCAGGTTTCTAAAAACAACATTAAATGGAAGCTTTTTCCTTTATTACTTTCATTTTAATCCCCTATTACACTGTAAATATTTATTTTCCGCAACCTGGTGCAATTACTTTGTTAGCTGTTGTTTGATCACAGCTAGCTTCAAACGCGAATGACAAACACGAAGGCGTAATTTATGCATTTAAAAATGAATTAAAAAAAGTTTTTTTCACATCTATAAGATCCGCGAAAAAGAATTATTTCAATTCGCACAAAAATAGTAATTTCCCGCGGGGTTAAGCCTTTCCATTTTGTTTCCATTATGCTATATTGCAAAATAATGTACTCGGTTTCGGGGTAATTTTTGCACTTCTCGGGAATACGCTTTATCATTTTTTCATATTTATTCAACCTGTAGTTTGCTCGAAAGCAGAAGCAATCTTTGGGTATTTATTCCGAATAAAATACAATGAAATAAAGAGAGACGTTTGTCGAACAAAGCAATACTTGATACCTTCGTCGAATTGAAAGTCACGTTTGAGGGCATAAATTAGACTGCATAGAACGTGGCTGTTTACTGCTTATGTTTATTGAGCGATTAATTACATTGTTTGTGTGTTTATTTTTCTATTCTGCAAAAATTCAAAACTTAAAATGGATTTGCTACATTTCATTAAAATATCGCCGCGTAAATTTAACGCAGAACAATATAACCATCTAGAATTTCACCCTCTCACAGTCGTTCCATTTTAAAATGCAATTTCACTATGGAATTTCCCATGTGATCAGACTTTGTCAGCTGCTACTATTTGAAAAACATCGCGCGAAAAATAAATTTTTCATGCTTAAAAATACATTATGCTTCAATAATAAAATACCAACGGATGAAAACATTGTGCTTCAATTATGCAATCATTTCATGAAGATAAAATCCTTGCATGCTTCGATTGTATTAAATGTAAATGTTTAAGATTATCATATATCCGAGAAGCTTTTGCATGAGATCATGTAGGTAACCTTTCATCTAATTGAATCCCTGGAGGAAAATAATCATTGATCCTCAAATTGCGAAGAACATTTATTTATATTTATACAACAAAAGTATACATTAGGGTGGTCAAACTTTCCCACCCACTTAACTATTAATCTGGCTTATTTATATTGGTATGTTTATTAGTCTATTTTGAAGTGGTGTAACATGCAGAAAAACTCACTACTTCACTACAGTCGACCTTCCTTCCCTTCCGCCCTTTCTTAATTCTTTCCTGCGGGTACGTATTGAAATTGAGCCCTGCCCTCCTCCTCACTTCAAATTCAGTCATTAGCGAGAGCACTCGCTTTTTGTTTCCCCAATTTTACGTACTTATTTTAACTTATCATTACGTTCATATTAATTAAAAATAAAACCAATATTTGGCTTATTGATCAATCAACCCCAAATCTGCATGAATCTAATCTTGTGTACATCGCACGATTGTATAGATCGTTAACCCAAATTTATCGACTAATAATGATATGTAAATGACATAATGAATCGATTTCAAGTGTATTGTTTATGTTTACTTGAAGAATTGACCGAATATTGTGTGCTATCGACAGTGATTATTTATTCGTGTACAATCTTCATACACGCTGCGACGGTCCTAATAGACAAATGGATTTGTACGGATGATAAGTGGTGGACATACGAATATGGCATTTGAAAATTAACTCACTACTCAAGGAACACAATTTAAGAAAAAATAAAAAATAAGATTTGGACATCTTTTTGCATTGGAAATTTCTGATTAGTTATTGCTAAAACTTTGAATTTTAATGAAACAAACATAATTTTCAATAAAAATTTAAACAGATATCAGATTTGCCAAAATAATTAAAGTTTTGGAATTTGCAAATAAATTAGAACCTTTCTTTAAAAAAAAATCACCATTTCAAATCCAAGCGAAGAGCGAACAATCGTTTATATTTAAAATATTTCAAATGTTAAAGCATCTTAAATTTTTGTCGAGTCTAGCAATGATAAAAAGCTTTAAACGATCGATGTTTGTTTATTCTGTTTTCGTGAGAACGCTTTGAAATGATCGTAAATTGTTATCAATATTTAAATACATAATAAAAGTGATATGTAATTAATATTTTAACGAATAATTCCGATTTACTTTGATAGAGATTTTAAACTATGTGTATGCATGAAAACTATAAACTGGGTTTTAATGTGGGTTGCGACAATCATAAAATTAGTTTCGAGCGATTAAACACAACGGCGTTGAGGGAAAAGATTTGGCATTTGCAAAATGTATCATATTTCAATATATTTCTTATTAAAAATGTATTATTTTCGCCTGAATGAAGCAAAATAGACGTGTGAATTTGACGAATGAAATAATATCGGCGGCAAGGGTTGAAGCGAAGGTGAAAGAAGAATCACGTGGAGTGATTAAGATGAAACGAGAAGGATGTAGTGATCACGTGTACCGTAAGATGAAAGGGGATGACGTTGGGGGTTGTGGAGAAAGTGTTGGTGCGCTTGCGCCACGTCGCGGAGTGTTGGCGCCAGTTTAGATGAAGTACAATCTATCCAACAGAAAACAATCGGACACGTGAAATAATTGCATTTAAAAATGCAAAACACTTCTAATTTACCATTCTGCATAGCAGTGTTATATTTTGCGGTATTTAATAATGAAAAAATAATTTTATTATTTTTTCAAGTATAAGTAAAAAGGTATAAAATTATAGTTGAAAATAAAGTTTTAATAAAAAGTTAAGACTTTATTTTCATGAGAGGACTGAATTCCACTTGCAGCTCGTTTTCACTATAAAAGTCAAAGTCTTAATTAGCTCACTAAAGCTTACAAGTTCCTAGTGTTGTAAGCTTCCAGACTAGAAATTTGCCTCGGGTAACTATTCCAGGGAAAAATATATTCAATGCTAAATTAATTTCTTGGAAAATTCGAGCTCGTTTCAAGATTCGCTCGCTTTTGGATAATGGCGTTCATTTATTTTTCGCGCATTTAATCGGGCGAAACGGTAAATAATGTTTTCAAAAATGTAAATCTGAAGCCTTTCGCCGGAAATTTATTCGGGGTATGTTACATGTCGCAGATGCTCCAGTTTTCGAGTCCATTGCCAGAAATAGACTGTAGAGCATTTGCCAAAAATAGTCATATTTATGACAATAGAATTGAAGACGCAAAGCATTCAATGCGGAATCGGCAATTTCATCAATGGAAGCATCATGAGATTTTTCCTATTGTGTCAATGTAATATTATTTCATAATTATTTTTGCATTATTATATTCACTCATCCAATTTATAAGATCAACCCTATACTTGTAGATTTAACTAAAAGTCAGTTTTAAAGACAATTATCCGACAAATTAATTTAACTTCTTTTGTATTGGCCTATGATGAGATGAAAGTGTATATTAAATAACACATCACTCAATAAGTTCGTAGGATTTTTTTAAAATTTAAACTGTTTTCCTCTTCATTTGGAGTTGTTTTTTTACAATTCAATAATTAAAAAAACCCTACGAATTTATTGAGTGATATATAAGATTGATTAATGGGGAGTTAACATTCATTTTTGAATAATTTGGACAACTTGAAAAATATGATGACAAATTTCTAAAATTCATTGACAATGATGGTTTCAAACATTGCATGCTTATAAAGGCAAAATCTATTATAAAAACATCTACTAACTATATATTTTTTGGGCATTCATCATGTATTTACATGGGTATTTTTCTTTATTCGGGGGACTCGAACCTTTTTTTAACCCTTTGTACCCGAGTCCCTTTTTCACGTGGCGAACCAGCAACTCGAGACGTTTCACAGCATTTTTAGCGAGTTTCTTACCCCTAATTTAAAATCATTACACACACAAATCAATGTATAAAACTTTTGTACTTTAGCATCTTATATAACTTTCATAAAACAATTTTCAAGATGCATGCCCGGATTTTCGGGGTAAGTATTACATTAATATGTGGTTTGATGTTTTTTGCCGGCTTTTTTTCTTTAAAACTTTGCAATCCTTCCTAACTAATATACAGAAGAGCGTAGCTTCAAAGGAACTAAACGTAAACAGTTATTGCCATGCATCGAGTTTCTCTATCAAACCAAGTGATGAACAAGAGTCGCCTCTCTAATTGCGGCATCAAATCATATGGTGAGTGAGAGTCACCGCTCGAGTGCCAAAGGTTAAATAACTTAAGTCTTGAACATTGACCAAGATAATATATCTTCTTTCCACTATCATTGAGCTGGACTATGCATGCTTAACATCTTAAGCATCTTCAGCATCTTTTCCCTAATCTATAAATAATTATATTATTTAAACCATCCTGACCGAGAAATTACCATCTCAGCTGATTGCCCTTGGGACTTTCATGATGATACGTAATTTAATTTTTATTAATATGTTTGACCCAAATTTATTACCTAGGGTCTTGAACGATATTTTTATTTAAGGGGATGAACTAATTAAAAAATCGTTTATTAATAGCTGAAGTGCTTTTAGCATCATTGTTTTTTACCAGTGCAAAAATATATTCTATATATATGGACGTTCCTGAATTTTCCTTCATTCATTTTAGGAAAGTCGTCGCAATTTTTTTTAATCGAATGTATTTAATTCATATATACAGTCAAACAAAATGTTACCGCATCAGACTTTTATATCACGTTTACATAATATTTAAGATGATTTTCTTTTGTGAAGAAAAACAGTCCACGAAAATCTATCAGGAAAGTATAGAGATAAATAGAAGTACACAGATAATAAATGAAGAGTCTTAACACTTTCGTTTCTCACCAATTATCTATCCTGCACTCAATTCATGTTGAAATACAGAAAAATTATGATTTCATATGACGAACTATTGAATTTTCATTGATTTTTATCACTGTGCAGTATTTTTTATTATTTTTTAACCAGCCAATTACCTCTTAATCTTAGATGATTACATTAGATGATGACATTCATTTTCAAAAATTTTCCTGCAAAATTCATTATCATGAGTACAAAATTGGTAAAATATCATCGTCTATCTTTGACTATATTGTATTGATCAAGTATTTATTTCTATATATAATTTTAGATTTAATATGTTTATTATAGTGAAAATCAAATCGAGGATTGTAAATCCGTCGACGAATGTTCCTTTTGAATCTTTGGTCATCCCATATGTGGATGTATATTTATGAAAGATATAATTTTTCGGAAAGAGATACTCATATTTCTGTCGTATAAATTTTAGCTTAACTGACATCTTAGCACTGTAATATAATCTGATAATAAAATGACAGCAATCTAGGGAGAAAAATGTGCCACCATTTGTTGCTTCCTACGCGTCATTTTTCATCCCTGACTATCATCATCTCACCCCGAGGTCTTACAACATTTTTTGAAATGTAAACAGCCTCACCGACGCGAATTTTACATTCTCAGCCCATTGAGTAATTTCGGGCTCAAACGACGACCCTGACGATAAATTGCCCCCAAAGCTAATGATTTAATGAGGAGACGAATCAAATAATTTTATACGATGCAAAGGAATGTGTGACATTTGAATTTCACTCATTAAAACTACTGACGATCTCGTAAAGCTATGGTATTTGATCACGTAGAAAGTAATAAAACGTGTGTTCCAGTCGGAACAAAATGGTCGAATTGATCTCTGTCATTTCACAAAGGAGTTTTAATTTTGCAATCTAAAGCTCTTTGTCCTCATTTTTTTTTGTTCACAAAATCTTTTTAGATGTATAAACATATCAATAACTACAGTGAAAATAATCAACAAACGTTGACTTAAGCAATACAAATGCATTCCACAACGTAATTCCACAAAAAAGTATGCACGAGTAAGTATGCAAAACATAATCCATAGAAGATATAAATAAGATGATAAAAACGTGACAATATCATAAATCCAGAAATCAAATAGATCTACGTTTTAAGCTTTCCTGCTGAATGCTGAATAATATCAAGAAATATTTGAATAAAATAAATATCTCTCAGTTGTAAGATAATTCATTGTTCTGACAAACGGTAACTAGGAGAAGCTACCCCTAATCATTAGGAAAGGGTGAAATAAGACGAAGAAAAATACGCAGTCAGCTCAAGGTATCATCTTCCATCGACCTACTTTCTGGTACTTGTACCGTGCAAATATCGTATGTTTAAAGCAGTATCATGGAACATAAACTGATCTCGAATGCTTTAATAGACCTTCCAGTGCCCTTATTTCCTTTGTGTTATAATAAAAAATGTTATTGGGCGCATAAAAGCCATTGGAATGATAATGATCGTCTCGACCGAAACAATTTACATAATTAGCAACAATGAAACTTGTACAATAGATTGATTAGTATATGTAGAGGAAATTTGTTCTGGCTAATTTTGAAAATTTAAAAAAGGACATTATTAATTATTAGATAATTAGGTAACATGCTAAAAGTAATTGCATAGTCTATTATGTTTACAATAGTTATTTGAGGTACGAATATTAAGTATTATGTATACATAAAGTCTATTTTTATTCGTTTTATTAGGCTTTTTCAGCATTTTTGACTTAAGTAACATAGGCCAACCTTATAAAATTAGGTTTAATCTTACCCAATGTAATTTGCGTTAAGTAGTTTACATAAGCAAAAATATGATAATAAAAATACAATTGTTTTGAACATGTATCGCTTTAAATAAAAATACAAATTAATACATTGTTAAGATATACAATGCTCAAAACTGTTCAAATGTTTTCTAAACGTTTATTTTCGCTTTGTTTTTTGTCGAATCATACCTATTCAGATTTTAAAAGATAGTATTGTATTTCTCTTATATTTGATAATGTGTATTGTATGGATTTTATTGAAAGAAAAAGTAAGACAGAAAATAAGCATATGAACAGTTTTGTTCAATACTTTGTCGGACCACCTTTTGTATCAATTACAGCTTGCCATCGAATAGGCATCGAGGAAATCCAAAGAGTCCAAAGCTCTGCACAAGAAGGGCGCTTGGGTTGGTTATCAAACCAGGGCAGACTTGATACCAGAGGTTCTCGATTGGATTCAAGTCCGGAGACTGAGCAGGCCAAGGGAAGACTTCCCAATTATTTTCCTCCAACCACTTTTTGACGGAAGGAGCAGTATGCTTGAGGTCTCCATCGTGTTGGAATATACACTTAGGTCTGTTTTTATGCGATGGATATGTTTTACTTCTGGAGTCGCTTATAAAAAAAATCGCATAAAAATATTTTAACTACATAGAAAACTGAGGGATAGGTTCCGTTTTAGTCCATTTTAAAAACCCGCATAACTTCAAATCAATGTGATAGTATGTACTAAAAATCGCATAAAAAAAGTTTATCTTAGAATTTATCTAAAACACATATTTATCTTAGAATTATTTTTTTAAAGTCTATTTTACTCGATAATGGTACAAATGCAATTCTTAAGCTTTTGAGAAGAATTTTCAGATTTAAAAACGATCCCGTTCACCCATCGCCCTATACAAACTCACATTATAACGAGCGTAACTTGCATTAGCGCTAATTTTAGATTTTTTAATGCGCATTCGCATAAAAAGATTTGTTTCCTATATGGATAGGTTCCATTATTTTTGAAAACCGCATAACTTTAAATTCGCACAAAAAAAGATCCGCATAAAAACAGACCCAAATGTAATTCTGTCTTTCTCCAATCCATAAAATCGAACTGTTTCTTCCAAGTAACTTTTACAGTCTACGTTGCCCTCTTTTAGAGTGCAGTAGCTGGGGCCAAGGGCCGTAAAAATCCCCAAACCATGATTCGTCCGCTTCCATGCTTGAAAATTGGTTGAGTTGACTTACTCTTCTTACGGGCTTCTCCCGGTCTTGAATTAGCTTAGATAATCCGTTTCCAATCCTCTAAAGTCCAGTTGATGTAGGTTTTTGCAAGTTCAAGTCTCTTCCGGCAATGGTGCGAAGTTAGAAGTGGGTTTTTACCCTTTTTAATGAAGAGATAACCAGCAGATTTGAGTGTCCTTGACTATCATTCGACTAACGTCTAATTCGACTTGAGCCGCAATCTGCAGGGAGTTTTCAACTGACATTTTATTCAACATCCGATACACTTGACAGAGGGCTGAGAAAAAATGATTCTTAGTTGTGCAATATTTTCTTAAATGTATGGCGATACTGATAAAAAGTTACGTTTAGCCGGTGAATATCGACAGAGAAGCCCGTGTGCACAAAACCGTTCAAATGATTTTTTCTATGTTTTGTTTTACTTTTTCTTTCATTCAGCTTTATTCCATATGGCAGTATTTACTAAGGTAGTTAACCATATGTTTTAAAGTTAAAATATATCATTTTACAGCTGATGATTCAACATACGCATCATGTTATTGACAACCATTGTTAGCATCGCCGTGTTGGTCGATAAAAAAGAAATCTATAGATGTAAGAAATATATACGTATTTTTCAACATAGCTTTTTCAAGAAATTACAAGTTTTTATCGGCAATTTTAAAAGAATTCTTCGATTCTGGTAATATTTTTTTATGAACTTGTCTTGCATGTATAGTATTAGTATAGTTGTTGTGAATTACTCATCCATATGATTAACTTTATAAATAAATCTAATCGTTTAGCTATATTTAGATATATATTCGAAGCTGGGAAATCATATTCGTTCTCGATTCCATCGATTAGGATAGTTCCAAACTTTCGAACTAATTTGAATGATTTATTTTTACATTTGAGTTTGAGTGCTTAAAAAAAAGTCTTTGCTTATTTTAAATTAGGCTTTGCTTTGAGTTTCAGTTCGGATGGAACTCATTTCACCGTTATAAATTCGACGTATCGATACTCCGAATCGCCAAAAATATATTTATTCCAGTCGTCTGAGGGCAAAGGCTGATACGAAATCCTAAAAAAAATAATGATCATCCTTTTCGTTGATTGACTAGGAATTGGGCCACTACATTTGCGCATTATTAACTACAATATCAACAAATTGGGCAGAAAGGCTCACGTAAAAAAATAACCGCCAACTGTTTTTTTCTCTCTGGTATCTGCTAGGGTCTTCTCGAAATTCCGAAATGTGTTTTTGGGACATACCTGAGGCGCCCAAATGTCTTTTCGGTATTTGTTTTCCCGAACTTTCCCCTTATCCACGTGTGGGGGATGTGGAGAGCTCGGTTGCCTGTGAAAAATCTGCTTTTTCCAGAATATCCACGGAGCTGAATAAAATATTTACTCTTCGAGTGGAAATGTGTGTAAAATATTTTGCCAATTATTTCACCGCTAACTGGAATAAGGCAAACATTTTTATGGATCTCGATAAAGTTGTTCTTATATTACACCAATATTCCTTATTTCTAGATTTTCTTACGTGCAGATGTATATCGAAATACATTATCTCCGGCGTCGTATAAAATAACGAGTTTGATTACCATCTTAATTTATTTTGATACACCACATTTATTAAGTATAAGCATAATTTTCCTTTTAAATATATTCCCCTCTTCTAATATTGACTGATTTCCCTCTTCTCAACTTCACACGATGACCTATTTATGGCTAAGGATTTTAAATATTAGTATATCATCATAATTTTCATATTTTTACTAACCGCAATCCAATAAAGGAGAAGAGCCTATTCAATAGTCATTCATAGGAAAGGGTTTCATCCATTTCACCTCTTCATGCGGTCGATATCGAAGGGTGTTTTCGCGGCTATCTCAATATGGATTGTGGGTAGTTTTCTAAAGTCTGTGGATTTTTTCTGAAGATTGGAAGCATTACCTATGTATGATCAATTCCTTAGATTTAGGCTTTGCCACCTGATTTCAACTTTTCAAAAAGTAGATACAGAGACAATTGATGAAATTTAATAACAACTCAAAACCAAATCAAGAACAATACCCTTTGTCCATGTGTTTTATATCCATTATATAAAACAGGAAGTCTAAGATTCGACATTAGAAAACCTTGACCCATTTTTGTGCTGGTCTCTTTGAGGATATTCGCCATAAAATTCCGCAGCCTCTACGGGAATAATATATTTTACTGGTCACAAACATCAAGTGGAGATAAACCGCGGTAGATCTTTTTCCCCTAATTCATCATGGATGACATAAATATTTGATTCAGAGATATACTTAACCGCCTCCAACGAAAGATGAAATGTTATTAAACTGATTTTTGAGCATTTGTATTAAATTATGCTTGTCTGAAAATGTAGACCGCGTGTAATTTTTGCAACTCATTTCAAACAAGTAAATATTTTTTGCAAATAAAATATTTAATTAGCTGCCTTAGATGAGTGTTTTCTCAACAAGAGTGATTATTATAGAAGCAATGAAATAAGAAACTTTCTTGTTTTACATTACTTTGTAAGATTTCCTCAAAGAACTTATATAGAGAACAACAAAGAAACGGCGAATTTAAAAATCTCCAAGCTCCAATTTATGCTTATAATAAATAATGAATATTACCCGCACTTCCATATGAGACCACGTGAAAAGTGACGCATACAGAAGTACATTGAGGTGAATGTTGGTGATAAAGTTGAAAACAGGATGACGATAAAGTAGAGTCCCGCGAGCATGCGATGATTTATTTATGAAGAGAGTTAAAAGGATTAATTTACATAACAAATCCCGACAATATAAGTGGATTTCCTTATGATTAATTAATTATGTTTAGCTTGGGTCATGTTTATCAATAGTGCTTACTGGAATTTAGATAGGAAATTATTTAGTGTCATACGCAAGACCGATTACGAATGAAGATCTATTGATTGGGACTTGGAAATTGGCATTATCTTCTACAATTAATAGCGCAAATTTAGACCCAAAACGAGAGATTTTATCATATCAACATCTTTCAAAATATTGCTTAAATTCCAAGTGCTTAAAATAAACTGTATTCAGCAATGAATGTAAGTACTATACAATGTATACAATATAAAGCTGGCGGTATTTCTAAGAATTTCCTTACAGCCCTAATCTATTTCACTATTGTTGATATCAATATCGATATGCAGACTATAAATACTAATACAAAATCACTAGCAAATTGAGGATACATTTTAATAAAGCTATGTTTAATTAAATCATAGTTTAAGCATACTTTAATGCTGCTCTGCGTTGAAGACTTTGGCTTTCATTCGGGTGTTCTAAACGTAATGATTACTAGATTAGATATACTAGAGAGGTCGAAATATAAACATTTTTTAATAATATTTTGCAAAACATGTATTAAAACTAATCATGGCTTATATATTAGATATCTATGAAAGAAATGTATAATTTTACATAACTTTTTGTCAACGTTCAATCAATTTCTATATTACATTTTTAAAAAAAGTTTTGGTTCTCTATTTAAAGAATACACATTACAAATTTAACTTTTTAATGAGTGTTTTGAGAACTTTGTCAAATGCTGTCTAATAAATAAAGTAAATGTGGTAAAAATTTCAAACTAATCATTTTTGAGCTAATAAGAGATTTGACCAGAATAATGTCATTGCTTATTTTAGCATTACATCATCTTGAGCTTTTAAACATGAGCAACCAAGCTTATATGACTATTCCTCAATATCAGGATAGGAATCTGATTCCACTGATGACATCAGTACATTTTTATTAAATGTCTGTAAGGTCTTCTCGTTTTAGGAACATCCCTGATATCCCTATCATTATTTATTTTTTAAACTCACTTCTAATGCCTATTATGTTGTAATAATCTTCGTATATCTCTAGAAAATAATAAATATACAACACCAGGTTTTTAATAGTAGTATTGCGTGTTTCTTGAACCGTGTATCGATACAAATTGATATATTTGTGTGGAGAAATTTACATGAAAAGGTATGCTTCGAATTTTGGATGTCAGTTCGGTCTCCTTGATGATAAATGATGATCAAAAAATATATACAACAAGAATATTTGTTTATATTAATATTAATAAGAAATAAATCTAATCGTTTAGCTATATTTAGATATATATTCGAAGCTGGGAAATCAAATTCTTTCTGGATTCCATCGATTAGGATAGTTCCAAACTTTCGAACTAATTTGAATGATTTATTTTTACATTTGAGTTTGAGTTCTTAAAAAAAAGTCTTTGCTTATTTTAAATTAGGCTTTGCTTTGAGTTTTGAAAAAAAAACCATTTTAGTAAAATATAATAACCAAAATACTCCAAATTAATTATTTTGACAGCTCTATTCCCTAGCTCACACGGTCTCCAGACCTGACACCATTGGATTTCTTTGTCTAAGGACGTGCAAAAGAATTAACTTAACTCCGTAAGTAGATATGACGTATATATCCGTCAAGACCAAAGTCCATGCAAAGTGGGTATGACGAATATATCCGCATTGTGAAAGTTAAGCAAACCTCAATGGAAAATGACGGATATGTCCGATTGCAGTGTTGTGTACGTTAAATGTAAGAATGATTCTGACTCTGGCAAACTGGTTACTCTTCAAGTTTAACGACTTATTGAACAATTTGTATGACATGTAGCGATTTGTTAGAGTTTGAAACCTCAGAACTAATTTTCCTTGAACGAATTGCATAAAATAATTATTTATTTAAATCAAAAATACAAAAACAGCTATTTTGTGCTATTATGACCGCAAATAAAAAAAGTTTAAAGGTGAAATTTTAGGTATTTCTTTCAAAATGTTGAAAAAAGCTCTATTTCGACAATTCTGACATTTTGGACCTATGTGTGAAACATTGCAAAAGATATCCCTAATCCCCAAAAATATTTTGTAAATGCCAATAAAACAATATCATTTATATGAATAGATTATTTTTATAATAAAAATTTTAAAATATAGATTGCCACCAGTAAATAAATACACTTTTTCGATACTATATAGCAATAAATGAATTTTAGAGATATATTTGCGCTTGAAATATCCAGCTATCCAATTATAGAACGATCTATCACTGTCACAATATCACGATCGTAGTCCTGAGACTGGAAATAGATAGCTGAATGTTGATTCAACTCGAAATTGACTATTTTATGCTGAAAGCCCAATCATATGGTTCGATTCTATCTGTTTAATTCGATTAGACGATAAAAAGATACCTTCGATAAATATATTTTTCACGGCATGTTCGATGACATTTTTATGAATTTAATTTGTTTTACGAGCTCAATTTTCGCTCGAGTCATTCTTCAATACCTTATACCCAACTTCCCATCTTATCCTATTGTGACCTTTCATTCAGCAGGATACGTCTATCTAACCCGGGGGACAAGATATAAAACTCCATTGTCGTATCATTTTAACGATAGCACGCTTTACAGTTTTACTACGCTAGATTCATATACGCCGATAAAATTATTTCTGCGAAAATAAGAATTAGCCCGCAGCGTACGAGGGATGTTATTAACATAATAATTGATTCATTTTAGATATGTATTTCCTGGTCGTTAGTCTAAGCAAGGAGTGTTCAACAATACGTTCTACATCAATTAACCCGGAGGAAGAAAATAAAATAGCTCTCTTAATCTTTCCTTTAATGTGCCACTTAGGGTTATCTATGTGCTACTTTCAGAACTCGGAACTACAAAAAACAAACTTATCCTATAAATAAAACTCCGGACAAATGGGCGGTTTAACCAGTATACAAAATTCATTTGTATTTCACGTCCGGCAATTATGTAATTACATCAATTGTAAATAGTCCGATATGGCGATGTGCCAAAATGCGAACCGATATGGATGTCCAATAAAATATAGTGCTCGAAGCCGAGTCCATTGTTCGTGACCAGGAGCGTAAGGGTTGAAGAAGGGTTAACACGGCAATAGAGGAAGTCTTTGAATGAAAGCATCAGTGTGAACAGTGATTACGTGACACGATTCAGTACGGCAAGGAGAGTCTTCCCGAATCCATGTTAATTAGCAAGATGTGAATATGTTTGAATACTGCGATAAACAGAATTACAACTTCAAGTATATCATATTGTACGGTGAACGTTATGCAAACGACGTTGTATGGATTCCATAGAGCGAATTCGTCGTTTGTGCCATTGATAGATTTGAATAATATTTGGACGGAAATAATGAAAAGCGTTCGAGAAGATTATAAAATTTAATGCTGCCATCTTTCCGCGGAGATTATCTTCGAGTTTTTATAAGGCATAATAGAATTTATCTGGATTCGAGCTCATTTCAAACCCTATTCTGGTATCGTTTCTGTGCTTTCAATGGCTCCAGAGTATTTTAAAATCTTTAAGCCCTATTCAATACTGGCAATTCAAATATACGCAGGTCAATTTTTATTAAGATTTTTACTTCTTGGAGCTGCTTATTGTTATAGTAAAGGAGGTAGCGACCGAAATTAAGTACCCATTTCTACATAGCTAATTTTTATTTTAATCAGGAAAGTTGCAGTCTATTAAACTTGCAATATTAAATAAATATAATATATGTAGGCCTCGTATAACACGGTTATATGGTTCAGAAAAATCATCGTGTAATACAAATCCGCGTTATATAAGGTTTGAAGTTTGTACAAAATTAGGGTTTGCTCACTTATAATTCTATTGTGAGTTTCCATCATCAGAGAACTCTGGAGTATGTTTTAGCCTTCAAAAATTCGATAATAAGCGATTGTCTGCTTTAAGCGTATAAATATTTATATAGTTAGGACGTATATACACGTCCTCGAAATATATGCTGAGTCCTAAAGCAGGTGGGACTTTTTTTATTTAAAAAAGGGAAAGAATCTACATACTGGTGTCCGGATTATAAGGTAGCACTATGTGTCAACAACTGTTTAAAAATATATCACACAGAAGTTCAGTTTTGAATTTATCTATGTTTCCATTTTCTTTATGTGCTTTTGTTTATTGTTTTGTATTTGTTAACTTCTCTATATGTTTTTATATGTTTCATTGGTTTTTTTTTAAATTTCTAAGCATATTTAAAAAATGAATAATATGAACTCATGCCAGGTGGGCGGGACGTATATATACGTCCTAACTAAAATTCTTCAGTATTTATATTTTTCAATACAGAAAATAAAGCTAAAATTGAAACGATCAGTGAAAAATATCATCAATATTTGTGATTTCTCAAAATTGTTGTTACGTTGATTCTACACCCCCCCCCCCCCCTTCAATAATATAAATTTAAATGCGAACCGTTGTAACAAGAGTCCAGGATTTAAACCACTACGTAATAATTACATACATTCATAAATAACCTTGTTCCAATCTAATCTTATGTAAAAGTCGATAGGGGAAATATAATTTATGGAGATGGAAGCTTATAGCGGATAACGGATATGGAAGTAAATAAAATTGAAAACAATCCACGTAAATAGTGTAATTTTGACAACGTACATCGATATACATTCAATGCTCCTACATTTGAAATTCTGAACATCTTCAATGTACAATATCCAATACAAGACAACAGAATTAGGGCATCTTCTGTGCATACATTCACGGATAGAGCCGTTATACTCGTATCTGGTTGGTTAAGGTTGAACCTTCATTTGCAGTATACATTTTAATTATCTTATTAAAAATTCTGTGTCAAAAAGGTCCTTTTCGGTTATGATATTTTATAAATATTAAAGCACGAAAGGGACAGGCGTATCTTGTCAAGTGATGCTAATATATTATACATACTCAAGTCGGGGTACAATAATTTACAAAAATGATAATAAAGTCATATGATAAATCAACGATTGATTGATGAAGATCCCTTAGGGAAAATGTCCATTTAAGAAACATCGGCATGACTAAAAATTTAAGGAGTGCTTGGGTTGATTAGGATGGTGTTAAAATTTTACGGTCTGGTGCGATAGTTGGAGCATTTAAGTTGATTCTCCCAACAAGAAAGAATTTGATTTTAGACATGGACAATTTAAAGAGTAATACTGAAATGTTTTACGATAAAATCGTCATGTTCAGGCATGGCACCCGATCGCGGGCCGCTCATTCAACGATCCGAAAAGCGGACCGATTGAGCATACAAACATTATGGCCACTTCGTCCCCTTTTTAGGGTTATTTGTGGCATTTTCTATTATCTGTATGATCGTTTAAGCGACATAGCGTCTAGACACTTAATATGATTTTTTTACAAAAGTTGCCGCCATCTATACGTTAGGTCGGATACTTTTGGGACTATCTTTGTATATTATTTTAAAACCTACATTATAATAGTATTTAATCTATTGCATTTATAATAGTATTGGTTAACTTTAAAAAATAAATTGGATTTAATTAAACAATCGCTTGATAATTTTTTACAGTATTTTATTGTTTATTCCAGATCATATTGACATAAGTAGATTTTTCGCTTTTCTATTGATCTCATCTCATAATAACTAGGTTGGAGATAAGTCTGGTAAACGTTGTGGCCAATATATTTTTTAAAAACCGGTTCTTTCTTTTTATATTAAAAACAGTCTAGAGTTTCGAAGTTTGGGGTAATTATTGTACTGGAACGTGAAAATTTGCCTTAATATTCGAAAGCATGAGGCTTACTGTATTTTACTGAAAATTAAAGATAAAACACCCAATGTATATAGCAAAAATGACTCTGCACTACACTCTTTATTTTTTAATTATATTTGTATTAAATTTCAGGTAAACGTTATGATGTGTGTGGTTAAGAAGAAGGGTTTTAGTATTGAAAAAAAATTATTTGCTAAGGTTAACCATCATGTTTTTCACACAAAGCTCGATAATATGATATACAAAGCTTTTCAGATATTTGTCGTGTGGGTATATTTTATAACAGGGTTAAAGACAACAAATATCTTAGATAATGCTATTTGGTATCAGTCAATGATTGATTTTTGTATCCAAAATACCAAAATGGATGAAAATATTGTTAATGTTTTATATTTAAATAAAATAATATTACGAATTTATACATAGAATTGATTTTGACACGTATAATATCATAATGATGGAAGTATTCAAATGTCAGGATTTCATGGCGCTGATTTATATAGACGTTCACCGCAAACCCCTAAGCAGTAACACTTTGTTTCCCCTATAAAGGGATTTAAACCTTATGCCCCGTTGCCTTCCACACCACCTTCAATGGTATTACTAGACGAAAATCTACGAGATTTTACGCCGTGAGGCGTTCCACCTCTTCTATCGGGAAAAATGTCTCGCCGGGAAGATTTTCTCTTCCTTTGGGTAGTTTTGCTCCGAGCTAAAAATGTCGGTAAAATAACCCATTTTCCCGGATATATTCACCGTTTATACGGGGCTTAGATGCGAATTTATTTAATGTATTAAATGCTCTCCATATTATTAAATATGAGGCCTTATCGAGTGGGTTTAAAGGATGTTTTAGCTGATGTGATTACGACCCTAAGTCAATCCGACAACGCCATTACGATCGTATTAAACATGGCCGTCGCGTTGTCACAGTGGTAAAAAATGCCCGACCCCGTATTTTTTGCGACAACCTTCCCTTTATTGCCTCTCATCAGTGTCTGTTTTATCGAAGTATTATATTAAATCCGTAAAAAATAATATTAAACATTGCGCGCAAACAGTTTAGAGGAAATTGTGATCATTTCATATGGATTGTGTGGGAAGTTTTTTATTTGTATTTTTTAGTAGATATCTCGCGTTTCGGCGAAAGTGCTTTGGGGATGGCGTATAGTAAAAAATCTCAGTTTTGCAGGAAGCACGCACAGAAGCAACGACTTCCGTGTATCCCAATTTCCGGTGAAAAGTTCACATGAAACCCAGATTCTCGTCTTCGTACTTTAAGTTGGAAAAGTAATTACTCTTACGTGTATCACGAATATTCTTCCCTGCTGCATAGTTTCTCTATATGCCGTTTTCAAATACATTTTTATACAAATTTTGTCTTTTTTAACTTTTGTATTTGCATTCGGCATGTCACGCCTTTAATATAATATTATATCTATTTCATTGAACATAAACATAAATGTTCATTAACCTTTCCCTTACGATGCTATGTATTTAGTACGCCATATGACATTCTAAAATCCCGTATTGATTATATTTTATATCGATTGTGGGTTTCCATCATCAGAGAACTCTGGAGTATTTTTGGTTTTAGCCTTCAAACTTTTAGCGTATAAATCTTTATGTATTTCTTTATAAGGTTCCAAAATCCAATCCAAAATTTTAAACTTCTTTTCATCATAAGATAATTTTCCATAAAAAATTAATCTAAATTAATAGCCAATTCTATGACTTAATTAACTGTTTTTAATGTGAAACATGTAGTTACTGCGCTGCAATTGCTTTCTGATTAATTAATTGCGATAGATTCGTTTAATATTTCGATTATGGTCCTTTGGTATTCATTTTCTATTGATGGCAAAACATTTTCTCCAGAGAACCCCGTACAAATCGTATATTTTCCCCCTATAAAGCGTGTTGTAAAAACATGCCAACATTTTTACAAACGTGTTATATAAAACCGTGTTGTATAAAACCGCACTATACGAGGCCCGAGCGTACAACATAATAAAGGAAAGATTAACGTGCTAAACTGTATTGTTTCTCAAAAACTACTAACTTGAAGATTAGAAATCCAATTTCCAAGATTATAAAATATTTGGAAATCAGGCAACTTGCTGCTGAAAATGCACGCTCAGTCTCCACACTCGTTGGAGGTATCGTCATCAGATATTTAAAAGCTAGTTCGAGTTGATGACCGCGTGAGCCCCCATTTTCGTATAACACCATCAATGTGACTGATAAAATTCCTTTCTGCTGAGACACGGACTAAAACTCGCAAAATTCCCGATTTCCCGACAAATTATTTATTTCCGTCGCTACAGATGAATACTTACATACTATAATACATTGATGTGATTCGTAATTATATAACGGAAGAATACAAAAACTCTGAACTCCGTATCTATTATATTTCATATCGATATTCCCATTATTAGAGTCGAGGTGTAGTAAATACATCATCGGTAGGGAAAGGTTAATATTTAAAAAAAATGAAAAACATACATTTACTGTATATATGTATACATAGATTAGACAGTTACTGCCCCTAGACGTCATCTAAGCCCGCCAATTAGTAGTTACGCCACTATTTCCAAGCGTCGGCGGGAATGTCTCGATTTAGTAGCCTTCATCGTGCTGGTGAGGTGTACGATTTCTGCTAGATGAAAAGTTCAATCCCGATTTTTTCGGGATTACGTTTACTAATTCTTACTAAAACTAGATTCTATTGCTTCAGGTATTCCTGATTAGTTTATTTTTTGTGATGATAAGAGAGTTTTAACGGCATTGTTATCCTTAAGTCATAAATACAATATAAATTCATGTTAAATACAACACATTACTCAATAAGTTCGTGGGATTTCTTTGGAAGAAATTTTGAAAAAATGACCCCAAATTAAAGAAGAAAATTTGAAGTGAAAAATCCTATTAACTTGTTGTGTGATCGGTTGTATGACAATAAGTAAGAATTCCGAAACTCTCAATTTTGAACTAAAAATTCCTCGCGTTCTATATTCAGTCCCGCCCGACAAAGTGCATTTATTTTTCAAAAATAAAATTGTATCGGATTTGAATAAAATATCCAACAGCTTCAAAATCGGTCATGGACATCAAATAAAGCCTAATGCATTCTCTGATAATCGTGCCGTGAATAATCGCATTACGTATATTTCGCCAAAGCTCCTCCGGGAATAAGCTCGAGGAAACCTATTCACATTTGCATTGCATATTTTTGTTCCTGTTTTTCGTTTCTCCTAAATGGCAAAATTATATCCGATAATATTTAGACTGTGAGAATGCCTGCCTTCTGCATATCCGTTTTCCGGAATCTAAACGAGCGCCAGCTTATAGGGAGCCTCTGAAGAAGAAGAGTCTTAGATGGTATTCAAATTAAATAAAGTTGTCTGCTGCTGGAGACAGTAAGAAAATAGCGTCTTGCGGAGACATTTATATATTGCTGCCGTTTTCACAAAACAAAGACATCAGCTTTACAAAGTGGCTTTCAAGACTACGGCGGCAGACGGGGATGACGCTCTTTCGCTTGTCCACTAATGAACTCGCGCTGCTGGTTTTATGATGTATAATTTGACCGCCCATGTTGTCGAGATGAAAGCTAATAATGCTTAATTTCACACTGTTTTTATAAACATTATAAAAATGTACAGATTGTATATTCAGAGAATGCAGCTTAAACAGCGGCAATGTCAACACATTCCCGTCGGGTAACCTATAGCATTATCTTTTGTCTGATGCGGGGCGTATTTGCGAAAATTTGCAATACAGCAGGCCCGCGGTAATCTAAAGAACAGTGTCGGATTGCCGGACTATAGCGTACCATTCCAGACCCCTTATAGTCCGAAACTTTTTGGAAAGAAGTACATGTAATTCAAAAAATTATAAAAATTATGAAATGTACATAGATAATACAAGTTTTCATAGTATAGAATTAACATCATAAATACAAAAAGTATCGTACATATACCTGTATATGCATTATACCTGTATTGGAATGTCGGACTACAGGGGACGCCGGATTAGACTGGGGCCGCACTATCGCAGATCTGCTGTATTAAAAAAATGCTCTTATTTTTTAACTAGTACATAATTTGTACAACAAATTAGAGAAAAATATTAAGGATATCTTACTGTATATTTTAATCTTCTTAATATTTAGGATAATAATCTAAGGCTAAAAAGCCACAGATGTATCTACTGATACCCGAAAGACGCACGTATGCGTAACCCGATGGGAATGTGTTAATAAATCACGCTTTTAATTCAGTCATACCGCGAAAACGCCCGTCGAATCGTTCACCCAGATAGCCCACTGGGTGAGTTTTGCTACCTTCAATATCAAGCGTGTGCCGAGGTGAATCTATGATATAAACGAGTAATTTATTATGAATGGATATTAAAGAGGTCCTAGTCCTGCAGTGGCCTGCATGTAGCTGCAATATGATGATGACGATGATACAAATATATTAAACGAAGATTTATTAAAATGCGATTAGATATTTGAGGCTTATAACAAAGATAAAATATAGAAATATCTTTAAAATATACACAATAAAATGCCAAAAATTTATAGCACATTTAGTGAAATATGTTTTTGTCATTGAGTTTACATACGCGTTGAAAATGTATGTCCATCATAAAAGCTAAAGAGCTTTCATTTTGCTGCGTCGAAATCGTTCATTATGAACGAAAACAACCCTGTTTATTTCGAGCTTTAAATTTAAAAACAACGGATAGATCTGTTAGAATGCCTTAATTGCAAAATGAATGATGGCCTGTCGAAATAAATTTGAGTGGAAAGCTTTTTCATTCGTAATGGATGCATGAATGAATATGAGGATACTAGCAGCTGATTTTAAGTTTGTAATAGTGATTTAAGATCAATTCTGATTTAAGAAAAAAATATAATTATGAAAAATATGGTATTATATATGTATTAATATTTTGTCAAATTTGATCTGAATGAAAGTTAATGGAGCACAATAAGAGATCGCTGATTTTAGTTTGTTTACGTCGAAATTTTTCCAAGTTTTCCAGAGTGTATCGATATTAATCCAAATTCTTTATAATATATCACTCAATAAATCAGTGGGATATTTTTTAATGAAATCGCCAAAAAATGACTCCAAATGAAGAAGAAACAAATTTAAAGCGAATTCTATGAACTTATTGAGTGATGTGTCAAATTAACTAATACAGTCAATAGCATTCTTAAAAAAATATATTTGCAATTGAAGCAATCTCATCCTTGATAATTTTCATAAATGAAAAACACAGATGGAGGGCGATAAGTTTGGATAAACTTAAATTTATCTATGTCTCTATGAATATTGCATGTTATTCGTGCTGAATTTTGGTCAAATTAAAAACAAATTTAAATAGTGAATTTTATTTTGATACAAATAAACTAAATTTAGACTATCCACGATGTAATGCAAATATTCAATAGCATTAAATAAGCTTAATAAAAGCTTATTGTATTACAAAAAAATACTATTGTCAATCATTTGTACACTGAATGCACTGAAATGATTCAGCTGCAATACGTAAATCCTTTAAAGCTTTTAATTATAACGTGTAAAAAATATTTTTTCCATGGGATGCTGATATGAGAATTCTATGCCAAAATGAACCGTAAAAACAGGTATATTTATGTGCTGATAAATCATAATTAATTCAAAATTGGCTATTTATTTACAATGTTTTAATTTATATCAAACTTTATTTTGATACTTAGACTGACCTTGTTTGTTGATATTTAGTTGGAAAAAGAAACGTTGTCTTTGGGATTAATGTGATTTTTTAGAACACAAAGCTTTTTTATTATTTTTATATCATCACATTCACAAAAACATGTATTATACGTTGAATCAAATTTTAATAGTAAAAAAACACACGATGTTCACAAGAGCAGTATAAGACACCAACTGAATGCGTGTCCAGATGATGTTTTTCAACCTTTCTCTATCAGGGGTAGCACGTAGGAAGATGTTGGGGGTGGGAAAACGAAGGTGGATACCCCCACACAAAAAGAGTTAAGAGAGGTTTGATGTCTTCCTAAGTAACATGCGTTCAAATTGCCATTTTATTGTTTGTCTAGAACTTTGAACAATATTTACTTGATGTACATACATTTATATTTAAGATTAGGTCAATGGTACGTACGCAACAATGCCACATTATTCAAACACAACTCGCAAATCACAGTTTGCCGATTTCTGAATTGCAAATAAATGTTAATTAACATTTATCTGATAGATTGAACAAAGCAAAATCTATTTATGTCGATTGTAAGTCTATTGAAATTCAGCACACGCCACAAATCCACCGTAATTGATTACAGAGTGAAAAAGTTTTAGCTATCAAACTCTCTCATATCGATAAAGTAAGCTTTCGCATTGAAGGCGGAAATCATTAATCATATATGAATTGTGTCATATCCAACTTGATCCTGCCGATAAATTATCCTTATCGCTGAAATTCAATTCAACGTATGACTATGAGCTTCCTTAACAGCGATACATTTTTGGATTTATTGGTCAAATGTGACACACACAAAATACTATAAAATATGGTATTATCTATTAAATAGCCAATTATATCAAATTGTATTGACGTCTGTGAGTTAATCGACAAAGCACTCTAAAAAAAACGGGAGAAAATGAGAAAACACTTTGAGTGGATCATATTTACGCGATATATTAATTCGCGTAAATTTATTCCTAAGATAAAAATGCAAAAATACTAAAATTCTGGACCCCGTATCTATTATATTTCATATCGATATTCCCATTATCAGAGTCGAGGTGTAGTAAATACATCACCAGTAGGAAAACTTAATATAAAAATTTGAAAAACATACATGTACTGCATATATGTTAACATAGATTAGACAGTTACTGCCCGTAGGCGTCGCCTAAGATCGCCAATTATTAGTTACGCCACTGTTTCCAAGCGTCCAGATTTTGTCGGGAATGTTTCGATTTAGTAACCTTCATCGTGTTGGTGGGGTGTACGATTTCTGTTAGATAAAAATTTCAATCCCGAAATTTTCGGGATTACGTTTTCTAATCCTGGGATTCTTAAGTACCTAAAAGTGTCCGGGATCCCGGGATTGAATTCCCTAGCTACAGCGCATATCATCAGATTTTTTATATTCGCGAAAATAACAAAATGGTGCACGTTTTTCGAAAAAGTAAAAAAACGCGTTTTTTTTGCAGTTTTTTGTAAAAAAAATTACTTAAAATCAAAAATTAAAAAATCTGATAATATGCGCTATAGCCATAACTATGAAGAATATGTCATTCAAATTTCATGACAATCGGCCGGATAGTTTCTGAAATTTCATCAACAAGCCACCGAAAAACCTTGTTTTGAGATAAACGCGTTTAATGTTTTGGTTGCAGAAAAATTGCCCAGACACAGCTGTTGAAACACTCGTTGTTATTTTGGATATTTACTCCGAAGATCTTCATAAATTGGTTTCAAAACCTCGTGAACATCTTCAGCTAGAGCAGGAGGATGTTTAAAAGTTTCTATCTGATTGTTTTTCACCACTTTCTTATACTTGCACCATGAGTCTGAACAATACGTATGCAGCCGGGTGCTCTCAGGTAGTCACCTAACGGTCGCCCAAAAATATAGTTATACTCGTCCGATTTTTATGAAATTTTGAAATAATATTTTTGAAAATATGTACTTTCTAAATTTAAAAAAAAATAAAAATCGATTTTTTTAAATTTGCAAAGTGAGAAGACGCCTTAATTCGGCTTAACCGCAATTGTGAATATAATTGTAATTTATCAAATTTGGGCGAAAATAAGTGAGAGAATTTGATATTACACTTGGGTCTGTTTTTATGCGGTTTTCAAAAAAATGGAACTTATCATTTTTCTATAGAGAAAAAAGCTTTTTTAAAAAAAAAAGCTGCCAATGAGCATAAAAAACTCTAAAACTAACAGCAGTGTAAGTTACAACCGTTAAATTGTGATTGTGTATAGAATGATGTGTATATAAGGTAAAATTGCCAGTCTCTTGATAAGAAACTGGCAATTTTGGATTACTTGGCGAATGGAAAAAATCTTATCGAGATAAGCAAATCTCTCAACCTGGGGGAATTGACCATAAGAGCAATCAAGAAAAATTTGGTCGCCATCAGAAAATCAGTCATCAATGTTACAAAATTAAGCTCAAAATTTATTGATAATTGAATACATACGTTGTGCCGATTGTTCCACATTTTATTGATCACTTGCAGTACCTGCGGTTTCGTTTCATTTCGACCTTTATCACCGAACGAATGAAATCATAAACGTGTTCCGTCGTTCATTGCAGCCGACTCGTGGGTCGGGACCATTGTTATGATCAATCACGCATTGCGTCAACCTTCGCAACGAACTCTTTATATCAGAAGGAGTTGAACGCTACGATTACAATAAAATCATTTTTATCGCACAATTAAAAAAATATTATATGAATATTTTGGTTCGACCCGCATTAAATATTTTTGATAATTTGATTTAAAATGATATTGATTTAGTCATCATATTCATTGCAAATCTATTTGTGGATCAAATTTATATAGGACATTGGCGCTCAAATTTGTGGCATTTTTTTATTGACATATATAAATATCGTAGAGAGATCGACGCTGATGACTTTCGTACCACACTGTATCAAAAATGTAATAAAAATGTTAATCTGGCGCCATAAACACAGATAGTAACTTTTATGCGAATAGCTCTATTTGCTTGTATAATGAGACCGAGAGACTTCGATATGCGTCGCCGAGGTGGAGCGGCATAAACAACGTATCTCAGAACTCATCTCGCCGACTACATTATTGCCGCTGAAGGATATGTTTCTACTTATTTTTGCACATCATTGGCTTCGCCAATACATTTTCCTTATTCCTCGTTTATTTCCATTTTTGTCCTTCAGACGTGGGAACGCGTATTGTCATGGTGGAAGGACCTTGAATGTAATGGCGTAATTTCTGGCTGAATAAATTTCACATTAGCCGAGATCGGGATATCGAATGGTGGAAAAAAATCAATAAAAACCAGACAGATTAATTTAATATAAATACAAATTCAAATTTAACGAATAAACCTGTTTTTATCCATAAATAAAAATTAACAAGCTAGAAATTCCACGAACATCCGTCCATAATCATTTGACAAAATTGGGCTACATCAATTGTTCAGATATGTGGCTTTCTCATGAACTGACTGACTCAAATAAACTTCAGCGTATTTCAACATGCGATCTTCTTCTCCGACATAATAGCCAACCTTTTTTGAAGAGACTTGTCACTGGAGATGAAATTTGGATACTCTATGACAATATTCAACGTAAACGGTCTTGAATCAAGGGTACAGAAGATTTAACTGTAGCTAAACCTGGCCTACATCCAAAAAAGTTTTGCTATGCATTTGGTGGGACTGGAAAGGGGGAGTTTATTATGAGCTACCTCAGCAAGGTGAAATTATCAATTCAACAAAATATTGTTTCAAACTAGACAATCTAAAGGATGCAATTGCCAGAAAACGTCTAGAATCAGCGAACAGACGAGGCGTTGTTTTTCATCACGATAACGCCAGGCCATTTGTGTCTTTGCCCGTCAGAAATAAATTATTATCATTTGACTGAGATGTTTTACCTCATCCTCCATACTCTCCGGACATTGCCCCTTCAGATTATTATTTATTTATTTCATTGAAAAATTATTCACGTGGTAAAATTTTTAATTCAAAAAATGATATAAAATGTACCTTGATCAATATTTTGCCAATAAACCTGGGAAATTTTGGCAAAAAGGCATTATGAGGCTTCCGAAGAGATGGAAAAAGTTAGTAGAATAGAATATACCATATATTATTCAATACATTTTGATGTTAATACAAATTATTGTTTATTTTTTCTTAACATGAAAACGAAAGAATCTTATGGGACACCCTAATATTATATACAGTATTAACTTTTGTATTAATAAACAAGATTTATGCTACATTTTAGTTGATAAAACTCTGTCCTCATTTTTGCAAAGTTTCATTACTTTTTTCTGCTTTCATCGTGAAGCTGAGACAAAAGTTTTCAGTTGTAATAAAGTTTAGCTTTGTATTTCCTTTTTATTATGTGAGGTTTTGCTAGTTTATATTTGTTGCAATGCCAAGGTTCTTTCAGGGGCATACTAAAAATAATTCAGCAAAATAACATATGGTCTGTATATTAGGGTGGTCCTTATTTTTTGACTTTTAAAAAATTGGGCGGTCACCCCGTCATATGATTTTTTGCCCTAAAAAATTAATACTATTAAAAAAAATTTGGATTATTGGTTTTGGTATGTTTATTAGTCTATTTTGAAGTGGAATAGCATGCAGAAAGACTCACTACTTTCCTAGAGTTAAGAATTTCTATAGAGAGGATTATTACTGTAGAGAGGATTTCTTTTGCTCAAAAACAACTACAAATGTATCAACCTCGAGATGACTATAAAGAGTTACTGAATATTTAAAAAGAATTTCATTTATGAGGCCTGCTGGTCTTCAACGTGCTAAATAGATGACTAAAGCTTGAAGATTTTCCTATTGAAACATCAGTTTAAACTGATGAAAAAGGAAGAGAAAGCAGTGAAAGATATATGTATTTTCACAGTCATAATATACATAAAATACTGACTTCAAGTCCCTGTCGGTTATTCAGTACCGAGAAATGACTTATAATATTAAAAGACCTTGCATCCTTTGAAAGTATTAACCAAACGATGTCCAAATCCGCTATGAAAAAATACTGGGCCATTTATGGTACGTGTCGAAAGAGTGTCTTTTGCATTTTTTGATGACGAACTTTTAGTTCAAGCTAAGAAAAATATGGTAGATGCGCTAAGAATCGAAGATATAGAGGAAAAGCATAGAAGACTTTGTGACTAGCAACTCTTTACGATTTTTCCAGATACTGAGTATCTCATCACAGTTTTTGTATAAAGATATTGACCCTGAGAGAATGACTCTGATTTTGAGGCTGCAAAGAAAATGGTCCATTGTATGCGGATAGTATATGATATTGCTGAGCGTGATGTTGCCTTAATGGAGGAATATAATAAATTGATGACAATCACTCTAATAGTTTATGTACCATTATTCAGGATATCTATAGCAAATTTATAATTTGTTTGTGCACACATTTTATCATTTGAACGATATTGAATAATGATATTTCCAATTAATTCCAAAGATATGCATGACGCAAATATAATAAATTATATTGATGTTATTTTTTAAAAATGCATACACTTATTAATGATATGCAATTGAATTGTTACAAAAATGATAAAATGTCAATAAATAAACGATAAAAAAAATACAATAATATTATGTAATAAGTTCAATTTTCATCGTTCAACGCATTAAAATATCATCTCGAATTAATATCATGTTAATATATTTTCATTCTTTACTTAAAAAAATATATGATTTATAAGAATACATGCACAGACGACTGTTTTGGACACTTTTTAGATATTGAATTATTCATGGCTCAGATATCTGTTTCAGCGGTGAACTTGGAGGAGGTCGAAACTTTCATAAAATCGTTTATACGCGAAGAAACTTACGGTACCTGTGTCTATATTCGAAAACTTCCACACAGTCTTTAAACTATGCCTTAATTTGAGAAAAATTACGTTGTGAATATTTAAAAACTTCTAAAGATCTATCAGAGGTGAAATGATTAGCATCTACGGTAACAATCGAAGCGAACATGGAACAGAAAATTGCGGCATCTTTAACGGTGTTAGTGCCCTCATTACTGGTGCCTCATTAAAATGCAGAAAAATGGAATAGCTGGAACGGCTTTCCAGAGTGTGAAGACTTACAGCACCGAGTGTTTCATTGTAACAACAATGAGCATTGTTTGAGATAGGGATGGAAAAGGGTGAAAGGCGCACCGGAAGAAACGGAAAGAAGAATCCAACTTAACACCTAGTCATTTTCGTGAGTCGATAAATACTTAAATAATTGTCTGAATTTACATTTTTATGGCTCTTAGATCGTATAAGTTTTAATAGCTTATAATGATTGTCTGTTTCTTGTTTATTTTGACCCAGATAAGAGACTGATATTGATAATTATTCAGTATCATCGCTATCCTATCGCCAATTAACTTCGCTCGTCTTTGTGGCCAAAATTAGGCCAACCACTGACAGCATTTATATTATAAAGGTATAAATCTATATTTACATTTTAGCGATCGTAAAAACGTCGTTGTTGCAGAAACTGATTGTTTCAGCAATCCTGGATTAAATCCATTTAGAAAGAAGTATTTGTTATTTTTAAAGGATTTTATCAGAAGACTGTTTAAAAGATAGGTCAAGGTCAAAACTAGCCTGTATGGTAGGACGATCGCGTATTTGCGAGCGAATTCCAGTAATTCAGAAAGAGCACTCTTGTACGTTGAGTTCGGAGAGAGACAGAGACGGAGTTCGGTAACTGTGTATGATAGACAGAGACAGAGAGCTTTTGTGTACATCGCATCAATAATAATCGTGTTAATTAATAATAAGCATTTTTCTAATAAATAATGAGTATTAAAGTTATGAAATAAAAATTTGTATTGTAAATATGATATTATAGCTACGATATCACACACTCACAAACAAATTTAAATTAATTCATTTTAAATCTTTGTGAAACAAGTCCTTTGACCTTTGACTTGTGAATCTTTATGTGTAAATAAACCCTTTGTGATATTATCAAAATTACATATCCTCCTTATATGAACTTAATAAGACTAGCTATCACTTGAATTGATGATTAAACTTCATCAAAGGATCAATTCCCATCGCCAAATTATCCATATCCATTACCTAATTAGGCAGTTGTCACATACTAGGCAGGGTTTGTTCGCTGTTGCTATATTTGGACCGGATGGAATATTAATGAAAATTTTAATGATATTCGAAAGATGCGAATGTACGTGATCGGGTTCATTTAATCCGGAGCTCTCAGGGATAAAATCGCAGAAAACAAGTTTATAAATGACGCTAACTTGTCGGTATTAATTACGCGAGGGATTCTTTTCGAAGAGCGTTCCTCTTGATTAATGGTGGTGGAAGTTTGCGCGACAGGATCTAGAAACCGCTAATGGCTAGACGCGATATTTCTAGAGTTTTGTAGGTCTCGGAGACTCGTCCTTGTCAACCCCGTGCCCTGTGGCGCGCCATCAACTATTTGCAATTAAAATTTGGCAATTTCAGAATGTGATTAAATTTTCGTTGGAGGCATCCCAAGCGAGAGAGAGGGACTCCTTCGCTCTGAGAAGTAAATTAAATGAGCTTCGTGTGTGTGTCAATTTTGCTTCTCATCGGATATTTACGTAACGATTCGTTAATGGGGTAATTTTTATAAATTGGAATCATCATTAAGTGAGTTCATTAAACACTTACTATATTGCCTAAACATCATTATCAGCTATGAATGATACGAACAGTATCAGCTATGAATACCAGATGCATAATATATCAACAATAAATGGTTAATCTACTATAATTATCAAGTATTGTGAATGAACAAAAAAGAACATTTTAACCCTCGAAATTTCCTGTCAATATTACAATGCATGTTAATTATTTTAATTTATTATGACCATTATACAGAATTCATGAATAAAAATGCAATGCAACACGGTAATATGGTAATGACCGAACTGAAAGGCCGCAACCGATAAATTTTGCATCGATAACAATTCGTAGCTTTATATACTAAATTATGTAACATTAATGCGCTCACAATTAGTCACTTCTGACACCAGTGGAACATAACCTCACATTAAATTTGACCCTTTTGATAGGTGTGCAATGTCAGCGTCACGCTTAAAACGTCAAAGGGAACTTCTTAACTTAAGAGTCATTGCTTAAACACAAAGCTTCTGTCTTTCAGATGGTTACTAGAGATGTCTTCAGTAGAAATAAAAAAACAACACCTATTATTGAATTTTTGTTTGTTCGTATGTAATACGCTGCCATACCATGCATTAAATTACAATAAAACTTCGTACACTTATTGCTAAAGATTGCGCGAGTAACATAGATATAGTTTAATATACAAAAATAAAAAAATGTTTGTTCGTATTTTATGGGCTGTCATACCGTTCATTCGATTGCGATAAAACGTTTCTGACTTATTGTTTGCTCTTTCTTAAATAATATAGGTATAGTACAATTGACCTACAGTAGATCTTAAATATAAAAATCGATGTTTGTATGTTTTTTCATATTTATAATGAAACCAACCAAATAAAATAAATTTTATTATTTCTATCATTCCTAATTAAACAAGATAACTCTTTCAAATTTCAAACGATATTTTTAGAATTATTACTTCTGTGGCAGCAATGCACCGAGTACCAGCTATCTATTATATAACTTATAGTTATTGAAGATATTGTCAATGCGAATGAATCTCAATGACCGTCGATTTCCTTCATAAACAATGGAAAGTGAACAGGAATCAAATGCGATTTTGCACGTCCATAGACAAAGAAATCCAGTGGTGTCAGGTCTAAAGACCGTGCGAGACACGGAATAGGGGACGTCCCCGGGCAAAAAAAATCCATTGGTGTCAGGTCTGAAGCAGAGAAGAAATGCTACTTCAGATAACTACAGTTGAAATAAGGAAAATGTTCCGGCGTGCATATGAAACAGAAGTGGAAAATTTGATTAAAATTTGGTAAATAGATTTAATAAAAACATTATAAGCATAAAAAGTATTTTCTTAATCCTGACCCTGACAAACTCTCAAGTTTAACGACATATTGAACGATTTGTATAACATGCAGCATATCGTTGGAAAGGATATAAACTAGAGAACTTTTTAAATGTAAATTAAGTTCAAAATAGTTGTTAGTTTTGTGTTTAAAAAATGTAGATGTTGATATTTTTCATTCAAAGCTTAGAAATATTTTTTATACTTATTGCATAACATAATGATTTATTTAAAAAACAGCGATTCAAAATTTATGTTGATTTAAATTTGAAATTTTGGGTATTTTTTCAAAATGTTTTAAAAAAATCTATTTCCACAACCCTGACACTTAGGATATAGGGACTATGTGTTAAATATAGCGAAAGACCCCCCTAACTCCCAAAGAAAAAAATCGGTTAATGTGCAAAACATCCTGTATAATAAAGGGCAATGTGGTTTATTAAAAAAAATATTATTTTCTAATCAATATTTCAGGATTTATTTACAATTGTATTTGCAATTTTATAATTTAATATCTTGAAATATCTTCCATTTTAAAATGCAGTGCTTAACTTCCTCTCAACATTTAACTCACAATTTAAGCGGTCCCCTCTGTACTGCTGCTTCTCTATTAAATTTATCATGTTTACCAAAGAAACTGCAACAAAGTGTTTTCTGCGCTAAGCAAAACATCGCACAAAATAAAATATATTCAAATTTACAATCGCATTACATCCCTTTTTAGCATTTCGTAGGGCGATGTGGCCGTGTATTTTTTGTTCATTCGCCATCTTGCGGAATAAAGAGGCCATTTTTCGTACTTCGACAAGGAGGCCTTTATTCGATAGCATCCCCAGATATTACAAAACTGTCATATCGACGGGATAAACTGACATTTTCAGTCAATAACTGACAAATGCTAAGCCAGACGATGCCAAAGGTTCGATCTTTTTTCACACGCCCGGCCCTCGCATAAAGGTATATTGTATATTTTATTTTTCACCGCGCCAAAATAGAAATTCTGATGGTAAGCGTCGACCAGATGTTGCCTTTATGGAATTTTAATTCATTTACTTCGTTTTTATATGGCGAAGCGTACTTCAAATGATTTTTTTGTGACAGGGAAAAATTGAAAAAAAAAAAAACAAGGCTAAGCGTTCGTAAAAGATTTGTACGAGGCTTTAAAACACCCCATTTGTGGCATTGCTGGATGTATTTCCTGTTTCACTTGACCTTTATGGATTCAACCCAATCAGACCCAAGTGGTAAGCATATTATCGGACTATTTAAGCATCTCAACCAAGACATTTACACTCAATTCATCGAAGTAAATTGAATTACAAGTTCACTGTATGAACATATTTCATCTATAATTTGAATTTTTTTCGCAATAAAAATCGATTAATTTGCTGAGTTAAATATGGGAGAAATTGCCACATCTTTGCAAGTTGCTCAAATTATACTGGCATAATTGAGAGGATATAGAAGGGTAGTTGTATGAAGCTGGTAGAAACATGTAGCGATGGCGACAGTTGTTGTGGTATCCATTTTCGAGTCGACTATGTTTACTTCAAATTGCATATCTTATCAGCAAAATATAAGTAGAACCCAAAATTATTATCGTTTTATTGCTTGATCGTTTTTTGGGGATTAGTTGCACTTAGGCTAGGCGATCGCATTAATGCATGCTAACAAATTCTATAAATGGAAGCCGAAACGCCGTTTTTATGCGAATTAATAACTGAAGATGATAAATGGGCTCTTTAATATAATTATGGACGCAAAAATTAATGATTATCGAATGATCAGGTAGAAAAACCGACCCCTAATCCCGGCCTGACAACAAAAAAGCTCTTTTGTCTGTTTGGTGGGATTGCAAGGGTATTATTCATTTTGAATCACTTAAACCTGGATAAATAATAAATTAAACACTTTATTGTGAACAATTAGACCGTTTAGTGGTGAAAATAAATAAAAACAACCCTCTCTCGGGCATCGAAAACGAGTGTTTTTATAATATGATAATTTTCGCCCCCATCGGCGAAAATAGCGCTGGAAAAAATAAACAGCCATAAATGGAAAGCAACTTGACATCTTTTTTGTTTTTCAGACATCGCTCCGTCGGATTTTTATCTTTTTTTATATTTGTGCAGCATTATTTAGACGATAAAAATACAAAACAAACGATGTGGTCAAAAATAGACTTGATGTCCATTTTTGAGTCCGTGATGTTTCATGACAGATTAAATACTATTTTGAAGTTTGTCAATTTGTTTTTCACTGATTTTATAAAAGAGGAAGCCAAACTTACAAAATGGCATCCGGTTGGTTTAAATGTAACAAATTCGGCGTGACACAATCGCTACAGAGCACTCAACACCACGACAATAATATATGATTATATTATGTCGTTTTATGTTCGTTTTCATGGCGTCGTCCCTACCCCGATGAGCTAATCAAATTATTCCCTGTTTCTCTTATTCATCAGGGGTCAAATCTCATTTATGTCTTCAAGGAAGCAATCTTTCCGAGATATCAAATCTCGCAAAGAACTTCTTAATTCCTCGGTAAAGAGTTCTCGTCAGTTCTGCTCTGCAAACAAATATTTAATTTCTACTTCCCACCGCAAACTTCCACAACAAAGCCTCGCATAAACGGCCAAAGTTCTTCGGGGGTTTCCGAGACATAAAATTTGAAATTCGACTCGAGAACAAGACCTTAACATAGACCCTTACGCGATACATTAGCACCTCTTCGTTTGGAATAATCGCTCTATGAATTTTAATTAAAACGTGAAAAATCCAATTGTTCAAAAGAATACGCTTTAATAAGACAATATGTGTCCAAAATCTAATGAGGATTGTTTGAACCATATTTTGTAAGTTACTTTTGACTATACAGTGCAATTGAAAATCAAAAGAAACTGGTTTAAATTCCAGACAGTGATTTAATCGCGAATGTTGAGGCACATTCTTAATTTTGATTAGATCAAGGTATCAAGGGGTAATGTCATATAATTATGCTTAAGTATGTTTAAAAAAGTCAAATCATTTAGCTATGGAGATAGACAATTGTCGGCTATTTCCCCCTGCAATGGAAAATGGCTAAGATTATTCTAATCCTCAAGCCCGGCAAGGACATACATGACGTCAAATCATATAGACATCATCAGTTTACTCCCAATAATTTCCATTTTTTTTGAAAAACTATTACTGAAGAGACTTAAGCCAATAATTGAGAAAAACAATCTAATTCCCAATCACTAATTTGGATTTCGTCAACAACGTGCGACTGTGGAACAAATTCACAGGTTTTTTAATAGAATACACAAGGACTTAGAAGACAGAAAATATTACTCGGCAGCACTCCTGGACGTAACTCAGGCTTTTGACAAAGTGTGGCATCTGGGCTTGCTACATAAAATTGGAAAACAACTGCCCACAAATTACTTCTTCATACTCAAATCATGCCTGACTAACAGAACATTCTACGTCAAATACGAAGATGAAGCCACCACACCCGGCAATAGCATCTCAACTGCTCCAACATGACCTCAACAACATACAAAAATGGTTCAAGGAATGGCGCATAAAGGTTAATGAAAGTAAATCTACGCATGTCACTTTCATTTATAGATGAGAAACATGTCCTCCTGTCTCACTGAATGACTGCGCACTGCCACAGGCAGACGTAGTTAAATATCTCGGCATGCACCTGGACAGACGTTTAACGTGGAAGACGCACATAAGCAAGAAGAGAAAGCAACTGGAAATAAAAATGAGAATGCTGTATTGGTTAATGGGCCGAAAATCGAAAATGTCCCTGGTAATATGGATTACAGTTCTGGGGTATCGCATTGAACTCCAATATTGACATTCTCCAACGCTTTCAGTCCAAAGTGCTGCGTACGTTCCATGGTACGTGACAAACGAAACGATTCAAAGGGAATTAAGCATACCAACAGTGAGGCAGGAGATTGAAAACCATAGCCAAAAATACAAAAAAATATTGAACACCCCCCAACCGCCTTGTTGAAGAACTAATCAGCCAAGCCTCCGGGACGCGTAGGCTGAAAAGATGTATGGTTCATGACCTGGACAAAAGATTCGAATGAATGAACATTAGGTACTCATTAATGAATGGGGACCTACACAAGCCAGCAACGCCATAAGAAGAACTGAATGTCCCTCAACGGATAGTTTGTTTAAAAAAAAGTGGAAAGCGGAATTTGATTTAAGGCGTCTTCTCACTTTACAAATTTAAAAAAATCGATTTTTATTTTATTTTAAATTTTAAAAGAACATATCTTCAAAAATGTTATATCGAAATTTCATAAAGATCGGACGAGTCTAACTACATTTTTGGCCGACCGTTAAGTGACTACCTGAGAGCACCCGGCTGCATACGTATTGTTCAGACTCATGGTTCAAGTACAAGAAAGTGGTGAAAAACAATCAGATAGAAACTTTTAAACATCCTTATGCTCTAGCTGAGGATGTTCACGAGGTTTTGAAACTGATTTATGAAGATTTTCGGAGGAAATACCCAAAATAACAACGAGTGTTTCAACAGCTGTGTCTGGGCAATTTGTCTGCAACCAAAACTTTAAACGCGTTTATCTCAAAACAAGGTTTTTCGGTGGCTTGTTGATGAAATTTCGGAAACTATCCGGCCGATTGTCATGAAATTTGAATGACATATTCTTCATAGTTATGGCTATAGCGCATATCATCAGATTTTTGAAATTTTGATTTTAAGTAATTTTTTTTTACAAAAAACTGCAAAAAAAACGCGTTTTTTTTTTACTTTTTCGTAAAACGTGCGCCATTTTGTTATTTTCGCAAATACCAAAAATCTGATGATATGCGCTATAGCCACTGATATACTAAATCTAAAACTGTTTTATTTTTTTGTTTCAAATGACCCATCTCGAAGATACCATCAACAAGCCACGAACATAACATTTCTACACGGGTTTTTCGATACTACTGTTTTATTATAATAATTGTTCAAAAAAATAATTTTTTTTTTCATTTACTTAAAAGATGTGTTTATTACATAAGATCCATTTTATCTCATAATTTTTAGCGAAAATCCTCGAAAAAAAATCGTAAAAATAGCCTATTTTTGAGGCGCCTAAAGTGAGAAGACGCCTTAACAGGAACGTTGATAAAATAAGAAAATATTTTATAGAGGGTGACGATGCACAGTGTTTCTGAATTCATAGTTAATAAAATCCATTGACAAATTAAATTAAGGTGATTTTTTCCCCCTTGTGGAGATTGTGTGTTTTATGGTTTATATGGAAGCAATGTCAGTGAACATGATGGATGACAGATTTTGTGGAAAAGGTGTTAAATAGCTAAATAAGAAATGGAGTAAGGATTGATGGATGAAATCCGAAAGTATGAAATATGATCGATGACAATAGAATAACAAAATAGAGGAATAAAAAAAAATGCTCTGCGGTGAATTTCATCGCTTATTGAACTATTTGCTAAAATAAAAAGACTTACATGACCAAAGTTTAGTTCTTTAATCAGCTCAATTTAAATACCGTATTCTAAAGTAATATAGTATTATATGGCTGGCATAAAAGAGTCGTTGAGGTAAATTCGTTTTATGATAAATTCGGTCATCATTGCTGCCATTGAGCTCAAAGTTGAAAGGTTTATTCTCTCGGCCATTATTGTGTCATGGATTAGTTACGAATATTTACACATCACATTTTCAAGTGTCATCAAAATTTAAATTAATTAGTAAAGCATTTGGGGCGTGAGGACGTATGGAAATGGATTTAATAGAGAGGCTATAGTGGCCTCACAAATAATCCCCGTGCTGTTACAAATTAATGAAACCTCTAATGGCGGGGGTGTGAAGGATGCTTAATGGATGTTGACCGGGTTTTGGGGTTTCGGGGCAAACGCTTTTATGGTTCGAAGGGCGCAAGCCTCGGGTTCAACCGGCATAAGTTTTGAGGGCGCGAAAATGTCTGATGTCCGAAGCAAAAAATAAAAAAAATGATAACTCTCCAAGCTCGATCGTTATCCCGGGAAATTAAACGAAAGACGCGTTTCGTTCTTGGATGATTTAACGCGAGAAGAGAATCTCGCGATAACCTCGTGCGAGCTTTAATGTTACCCAAATACTAATTTAAGGAACTGAAATCAATTTATCCACAAACTCCACACGGCTTGTGTAAATCAGTGGTTCATGTTTAAGACATTAATTTTCGCAAAGTACTAATTTAGACTTTACCAGTGGATTATGTGCGAAATACTAGTAGAACCCAATAGTAATTATTATACCCATTAGTAGTTATATCTAAGGGAGGATTTTAGAATTTAACATTATATCACAGTTAGTATTTTGGTAGAAATATATTTTTTTTCCTAACTTTTCCCCATTTTATTTGTATAAAGAAACAAGAAATAGTTGATATTTTTAAGGCCAATTAGAATATGATTTTATGCAATTATTAAAGACGCATGTAATTATAAATTTTGAAATTATTTTTAAAATTTGGCTTTGAAAATGATCCTAATAAAATGGTTCCCGGTTAGTAATTTAACTATATATTTTTAAAGTAACTTAAATATGATAAGATCAAATATGCAAACCAGCAAACTTTGAGTAAATATTCCCAATCAATTTCCGTTTTCCAATCTCGATATGGACTCTGTTGCTGTTTTTCTTCGTCTTTTCACTGTTTTTTACTGTACAGTAGACCCAATAAAACTCAACTTTATCATGGCATGTTATTCATATTTAAATTGAACAAACAGAATTGAATGATTTTATCGTTAAATCTGGTGTTTTTTATGAAAACGATTTGAATATTGTCTGAAAAGTGGCAAAAAATCATGAGGAATATTACTAAAAAAAATAAAGAACTTATACATCACAGCAATAAGAAATGCACATATTTAACGAAATATGTACTAAAATATTGATTTATGCCATATTACTTGAGCTTCAAACCGACGTATTTCATTTTAGGTACTGGCCAAATATACACATTTATAAAGAAATTTCTCTATAATATAACACAGCTTTCCAAAGAACGAACTCATAGAGACTTACATGTAAACCGCGTGTATAAATATGCACGTCAACTTTGAACTGTTCAAACATTTCAACTCAAATTAAAATATAAATTTTCATCGCTCGAGTCTGAGATATTTTTTGTATCAAAGAGCTTTAAAGCTCCCTGCATTGGAACTTCGCATTTTATTGTGTTTCATTTTATATTGGGGCTTTGCTTTGAGAGCTTCCGGTCCGATGGAAACGCCCGAGGGACTTCCGGTGCATGTCATCATGCACCATACAGATGCAATCATGGTCTTAATACTAAGGGTGATCTTTTGATCAAAGCATTCCTTTGGGATTTTGTTGAGAATTAGACCTCATGGGAAGTCAAATTTGCTATATTTTACATCAAAATGGCCTTGTTGAATGTGAGATTTATTTTGACATTAATAATATTACTTATCGTCAAAGGCTTATTTTCACACAAAAAGTCTACCCATGAAAATTTGGCATTAAAAATAATCAATCTAAAATAATGCGTATCAATTAATATAAGCAAAATTATAAGGTACTATGTATTATTGCGTTAGCTTTTATACATATTTTAAACAGCATTTAATACAAAATTAATTCAATTTAAATTCTATCTCTAGCTCCAAACTTTCACTGACAGCATCAAACTTTTTCGCTCAAAACTTCATCATTCATTCAGTATGAATTTGACATAGTAAAGGCAACAATATGCGAAACAACTAGCAGAGTGTTGAATCATATCAAAAAACTTTTAAAACGCGACAATGTCACTCTAGGAGGACAACTCAAAAGCGTGTCATTCCTATGACTCTGAAATATATTTGAATTTTGATGATATATTTTATGAATATATGCACGTCCAGATTGGTTTAAATTTGTTGTCTGCTTATCCTGACACTGACTAATTTCGCTCATAAGGCTAAATTATTTTTCTGCTATTTCAAATAGGGGAAGATAAAACATTCGTCCCTGCTCTGAAAGCATAATCAACAATAATACTATTAAAACCATCATAGCAAATGTAGCAGTAAAAATATTGCATTCGATCATTTTATAAACGATAAATACATCCAAGCCATTATATATATAAGAATGATTTATTATTACAATATTTTATCTAAAAAAAGACATTATTACATATTTTTATCGTCTTTTAAATATAAATTTTCATCCCTAAAGTAATTAAGATGATACAGCAAATTAACAAAAAAATCTGATCTTCAGTATTTATATAAGAATTATTTTAATTTCTCACAGTATTGCGATTGCGAAGTTGAATCGCTCAGCGATTCAAACGAATCATATTTATTCACTTCGACGTATTTGGATGAAGTTCTTCGGTTGGCCGGGAAATTGGAAACCACCATCTTAAATATTGACCCAAATGTGGAACGTGCACTCTCATACGCTCTCTAATATGAAGAGATACACAAAGAATTCACGAAAAATATAAAAACCAACGATGGTTATAGAATTTCCAACTGAAATAACTTTCTAAGATATCATAGAACGAAAAGGCAAACCAAAATGAACTGTGTGAGCTTTTATACACCCGATCCTCTTTTTGCGCGGGAAGCACGTTTCAAAGCTTGCAAAAAAAGAGAAGGTGTCCATATAAATGATACAAAGGTTATCTGTCGTAAAATCAACTTCTAATATGAAGTTTCATAAAAATGTGTGTTTTTAATAAATAAGACATCCATACGTAATTACATTATTTTTAACCGCGTTAAAGCGAAATATATTATATATGGTTCCTTGACCATGCCATTTTAAAGTCGAGCAAATAGTGGATCAGGTGTACCTGAAGCAAATCTATCAATTGAAAGTCTGAATTTACGCGGTTTTTTTATATCCTGAAACTCGTGTCATAATTTTGTATATATGATTCACATGAATAAACTAAGTAATTACTTAAAAAAAGCAAAATTTTATTAAATCACCAGAATTTGCATACAACACGTCACTCAATAAGTTCGTAGGATTTTTTTTTAAATTGCAAAAAAACTGTAAGTTTCGCCTTAAGTTTAGAAAGATTGGTCATAATTCAATAGCAATGTCGGAACATTAGGTTATCCCGAAAGAAATCAATTGATTTTTCTACTTAAAATTTTTTTACACAAGCGAATATGACATATAATCGCTTTTATTATTGAAAATTAATCTCCTAACTTTCCTGCAAATTTCCTTCCTTTTCTTATAGAAATTGGATATTTTTGACTGTAAATTTGAATCAAAATGATTTAGGACTTATTCTACCTTATCAGGCTGTTGTCTTTTAATATATACATTAACGGTGAAAATAATTAGTAATCAGAAAGTAATAAATCTGGCAAATATGGAGAATGTAATAGAACTTTACATAGGTGAATTTGGCTTTATCTGGGTGTGCATTTTACGTCGTTCCGTAATTCATTTTTAGTTAAAAGATTGCATTCTTTGTCTTGATAACAATGATGCAGATCTTGTTTTGACGTTCTACTTTGTATTCTTCGAACAGTTCATACTGCATTCAAATATCCATCCTTCTTAATGTAAATCATTTGCACTCCGTTGTCCCCTTCTCAGGGGAAATCGTAATTCTAGCATATCACACTTAGTGATTACGGAGAATCAACTTATTCCAGCACAACTTTTTGAGAAATGCATGTTTCCGTAAAGTTGAAATGGTACAAGAAATCAAAATATGTTATACTTTAGTTGGATTTAAAACTATACTATTTAATTGACGAAGATCTGCTTCAATTAAAAATCGCTGCGTATCTTCATACAGATTTGAGGCTCATCCTGATTTAGGGACAGCCTGTAATTTTCTGTTTAATTATCATCAATTAATCATAAGTACTGGTTCTTAATTATTATTGATGATGTTTGTGGTTCTAGTAAAGTACAAGTTATATCAAGAAAACCGCTTTACAATGACGAATATGATCTTTGTTGGTTTCGCCATATTTTACCTTAATAATAAGATAAAATTTATGACACAAACACTCAAACAATGACGTGCGAAAATAATGGATTTCTTTCGGGATGACCTTATACATTGATTGCATGTGGTAATAGTTTCGTTATGAAATACTGCAAAGTTATAGCTTTTTGTGAGTTTACGACATCTCGATTGATAAAATAAATCCATTAAAATATACGCTCTCGAGGATTATGTGCGTTTGCATAATACATCAGTAAAACTAAGGCTGACAAATAAAGATTATTTACTTTATATAGTGTGTCGGAGAATAAAATATAATCAAATAAAGGAGCATTTTCCTTAATTGAGGGCAAACAATGTGTTGACTTAATGACCTCCCTCGCATTAGTTCATATGTCTTCGTCGGTAACAGATATCCCATCAATCCCCCCGGCATGAGAAGGTTGACGACCCCTGACCCTAGAACGGCATAAATACGCTTAAAGAGGTAAAATTGAACAGACGTGGGAATGATGCGAATTTCGCCATTTCCCGTAAACACATCACGATCTTTCGGAAAATTGAGCGCCCATAGCCATCCCGGATTATACGCGTATTAAGCAACAATACGCAACCCGGGGGTCGAAAACATTTATATCGTACACCGGCGCTTCGTTTGGCACATCTGTCCCAGGGTTGGAAGTTGGAACCGATCCAAGATAGCAACGTCATAATTCTCCAGTCGAGTAAATTTTCTACACTTGGGCGCTTGCGGATGCTGCGCGATGGTCGAATTTGTTATTTTAATGTTGCTCCATTTGGCATCGTCAGCCTCATGAAATAATTAATAAAATATCAAATACATTTAAAACTCATCATTTCGCCATCGCGAAAATGGGGGCGAATTTTTAATTAGAAAAGCTAAGATATATATTATTTTTCAACGTACTTTAAAACCCTCTGAATGGCTTTTAATTAATGTCGCTTGTCGAGATTGCTCTTCTTTTTAATTCATACTCTTGATCGAGTCAACCATGCAAAATATTTTTTTGACATTATATAACTAATATCGTTCAAAAGAAGGCTTTTGAAAAATGTTTGTCCTGTTATTTAAGTTGCGTCGAGATCAATTAGTATTCATATTGATTGTTTTAGAACTGATATAATAGTAAAAGAATCTGATAAATTTGCATGGTGATCGAATAATTCGCATAAAATAATGTATTAATGGTTTTAAAATAATATGTTATATTAAATTGGGCAATATATGTAAATGTAAAATCAAATTTGGCATTCAGAGTTTAATTCAAGAATTAATTAATAATCAATTATTATTTTTAATCATGTCAAAGCGAAAAAAATGTATATTACATACACCCATAGGTAATGTCATTTTTTCGATGTACCAACTTCAAAATAGTCTCCTTAAGTCTGCAGAGTAGCAAGGACGTATTTTAAAGTTTCTAATTTGAGTATCCATCAGTTCGTCGAACTGAGACAAAAAAATAGTCTTGCTTATCCCCTTAAAAATGTAAATGTGGTAAATCGAGTTTGAAAGATGACCTTTGAAGTGGTCGACTCCTCCAAGGGGGATGAAGCATCCTTGAAGTTTGCAGTGGAAGAAAATTCGATGCTGAGTAACGAAAAAATATCTGAAATTATCGGCATATTCTGGTTCAATACACAGAGGATCCTAAAGAAGTTGGGCAAGATTCGAAAATAAGGTGTTTGGATCCCACATGCACTGCAACGTGGTCCATACGTTTTCTATTTAAACGTGGAATGAAAAAAAACAATGATTAGACCGCGGAAAAAAATGTTATTTCAACCCTTAACGATCTTTGGTTTAAAAATAATACTTTTGTGTGTATGGTGGGATCTTAAAAAAATAATTTGATTGGAAGTATTAGTACAAGATAAGAAAGTGTCGTCAGAGATGTCCTTTCAATAATTGAATACCCTCAAATTTATTTTTGTGCGATTTCGAAGTTATGCGGTTTTTTTAAAACTATTTTTTATTTTTTTTTAGTTTCATGAAGAGTACGCATTTATAGTGACGCGGCAACTTGATCGCTAATATTATTGTTATATTATTTTATTGTTGTTATTTTTTTGTTGCCTTATTATTTTCTTATTTATTCCTAATTTTTTATGCGATTTTAGATATATTTTATATAGATTTATATAGAAGCTTCAAAGTTATGCGGTTTTTAAAATCCACGAAACGCATCTTCGCTTTTTCTATGTAAGCTTTTTTTATGCGATTTCTTTTTGTGCGACTTTCCGCAGAACGCATCTACCGCACAAAAAAAGGTTTAAGTGTAGATTGAATGCAACACTACATTAAAAAATGCCAGCTTTTGATGCAATGGCTGGATCGTTTTGTTGCATTCACCATCATCGTTGGATCTCACACCATTTGACTTTCACATGTCATTTTATGAAAAAAAATGTAAGAGTTCGAAATTTCAGTTCTATAGAAGGGCTGAAAATCGTCCTTTCAGACAATTTTTTAGTTATATCCCACTGAATTTTACGAGAAGGACGTAGATGATTCAAAAGAAAGATGATAGATAATTTAGGGAATTATTTTTTATTAGAAAAGTTCAATAAAGCTTAAGAAAAAATATTTTGAATCGAATCGAAAAAAAATCGACTAATTCATTTTTTTGACCGCGTTATTTCAAGGCCATTAAAAAAAGGTTTAAGTGTTCACTAATCACCCGATTTACGCAGTAGAAATCGCGTAAAAAAAGACAAGGAATTCATACAAAAATATAAGATAGATTCCATCATTTAAAAAAGGCATAATGAAGTCTTTGACTTCCGAAATTTTTTTTATATTAACATGTGATATGGTTTTTATTTAAATTGAAGATTTATTAGTCCTCATTTTCACTGCTGTCTTCTATCATTCTAATCATTTTCTTCATAACTGATTCGAAATCGCCTTCCTCGCCAGATGAACAGGTCAATTCAATTTGAGAATTAGCGAAAATATCCGAGTTTTTTGATTATGTTTTATTTTTCGTAAGGTTTGAGTATATATTTCTTCATATTGTGCAAGTATTTCTAAGATAGATTTCTTTGGAAATTGAGGGCACGTTCCGTATTTGGATCAATTTTAAACACAAAGTTTTCCAATTTTCTTGCTAGATTGAGAGCGTCATCTAAATTTTTTGTAGTAAATAATGACGATTCGGAAGATTCATCTTCACTTATATAATCCGCTTCGGGTATTAAAATACAGCCAAGTAATTCCTCTTCGGTTATAACGTCATCGGTAAATAATTCCGTGAAATACTTACATTACAAAACGCATCAAAACAAAAACAACAACAAAAAAATTCGACCGCGTTAAAGTGAAATCACGCCAAAAAAATACCGCATTAATCGAGGGATGAGTGTATAGACTTATTGTCCAACTCCAAAAAAATATTTTTCAACCCAAGCTACCTAATTGATATTAAACTATTTGCAGAAAACTAGTAGAAGACAATTTTTATTGCTTTGATTGATAAGTTTCTTGTAATAATATACTTACAAAAATGTATTTTCCCCATACATGTTATACGGAATGTCTGTGTATACAAATTTGATTTCCATCATGACATTATTCGAAAACGTCCCGGCATTTGAAAGCCCTCGAATTTATCGGGTCGTCTAATGGAAATGTTGGGCCCGCGGGCGATCGACCTGAATCAATCCATTTAAAAATTCACGATTGCCATTCCGTTCGACGTTTTTTGGGAAACGGTGATTTGAATAGGCACTTGTGACTTTCAAGCATCAAGTGATTCGCTTTGAATTAATGCTTACATTGTGTAACGGAGTTGTCAGAAAATGTACAAAAATTTAATTAATCATTGTATAAATTGATGACTGTTTAGGTGTCGGGAGTAAAATTCGTTTTTCCGACCGATTTAACACAATCCATTTTCATTCGCTTTTTTTATTCGCGCAGTCCTGCCTTACGCAGTTGGATCGTATTTCATTAAGTCGTTTTAAGGCGTTCGAGCGAAAATTTGAATCCTTTAATTATGGAAAACGGATGAAAATATTTAAAAACGAAACATCATAACATAAAATCATCGACAATTTGATGATGGATTTAACAAATCGTTTAAATTTGAACTATAATCAGCAAGGATAAAATTATGACGCAACTACCATTTAAATAACAAATCAGTCGCCTCGTCTCATTACAATGAGCTATAGATACAATATATTGTAGCAAATTATAAAATTAATATCTTTTAATAACAATTTAATCAAATTTGATGGGTTTAAATAGCCGCTATATTATTGTATTTAAATTCAAATTATAAATTACTATAGAAGTTCCTTTACTTTAAAATTTGCGTAAATAATAAGCCAAAATGTATTCGACAATTTATCTAATCGATCTTTTTAAAAACGTTATTTGTCATATTCGCGCAAAATTCGTAATATTAGATAAAGCGGAAAGAAATGTCATTTTTCTTGGTTGCGTCTTTGCCGTCAGTTTACCTCGGGTTGCTGTCGAGTAAATATATCAAGGTTGGTGTCATTTTGAAGCTCTGTTGTTTGTCTTACTTTTTCAAATATTTTTATACTTTTTTAGCCATAGTGAAAATTTCCAAGCCAGAAACTGATGAGACCCATTTGCGATCTTATTAACTGTTTTTATTCGACAAAGGATTAAAAGCAAAAGAAGCTACCCAGAGTATCTATGATACATATGGCAACATATTGAATATTCAAAAATGTCATAGATGTTTCAAAAAATTCAAAAGTGGCGACAGATATTTGAAAAATAAACCAAAATCAAGACGACCTCCAATAATCGAAGATGACGCATTAAATTCTCTGCTAGAATTTGATCCTCGAAAAACAATAAAGGAATTATCGCTAGGCATCGGCTGTCCCTGGTCGACAGTAAAAGGCCATTTGAAAAGACTCGGGAAAAAACATAGACAGGGAATTTGGATACTGTACGAGTTGTCATCAACGGTCTTGGAACAACGGATGACCATTTGTTCATCGCTATTGTCAAGGTATGAAACCGATCCATTTTTAAAAAGGATCGTTACTGGGAATAAAAAGTGGGTCTTCTACAACAGTCCGAGAAGGAAAAAACAGTGGCTTTCTTCAAATGAAGTACCTGTTTCTACCCCCTCGACCGTCATTATCATCGAAAAAGGTCCTCCTTTATGTTTGGTGGGATTTTTTTGGCGTAATTCACTATGAATTATTAAAACCTGGCCAAATTGTCACAGCAGAGCTATACTGTGCACAATTAGATAGGCTAAAAGCGGAAATGCTCAAAAAGCGATCAATGCTAGTTAACAACCAAAGAAGAATATTACAGCATGATAATGCAAGACCACACGCAGCAAGGATTACGCAGAACAAAATAAGGGAACTGGATTTGGAAGTACTGCAACATTCACTATATTCTCTTGACATTGCACCTTCAGACTATCATATTTTTAAGTCATTAGAATACTCGCTTCGCGATACAAAATTCACTTCTGTGGAACGAGTGAAAAATTATTTGGATTCATATATAGTGGAAAACCAGCCAAATTTTACGAAAGAGGCATTAAAAAGCTACTTTATCTGTGGAAGGCGATTATAAATAACAATGGAAACTATTTAATTGAGTAATATTGTACAACTTTTATTCAAAAAAATGTTTTTCTCCAAATAACAAAAAAATGACATTTCTTTCCGCTTTACTTAATATAATATGATTAAATTATCTTGTAGGTATTTTAATTAGTTAGCCTTTTGACATGTAGCTTTTGGCATTTAATTAAAAGAATTCTTTATGTAAGTCAATGAGCATATCTAGATTTTTACACCATGACATACTAATGTATAAACTAGATTTTTATATTTATATCCATAATCAATTTTTAAAAAAATATGTCTTTAATAATTCAAGAAAATTTGTATATCTTTAGGGTTTTGTGTGTAACATTGAAATTGTACATGGTAGAAATTTTCATAGAAAATAATTAAACAGCATAGTGTTTTGAGATTAAGATGGTGATGTTTAAATATCTTTCAAGTTAATGAATTTCTATGTCACATTAGTGAAGGATGCAATTAAGAAAGTTCGCACAAATTTAACGTTTGCAGTCTAACAAATACACAGAAATATTCCAGTAAAGGTTCTGAATTATTCTGTTCTAAAGCGTGCTTATTCTTTTTTAATTTAAATATTTGAATTCTGACATGATTATTATACAGATTGGCTTACAAAGTGCGAACAAATTAAGTTCTCCCTTGTACCGCAACCCTCCACATATAAATCAGCATCAATTATGTCCGATGTGAATTTTGCACGTTACCCGCGAAGACCAGTGAAAAACGAGGCCATTAAAATTCCGAAGCACAGGATAAGAGTAGAGATACGTACTGCGCTTCATTCACTGCCAGCTCTAATAAAGCTGCATAAAAATGGAAATGTGGCAATTAATATGTAACAGAAGAAGACGAACGACCAGAACGGAGCTTGCTGAAAAGATCATATTCAGCGTAGGGAATGTGTGCTTAATGATCGGGCATAACGGAACCCGACGCATATAACAATCAGTTATTGTCGTTGCATTTATTCGTCCCGACGACTATTTTCATCCATTGACGTCACAGGTAGATTTCTTGGCTGGAGGTGCCGCCGGAAGCTAAAATACGAGGAAGTGATGCTCTGCCAGCTGCCGTGTCATAGTTGAATCTCATCCATATATCTCATCGTACCAAAATGGCTGAATCCCACTAAGTGGAGCAAAACGGCTTTTCCTTCACTTCCATGGTTTAATAAACGCGAGGACCGTGTCAAAAGACACGTCGAAACACAGATTTAATTAATTTTTCATACCAGCGAAGATCATCAATATTTTACGATAGAATTCATAATTTTCATTGAAATACATATATATATTTAGATCCAGAAACTTTCGCATAAAAGCACAAACGATCGTTTGAAGACATACAACCCAATTATATTAAAACACACTAATTACGGGAAACATATTTATCATATTAATTGCCTTATGAAGACTTATTTAAAATATTTTTACAAAGTTGAGCACATCTAAAAATATTTTTTCGGAAAATCGCACAAAAAAACTATGACTTTCATAGAAAAAGAAAAAGTGAAGATGCGTTTCATGGATTTTAGTAACCGCATAACTTTGAAACAGCTATATAAAATATATCCAAAATCGCACAAAAAAGGTGATATAACTTCGTAAGTATTTGGAATTTTGGTGTTGTTTGATGGTGTTAATGATTTATTTCTTATTTTATCCAAATTTTCTTGATACGAACTCTTTATGAAATTAAAAAAAAAGAAGAAATTGCTTTAAAAAAAACGCATAACTTCGAAATCGCACAAAAAAGTCGCATAAAAAGAGGTTTGAGTCTACTTTAAATTCTTGCTGGAAAAGGCTTTGAACAGAAGTAGCCTCTTCTCATGATATTGATGGATGAAGGTTTTGATGACACAGACATTCATGACATCCAAGAAGATGAATCGTAATATTAAAAGAATCCATCACAATTAATGACTCAGAAAGTAGTTACAGCGAAATAGCTGCATGTTTCATATTAAAAACAGTTAATGAAGGCATAGAATTGGCTATTAAATTAGATTTTTTTAAATGGAAAATAATCCTATATTGGAAAGAAGTTTAAAATTCAAGAGAGAATTACAACAGATTTTGAAAGCTTATAATGAAATACGTTAAAATTTATTACACTAAAAGCAGACAATTGCTTATTACCGAATTTTTGAAGGCTAAAACCAAAAATAATCCAGAGTTCTCTCATGATGGAAACCCACAACAAATCTCAAAAAAAAAACACATAGAATTATACGTACATACTTATATAAACTATCTTCGATATTTTCTTCGAGTTTTGGAACGCATACCCTAATTTTGTATGAAATTCAAACAACCGTGTTATACGAGGCTCGAGTGTATTTATACAGATAATAAATTCCCAATATTCTAATACAAAATATCACCCTATGAATATGTAGTTTGTCAAAAACCAATTGTTGTGAGTGTAAGTGTACCATATTTTAATGCAAACTTCGTGATTGCTATGAATTTATATGGATTAGTGTAAATTTAAGTGAGTAAAGGTATGCCAAATCCAAACTTTTATACTTTATATATGATAAGTATTAACAAGGCTAATGACATAATGAAATTAAAACTAAACCCCTAATAAAAAAACGGTATTTTAAATTCGCGGATAACATATATATTAGCAACGATATTTATTTACAAACAACTTTCAAATAATCTCGTGTCATTGCAGATATGATGGATAGTAATATTTCATTATATTTACTTTTACCATGTGGCTACGCTCTCCCGTAAATGGCAAACTTTATATAGAAACTGTTTTTGAAAGCTTGAGTTTTTATCTTCAGTCTATAAACTTAAAATTAGTAAACTCTGATCCCCATCCGAGTTTATGTCCTATCGAGAAAATGATTGAAGACATCTCATATATTCGAAGGAGTTCTTAATAGTTAATTTATCAAACTTGTATTTTAAATGGTCACTCGATCATATAAAGTATTCATTAAACTTAAAAGAGGTCCTTAACAAATGGGGTGCTATGAGAGTTAAATGATGTAGCTATGATACGTGTATTTTAATGCGTAATGAAGACGTTTTCTTGTGAAGATTATTTGAGGCTATGATGATGATCATTATGAAAGCAACATAATTTAGAACGTGTATTACAATTGCGCTGTCAAATAAAAATATTGCCGTAATTTGATCTGGCGTCGGATAAGCAGCTAACGAAATTGCTTTTGAAATAACCCTCGTATTTTCATGATTGCCTTCATGATTGTGCATCCTAGTTATGCTTGTGTAAATACGACAATACACTTCCCGACCAACATTAGCAATATCGCAACACAGGTCCTTGATTGTGAATTTATATAATTTATTAACAATGTAAGCTTACACGTGGAGGTAAATCAAATATAAATGACTCCCTTCGGGCTTTTTTGGAGTCGTCTCGAATTCTTTAAACGACATCCGCAGAATAAAAGACATTGATGAATGAGCCGGAGAGAATCGAATCTGGACAGTGTAAAAGATGTGGCAATTCTTCATCGCTTCGAGGAAAATATTTTCAACAATGCCACGCATTGAAAGGCCGTTATTATATACAATTTCGCTGAAATCAATAAGGAAGATTGAAAACGAAAGGCGATAAAGTTATATTTGATTCTGTGGGTGTATTTCGTACTGTGCTCGCAAATATTTTACAAATTTTATACAACACTTCATTACTCGCATGGGTTGAGAATAACCGCAGCTTTTATTTACACTCAGAGAAAGGATTAAATGTCAACGGGTCAAGCCTCTATTTGTATTCGACATCAACTCGATTTGTGTAAAAATTTCATTCATCCAAATAGAATTAGCTTTGTTTGCTTTTTGAATTTAAGTACATGTGAATATTTCAATAATATGGACGAAATTATGACTAATAATATTAAAACTTTTGGCCCTGTGGAAATGCATTAATTTAAGTTTAACTTAGTGAATGGCAAAAACTAGTCATCGTCCTAAGCCGTTTCGCATAAAATTTCGACAAGACAATGCGATTTACATATATTTGTCTACGACAATCTAATCTCATTTAGAAAGGACATTTTAAAATGATCTCAATTACTTTGAGCAATAGAAAATACGAAAAATATGTACTATGAGCAAAGAAATTTTAAACATTTATTTTACACTATTCTATTCGCTGTATAAGAGAAATATGAATTTTAGCTGTATTTTAGAAATCTCATATGAATCAAAAACAGAAAGCTAGAATATCTAATAAAAAGCAAATTGGAGACAATTCAAATGTGGTTTATGTGTATAATATGTAATTTAATTTGTAAATGGTAACACTTGATCTGGCGGACTATATGCAGGCTTATATTTGATCTATATTAACAGGGTATTTTAATAGATTAAATAGGTGAATCTGTTTGATTGAATTTAGCAATAAATATGAAATTATTTCGCTGATGAGAAGATTAACTGTCAAATAAAAATCAGATTTGATAAAGCTAAATAATCAACTACAAATGGTCAAAATTGGATGAAGATAAGGTCTGATAGAAATAATATAAAAGGACTCTGTAGTTAATAATTATGATATGAGCGTAATCCATATATTCCACTATAATAATAAATATATCATTTAATAAGCCATTTAATAATACCTTATTTATGATTTTGCTTTTTTGTTAGATTATTTCTACAAAAACAGACTTTTGACTAATAACTTTCTATAAATCTTTGGTTCAAATATACAGGATGTTTTGAAGATGAACCGACAATTTTTTTAGGGGTAAAGGAGTTCATTTTCTATGATTCGCGTAAAGGCCCTATGTCCCAAGTGTCGGGTTGTCGAAATATAATTTTTTTCCAACATTTTGAAGAAATACCTAAAGTTTCACCTTTAAATCGTCATAGCTGTAGTTGTAATAGCACGAAATAACTGTTTTTGTACTTTGCAATGTATTTCTGATCTAAGTAAATCATTATTTTATGTAATTGGCTTAAAAAAAATTACTTATGAGCTTCCAAAGTCACATAAAATGTACAAACGAATCATAAATGTCAATTTCTAAATTCTTTAAACAAAAAACTAATAACCATTTTGAACTTATTTTTTCTAGTTTATACCTTTTCCAGCGATATGCTGTTAGGGTTAAAAATATTTTTTTTATGTTAAAGATGTTTTTATTAAAATTTATTTACAAAATTTGTCCAATTTCACCACCTCAGCTTCCTATGCACATACTACACCTTTTTTAAATTTATAGATTATCTTTCAATTAGAATTATTTTTGTAGATACCTCTGTCCTATCAAATATTTTTTTGCACGTCCCAAGACAAAGAAATCCAGCGGTGTCAGATCTGGAGACTGTGTAAGCCACGGAATAGGGCACGTCCTCAGACAAAAAAAATCCAGTGGAGTCAGATCAGGATACGATGTGAGCCAGGGAATATGGCACGTTCACAGACAAAGAAATCCAGTGGTGTCAGGTCTGGAGATCGTGCGACATACGGCCACATTCATTTGCAATGGTGTGACATTGATCATATAAATATGGTACTTCCTTTAGTCTCTAGAATTGATTTGAATATCCCATAGTTTGCTTTTAATTGTAATAAATATTGTTATTTCATAATCGACCGAAAATGCTTCTAAATATTTCTTTGCTATATAAAATATCGATGACAACATTTATTACATTTTAGGCGAAAATATTAAAATGTATAATATAATTGATGGCATCAAAATGTTGATCCCATTAAGCTTGTGATTGATTAGATCACACATTATCACAGGTTAGGGTAAACTGACAGGGATTAGTCCCGGAAGGTAACATCGACAGGTGACATCTTTTAAATTAAAAATTATTATCCCTGAACTAAATTATATCTAGGGTGCTCGAGGACATCGAGGCAATCCATTGAATACTATAGAATAGACTATAATATAAAATGATAAATCAAAATGTAAGTGTGCCGAATTATAACTTTAAAAGTATTAATCATTTATGGATATGAACGATAACCTCCCGATTCGATCGATAGAACTTATGCATATTAAAAGTGGGGCCAAAAAAATATTGATTTAAGATCTTGGACATTAGTGGTTGGATTGTACTTGGACATCTGAAATCTTTGAATTTCTCAATTTGGCATATTTTAGAGTCCATAGCCTACATAAAAATGTAAAACATTTAGAGCCTAAATGATAAATCTTCTATAAAATGAAAGCATATTCCAAATTACATGTGTCAAATACAATTATAACAACTAATACTAAATATTTTTGTACTTACATCCTATTTATTTAAATTAAGAAAAAGGTTTCGAAGTTGTAGCAATGTGCAAGTTATTATAAAATCAAGAACATGTCATGACTATAAAAAAAATATTTATCTGGTTTTACATAGTGGTTGTTCCATACAAAAATATTTATTTATCTGAATAATTTTGGTAGGCAGTGTATATATAAATTTGGATAGGTATGCCCCTTGACTTATGCAGCTTCAAACATGTTATATCTTATTCTGTGACCTTTTCTGGAATATAAATAAAGGTCAGTCATCCAATTGCCCGTTGGGTTGCGATAAACCCAAAAATAAAACTACCAGGTGCCGGACTATGTACATAAAGCGAAATTCGATTAAATGCCACCGGGTTTTAGAAGGCTCTCTTAACGCCTGTACTAAAATTTTATACAATTTCATACAAAGAGTACATCCATAAATCTCACATTAAGAGGTATCAAGCGCGATTCGTTATATCCGTTTTTATTACGAACCGTGCGAAAATTGGAAAAGCTTTAAGTGTTGAATTCGCGCTATAATTTTGCAGTCGAATTGATTTGATCCAATCACACCATAATGACTCTCCAAGCGCTCCATTGATCTATTTAAAAAAATTGTGAAACTGAAGATTCAATTACTGGTTAAAATAAAGTAATTCAATACAGTTTTTTTATTTCGCTAAATCAGCACAAAAAAACTTGAAGCTCAAAGGCAAACTTCTTCACCTGGATAAATTGCGAGATTGCCGAGAGTTATGTCGTAGGCTAAATGGGAAGCATTTATTTATCAACCCCCGGCATCACTGTTACCCCGTAATTACGGTGCTTATCATTCGAATCGGGAATCCCAGTACTTTCTTTAGCCACTTAAAACGGCGTCAAAGGAAGTGTTACCAAAGATTATCTTCTTAAATGCTTCTAAATCTCGGCAGAAATATGTTCATGGCGTTTCTTACATGGGGCTTTGCTAGGAAAGTTCAATTAATCTACTTACACTGGAAACGAACGGAGTGTTTGTGTTGCCTTGCCACACAACTTTGTTTGAGAACAATCCTTATTAGCTCGGATTTAATCAAAAAAATACAAGTATAAGGAATTTGATGCCATCAATGTCAAATTGCAAAACCACAAACTAAAATGTTGAGCTATTTTATGAGGGCGACGATTGGATCTTAAAAATATATCATTTAATCGGTTTTTACGTACTCGAGCTTATATATTGTAGAAGTGCTGCACAAACTATCATCAATACTTTATTAATTCATAATTTAATAGATATGGAGCTTTTTGCCAGTTTAATAAAGTCGATTGTGTTAAATACTTTTCAATACATTAATATAATATGCGAAATTACGCAATTTCTATTCAGATTCACTTAGGGTTAGATCTATCAAATATTTTTATTCTGACTTTCAAGTAAGTTTGTATAACCCCTTAAAACACTTAAAACAAGTTATCAATCATTACAGCAAATTTGATAGATTATCAAGTATAACCAAAACGTGTTTTCCTCAAAAGTAGGAAATGCTGAGACGAATCTCGTTTGGATGACAGCTCCTTAATCTCCATAGTTAAAAAATAACAAAAACTTTATTTTTCAGCCCAGAATAATCGCTTCGCTTCTTTGAAGCAATTGCCTCGAAGCGCAACAAAAGATCTTTTCATGGGTTTTTAAAAACATGTAGATTGCGCCCAGACATTTGGAATTCCGGGAGAAAGCTCGTTTTTATTCCGAAACTATGCTGATTGATTTAGATTGTAATTGTATGTGTAGTTAGTATACGAAGTAATTAGAGGTAGATATCTAGTAGCTTATATTAAATATGGTTATATGATATTATGATTTGTATGAAAATATTCATTTTTGATTGAGTTTCTAATAGTAAAATTATTGTACACTTAAACCTTTTTTTGTGCGGTAAATGCGTTCCACGGAAAATCGCACAAAAAAAGCTATGATTTACATAGAAAAAGTAAAGATGCGTTCCATGGTATTTAAAAACCGCATAACTTTGAAACAGCTGTATAAAATATATCAAAAATCGCATAAAAAAAGTTAATAAAAATCAGGAAAACAATAAAGCAAATATCAATTTTTAAAACATTTAAAGGGCGTCTTGCATCATTGGTCAAATTTTAACAATGTCTCAAATCTAGCATCTCAAATGCCAGACATCCACTAGGGAAATACTATTTATTTTAATTACAAATTATCATTGCTCTATGACAATTTTCGTTGCGATTTTCGATATGACTCAAAATCGCTCTCTTCTTCGGAAGAAATAGTATACCAAATGCCAATCATCATTATTCTGTATAGATTTTCGAGAATAAGTAGGATGACACTATACTCCCTAACACAAAAAAAATCACAGACTGTTTAAAAAAAATTCAGTCAAATCATTTTTTGGTCTTATTTTGTCAATTTAAATTTATTTTAAATAGTAAAAAAATAAATTTTGGCATAATTCTGGTAGGAATAATAAAAGGTTATATAGAAAAGATTTGTACTCAGTTTGAAGTTAATTAATTAATTAAAACTTGAGATATGATGTCAAGCGTGTTGAAAAAAGTAGTTACGAGAAAAACGCGTTAAAACTTGTAGGAAATTCCTTTTGAGAATGTATTTTTATAACTAGAAACATTAAAAAATGCAAACATTTTTTTTCAAAATTTTATATGATTTACACAGTCCCAGATTATTATTTAGTTCCAAATTTCGCTTAGTCTTGATGATTCATTTTCTATTTAATCCAAAATATCTAGATACCTGCTCTATATGAAATTAAAAATTGCTTTAAACAAACCGCATAACTTCGAAATCGCACAAAAATAGTCGCACAAAAAAAAGGGTTGAGTGTAATTAAAAATTTGTTAGGTGAGCATTTGGATGCGAAACTTGTTAAACCTATTAAAAGTAGCAATAGAGTGAATTTCAAAGTATTTAAATGTCGTTTTATAATGGCATATACAGGTTGTTTTGCATATAGTGTTAGTTCTGTAGACAGTTATTTAGTGCTATTACGACAACAGATGAAGAAGTTATGACGATTTTTAAGATGAAATTTTGGGTATATTTTCAAAATGTTGAAAAAATATTCTATTTCGCCAACCCTTAGGACATAAGGCCTATATGTGAAAATTTCACTCACTTTCATTCGTTTTGCGATTTGTTTAAATTATAGGAGATTTTGCGGTAAATTAGCTTGAACATCACGAAAAGTGAAACTCCAACCGGCAGATGGTCGAAAAGACAGAGCTAATCATTTGTAGTCTCTCTTGTAGGCCAGTAGCAAGCCTATTTTATTATTTATTATACAAAATAAAATAATAAAATAATTTTAGCTTAATCTTTAAGCTAACAATTTCCGTTAACAAATTTTATTGGCGCGGCAGGGCAAAGTAATCTGATCAAGACGAAAAGTAAAACAGCAAGCAGTAGTTGGTCATTGATCGTATTCTAAAGCAATCACACAAACATACACAGCTTAATCTTTTAGCAAACAGTTTTTATCGTGTGAAAAGTGAAATTGAGGAAAATACAAGTCCAGAGAGTGCAAGCTTTTGAAGTACACGAAAGCGAATACATCGCCAAGAAAAGTGCTCACAATATATTGGAAAGAAGTAGAGAGTATCGTGCCAGGAAAAATGTGCAAAAAATAATAAATATCGTTAACAAATTCTTCCCAGGAGTTAAAAAGTTTCACTATTAACGCGCGAGAGTACTTGTACGATTTTTTCCAAAGCGTTCCCACGGAAATAAAAAAACTATAAAATACGCAATTATTTTTCGTTAAATTAATATTATTTGATTATGTAACTAATTTTTAACTAATCAAAGTGTATCGCTGCGTTTCATCATTGATCCAAAAGTCAATTTTACTTATTATTTTTTCCTTTTTATTTCCATCAATTTTACTATGCATTTGAATGATAGAAGACAATGTTTTATATATGCTGAGCTATTTTCATATTTCAACCAAATTCTCTTCGGCAATCATGGCGCAATAATTTCGGAGAGAAAAGCTATCTAATTTGATTCGGCATTCATCACAATGGATCCTCTCGCGTCATTTAACTTCTGGTCTGCGATAAGAAAATTGGATAAAAAAGATCGTCTCCCGGTAAATAATAAAAGAGTAACGGCGGGTAGTTAAGTTAACGGCGTCCGTTAAACTCTTAACGGCCCGTTACTCGGTAGGTTGTTCCAACGACTCGGCCTTTATTGTTTAATCATGCCGAGAGCTGGACGAGAAGAGGGAGAATGCAAATCGGGCTAAACGTCATCGTCTACGATGCGCCCTGCCTACGCTGTCTACGCTAGAGCCCAATATATCTTCCATTATATTGTCTACGGGTAATCGATTCTTAGAACGTATTTATTCGCTCCATACAAGATAGTATTACATAGTCGGAATTTTAATTAGATTTCAAGTTTCTTTGCTGGAAAGAAATATTATGATCGCACCGCAAAGGTCAAACATATTAGATAATTAAGAGTCTTGAAGCACGTCTCTGTAATATGATACAATAACAAGTCTTAAGGCAAATAAGATATACGATTTTTAAACAGACATGAATAGTATTCTGAATTAAGTCTCGTCTAAGAAGGGACTGCTTTTGTAGCTTTGTGCGAGTGTCACGAATAATGCTTTATGACCAAGAAAAAGTCCTTCAAATAAAATTCGCGAAATCCTCAAGCGAAAACAACTTTCCTTCCCGAAGAACACAATGAAATAAGATACGAACTGGAGAGAGGCTCAATTTACCAAAAAATATAAATCTCCGCGGACACTTTATTCCCCAGTACTATTTAATAGTGTGATTCAAATGTTTGCGACCATAATTTATGATAATTAAAGTTTAAGCACGACTGGATAAATTTTACATAATTATTTTTACTTTAAGGGCTCCCAGTTATCCCACGTTGTTGTTTGTGATCTACATAGTTTGCGGGGGCGCAGAATTAATTTCTAATTAACCCCTAAACGACATGGGCGTATTTAATGCAGAGCAATTTTTTTCATTCCTTGTATCCAGAAATGCGGAACAATATTGTTCGTTTGCTTTCTCAAATTTGAAAATATGCTAAACTCGTAATCACCCCTGCCCTCAGGAATAAATAATGAATAATTCATTTTTAAACACAATAATCCCTCTCTCCGCCAAACAAAAACATGACAACGTAATATGGTTTTTATGGTTTTGCAAATATTTAAATTAAAATATAAACCCAAAAGTTACATTTGAACATGTTAACCACTTCTAAATAAATCACAATTTAATCACAACATTTAAAAAGTTTCCTCTAACATATCACTCAATATGTTCGTAGGATGACTTTTTTGACGTGGCCTCAAAAAAGCTTCAGTTGTGGCAAATCAATTCTAAATTGGAGTCAAATTTCTTTCCTTGGAGCATTCCTTTTAAGTCTGCAAACAAGTAATAGTCGCTGAGAACCAGATCCGGAAAATACGATGGATGGGGAAGCAATTCAAAGTGTAATTTGCGCAGTTTTGCCATTGTTGCGAGCGACCTGTGATACGTGCATTATCTTGGTGAAAATGCACTTGTTTCTTCTTAATTTGGAGACATTTTTAACGATTTTTTCCATCAAACGCATCAATAACGATATTTTATATTTGCTATTGATGGTTCTTCTTTTCTCAAGGAAATAGATGAATAAAATACAGTTTGAATTACAAAATAAGGAAGCCAGAACCTTCCTACGAACTTATTGAAACAATATATTACTAATATAATACGAGATTTTCATGGATATTTTTGAGTATTCTCATGGAAACACAAGCTTTCCTTTTTCATGAACGTAGTTATTCTTGAATATAATATATATGTAAATCAAAATGAATTAATCTTGATTGCAAATATAACTTTAAAAGCAGTATGTTTGATGATCACATTAAAAAGTATATAAATTTAGAAGATTTATTCAAGTGATAAACTATAGTTATCTAATGTATCTGTAAAAACTAAATGCTCCGTAGAATTAATTGGATAAAGCGTTTTTAATTTTAAAAAAAGAAATATAAGAGTAAAAAAGGCTTTATATTTGAGCAATTCTAGCAATCTGCTTTTCAAATTCACAGAATCAAATTTCGCTAATTTACTATAAAAAAGTGTTAATTTGATTATTCGGCAATTATTCAAATTATCTAAAGATACCAAAATGCTATTTTAAAATACGACATATAATAAATTCTTGATCATTCACGCTATAAAAGGAGTGATAAGCATAACCCTTATAAAATATCTTGAGCAAAGTTGGGTTGAACGAAATATTTTATATGAACAAATCAAAGACAACATTGATTGATTAAATTCCATGCTTCCGTGGGAACGCTTTAAATTAAAAATAATATCAAAACCTCAAACCAAAAATAAACTATATATTTCTGAATGTTTATGATTTTCATTATATGAAAATCTTAGTTAATTAGTGATTTTTAAAAAACTTTGTAAAGCTGCACTTTGAGGATAGCCATTTGTAATACGTTCTTCATTATAAATTTAATCATTTTCTTTTAAAGATTACTGGTACAAACGAAATAGTAATAGTACACGTGACAGTGACCAGTAACTTGATAGTTTCTCCTAGTTTTAGAAACTCAAAGTGTATTATCCCACCACAATCCCACCATATGCTCAAGAGGACCTTTTTTTTATAGTCAAAGAAAGTTTAGGAGTTAGTACAACCGGTTGATTACATGTAATACAACCCCCTAATACATGTAATATTTATTATGAGTAGCTACAAAATAGTTTCAGTTTTATAGATATTAGGCATTTATATCATATTTATTTACAGATCTTAAAAATTGTTATAAATATTGGCAAAAACACCATCGTGGTAGACTGCTGTTTTGTTTTCTTAGTAATAAAGTGAGATAAAATCAGCTCTGTATGAATAATTATACAAATATTGTAGCTACCTCTCGTACTATAATATTTGATAAGAATGCTAGTTACATTTGAATTGTCGTTTAGTAAAATTACTATTTAAAAAAGGGCAATTTAGTTGGTGTTTTAACACAAGATGGTTCAAAGGTTTTATATGTATTATTGATGGGAAATAAATTGGGATGTTATCCATCGGTTAAGTACTCCACATCTATCTGAGGGCTAATAAGACATGACATTGAAACTAATTCGGAGCTTTAAGTGTGTATAGGTGAATAAATTTATTTTATGTGTATATTTCCAAGCTCTTCCAGCCGTTAAACAATTTGTAGCATCTTCTTTGCGAGAGTTTGGGGTAATTAAAGCGATCTGCAGCCCAACGGGGTTAATAAAACTTACCAGACTGAAGGCTTTAGTGCCAATTTGATGCCGTCTTCTCGGACAAATCGGCGGACTTTGGGAGCTTTCAAATTGAGCTTTCGCAAAGTTGAAAACATCGAAAGCCTCGCCGAATAAATTATAATAAATATAGTCTTTTATTATTGGATTAATTTTAAATATGCGCCCATCAATCAGCGCTCTTTAGCGGGGGGGTCGGAATTGGATTCATATAAATATCGAATTTTCCATTATAATATCCGGGTCGTGAGGCTATTGCCGGGCTCGAGAGGTTGCATGTAGGAATTTTTCCATTTTCAGTTTTCGCTTAAGTGAATTCAACAAGAGAACGCTTCGGCAAAAATGAATAAAAGAACTTGATCGAGAACTTCCCACCGTGGGCGTACGTATACACGGACGTCTCCATGATATATGATGGGGATATGGGTAAAAGTGCGTAAAGATGCGCCTTCTGGGCTACCATTGTAAGTTTGAACCTTCGAAACTTCGAACATGGAGGAATTAAAAAGTTAAAATGCTCCGAAGGTAATCTTGGGGTGGATATAGAAAAAAATACGTGTCCTGAAAAGAAGAATCAAGTGAGCACAATGCTATTTTTGTACAAACTTTTGCCTTGGGATGATTAAAATATAAGCCTAAATTATTCCTTGATACAAGCTAAAAGTTCATTCAAGCAAAATGAACAAAGCTTTCATATTAATATAATTTATATTATTGCATTTAAGCTCCAGAATTTATATTGAATCAAGTACGCGTGGCTTCAGTGGACACGTTGTTGAGAGCCAAAATAAGTTTCAATAAAATTCAATAACACAAATATTAATCATATTATTAGTTTTATATGAAAACTTATCGAAATATGTGGATTTACATACATACTTAACGTACAAAGCAATACTAGACGCCTAATATAATACCATGGTGCTTTAAGATTTGTTCCAAGTTTTACAAAAAAATGAAGACTTTCCACATTTTACGAGGGTGAACAACTCATTTATGAGGTCGATTCCCTTTATATATGGGTTATTAGAATAGTTAGCATTATATTTACATCCACAGTTTGGAATTTTCATTGCAAATTATTTAACATCGATTTATTTGAAAAGAACAAAGCAAGTAATATATTATCAAGAATTTGATTAGGTTTGTTAAACTACAATATATGAAATACAATTTTTAATCTTCCAATAACTTCAAGAATTCGGCAGGATTGATAAACAAATGTGCTAAATAAGAAGAGCTTATGTTGAGCCTCTTTTGTATACCTTTTGAAAATCCTGGTCGCAAAATGAGTTTTAAAGCAATTTTTCTCATATTATTTAATTTAATAAATATGCTGCGATTGTTAATTTTACAGGTGATTTACTTTAAAGTCGCGATAATAGAAATTTTCATCGTAAATTTTGCATCAGTGCAAACCGCTGCATGTTCTATATCGTAAATTGTTGGGACTTTCAGCTTAAAATGTGTTATTTTACTATAAATTTATAAATCGATATTAAAATATAAAAAAGCATTTCATTTTTATGAAATTTTTCTTCGTTTTCGCATTTACGTATGCATATATTTGACGTTCCTTAGAGAAATATCAATATAATACATTCTTACAATCCTTTGCCATTCAAATAAAGCTGTCTTCAAGTTCTAATACTTCATCCATTTTTCATATTCTCTACTTCGTTTTTTTTATTCGATGATGCGTATGAATTTTTTATTATTAAAATATTTTATGCAAAGAGAACTTCCATATATATTTTTATTATATATGCTTAAAAATAATGTAAAATATTAGGAATTATTCTGTTACATATACACTTAGACCTTTTTTGTGCGGTAGATGCGTTCAGCGGAAAATCGCACAAAAAAAGCTATGACTTACATAGAAAAAGTGTAGATGCGTTCGATGGGTTTTAAAAACCACTAAACTTTGAAACAAATCATCATCAGACAATCGTGAAATTACTAATTAAGCAAGATTGTCCATAGTCAACCATTCATTTACATTTCATTTGCTCAAATATAAAATACATTCGTTTTTGCAATGAGAAATGATTTTTATTCATATAGGAACATGGCTATATTCTTAAGCCACAAATAACAATAAAAATGCTCATTCTCAGTGTATAGTAGGATAACACTGAAGAAATTCATTTTGTATTGATTGAACCTAATCTGACAATCCTAGCAGTAGTAAACTGTCGACATTAAGAGCAAATGAAGTAATAGTGCTATCGACATTAAGGAGGTTTCTTTTACATAATTTAAATTTTTAATTAAAATTCAACACCGACATGTTTAATGCAACGACCCGATAGTTTATTCAGAGTCATAAATTCATTCTAGACAGAGATACCAGATTTCATAGGAGTGACAGAAATTTGCATAATATGCGCCTGAAACCACAAAAGCTTTCACAAGAGTGCTTTTGATGCAATATCGAACATTTACATAAAGAAACTAAAACCACACTAGCCCTTATTTCTCTACATGAAATCTCTCACATGATCTCCCCATATAAATGTTAAATTTAACTTTGACCCATTGTGATGATAAATTAACAACGAAATGATTCGAAATCAAACGATATTTTCGTTCAAATATTTTCTTACGTCAATCATTCAAAATATGGATATGAGTAATAAAATTGGGGAAATGCGCTCAATCAATCGTTGGTGCGCAAAACGGATATTGCCTGGAGATATATAATATATATATAAATATAGTTGCTCACGAATTTCAGCTGAATGGATTAGAGAGATTCGTCGGAATAGCATGCTTTTAGAGAACCCTTTATGCGATGGACCTGTCACATCCTTTGTCGGTATGTAATCCTCGAATGCATGTAGCCTTTCCTTGCGGTGGATTAAGATATCAGAAATGATGGGAAAATTATTTCTCAGCCGTCTAATAAAATTGTGAATCGCACCATAAAAAAGACAACAAAAGCCTATTTTATCATATCAATATTTCTGTACACATTTGTAATATTAAAAGTTAATCAAAGTGAAAAAATAGAAACGAGTTTAAAAAAATATGTAATATACAGTGACCGAAATTTTGCACCCATTTCTACAAAACTAATTTTTGTTTCAGTCAGTATTTATATAATATAAATCAGGAAGGTTACACTATACTAAGCGTTTAACGTTGCGGACATTAACACTTTGACGTACACAGCCGTCAAATACCGTCAAATAAGTCTATGCATACCGTCTTCGCGGACACTTCAAATCTTATCTCACATCGACGAAGCTCATCAAAATGAAAATAGAATATAAGCGGCTTAAAAACTCGCAAACTTCTATAAATAAGATAAATTATTTTTTTATGTAGTTAAGTTAAAAAATCACATTCCACTTTCACTATAATGTATTTAATTCAAATATGCGTAAAACTATTCCGAGGCCTACAAATTATCATACAATATATTCTTATGTAATGTCAGGTAGAAGATTCCAAAAAATAATTTGAATTGTTTACAATTAATAAGACCACTCGTTGATATCGTTGTTTCATCGTCAAGAAATATTGTGGTTACGGCAATACATGGAAGGGAAAAAAGCCTGGCATTAAATTTAATGAATTGTGTTCCCCAAATGGATACATTCATAATCTAGAGATCTATATAGGATGGCTATTTGATAACGAACCTGGGGGAACCAAATTCCATGACGGTGTAGTTAGATTGATGAATCTATTTCTCTAGAAAGGTCTTCGTGTTTCAATACGTACTTAATTATTAGAAAAAATAACGCACACATCGGGTGTAAATTCTTTTTGTGTAATTTTGTAAATATGTACTTGTTTGTAAATTGTGGCTATATATTTGTCTAATTTTCACAAATTTGTAAACTTCGAAATCACCATACATACACAAGTCAAATACACTTGAACCTTTTTTGTGCGGTATTTGCGTTCCACTAAAAATCGCACAAAAAAAGCTGTGACTTACATTGAAAAAGTGAAGATGCGTTCCATGGATTTTAAAAACCGCATAACTTTGAAACAGTTATATAAAATATACCCAAAATCGCATAAAAAAAGTTAATAAAAAAAACAAGGCAATTAAAAAATAACATTTTAGGTACAAACACTTAAAATAATATTTCAACGATAGCAGATGCAATATAACTTACATAGTCCCAAATTATTTTTTTCCCAAGTTTTGGTTAGTGTTGATGATTTATTTCCTATTTTATTCTAAATGTCTTGATACGTACTCTTTATTACATTTTTAAAAAAATAAAAAACCGCATAACTTCGAAATCGCACAAAAAAAGTCGCATAAAAGGAGTATATAATCAAAATTGAATAGGATCCTTTGTAATAATAAAAAAGGTTAAGAATAAATGCTTCCCGCTCCCATTACCCTGAGAATCGACATGAGGCATATAACACTACTGACAACAGTCAATCAAATGTTATATATTCAAAACAATACGAAGAAATAATAATTGTGTGTTTTAATATTGGTTTACCTCTAATTTTACGTTCATAAATTTCGAATTTTTTTACTTACAATATCAAAACAACAAAATGAGAAAGAATCAGCTTTGTAGTAATAATTACACTTAGAATTTATTTCACTTATTACTTTAAACGTGTGACCTAACATAAATTAACTCATATAATGCTTAGATAAACACATTTTCTGCATATATAAATATAGCATCAAAAATCTTATTAAGAGATAATTAATACTTATTTAAAAATAAAGCTCATTCGAGCATGCAAAAACCATGTTTGGATAAAATGGAAATTCATCATTATTTTAAAACAACGAGCGAGTATGAGAAAGCGATGAACCTGCTCTGGTCATGGTTTAACCACAGTAAAGATGTATCCCCGTTATAATTTTTCGACTATTTATGACAGTCTTGAACTATCACATATTAAAATTGACCGTGTTAAATCTTCTATAAACTAATAATTAGATCATCATTAAAATCATTACATGATTATGTCTAAACGAAAATTGGTATTTAAATATAAGAAACGATAATATAACATTTTCCTGGTAAATCAGATTCAGTCTACTTTATACAGCTTAGATCTTCTTTAACCCCTAAATCTGATATCGAATAGACAATGTTCAGGTTTTCCTCAGAAGGAAATTTATTACATACAAATAGAATACATCTACAAAATGGAATTACATTGTCAAATTATAATAACGCTCATAGAACTGATGCAAATTTAATTAGTATTGTGAAAAGTATTGATGCGTCATAAATTTTATATGAATGCATTTAAGTTCATCCATTCATTTAATTACATAACAGAAATGTTTCAAATTAATGGCTAACTTTTGCCAGCAGCGAATGGTGAAACTCTTCGGCTAATATCCTGATTGGGGTGCTAATTTTGTGTAATTGTGTCTGAAAGCCCACATGCATATTACGCTTTGAAAGTTTCATACTGAGCAACAATCCGAAATATGAGCTTTATAGAAACCAATGTGACTATGATGAAGCTAGTTCAAATTCTGCAGCAATATTTAATTAGTAACCAACTTTCCAATCAGCGCATAGTATAATAATAAGCATAAAATTTTCTAATAATGAAAACCGTAGAACAAATGCAGAAAGTTGAAGAAATAATTTTCATGATTGTTACAGGAAACATTGTTATGCAGCATTCAAGGATTCCTGTTGAAGTTAACTGATAAAGAGGTAGCTCTTTGTTTCCGTGAACAATTAAATAAAATTATGGCGAATATACTGTTTCAAGAACTTTTTTAAGTTTATCTTAGTAATAGAATTATAGTAAGAAATGTTCATAGCTTGTGAGGAAAAATGTCGTCTAGAATACTAAAAATTAAAGTTTCAAATGATATGGAGTTGTTGAAATCGCACAATATAAAGCTCATATTGAATTATATGTCATAAATATGACATAAAAGTCAAATATTTAGAGATAACATCGAACTAGTGACTCAATTTATATTGATAACACTTAGTCTGGCGAGTATTGTATTTTTTTTATTAATGCGTTTGTTTTGTTTTGTATATTTAATCGTAATCAAATATCATATATAATTGATCTTCTATTGTCGTAAATTTTCTACGAGTACAATGCAAAATAGCTAGCCAATTGTAATTCTGAAAGGCTCACATAGTAGAGGAACGTGGAAAAAAGTATTTTCAGATCCCTTTGTTGTTTAATAATATAAAATTTCTTATTTTTTGCGTGAGCAAACGGGAAGTCGTCACATTTTTATGGTGTTTTGTTCCGAAATTGATCGACAAGTTGAACGTCTATAATGCCAACAATCGTTCTAATACGAGCCACATTACCATTCCGGGTCCTCTTTGAGCACATAAATATTCAACTTCCCGGAGGTCTTAGAAGTACATCTTCACAAAAGGCAAATCCCCCACAAAATACGGGAAGGTTGCCAAACCCTACCTCGACAATCATATCGACGACTTCTCACGCCCTATGTCGACGAAAGTGCGCCCTCTTCGCGTAAACATATATATCTCGAGTAAACAAATATACCATGAAGCGTTGCTTCCAAAACGGTCCACCACCCTTAAATCTTTATTAATTGAGAACTTCTCATCTGGAGACATATCATTAATAATGATCAACGTCTTCGGCGAATCTTCGCCTCGTTGCGGAGAAGTTTATGATGAAAACGCTCAATTCATCCACGCTGAAGTATTATCACTTAATGGATATCGATTGCGCGCTAAATGCTATTTTCGCAATAAATACGTATAATTTATGTAATTATATTATGAATAATTGGAGCTGTATTGCGTAAATATAATTCTTCAAATACCTCTTGTTTATCTTCGTAGGGAGTGTCGAATATTTTATTATGGCTGGAGCTGCTTACCTGAAACGAGAAAGAAAACGTTGCTCAATATTTATTCGCTTCATAAGATCGAAGAGGGGATCGCAAATATTTGAGATTCCTCATCGCGGTGGTTGGAAAATGACCAATCAACTTTCACCCTCATATAAATTTACGCCAATTTCCCACCAATTTCCCAGACGAAATTCCCGAATCAATGGCGGAACAAAGGGTGTCTAAATTGCTCCGTCAACTTCCGCCACTGAATGTTGCAAAAGTCACACCGGCGACTTGTTCGCGACAATAAAATAAGAAGGGATGATTATTCCGTTTCCTATCTCGAAACGGAAGTCGCCATCAGCACCATGTGTTGCCGACCGAGAAAATTTTCCACCGGAAACACACTTTAATGTTGTCACTTCAAAATGTACTTTCCAGTGTAAAAGTCTGTCGATTAGCATAATCAATCATTCTAATATTGCCTTTATTTCTATAAGAATTTAGAAATGTCTACCGATACATTAATTAATTTAAGGCATCTTCTCACTTTACAAATTTAAAAAAATCGATTTTTATTTTATTTTAAATTTTGAAAGTACATATCTTTAAAAATGTTATATCGAAATTTCATAAAGATCGGACCGGACTAACTACATTTTTAGGCGACCGTTAGGTGAGCACCCGGCTGCATACATATTGTTCAGATTCATAGTGCAAGTACAAGAAAGTGGTGAAAAACAATCAGATAGAAACTTTTAAACATCCTTCTGCTCTAGCTGAGGATGTTCACGAGGTTTTGAAACCGATTTATGAAGATCTTCGGAGTAAATATCCAAAATAACAACGAGTGTTTCAATAGCTGCGTCTGGGCAATTTTTCTGCAACCAAAACTTTAAACGCGTTTATCTCAAAACAAGGTTTTTCGGTGGCTTGTTGATGAAATTTCGGAAACTATCCGGCCGATTGTCATGAAATTTGAATGACATATTCTTCATAGTTATGGCTATAGCGCAAATCATCAGATTTTTGAAATTTTGATTTTAAGTATTTTTTTTTACAAAAAACTGCAAAAAAAACGCGTTTTTTTTTACTTTTTCGTAAAACGTGCGCCATTTTGTTATTTTCGCAAATATCAAAAATCTGATGATATGCGCTATAGCCACTAATATGCTGAATCTAAAACTGTTTTACTTTTTTGTTTCAAATGACCCATCTCGGAGATACCATCAACAAGCCACGAACATAACATTTCTACACGGGTTTTTCGATGCTACTGTTTTATTATAGTAATTGTTCAAAAAAAATTTTTTTTTTTTTCATGTACTTGAAAGATGTGTTTATTACATAAGATCCATTTTATCTCATAATTTTTAGTGAAAATCCTCGAAAAAAAATCGTGAAAATAGCCTATTTTTGAGGCGCCTAAAGTGAGAAGGCGCCTTAAACTACCAAATAATAATGAAGAGCAACACATTATTTAATATTACAAATCATAACATCATCAAATAAACTCATAGCTTCTTAAACTTTGTACATCCTAACTTCTTCAGTTTTAGCAACCTTTTACATAGAGCATTTGGAGGATATTATAAATAAAATACAACAATCTATAAAGAAGATCATACTCCGTTAGCCTTGCATAAATGTCATTTTTTAAAATATCAATATTCAAGTTACTCACATAAAATCGTGATGAATTCATATCTATATTAAGAAGTGGGGGTTCCAAAATATTAATACCCCTTGAAAATTTGGAAGTTTTAATCTTTTTTGATCGATCGTTTTGATCCATGTTTAGGTTGTTTTTTTGATTCTATAATGTATACACCTTTTTTGTGCGGTAAATGCGTTCCGCGAAAAATCACACAAAAAAAGCTATGACTTACATAGAAAAAGTGAAGATGCATTCCATGGATTTTAAAAACCGTATAACTTTGAAACAGCTATATAAAATATATACGAAATCGCATAAAAAAAACAAACAGGTCAACAATAAGGAAATTAAAAAATAACATTTTTGGTAACATTTAAAGGACGTCTTGCATCATATTTATTAAGGTAAAAATTTAAGGAATCTGGCATCTCAAATGCTAAACATCTACTAGAGAAGTACTAATAATTTTAATCACAAACTATCACCGCTGTGTGATAATTTTCGTTGCGATTTTCGATATAACTCAAAATCGCTCTCTTCTTCGGAAGAAATAGTATATCCAGTGTCAATATCATTATTGTTCTGTATAGATTTTCTCTTTCCAATAATATAGTTCATAATTAGTAAAAATGTCACTATAGTCCCTAACTCAAAAAATATATATCACAATATTGCTACTGTTTAAAAAAAAATCAGTGAAGTCATTTTTTGGCCTTATTTTGTTTATTTTTTTAAAATAGTTAAAAAATAATTTTGACATAAATCGAACCCAGTTTGAAGTAAAATAATTAATTAAAACTTGAGGAAAAAGTAGTTTCGCCTCACTAAAATAGCTATAACTCCATAAGTAGTTTGAATTTTCTTTGGAGAATGTATTTTTAAAAGTGGAAACATTGGAAAAACGCAAAAAAAACGAAATATTTTTTTTTTCAAAAATCTAAATCAGAATTGGTCGAAATTCAACGATAGCAGAGGCTTCAAGTTCCAAATTATATATTTTTTCTCAAATTTCGGTTAGTGTTGATGATTTATTTCCTATTTTATCCAAAATATCTCATTACGTACTCTTTATGAAATTAAAAAAAATTGCTTAAAAAAAACCGCATAACTTCGAAATCGCACAAAAAGAGGTTTGGGTGTACATTGAGATCATTGATACTAAATCTACTGATTGTCTTATGTATTTAAAAATAAGTAAAAATATAATATTTTAATATTCACTAATTCGTTACTTTTTTACAGAAGGGATTCCATATTGGTATTATTAACCCATCTGATTGCAAAATTATAATATAGTTTTTCTTCTGTATCTTTTGAAGTTCTTTGGACATAAGCTTTTCATGATTTCATCCTTAGTTTTATATTTTCAGCGTCAAGTTCATCTTGTAGTTGAAACATAAAATATTTTCTGGATATCTTTTCGGGTATTTTTTCCTTATACAAGATTATATAAAATAAATTCGGCCAGACCAACCTATGAGAAACTTATCAACTTATTCTATATTATTCCAATGTACAAAATAATACTTTAAAAAATTCTATGGAAATCGAGTTCATATGGCGAATTTACATAGCCTAAACAATGCATGTTAATATCAGTATTATAGAATTTGCACAAGAAAGAAATATTATTAAATTGATAGCATTTAGCAAGAGTAATTTAATATTTTGGTATTTCTGATATAAAATCAAACATACTGTGTCTCGAAGGACCATGGATTGTTCTACATTAAATATATCGTCAAGTGATAAAATACGGAATGTCATGATAAGGAACTAGACAAGGTCTAAAATGCTGAAATGGTCGTGGTCTGGACATGTCACCAGACAAACGAATGGACGATAGATCAAGGAAATATTCCAATAAAACCTGAGTCAGGAGATAGAGGACGTGACTGACCACTAAACAGATGGAACGATGGCATCACATAAATAGCTGATACTGTAAATCCATTTCAATATGATCAATATAGACATTAACAGCAAATCTGATCAACAAAAATATCTACATTATATTCATTCCTATTTCAAAAAATTCGTATTGCTGCAGATACTCGTTTAATATACCCTCCAATAAAATCATATTTGGTAGCCATTTTAAATGTACGCAAATACATTAAAATTATTCGTCTTCATATTTAGATTAAATTCACATTTCTCTTGCAAGCTTCGACAATTTTAACGTTTCAACCGTTTAAAGTCTCAGGTCACATATACGCGACTCCCCCGAGAAAAGCTTTATCGGATCCCACATTCGTATATATAAGGAGAAAAAAACGAAAATCCTTGGATTTGTGTACAGATGTACATTTTCAAATTTTTCCGAGGAAAATACGATATAGATTAATCTTATTATGCTAAATCGTTCTTGCATAGAATAATTCAACAATGAGCCCAAACACTATAACAAACGAAGCAAATAAATGAATGCCAAATGTTTTTATAAATTTGCAAAAGATAAATAATTTTAATAAAAAAATGTGTAAAATATGACACGGAATGAAAGATCTTTGAATTAATTGATGCCTTATAATACAATACGATGTAATAGTTTTTAAATAAATGCAATTAATAAAAGGAGAATCTTCGATAATTTGAATCAGTGACTGTGTGAATAGAATGGTTTTAAGGTTATGATTTGACTGGAAAGGTTATCTAAGATATAACCAATGTTTGAGAACCATCGATCTATGGAAATTAATGGAAATTACTCCAATTTTGCCCTAGTCATTTTATGATTATCCTTTATTTCAAAAGCCACGCCTTTTAGCAAACAGCGACAATTAATTAATATTTTGATCAAATTAACACATTACTTAAAATTATCTAACAATCAATCTATCGACGAAGTCATTCTGTAGAACATACATATATGGCAATTACTAAAAAATATTTTTGAAGACTCATGATCCTCATGAAGATGAAAAATATTTTTGAAGACTTTGATCCAAATCAGAATACTAATGCAACAACTGAAAAAAAGAGAAAAAAGCACGGAATAATACCTTCTTAAGGCACGATAAATTAATAGTCCGAGAAACCAACCAGAAAGAAGAACCTTGGAATAAGACAATAAGAAAAAGAATCAACTCCAAATTTTAGAAAACAGACAGACAGACACATGACTAAATAAATCTAATCACAATCATATCACAGTTATAACAGTAAATACATCCACGTTATATTGGACTCAAATTTCTTTTTGTGCGACTTTTTTTGTGCGCTTTAGAAGTTATGCGGGTTTTTTAAAGACATTTTTTTTAAAATTTCATAAGATAAAATAGGAAGTAAATCATCTTATTAGCTTTTTTGTGCGATTTTGAATATATTTTATATGGCTGTTTCAACGTTATGCGGTTTTTAAAATCCATGGAACGCATGCTCATTTTTTGTATATAAGTCATAACTTTTTTTGTGCGAATTTTTTTTATGCACAACTAGCGCATAAAAAATGTTTAAGTGTATATAATTCGAGATACTGACTGTAAATTATCCCACTTCTTTCGCTTACTTACTTTAATTAGACTTCTTCTGTAGCAAAATCACAAAATAAATGATAAATGTCTATGTGAAAATCGATTGATATCAAGAAATCAGAATAATGGGAATGCAGAGGATATTTAAAAAATATTAATGATATGAGAAATCGATGAAGTAAATTAAGTTGAAATGATGAATTGAATTACCCGAAATTTCTAAAATAATCGCACAAATTAAATCGATGAAATTGACGAAAATCTTGTTTGTAATGATGAAGAACAAATCCTTATATAATATTAATGCAAGACGTTTTTGATCATTATTGTATCGTTAAACATAGTTTTCTTAAATATAAAGTTAAAATATTGAAGTTCAATTTTGGACATTATGGTATTTTCAAGCAATTTAATGATCGAGTTAAACAGGAATTGTCTGAAATTAAAATTATATAACTATACTGTTATTTGGAAATCGAAGCAAATACAATAAATGAAATTGTGTTTACGCAAACAACCCTTGCGTGGGATGGGCTAATTAGGATATATTATAATTTATTTGATTGCACTATATTGTGGAAAGTACATTTCGATCATTGATTAAGCCACATTATGAAGTCCTTAATAATGTATCTATTATAATTAGCACGGCTTGTCGATACGCTATGAAGCGTCACACAATTCGACATAAATATATGTGTGATTTATAGCGAGCAAATACATGGTGTTTTGGCAAACAACCCCCGTTTCTGGGACGTGAGGAAGTATTTAAATCGACATTGAGCCTCGACGAAAAAAACAAGAGCCCTTAATAAAAATGGAAGGCGGCCGTAGAAATGCACACTCATTTCTCTCCAACAACATCTCATAAAACAGGCCTCGAAACACGAATAATATTAGAATTGTTCGGTGTAAATAATAAGGGAAAACTTCCGGTGGGGGAGTGTTTTAAAAGAGAGTTGTTGAAATACGGAAACGGATTAAGGGAATTAAAGTTTTCCGAGGAGAATTAAAGATAATCCCAAACGTTTTAAGCAAATTCTGAGTAACGAACTGTGTATATCCATTAAATGGCGATCATCGAAACACCAAAGGATGAATACCAACAATAGTTTGGCAATATTTTTTTGCAATGCTGATTAATCAAATGAACCTCTATTGGACAATATCCCCCGTTAGAAAAGAGAACCCTCTTGCTTGAATATCAATTTAAGGGATGCTACCACAATGGCGAACAATGAAGATTCTGCTGTTATTAAATAAGCAATTTATACTTGAGGATATACTCTAAAAATATCTGAAGTTTTAAGACATGGACAATAATACAAAGCTTGAGTAGGTAATGAAAGCTCGCCTTTATGTCGTAGTATTTTTTATTAAGAAATAAAAGCCAATAATGGCAGCCTTGATTAAGATAGCCAACCGTGACCTTTTTATATCATAAATAAATATTTAATAAGTTCTGACGCAAATAAATCATAATCTTTCATTAAAAACATAAGCACAAGTGGAATAAAACGTGTGACCATATGTCACAGCGTCTCAATGGCATGTTTCCATAATATCCTTGATTCAATAACATTAATCGATTTAGGGATTTCATTTATATTACGTATATATTTAGATGAGCTAAATAAAAAAATACCCTTTATAATCAAATGTTAAAATTAAACTAAATGGAGATTCTATCTTCAAAACAAGGTCGAGTTGGCTTGAAAAATTCAAAGAACAGCATGGTATCAGGGAGCTTGAAATTCATTGGAAAAAGCTTTCTACTGACATACCTTTAGTAAGCACATTCATTGACATATTGAAGCTATTTGTGGAGAAGAAAGGATTCGACGAAGAATTTATATACAATGCCGATGAGACCGACTTAAATTGGAAAAAAACTACCCAACATATATTTAGCATCAAGACGTGGTGTGTGCAAATGCAGCAGGCAGACACAGAATGCCACTACTTGTCATTGGAAAATAAAAGAACCTCAGATTCTTTAAAAATATCAAAAGTCTTCCAGTTGAAAATTATCATCAGATAAAAGAAGCGAAAAAGTATCAAAATTCCATAGATATTACTAGACAACCGTTCCACCTATCTATAGAAATATTAAAGTAGATCGATGAACTGTTTACGATAAAATTTCTTCCGCCAAATGTCGAAAGTGGTTAAATTAGAATGCAAACGTTCCTGGATTCTAAATTTTGAATGATGAAAAAATAATCAAAGAAATATCTGCCTCAGAAGAACAATGTCGAGAAGACAAAGAAGAGATTTGCGAAGGGAGAGATATTGGTCCTACACATTCTGAAGCTTTTCAGTATTTAGATGCCACCATGAAATGGCTTCAGAACCAAGAAGTATGTGTATATGTAAATCTAGACAAATAAAAATTAATCATATTTTCCCTGTCAATTATGAGTATTTTCGATGATCCGGACTACTTTCATCCCCAATTAGTCCGGATAATCGAGGTTCTACTGTATTAAATATGAAATTTTAAGCTAAAGGCATTCTCATTTTCTAACGCTTTGTAAGAATATTCTCATTTTCTAACGATATGTATAAGAACCCCATGGGTTTTTTATAGAAGTGAGTATATAAATATTATTTAAAAAGACTGTGACCACATGGCGACGGTAAACTTTAGAGATGAGATCATATGAAAGTATTTCACGGACCATAATCCAAGAACAAACAACACGTTCGTATATTTCTAGTCGAGTGTTTGAAAATAATATCATAATCGAGTTGTGAGAGAATATGAATTAATATTAAAGTTCAAAAGATTGCGTGATCATACGGTAACGCTTGCTACGCGACTGATAATTTAAATTTTATTTCCCAAAGCTTCAAATTTAAATCTGCTAGTTACCATTATGATTTTGCAATGAGTTTTTTTAATAGTAGATATCTATAGATCTTACCAAATCTCTCTGAATTTGTCCTTTTAAGGATTTTACAGAATTTAAAATTTTAAATAAAATCCCTAAGTATCGAGAAAAAAGGATATTTGTATTTATATACCTAGAGCCAATTAAATAGGTTTGGCTAGACGTAGATATTTTTTCATAGGATTTTTATATGATATTACGTTTTGTTTCATATTCCGCAAGGAAAGTTTAATCCTTTTGCTCCATAAAATAATTTATGATATTTCTTACGCTGATCAGTAGTTTTACCTGTGTCTTAAGAAATCGTTTTTGTATAAATATTTCATATTCTTCCGATTTTTCTCTTTTATAGTATACTCTCAATATGTTATACTTTCGAAATACGTAATTTAAAAAAATGATTTTTCTGATCATTTTATAAAAATATATAACATGTTAACATTATGGACCAATTTGAACCAATTTTTAATGTATTTAAGACACATAATATTTTCATTTTCAGAAAATGATATGATTTATAGGACACACCCAGTGATGAAAAATAGCCTCCGAAGATATACATCTATTTGGACATTTATGAGTAGATATTGTCGAACCGCAAAACGATTCTTCAAATCCAAATCAATATTCGATTGTACGTAATAGACAGCAACTCTCTATAAATATATATATGTATTTGTCTGAAAATAATATTTTATTCAGTCGACCAGCAATATATTTTACATCAAGCATGATGTCTTGGATAAACTCAATTTACTGCTTTATAGCATAGGTCACGTTTTTTGGAAGCTGATACGTGTCAAGCGATAATATCGAAATAATTGGATCATCTTCGAAGAGTGAAATAAAATATTTCCTCAAAGAAGACTCAATCATTCTATGAAATTAAAATAATTTGCATATATGATCGATTTGGAACCCGATTAGATATGGAAGACGCTTTGCATAAGTCGGTATATAAATTCCTTATATTCATTTTACGGTTTATATACCGGGTGCTTCTTCACAGATGGCATAACTTCAAAGAAGTATTCTAGTTATTATTTTTGGCATGAAGGCTTTCTTAATATAACTTTAATATGAATTTTTAAAGTGTCGTCATTTGAATAGAACATTAAATTTTTTGTTGTTAGCAAAAATTCCTGACAAAATTACATTTTTTCGTATTAATAAAATAATTTAGCTAAAAAGACATGTAAATGATTGATATACCCAATAGGGTGACTAAATAAGTGTGGATATCCTATTAAACGAGAGTGTTGGTGTAGTGTTTAATTTCTTAGACTCTTATTTTAAGGATGCAATTTAAAATCCAGGATATAGAAATAAATTCCATCGTGCCTTCAAATTTGGGATATCGAAAATATTAATATTTACATCCCAGTTAAATTTTAAGATTATCTACATATTATATTCGAAAGTTTATTTAATAAATATATATTTTTTAATTAATATCATTAGTATTCCATCTTCGCTCATGCAATTTATGGACGTGAGCTCTGGTTCAAGTACCAGAAAAACAAGAGCTCTTCTTGTTTTCTTCCTTAACTTTCTACTTGTTAAATGAGATTATGTAAGACGTAAAATTACAATATCAACCCATGTATTCAAGTAGGATTCATTCTTATTATTTTTTTTTATTAAAAAAAATCATACAATAAGATCTTATATATTTCAAAAAAAATAAATCATTAAAAATATAACCTTATTGGAAAGTTATAGAATGACTTCCTGTTTCCCATTCAAATAATTCTATCTTAATTTAATTATATGTGGAAGGCAAATGGAAAACTATATTGATAATCTCTTCCCTTGAAAATTTTCTTATGAATATCGCCTACATTTGATAATTAATATGACACATTAAGAAGAAGATATTAAAACATTTTTAGTGTTATTTAGTACCATATAATTCAAAAGTGACTCGAATACGTTTTCGGTGTGTTGCTGTTGTCGCCAAATAAATTGATCCAGGTATGAATTGGAATGATGACGTTTGTATCGATCCGCCTTACGGCATAGTCCACCAAAGACCGAACACTTGGCAATCACCAGACCAATATGCGTCAACATAGTGCCGCTAAATGTTTCGCATAACAAATTGCGCACACAAACATTACTTGTACTATGCCTATATTATTTGCACAAGTGTAAACAATAAGTTAACAAAGTTTTATTGCAATCGGATGAACGGTATGGCAGCACATAAAATACGAACGAACCAACGTTGATTTTTATATATTAGATTTCAAGCTTAAAGCTAAATATTACAGCTTGATTAAGCTGATTTTATATTATTATCAGATTAACTATTAAGTTATATAGTACTGTTTCAACATATTATACATATATAAGACATGCAAACGTTATTTGAGGACAGATTCTAACAACATTCCAAAAATTATACTAATTCATTATGCAATTTATTCTCATGTGGTCAATATTGAAGTAGAATTTCTCACTAAAGTATACTTAAGAGAATTACTGTTTGCATAAGTGAAGCTCTCTTGCATATTCGGTATCTTTATTCTAGAACTTATTATTTATGCAGAAACCATCAGCATGTAATCTCCTATTCAATATGCTAATTAAATCATTGATTTTTTTGTAAATTCCAAGTACTTTAGAATCGTTCATGCATTTTGAAATTGTAGTTTTTGTATTCATAACGCATGGCGATTTATCTAAAAGAGCAAATACTCTTAGATTAAAAGCCCGCAAGCAAATAGATTAACAATGACACAACAAAAACACGTGTATAACGACTGAAAAGTCTTTCGTCATCCATTTTAATCTCTTGGATATGCCTCTTGAATACAACGACTTTGCAACGAATATTGCCTCCACATGAACAACGCTCGAAAGACAAATTATCGTAGTAATTCAAAAACACCGAAAGATAAATAGCGAATGATGAACGTAAGTTTCAGCGAAAATTTAAATTTATCGATGCCGAAACATTCCAATATTGCAATAATGAAAAAACTTTGATACAAACTCGATGTGTATAAATCTATGATGGGCACGATTTCAATCTAAGACCAGACTTTAATATAACTTTGTGAAACGTGATTCCCTTCAGTTGTGGTGATTTTAAAGCTTATTTATATAATTACACTACCATATTTTTCTAAGAAACTAATCTCAAATAGCGTTATGAATATTCATAAATTTAAAGTTCGCTCGGATCAACTTTTAATACTTTGTAAAATGCCCAAAGTACATATTAAGGTTCTTTCATTGTTAAGGGTTAAAGCAATATCTAAAAAATATTAATACATTTACCTTTTGTAATAAAATACTTCTATAGAAAAATGTTGAACTTCAACGACAATTTTAAAATTTTAGGCATTAAATATAAAGATGATTTTATAATGATATACACCTGGGCCGATTATAACATGATTTTATACAAGTCAGCTCGATAGTTTGTCGTATGTGGTTGAACTTTCGAAGCAAAAATGTCAAAATATCTTAATAAAGGAATGAAAGGTAGAGAAGTTTGAGGAATTAAAAAAAAGACATTATCATGGGAATCCGACTGGAGTCAAAAGCTCGTGCAAATGTCATAAAACCATTGCTTTAAAAAATATTCAAAGCTTGAAGATCTGACTCCATTTCTTGGCCATTAAATAAAACAGCATCTCTTACGAATTTATAAAGATTTGTCCAGTGATGAATTACTTTAAAGATGTTTGGGTGGCCATACCCAAAATGCTAATGAATGTTATAACTCGACTGTTTGGCGACTGGCTCCAAAGCACTTGCATTCTGGTGTAAAAATCATTGAAATAACGACTGCAGTTTCATTTTGAAGATGATGTATACATTAAATATAATTATTGGCACCTACTATTAAGTCTTTGCTGAAAATACCGATGAAGCGCGGGTAGCAAGGTAGAACCATTAGAGTCTTTCTGAGACAAAAAGCAGCTCGTATAGACCGAAAACAACAGTTAGTCGAAAGTAATCAACTTTTTGTGAAAGCTGAAGATCTATTATATGCACTTGGAATCATTGGTTGATCGGTAAGTCACTAAAATTGAAAGATTTATCGCATTGAAACTTTAAACGAGATTATGTCGAAACTGCATTTTCAAAGTGTTCGCCAGTCGTAGCTTAATAATTTGTTGATCGATCTAACTGAAATTTTGGGATGTTTCTCAATACAATATTATATAATCAACTAAGCTAAATTTTTAAGGTTTTCGCGTAAATAAATGATTTTTTGGGTTAAAAATTATCAAGAAAGTCGTAAAAAATTGAAAGTTTAAGTAAAAAGCCTACTAAATTTTTAATTTTATATATCTTTAAAATTTTGTAGCTTATTTGACTACCTATACATATTAGAAGATTCATAAGATTTAAAAATTAATTAAGACTAAGATTGACCAATTAATTATTTAAAATTCCCATCATCCCTAAATTTTAAGCAAAATTTGATGTAACCATATACTTATTCAAATTTCACATTAATCATTATCAGAATTTAATGCATGACAAAGATCTAATAAATATGCATTGGATTAAATCATAAAACAATATTGCTGCATTTTGATGGAACAGAATGATAATATGATCATGTAAAATAAAAGGGGTTGAAATTATTTTAGTGCAAATATACATTGAAGGGCTTTTTATGAAAATTGAATTTTCGAGTACATGTTACATTATGGAGATGAATGTTCAGTATAAGCGTGGCGAAAATTTTCATTCATAAATACACCGAAGAGATGTAAAAATAAAACCATTACCGAAGGGTCCATCCTGCAGTATTTTTTAAATTGCCTTTATCTCGTATAAAAATTTCCACATCGTCCTCTTTTTCCGACCGTTTTCAGAGAAAAATGGTGATAAGTGAACGTGGGTCATCTTCACTCCTCTTTTTTTCGTACGGGAGGGATGGTCGAGAATGTATGCTCCGGAAGGTGGTGTGATTTTCAACCCCTGCACATATGCCGGAGGTATGGTGGCACGTTTTTACCAACAAACATTATTTACCGTGACACATTTCGGGACGAGGCTGACACGACTTAAATCCGAAGTTTCCTAAATCTTTACATATATGAGAAACTGGAAGCACTTTTTTGTTCGGTTCCTTATGGAAATAAATGATGCCCCTCATGACATCGACGGTTATATATGTACGTCTTGATACCGTGTGACTATAAAGCTCTATGGGGTATTTTATGTCGTCTATGAAATGGGGAAAAACAAATAAGCTTCGTATCGATAAATCAAGTGTTGACATAGTGGATTGATTTCATGGACTCCTGTTATAAAATGTCCTATTCAAATGCAGGGCTATGAAAAAAGGACTGTGTCGATAAATTTTTGAATCGTTAGATTCGAACCAGGCTTACTTTGATTTTCTGGCTCCGGAAGAATAAATCTGTGAGAATTTTCTGTGAGAAAAACACAGTACACTTTTAAATTTATTTCTAATCCTCACATATATTTTTGGTGTTTGTTTATCATTTTAAACATCAAGTTACTTGTAATAATCAATTATAGAATTTTACTCACATGTTATAACAACACCGTTTTCATTAACTTAAATATCCAATTTGAAAGCAATGTTTTTATTTGAAAATGCATTTTAAATAAGTTTGTGGTTCACCAGCATAAGATGGCGATTAAAACCACTTCCACTTGTGCATTAACACTTTACTCTGTTCTTCGCCACAACAATGTTTACTTTAAAAAGCCATAAGCTTTGGCAACTAATTTTACAAATTAAACAATGATCCAGGTATAATCTTTTATATCACTTTTATATGAATTAGAATAAAAGATTACCACTTTATTATTTGTTTTAAATCATCTAGTGATGATGATGTACGCAACATACTCTCTCCGTATCTGTTTCTCTTACTGGAATTCCGACACAATAACGCGTCTTACCTCTTTAATGGGTTAATGATACTTTTATTTAGCTCCAATGTAAATAATTTTTCAACATATTTAAATGAAATTCGTAGAAAGGTTCTTAAAGCGATTTTGAATGATGTCTTGTACATATTAAGGCTAAATTGAAAATGAACGATGAAATTATCAAATCCCAGCATACTTATCCCATATGAGTTTGTTTTTCCTTTGATGTTTCTTATTTAAAATTCTCAACTGATCTGTTAGGGATGTGAGTATTGCTAAATCCCATAGCTATATTTTATCAAATCATTCACTCACTCCTCAAATTTTATTATTATATAATAAATCCTTATATTTGAATTCTGCTAGAAATTATTAAAATCGATGACGAATAATATTATCAGTGATTCTAAATCATTGATTTCAGAAGATTTATTAGTTTCAAATTCTTAAATGCAATTTTTGACTAATAAATCATTAACATGGGTTCATATCTACAGGAAGTGTGGCTAGCAACCACATTTTTAAAAACTAGCTACCTTAAAAAAAACCGCGTTTTCCAAATGTCTTCTGTCATAATTATTAATTTCCCAGAATGAGCCTAAATAAGGCTTAATCAATTATATACATTTTAATTTTAAAAATATCCCAAACATTTTCATTCTTCTTATAGTATTATATCATCCTTATTTAAATATGTTTGCTTCAATTTGCATTTGAAAAATATTTATAATTTACAGAAGCACAATCGCATATTAAAGCAGCAGAAACATTAACATTGTGTGGTGTGTGACACAATAATGCATCAAAAATAACCTTAACACATACTTAAATCGAAAGTTCTCATGATTTGAATTGAATGGAATTATTATAATATCAAATATGTATATATTGTATTTTTCATGTTACTGAGAAGGCTTTATCGACAAAAATATTATTCAGCATAGACATTTTGGCAAATTTTCTATCATGACAGCAAAAGGGTTCTGAATGGAGACCGTTATTATTCTTTATTTAGTAGCTTGTCCTAGATGGGATCCAGGACCTCCAGGACCGTATGTATTTTTATTGGAAGTTATCCTTACATTTATTCTGGTGATTGGAGAATTAAAAAGATTGTATTGGATATCTATACATTTAAGCGTAATTGACTTAATAAAACTGTACGAATTGATAGCCTCGGTCTATTTCAAATATAAAAATGCTTTTATAAAAAAGGATTTTTATTGAGAGAATATCAAATTTTTCAAAAGCAGTTCAATTTAATTTATTTTATTAAGAGTCAGAATTTAGGGGTCGCAACCATGGTTTAAATTTTTATTAAAAAAATTAAAGCACTGTTTTAATCACTAACCTGTATTTATTAATATAAAACATTTGCATGTAAAATTAATGCTTAGATTACAAATAAGGATACCTTTTTAATACTAAAATCATAAATATTCAGGATACAAGCGTTGATTTTTTTTGTATCAGGATATTTCTTTCTATAAGCTTTTACTTACTGAAACTTACTTCTTGAAACATTTTACCAAGACTCAGCTTTCTTGCGCCCAATTAAAATCAAGAAATATGAAGCTAAATATTTTTGTTAATTACAACAAGTATTAAGTTAAAAATATCAGGTTAAAAAAAATTAATTATTTTTTTTAATTTTAGTAACACTTGATTTGGCGTATTTGTATTATCTCAAATATCATCTTATTATTCAAAAATTCTTGCAGTTCTTTCATCATCATCACCCAAAATAGTCGGTCTGTCTCAAACTAAAGTTTGTTAATATAATCCATGTATTAAAAGAAGTATTAATTAAATCATTAACAAACTTGTACTGATACAGTACAAACTTTATGCTTGCTCTTTTGTAGTAATCTTTTTTGATCCTTCAAATCACGCTAATTCAATGTCACACTATAGATATTTTCCAAGGGAAATGTATATTTATTCAATCGCCATTTATTTCATATTCAATAGGAATAATAAACGCTTTATATACAGATTACTCTCTCACGTTGTCAACATAGTTAGTGACGACATAATATTTCACTATGTTTTATGACAGAACCCTTGAATTAAATGACATGTGTCACCTACAAGGGAGTCCTTTCAACAGGGCCACAATAAATACATTTTACCGAGGAAAAATAAGCATTTCCGATTCGGAAATTCACACATATTTCCCCCACACGAACTAATGATAAATCCTTTGAAAATTTATCATTCGGCATTGCTGGAATTGCTGAAGGTTTTTTTCCACCCCCGAAATTACATAACAAGCTCTAAATACTTGAACGTAAATCTACAAATTGGATGCCATCAATTTAATTTTTTCGCCTTGTAAAATTGCGCGATTTTACAAAGAAGATAAAAAATAATATGTATCAATGTCGCGATTCACCTTTTTGAAGAGAAAAATCCCCAAACGAGGATATGCAACCGTTTTATTGTATTTACATTCATTGATAATTCATTGATGTCCCGCATATTTTCCAGCGGATAAAAACGGTTCGCCCCGGGCGAAATTTTCCGCTAAACCGAATTTCCCCGGCTTTTCTTTTACAATTTGCTTGTTTGAATCGTGAGAATTATTTCTCAAAGAATCCGAGCGAATTCTGTTATTTGCAAAAGAATATTATTTAACGATTTTCTTGACATGTTAACCAAATGCTTATATATATTTATTAACATGCTCAAGCTGAATTTATAAAAACGTTCTTATATTATGCCATCGATGTTCTTTGTTTCAGCATTTTAATCCCGAATTCCGCGTAGGAAACCATTTGCTAACATTCTACATAAGCAAAGACGGAAATTTGCCTACAACAAATGGATCCTACTCAGCCCTATATTTACAGAAATTATGCCCGTTGTCTATAGGGTCCTTGTAGATTTAATTAACAGGAAGGAAGGAAGTCTTTGTTCACTACACTTAAATTAATTGATTGGCATTCATGTTTTTAATTATTGCATTTTACCACGTTCTCAAAAAGTAACATCCTATATTAAATTCAACAGAGAACTTTTATCTATCAAACTATACATAATTTGGATTTAAATAATGTTCTAATCAAAATCACTTGATAAATTTCATCAAATGCATCCTATGTTATTTTGCGATATTATATAAACTTCAAAATGCTATAGAGTAGTACCTCGATTATCCGGACTAATTGGAGGATGAAAGTAGTCCGGATAACGCAAAACAGGATAATACTCTTAAGATATATAAGTTGTCCTGAATTACACTCTTCTTGGCTCTCAAGCCATTTCATGGCAACATCTAACTAACTAATCCAACCGAAAAGCTTCAGAATGTGTAGGACCAATATCTCTTCCTTCACAAATCTCTTCTTTGTCTTCTCGATCTTGTCCTTCTGAAGCAGATATTTCTTCAATTATTTTTTCATCATTCAAAATTTGGAATCCAGGAACGTTAGCATCGAAATGTAACCACTCATTTACATATTCTTCGACGTATTCAGCATATATAGAAATTTGTGCTATTGCTACCGCAATGTCTCCTATATCAGGTTCTATCGCGTACCTGTAATTTACTAATAATCTTTTCAAAAGTTGACATATCTAAAGGATTCCAACTATCGGCTGCGATGCAGCAACGATCTTTTAAATGTATTTTCTTGTGGAAGCTGATAACTGTTTCTTCATTATTTTCGTCTGATAGCAATAATTGGCGAAGCATCTAATTTCTATCTAAACGTTTGAATGTTTCTATTACACCTTGATCCATCGATTGTATTACTAATATACCATTTGCCCCATAAACATTTCATCGATCTGGTTTAAACTATCTATAGACGTCTTATCCATGGGTTTTGATATTTTTCACTTCTGGTATGAACTGTTTTTCAAACCATCATTTAAAAGCTTCACCATTTATCCAAGCTTTTTTCTGATGATATGGCATTTGGGGTTCTTTGATTTTTCAATGACAAGTAGTGGCATTCATATTTAATTTACTAGTTTTATACTAAGGTGAAGTATTTTTACGTCTTCATTATAAATAGTTGTTGGGTTTGTTTGTTTCCAATTAAAATCGATCTCATCAGCATTGTATATAAACTCTTCGTCGAATTTTTCTTTCTCCACAAATAGCTTCAATATGTTTGCTGAAGGTATGTCAGCAGAAAGCTTTTCCCCCGTGAATTTCCAGTTTCCTGATACTATGTCGTGCGTCTCCAGCATGCAGTCATTGGTTATGAATCCACAAATGACCGCATCATTCACCTTAAACTAAATACTTCTCCATGTAAACTACACATACTCCAACTGTATGCACCAACAACTACTTCAGACGAAGAAGCGATTAACGCGTTCTACGAATCCCTTTCATTAACAATCAACCGCATTCCCAAAAAAGACATTACGATAATACTTGGTGATCTCAACGCCAAAATCGGTAACACTCTAAATGATGATCACTTGAGAAATGTAGTCGGACCTCATGGAATGGGAATACGAAATGAAAGAGGGGAAATGCTCCTCCAATTTTGTATAGAAAAGGAGTTCACAGTAATGAATACGTGGTTCCAGCATCACCCGAGACGTCTATATACATGGGTATCGCCAGGGAGTAAATATAAAAACCAAATTGATTATATAATGATAAACTCCCGCTATCGATCAACAATATATAATACCAAGACGTATCCGGGAGCTGATTGCGGATCAGACCACCAACTTCTAATAGCGAATGCCAAAATAAAACTAAAAAATATGAAGCGTACTAGAGCAATCCAAAATTTTGCAAAAAATGTTGACATAACTAAATTTGGCATTCGAATACGGGAACAAGTCAACGATTTAAACTGTACAAATGAAGAAACATCAAACACAACGTGGAACAAACTTAAGCAGCTCATAGTGAATACGGCTACGGAGTGTCAGTTAGCACCGGCTCCACGTAGAAAACCATGGATCACGGAAAACACTTGGGATAAAATCATGTATAGGAAAAAACTCAAGGAAAGAGGCCTCACAACGGAACAGGAGATAAAAACCTATTCCGAGACACACAGGACCATCAAAAAATTATGTCGCAACGATAAAAATAAATACATTAATAACATCTGTGATGAAATAGAAGCGCATAGTAACAAAATGGAAACTGGAGATCTCTTCCGCAAAATAAAACTCCTCACACATAAACAAACTATGAAAACGTGGTCCATTGAAGACTCCGATGGTAAATTGATAACTGACATTGATGAGGTTATTAAGACATGGCGGTTATACTGTAAAAATCTTTATGCAGATATAGAAATAGTTCCATCCACATCCCTTACAACGCACAATCAAGAACCAGATATACTGAAATCAGAGGTTGAGTTGGCCTTGAAAATGCTCAAAATTAAAAAAACCCCAGGCAGTGATTGCATCCCAGCTGAACTTCTTAAACAATTGGGAGACACGGGCATCGATATTTTACATGCAATATGCAACAAAGTCTGGAAAAGCGGAATCTGGCCAAAGGATTGGATGGAATCTCAGTTTATCATTCTACATAAAAAAGGTTCCACAAGAAAATGTGGAAACTATCGTACCATTGCACTCATATCCCATGCAAGCAAAATACTGCTCCACATAATAAACCAACGCCTAAAACACTACATCAGCTGGCAAATACCCCACGAGCAAGCGGGTTTTGTAAAGGGGAAAGGCACCCGCGAACAAATCTTAAATGTCCGTCAACTGATTGAAAAATGCCGGGAATTCCAAATACCGGCAGTTTTGTGTTTTGTCGACTATAAGAAAGCGTTCGACTGCGTCAAATGGGATAAAATGTGGGAAGTACTAATGGCGATGGGTGTACCGACGCATCTTGTGCACCTAATAAAGAACCTTTACCAGTATAACCGAACAACTATCAAGGTGAATGAAATAATATCCAAACCGTTCCAAACCCAAAAAGGCGTTAGACAGGGATGCATTCTCTCGCCGAACTTGTTAATATATACGGCGAGTTTATTATGCGTAAAGTCCTGGAAAACTGGAACGGTGGAATCTCCATTGGCGGAAAAAAAATCTCCAATCTGCGGTATGCTGATGATACAACGCTAATTGCCACGACCACAGACGAAATGACGACACTCCTCCAAAAAATTAAAGTCGAGAGCTCAGACATGGGACTCGAGATGAATGAAGCCAAAACTAAAATCATGGTTGTGGACAGAGCATGTGCACTTTCCACAACCAACATTCAAGGGCTGGAAACAGTGCATGATTTTATTTATCTCGGATCCTGGATCACGGACTCCGGCGGCTGCGACGCAGAGATTAGGAGGAGAATTGGTATGGCAAAAAACGCTATGTCTCAGCTGAACATAGTTTGGAGAAATAGAAGCATAACCAATGCAACGAAAATGCGTCTGGTCAAATCCCTCGTATTCTCCATATGCCTCTATGGAGTTGAAACATGGACAATGAGAGCGAGTGAGAGGAGACGTATAGACGCATTCGAAATGCACTGCTGGAGACGAATGCTGAGAATCCCATGGACGGCTAAACGTAGCAATATATCAATCCTGAATCAATTAAAAATAAATATCAGACTTTCGACCGTATGCCTGAGACGCGTTCTGCAATTCTTCGGTCACATTGCTCGCAGAGACAACGACAACCTGGAAAAGCTGGTGGTAACAGGAAACGTGGAAGGTCGCCGCGGAAGAGGAAGATCTCCTACCCGCTGGTCTGACCAAATCAAGAGTGCCACCGGCCTTCCAATAGTGGAAGCACTTCGTTCTGCGGGCCATAGAGAAAATTGGAGGACGTTCATCGGTGCCACGGTCGACTCATAGTCGGAGTCACGATCCTCAGCCATGAGGAGTACGATGAGAAGAATATTTACGAAAGAGCTTAAATGAAAATTTGGTTAGGCTCATTTTGATTTTAAATACATTAAGAAAACCCCAAATTTTACATTAATTTCCTTGAAAATATATTCCAAGCTGAATTTATAATTTAGCGACTTGAAAAGGCAAAATACTGAAGCTTTTACAAAAGTATTAAATAATGTGTTTTTGGGTTTTAGATCAAACCGTTATTGAATGGGAAATTCAAATAATTTAGTCCTGTGTATAACCATAAAATAGCGAGGACCTACTCTGGTCGTGATTTGTATGGCAGTAGCTACCGAATACTTATGATTTTTGACACGGCAAAAATTGCACAAATATGCCATTGTATCATTGTTAGTATCTGTTTTTAAAATTGTTAAAGATTATAGTTTTAGTTTATAGTTTATAGATTATAGTTATAGTTTTAGGATTACATTTAGAACAACCTTTTATACGATATGCATTAATAATTTCGACTTTTCGAGTTTGGCTTTCTCTCTCTTTTTATTTTTGCATACACCGTTCGGCTCGCTAAGAGAAGGATTAAAAACGAATGGTAATGTAGAAGGCGTATAATCTGAGATAAAGTGGAATGTTTAATGTTTTTATGGAGGTAAAAGGTACAGAAAGAATTGAAGCACTCTCTTTGAAATACTTTTTCTACGCTTTTTTTCGTCACCTAGCAACAATTTCACCACCTAACTTGTTTCCCCTGAATTGAAAGTGTTTTTATAGCAAAAAATGTGCACAAATATTTCAAGGCAAACTATTTTCAATTGGGTGGGGGAGGTGTTTCTTTGTTGGTGTCAAAATTATACCTCCGAGGCAAATTCCCCAGAAATTGGTTCCAATGCGATTTCGGCAACTAAAGCTCATAAAAACATTGACAAAAGCAGATTAATGGAAAGTACACGACAAGGACGACTATAAATTCCAGCATAAAACGCAAAACAAAAGGCAAATATGCCCCACAAAAACCATTTTAATATTAATCGTGAATGAAAATTAATTCCGCAAACAGGTAATCAACGCTTATGAATGCTTCCATCTCGAATTTTCAAGGAGAGCGCGACAATTTGGAAAGTGCTTCATTGAAACAAAGCCGCGAGTGATGGAAGAAGATTCCACAAACAAAGGTTGGTAAGCTAATTACTTCACCGAGCTATTATGGGGACCTCCAACCAACATCCCCTACCCCAGCGCAATATGCGACTTCCAAAATGAGAAATATTATTCGGCATCTCATCAACAAATACTACTTAGGCTTCATGAAAACTATTTATATTAAAGTTGTACCAAGGGAGCATTTAATTCTAATTTTTAAAAAAATCTACACCTGATATATTTAGAGTAAAGCCTTTTAAAACATAATTGCAGATTATAGATATATAACCAATATCTGTATCAATCATCTTAATAATACTTTCTCAGATCCAGGAAATCAAAATAAATCTGGATCAATACGATCGATCGGAAACATGTTGATCAGGTGATTTTTATTCTACGATTTAGATTTGAACTTGAACCTTTATAATAAGAATTCATGATACACTTAAACTTTTTTTTGTGCAGTAGATGCGTAGAAAAAATGAATATGGGTTCCATGAATTTTAAAAACCGCATAACTTTGAATCAGCTATATAAAATATATCCAAAATCGCATAAAAAAAGTTAATTAAAAAAAACAGGAAAACAGTAAGGCAATTAAAAAATAACATTTTTGGTAACATTTAAAGGACGTCTTGCATCATTGGTTAAATTTTAAGGATGTCTTACATCTGGCATCTCAAATGCCAGACATCCACTAGAGAAATATTAATTATTTTAATCACAAACTATCATCGCTGTATGATAATTTTCGTTGCGATTTTCAATATGACTTAAAATCGTTTTCTTCTTCTGAAGAAATAGTATACCCAATGTCAATATCATCATTATTCTGTGTAGATTTTCTCTTTCCAAAAATATAATTCATAATTAGTAAAGATGTCACTATAGTCCTTAACTCAAAAAAATATTAAATCACAAAATGGCGACTGTTTAAAAGTTCTAGATTTCAAAAACACCGCATAACTTCGAAATCGCACAAAATAATCGCACAAAAAAAAGTCGCACAAAAAAAGTCGAATAAATTGAATCGGTCGATATTGTGTTTTTCGAGATAGATCGAATATAATGCTAATTATTTTTTATAGAACCAAAAAAATCATATTTAAATAGGCCATTTGGAGAGTAATAATATATTTTTTTAAATTTGCAATCATTAAATTTACTGCTTAAAGTAATTAAAAACTTTTTTTTAATTTCTTAAGAAATTTTTGAGCATTGTTCTATTTAACTTCTTCAGACGTTCTCAATAATCTGCTGTTACTTCTTCCGTATCGCTCAGGGGTGAATGTTGATTCATTTTGCGCAAGTCTTAATTTGAAAATCTCGAAAAGTCTCCAGCAATTGCATAATATCAGACGTTATTATGCTTGTGAAGTTCAACTCGTTTCTCACATTTCTTACAGGTCGACGGTTATTTTCCACAGTGAATTTTGTTTCAAAGAGAGTTACTTTAATGATCAATTTTCCGATTCCAGTAAAAGAGAGTTAATAAATTTAGACGTTCTAAAAGAGCGCTTTTATAATAATACAAAAATATCAACGTAATCTATGATAAGCTACGGATATTGTAGCTTTGAGACCATTGATGGAGATACGAAAATAGTCAAATTTATGTATATATGTAAAACTCGGGACTGGAAATAAATTTAGCTTTAACACAGAAATTCATAGATAAAGTAGATTATATTAGTCCCACAGCATCCAAATATTCATAATTTAAAAACGAAACTATAAATAAACGTATAGTGATCCCATTAGGTTAACATAGTAATAAAAATAGAATGGTCGAATAAATGAGAGTGACATTAACACAGCCAAGCAATTTAACTTATTTTAAGCATTCGCGTGTATTAAAGTTATTTAAAATACGTTTATTTTTAAAAAATCTAAATATTTTCAATAAGATCGGTGTGCTTGTTTTTAACCCTTTGAGTAGTGAGCTAATTTAAAATCCTCATAGTCTTAAATGCTATATTTGCTTATCCGGCACTTATCATCCGTACTTTATCGGTGCTGTTTCTCGCGGGGCCCAAATTCGATAGTCGAAGCGTAAACGGAAGGAACAGCAATGAAATATTATGGCTCGCGGGATAAACATGGAAATCGATTATTTTATCATTATTTGTAGATGAATTTGGGTTAACAATCCGAACTCAACGTACAAGAGTGCTCTTTCTGAATCATTTGAATTGGCTCGCAAATACGCGATCATCCTACCATACAGGTTAAGAAATCGCATTTGTAATAATTAAATCATTCATGGAAGTCACGATATTGAATCGCAAAGGATTAATGCGATTTGAACTAATTTAATTAAATATTTTTGTTGGCCAATCTGCCATGTAAATTGAATTAAAATTGTATTAAAATTTTCAGATTTGTCCCTTTTAAGAAAAAAATATATTGTTAAAAGACCTGCTTTGAGAGAGAAAATTATATAGAAAGATGGATGTAATATGGGAATAAAGAAGATTTTTTATTATCTCCTTTCTTTTTGCATAGTATAATTAAAATGGTGAAGTCTGTTGAATTATGGTTTAGGACAAAATATACAATAAAGATCCAGGGACGTATCAAAGGCTTATTAAGAGGGTTAAGAAGAACATTCCATCTTAATTTGCAATTTCGTTTTTTATTTGATAAAGATCCTAATTGTAATGTTATAAAAATTAATTTTGTATCAAATTGGAAAGATCGGGTTTTTAAAGAACGGACTAAATATTATTATTGAATGATGTAGACTTAGGGATAATTGGTTTTGTTCCATACAATTTGGATGTATAGTGATAAATGTGTTCCATCTTTATTTATTATATAGATATATAGTATCAAATAGATTATTTCAACGATATACAAATTTAATGTTGCACATGATAAATATGAAAAATGATAAAAGATTATTCATTTTGAGATATCAAATAGTGTCGGCATTGCATTAGCCTTATCACAGTGAATACACTCCTTTAGTGCAACTTAAGCTGCATAAGACCTAATGATAAACATTACAATAATGCAGCAAGCAAGCAGCGTTGCATCCAATTGTGCAGTCTGTTGAGAAGAGATTAAGTCAACACAGGGAATGAGAAAAATGGCAAACACTTTAAGAATGGAGTCGTCTGATATTGATTTCTCAAGTCTCTCCCACAACCCGAAGCAGTTTCTCACATTTTATTATGTGGAGGAAATTATTTCGAAATCGTCAATCCAAATACAAATATACATATACGTATAGCGAATTCCTTCCGCTCCCGTTTCATTTCCAGACAAAACTCCTAGCTGCGAACTTCCCATCTGCAATTGCTCAACATTTATAGGTTCACATTGATTAATTAGGCATACATAATATGAAACTAATGAAGAGATCATATTTCCTCTCAGGCGACATTAAACTAGATAACCACGAAGATAATGGAATAAACGCCTCATCAGAACGATGATTGTTGACAGAAGGTCTGATGCCATCAACCATTTATACGTCGGTCTATTTAAACCGATCAATTTCATTGTCTAGGATTTCAAAACTATTCACAATGGAATGAATGATGCGCCAATCATAATTAGCGAAATGAATGCTCATAAATACTAAATTAAAATCATAAAGTAGATCGCAAAATATTGAATGAATTTTTGATGAATACCGACCATCTAAAATGAGCTCTATTTGTTGCAAAATTGTATTTATTTCATGTTCTCAATTCCATCGGTGTCAGTCTATTATTTATCCGTGAGAACGTGTAAAAATTATAGGCAATCTGAATAAAGTCCCATTGAAAATATTTTATTGAATTGATCGTATTTATATTATACTTTGTCTTTCTAGAAGACTTATATCTTTGATTAATATCAAATTCTAACTAATTTTAAGTACCAAATATTAGTTGAGGACAGAGCAACTATCCTTGTAAAGCTTCCACAAAGAGTTGTTTTGTGTATTGTGACTTTTAAGCCTTCCTGAAACATCCATTTGTATTAACAATTGGTTATATTAAAAAAAAAAAAACAAATAGCCTTAAGATGGATATTGAACTTTACAAAGGGTTTTGAACGGTATCTACAATCCGAAAATGTGGTTTTCAATTCTATTTGCTGATGAAAAATAGCAATTCGGGTTGATGAAATATAGACATTGGATTTCTAATAAAATCTACAAGTTGCGTCTATATATAATATATAATATAGGTATATATAATATAATCCATATAAAAATATCGGCTAACTTATTGACGGATAATAGAATGAATTAAGGACGATATACGATTATATTATTTGAGCTTTATATAGTTTATTTTCTTTGACAAAGGTAAGATCTTTCAGCTTTTATTGATAAACTTGGATGGAAAAACAATATAAAAAGTCGGCAATATGACACTATGACGATAACTAAGCTAGAAGATGTATGATATCATGAAAATTGTAGCTGCAGGATTATGCAATGATAACAATATAATCGTCTATTGTCTTTTACATCAATCTAAATTCATTAAACTGAAAAGGTATGAAGAATATGAGGAAGTGTGTACTTCTCAAATTAAAAGTGTGAGTCAGAGAGTTATCGTATCGTCGTTATTAGATAAATATTTCAATGTAAACAACATAAATAAATCTATCGTGATTTTTTTCCTTGATATCTTATATTTGCGATGATATCTAAAACGTTACTCAATAAGTTCGTAGGAAGGTTTTGGCTTCCTTAAATTTGGGATACACATGGTATTTTTAATTCATCCATTGCCTCGAGAAAGAAAGAACCATCAATAGCGAATATTATATGTTATTGGTGCATTTGACGGAAGAAATTGCGCAAAACCTACCCTGGGGAAAAAAAAAGAAAAAAGTCCTCATTCACTAACATAATGCACCGTGTCAAAGTCATCAATAACCGCACAAACTGAAAAATTTTTCGCGAACTAATTGACAACCATTTGACGACAAACATACCCTTCAAAACGAAAAAGAACCTCACTGACGCAGTTGAACTTTTCAACTCTGCTCTGCGAGAAGCCGCAAAGAATTCAACTCCGGAATGGATGCAAAAAAATATAAAAGAACTGTTATGCACAACAATCAAACAAAAAATAGCAATCAGTGACTATCCTAACGGGCTAACCGCCACTGAAGCCACAGAATACTCACTGTGGAAAGCTACAAAATACCTAAAACGACCCCAAGTAACATCATCGCCTATCAAAAAAAACGGAGAATGGGCTAGAAATAACAAAGAAAAAGCGAAAATATTCGCTAGTCACTTGACAGAAGTATTCTCTCCATACAAAAACATGAATACTTCAGAAAGCGAAGATGAGATTCACCGGCCGCCAAATTCAAAAAAATCAACCATTTGCATTAAAGAATTCACAAGGCGAGAAGTCAGATTAGTCTTAGTAAAGGTCGACATAAAAAAATCGTCTGGTTACGGTCTCATTACGGGAAGAATGATAAAGGAACTCCCTACCAAAGGATTTAAGTTCTTGGTACAAACATTCAATACGGTACTAAAAATAGGCTATTTCCCTCCGTAATGGAAAGTGGCTTAGATTGCTCTAATCCCCAAGCCCAGCAAGTATACACATGACGTCAAATCATACAGACCCATCAGCTTACTTCCAATAATTTCCAACATTTTTGAAAAACTACTACTGAAGAGACTTAAGCCGTAAAATTGGATCGACTTAAAATTTGGATATCGTCAACAACATGTGACTGAGGAACAAATACACTGGATCATTAATAGAATACACAAAGACTTAGAAGACAGAAAATATTACTTGGCAGCATTCCTGGACGTAACTCAGGCTTTTTACAAAGTATGGCATCCGGGCTTGCTATATAAAATTGAAAAACAACTGCCCACTAATTACTTCTCCATATTCAAATCATACCTGACTAATAGAATATTATACGTCAAATACGGAGATGAAGTCACCACACTCCATGATATAAAATCCGGCGTCCTACAAGGCGGCGTACTTGGTCCAGTTTTATACCTTTTATATACAGCCGACATTCCGACAACAGACACCACGACAACTGCCACCTTCGCGGACGACACAGCTCTTCTAACATGTCAACATGGAGGACGAACATAAGCAAGAAGAAAAAGCAACTGGAAATGAAAATAAGAATGCTGTATTGGTTAATGTGCCAAAAATCGGAACTGTCCCTAGTAAACAAAACACTTTTATACAAAAGTATATTAAAACCAATCTGAACATATGAAATACAGCTCTGGCGTACCGCATCGAACTCCAATATTGACATTCTCCAACGCTTTCAGTCCAAAGCGCTGCGTAATATAAGCAACGTTCCATGATAGGTGACAAACGACACGATACACAGGGTATTAAGCATTTCAACAGTGAGACAGAAGATTGAAAGCCATAGCCAAAAATACAAAAAAATATTGAACACGCACTCCAACCGCCTTGTTGAAGAGCTAATCAGTTAAGCCTCCGGGACGCTTAGGCTAAAAAGATGTATGGTTCATGACCTGGACAAAAGATTCGAATGAATGAACATTAGGTCCTCATTAATGAATGAAACTACAAAAAAAAAATCAAACAACAAAAAAGGCATTGAAATATTAAGTCGATTTTTACCTAAAAGTTGATGTTTTATTAGTCATCCTACGAACTTATTGAGTGATGTGTTAATTCACAATAGTCTCAATATTTTGAAAATATAACGACCCTTCGTGGAAATGCATTTCAAAATATAGGTATATATTGGGTTGGTGCAAAAGTTAAGGCCGTTTTTTATGATCCCAGGTAAAAAAAAATTTTCTTCAAAAATGATGAATAGCATCTTCTTTTAAATGATTCCATTGTATAACGGATGCTTTCCCTCTACTTTCTATTCAGTTTTGGCCTGGCCAGAGTACAGTGAAAAGCCCTTGTATTTTTTCAAAATGTCGGTCGATAAAGTGCATTTACGTCATTGTTTACTTTATGAATTCCAAAAAGACAATACCGCGAGTGTGAAAACCAAAAACATTTGCGAAGTGTATGGAACAGATGTCATCAAAGTTCGACAGGTACGAAAATGGTTTACAAAATTCCGATCTGGGGATTTTTCACTAATTGATAAACCACATATCGGGCGGCCATTGAAGTCTGATGACGACAAGTTTAAAGTCATAATTGACACCAATCCACGTCTAACCACCAAGGAGATCGCGACGATGATGGGAGTCAACCAAAGAATCGTAATAAGACATTTGAAGCGTATGGGGATGGTTTCGCGGTACGACGTTTGGATACCTCATCAATTGTCGGCTGCCAATTTATTGGATAGTGTTTCAACGTGCGTTACTTTGAGTGCGAGACAAAAATGTGAACCTTTTTTGCATCGTTTGGTAACGGAAGATGAGAAATGGGTCGTGTACAACAACGTGACAAGAAAAAGACATTGGGCTATACCTGGACAAGCCCCATTAACAACTTTGAAGGCCGAAATCCACAAAAAAAAGTTATGTTTTGTGTTTGGTGGGATTGTAAGGGTATTGTGTATTTTGAACTCTTGGAACCCAATCAGACAATTACAGTAGAACAATATTGTCAGAAATTATCCAAATTGAACTTCGCCCTTCAAAAGAATAGACCAGAATTGGTAAACAGAAAAGGGGTAGTGTTTCATCACGACAACGCGCGACTACGTAAGACTTTGATGACCCAACACAAGCTAAATGAGTTGAATTGGGATGTTATTAAGCATCCACCGTGCTTTCCAGATCTTGCTCCTTCCGATTTTTATTTATTCCGATCACTGCAAAATGTTTTAAATGATAAAAAAGTTGATACAATAGAGCAGGTAAAAACATCCCTTACTACATTTTTCGCATCAAAATCCACGGAATTTTATACTAATGGTATAAAAAAGTTGATAGAAAGATGGAAGAAGGTTATAAGAACAGATAGAAATTATATAATTGATTAAATAAATACTACAAGTCTAAAAAATAATGTTTAATTGCATATGTAATTGTATGCTGCAAAAATAATGTATTGTTCTTTGATTACCATTAAGATTATTGGATGTATATCCGATGTCAAATTGAAAAACATTTCATTCTGAACGATCGCTGTATCCTTCATTCCCTGTGGTGATTACTTTGTGCTCTACGGTGAAATAAATTTCCTTGCCGATCAATTTATTTCTTCTTGCCATGATCCAATCAACATTTGCGGCCAGATGCACTCATGTTGATTGCACCAGAAGGATGCATTATGCGTCTCGACCTTAGAAATATCCGACCTAATGACCCAAGAAGAAACATGCCAAGGAGAGGCTACCAAGCACAGATGTAGCCTTCGTTATATAACCTCACTGATTATCGGCTGTGATTCTTTACTGAGCAATTTTATGGTGTTCATATATCGACTATCTTCGCGAATTATTCAGACGATTGCTTGTAAATTGATCTAGATGAATCGAATTTTTATAATTACAACCACCAAACTGATTGATGATGGTCCAGAATGATAAAGACAGCACACGTTGAACTAATAAAAAGAAACGCTTCGTCTTGATCAATCTCCGCCAAAATTAATGTTATTGTTGTTGAATCAAAGAGGTTTATCTCACGCTCCACAAAGTACGATGTGCCGTAAAATTGTATGATCTGATAGATGGGGATGGAAAAGAAAATTTCATCAACAATTCGATTTCGGATAGTATTGTAGGCGAGTCAATACAAGGAAGAGTAATCGTGTCAAATGTAATAGAACCGCAGACAATATACGAGCGTGCTAGATGAATGAGATTGCCGCAGGGAACCGGAAAAGGAAGAAAAGGCGAAAGGAACAAACAAAAATATTAATGACTGCCAACGCTCCTTCATTTAATATTGAAAGCCCTCTTGGAGACCTGGTTGGAATTCATTTGAAAAAGAGCAATTAAATTCTTAATAAAAATTAGAAATATTTATTGGTTCTCTTGTATATTGATAAAAAAAGATTCGATAAATTAGCTTCAAGCTTTAGAATACATCTTCGAAAATAACCAATAATCTAAAGTAGTATTAGGACGAATATTACTATTAAAAATCGCAAAAAGTGTCAAAATTACAATTTTTAGAAATCCTTACCCCCAAAAGAACTGGACTATTGCATGTGTTGTGTATCCACCTCTACAAGATATACCTTTCATAATTACAGTAGACCGACGGTAATCCGGCCCCAGTCTAATTCGGCACCCCTTGTAGTCCGACATTCCAATACAAATATAGTATAAACGTACGTTTAAGCTTCGTCAATGTTAAAAAAAATTAAAATCGTGATTCTTGATCGCCTAAATCGTAATGTATCTTTTTGAAAATTGGCAAGTGAGTACGGCGATCTAAAATTTATGATATAAAAAAAACCGCGATTACAATCAAATTTCGTCTCCATGGAAGAAGGAAGCTTTATATATGTGCTTTCTTCAAGAAAAGAACAGGCATACATCTATTTCTAGGCTCATATTGGCCATGAAAGCAAAGTTTTTTCACTAGAAGATAACAAAAAAAAGACTTTGTAGCTATCTAAGAATAGTTAAAATGCTTCAAAAATTGTCATGAAATACGTTTGAAGACGGTAACAGCTTTTTATTTTTAACGTTTATGACTATTATGTTTATGAAGTTAATTCTATGATATGAAACCTTCTATTATCTATGCATATCTCATCATTTTCATATTTTTTTCTGATTATAAGTACTCGTTTCCAAAAGTGCGGACTACAAGGGGTCGGAGGCAGTACTCTACAGTCCGACAAATTAGACAATCTTACACTACCTTGCAAAACTTTTGTCGGATTACCGCAGGTCTGCTGTATTTTGATCCTATTCATGTGCATGTCAATCAACGATTGCCTATCTTCAAATGCATAGACATTTGTGTTGAGTTATGATGTTTACTACTTCAAAGTTACTCTCAAAATTTAAAGAGATTCCTTAAAACTCGTCCAAAAGCACGAATTCTTATAATTAAAAACTAATAAGGACTAAAGATATTAATATCCATTGATAATATAAATTAATCCAATCTCCTAAATTTGTTGGTATGGTGAAATTTTTTACCCTGAGCTTATAAACTATTTCATTGTACTAACATAAAATCAAAATGATTTAAATATATAAATTTTTATAAAATTATATAAAATAAGATCAGTAACATAGTTTTGATTTGACCCAAATACAGCATTAACCAATTAAAATCATACACCAATCACTTGATACATTCAATAAGCAAGAGAGAGATTTTCATTAATAGAATTTTGCAATTTCTACAGTCAAATATTTCTCATATCACCAAAATGATCAATTAAAAACTGATGTGGAGAATTCAATACAGATTATTTCGTAATAGTGCATCCTTGGCTTGCAAATAATTACCTATATAAATTTAAAATCTTCAACATTAATATAATAAAAGTGTTATGAACAAGAATATAATATGAAAGGTTTTTATGGTGTTTGATTCGGTTATCAAAAAATTCAATAATGAATCAAGCTTTCAAGAAAAAAGGTCACGTGACCATATGGTCACACTTAGTCATCTATGAAATAATATTTTTAATGAAACAATTTTACGTAAACCATCAAGAGTCAATGAATTCCCCATTATATCAACTTTTAAAAACAGCATAATATAGGCATCATTTAGGCAATAGAAAGTTCTGCTAAATTATAATGAACGCATTGGAAAATAAATTATATATCTAAAATTCATGAAATAACATCAATGTATTGTGAAAAGTTATTTAGCAATAAGCAATAAATCTCACTTTGAATGATGAAAAATATTTGACCATTGAACATTAAAATATTATTCATAAAAGTATCAACTGATGTCAAAAACGTTTAATTTGTTATTTTCTTTGTATTTTGTTATAGATTATTTATGATCGATTACAATTCATCATTGTATTAAATATTAATATATAATATATCTGAGCTACTTTATGATTTATAATCACATTTACGCATATATCAATTTCTCTTCTATCTTTGATTTTAATTCATCTTTAATTTAATTGGATAATGATGAACTTTGTCCGCTCAATTCTTTAAATAAAAAGTATGAAGTACCGTCTGCACTCTTTAAACTTGAGCCTTGGTGGCACAAAGTTTGTACACTCAGTTTAATAAGCAATAGAGTAGAAATTGATTATGAAACTTCGAACAAGTTTCACGTTGACATGAGATCAATTAGCGATTTTTTGATACCATTTTTCAGCTGATATATGAACCTATATCAAAATCTTGCTACTCAGAGTATCCAGTGTTGTTTGGTAATGTTTCTAAAATTACGAAAAGCATCGCTTTTAATGAAAATCTATGAAAACCATCGTATAATTTCATTACATTTAAAAATGAATTTCTAGAAAATGTCTATCACTATTTCACCTTAAATATATTTACATATGTTCATAGCGAAAAATGTTCATTACTTATGAATAATCCTTCAAAGAAATTCATTAGCAAATAGCACGTTTCTGAATGAATTAATAATAAAGCGTATGATTATATTTTGATTTTTTTAATTAACTATCATAAAATTTAAAGTGAACAGCTACTTTAAATTTTTATAAAAGTCCAACATAAAACTGCCATAAAAAAGTATTCTTATATTAAAATAATCCATCTCATACTATGCGAATTTTCAGCAATAATTTTCATTGTTCCATAATTAATATTTCATTACATCTTAATTAAATTTCCTGCTAAATTAAAAATGTGGACGATGTTTAGAAGTGTTTTTTTTATTATTTTAAAAATAGTCAATAAAAATCATTCAGGGAAGAAGAAAATGAGTTGATTTCGATTAAAATGGAATGCATTTTATATAGGAGATCGTAAATAATCAAAGTTCATGGTAAAGCCGAAGGCATTCAGCGGCAAACGAGGAAGAATCCCATTTTGCGACGCAACCGGAACACCCACCAGCTATACGGAAATGGTTTCAATTTAACAAATTTGACCTCTTCCTTTGACCTTGTTATGCAAACACCCCCTTTCCACCTAGATAAAAGAAGGGCAAAAAAATCGAGGGTGACAAATAAACTTTTATGTGGCCGCACTCGGAATACCATGGTGGAAGTATTTAATTCTGCAGAGGTGACTCATTCAAATTCTGACATTTGCTTACATTCAGGGTTACTAATTTGCCTTGGTAATGCGAGAGGCCATCCAACATGTACGAAGGACCAGAATTGAAAAAAAAATGGAACGACCCGGGGATGGAATTCGGCGAGAAAAATACGTACCTGATGGAAGGGAGTTAATTCGACTTTGATGACAGTGGAATATTTTCAAAATCGATTTTTGAACAAACTGAAGTATCCATGGCGGAGATGCAATTTCCTACATCTTTCATTGGCCATTTTGATATTTGTTATCAGATATGAAATATACCTCCGGCGAGCTTTGATATTATTGGGTCTTCTAAGATGTCTTTCATTTTTATAAAATGAAAACCACAGGAAAATATGCTATCTACAATGAGAAACTTTCATATGTATAATAAAAACAATGAGGAGAATATCTTTCCCTTCAAAAAGCTACACATCTTCTACGTTTCTATTGTCATTTAAAATATAATATTGTAATATCCTGTTGTAAATAAAAACTCGTATTTGTTCGGCCAATAGACTATTTATATTAAAGGAAGATTTAATCCGGAAATGTTCAAAATTATATGAACTCTTACAGAATAGCAAAAACTTATATGATACAAGAATGTAAATAATAAATTCATCACAAAAAATATTTCTAAAACCACCCCAAAAATTTTGTGAAGAAAAATATTCTGATATGTTTATAATGTGACGAATTTGATGTCAGCAATGAGGGATGATTTGACAACAATGCTGTCAATCTTTTGTCAATGAAGACTGATGAATTTTTCAAGGATAAAAGCAAAATATGCTACAGAAAAAATCTAAATATTAAGATCGTTTATCTGAATGTTATAAAATGATGTAATAAAAACTGTATTGAAGTAGATTTATTGGACAGCTATTTAAAAATATATCGAATTCAAAGGAAAATATTAAATATGTTGGATATTCAAACATATCAAGAGTCAACAGATACTGAATGTAAAAATTAAAAATAGGTGAAAATTGTGAAGTTCAAAGATATTTTTCAATCATCAATAAAATGTGTGGATAATCATTTGTCAGTAAAAAATATTTTTACTGATTATTACTAGTTTAGACTTTTGCATGATGGAGCAAATTTGCTACAAATCCATTTTTTTTTTTTTTAGATAAGTTTTATCTTTCAAAGATGATTGGAATATAACATTATTAATTCATGATTATAAAGAAGTAATAAGCAATGAAAAATTGATATTGATGAAACAAGATTGATCTTCAGAATAGCTATAAGGTAACGAATGAGCTGATAGAATATGAGAATGATTTAATTTAGAAAGTAAACATAAAAAATCAACCAAATTAAAGTAAACATCACTCAATAAGTTCGTAGGATATTTTAATTTTTTTCAAAAAATCCTACAAACTTATTGAGTGAATTTTTATATCTGATAAAGGCTTAATATCAAATATATGCAATGAATATATTAAATAAAATTGGGCGTTGCATGACCACTTATTAATCCGACTTATTGATTCACTACTTCACTACAGTTGACCCTCCTCTCCACCCTCTTTTCCAAATTCTTTCCTGTGGGTACGTATTAAGATTGAACCCTGCCTACTCCTCACTTCAAATTCAGTCATTAGCGAGAACATGCGCTTTTTGTTTCCCCAATTATACATACTTATTTCGACTTATCATGGCGTCCATAAGCAGTGACCAGAGTTTATTAATTAAAAATAAAACCAATATTCGGCTTATCGACCAATCAACCCCAAATCTGCATCAGTCAAAGTTAGCGTCTATTGGCGAAGTATTACGTTTATGTTTTAACACTGTAGCTGTAAACATCGGCTTAAGAAATGGAACTTATGTTCTTCTGGAATAGAAAATGGAAAAATATATGCTTCACCTAGCTTGTCGCCGTTATATAATGGTAATTATATTAGAAGCCATAGTGAGCCAATAGCTCGGTTCGTCTAGTGTTCCTGATATCCAATTGTTGAAAGGTTTAAAAAGAACTGGGATAAAATTGATCAATGTCATAAAGTAGTAATTTATGATAGAAAATGTTATTGCAGATAGAATTTCTTTTATTCAAAAACAACTTCAAGTGTATCAACCCCGAAATAACTATAGAAAGTTACTGAATCTTTCCATCGTTTACTTGGAAGGAATTCCTGAAAAAAGAGTTTAATTTAGGAGACATGTTGGTCTTCACCGTGCTAAATGGATCATAGTTTTTCAATAAAGATGTTGAAATATGGAAGGATGACTCTGATTTTAAATCTGCAAAGAAAATGGTCCATTCTATGCGGGTAGTGAATGACACTGCTGAGCGTGATATTGTCTTAATGAAGGAATATAATAAATATATGACAATCGACGAAGAGCAAAAGCAATTGCTTTTGTTAGTAAAAGCTTACAGAAAGAAATATCCTGATACAAAAAAAATCAACGCTTGTATCCTGAATATTTATGATTTTAGTATTAAAAGGGTATCCTTATTTGTAATCTAAGCATTTTTATTATTTTTATATTAATAAGTACAAATTAGTGATTAAAACAGTGTTTTAATTTTTTTAATAAAAAGTTAAATCTTAGTATCGACCCCTAAATATTATTTTAAAAAAATAAAAAAACTGAAATAGTTTTTAGGGTGGAAAAACAAATGAGAGGTTGACCGATCGAACATTCGAAAATAAAATTGACCCTAATAAGGACCACCCTAATGCAGACATTTGAATAGTATTTCAAACACTAGACTCAAGCACTTGCTCGCATATAAGTTTCATTGAATGCTCTTATTTAGTGTAAAATATGTAGATTTTACAGTAGACCAACACATTCAGAATAGCGGTTCGTTGGTTGAGGGTCCTTGTCATCAACACGCCCTGTGCTGGTCGTTGGCGTACTCAAAGAACGACTAAAAATTAATTCATGATTCAATTTACTCCGACTGAAAAGCTCGACCAAACCACTAAAGTGTATTTAATTTGCTATGAGGTTCTTTGTCACGAACACTGAAAATTAAATGGCACGATCTTATACGATAGAGAAAAAAACGCGAAACACGAGATCATATTAAATTGTATTATATAATCACAGCCAAAAATAATGTAAATAAAAAATATCTTCGATTAAGTATTGGGATGATAAGTTCATTCCAGAATTCATCTTCAATCTTCAAAATGTATCGATATGGTTCGAACTATAACACAAAAGCAAAATATCTTATTTTATCCTGATATTATCGACATCCGAAAAGAGATGATATTTGAAGGAGGAAATAGGACACAACAAAGGAATATGTGATCTTCATCGTTAACACTTTGAAGCTCTCGTACGTTTATCACTACGGAAGAAACACGAATACTATGTCTCAAATCTAAAATTAACACCAATTTTCCACTTGATTTAAAACAATTTTATAGTTAAAAATGCTCATTAAATGCCATAAGCATTCGTCTTATTTAGCATATTCAAGTTTGCAACTGAATACCAGTTTATCAGCTTAAACACTACAAAATTGTAAGACAATGCTTTCTAATAATTTTTGAGGCGACGAAATTTTTCAGTAACTTAAAACCTCATTAAAATGCTCACAAATTTTTACTCGAGTCGCCAAGGCTTTGATGCTTCTATTGTAAAAAAGCTGAAAATTTAAAGCATGCAGATGAATTGGGACAGAAGGATGCTGCTGAGAAAATGTGAATAAAATTCAAAATTTTCCGGAGCGCTTCTTTTTATGGTGCTATTTTGTAATCAATTTTAATTACGTCGGCTTCATAGTCGCAAATCGAGGGGGTTGAGGGATGAAACTAGCGCATTTTTCCTCCTCTACGCATAAAATTGGAAGTAAGGGAGTAAATTATCGCGGGTCACGATAAAATTTTTCCCAGGCAAGGAGGCTACATCACCAGAATTTAATCTTAAGTTTCCCGGTGGGCCACTTAATTTGAATTGGGCCAAGTTTGGCCATTAGCTATTCACACTCATTCCTGAACTCCTTTCCTCTTCCTTTCTTGCTGCGAGTTCGCTTCGGCTTATTTAGATTAACACCTTGTAGTTATCTAAATATAGAAGCTTTCATCTTCTTTGTTCCGTAAATATACAAACGGAACAATACACTGTGGAGTATCGACCTATCGAATGGATACACCTCACATCCAAGGCAGAATTCAAAGAATAAATATTAGCATGAACGATGCAAATGAGAGCATTTGAGTTGCAATTAAACACGAAAATAGACGATCATAAATGCAATTTAATAATATTTATATTAAGAGCACTCCATGAAATTCCCGGCTTTGTACGGTTTCTTGGGAACTAGTTGCAGATTTGCACACATCACGTATTCATGCAACGGCTTCTGTTTGAGCAAAATGAATTTTAATGAGAACAAATTTTTATTTCCATATCTATTTTATTCTCAATCTTACGCCCTAATTGAGAAAACAGCTTTAAACTCCATGAAAGTTAAATTTCAACTCATCTTTCATATTAAGCTATTGAATTAATTCAAATTAAGCTTATGTTTTGAATAATTCATCGCGATTTTAAAATGCGAACATTCATTACTTTAACCAGGCACCTGTCAGTATAATGGCAATAAAACAATTATGATTAAAATTCAAAAATCATTAACAATGTGCCTAATGAATGCCTTATAAAATTTTGTCCCGGTTTCAAATATTAAAATTCAATTCTGTCGACATTCCAGTACACAGTTCGATTATTTTATATTGGGTCGCCCGTTACTCTTTTTCGCATGGCTATAATTCGCTTTTCGAATTGAAAAACATCTCATAAAAAGGCCGACCGTTAAATATTTAAATAGAGAGCTCCGCTTTTGCAGAAATTTATACTTTCTGATCGAATGCATACGATAGTCTGCATTAGCAATTTGTGATACGGTGCGTAAGGTAAATGACGATCGCATGAAAGGTCACAAGTTCATATGGTGTCTAGACCACAAAATGCAGCCTTCTTCTCATATAATAGAAATGGATTTTGATGATGTCGAATATCTTTAAATGTCAGAAATTCTGACGTGAAATAATTATAATCATCCAGTGATGGTCTGCTCCCTTTGGCTATATCACAGAACAAAAACGTCTAATATAAATGCAGTCTTTTGTTCAGCAAAAAGGGATGTTTATTGTCTTTTTGTTGGACGAAACCGAAGGAGGTAATCAACATTATAACAAACAAACAAACATAATTTAAAAAAATCTACATAAGTTACATATTATTAATATATCAACACATAAATCAACCAAACTCTCTTGTGCGTAAAACATGTACTGAACCGATAAAACCGATATTTTCGAATCGGTTCAGTTTCGGTTTTTCTTCTGGAAAAAATAACGATTTTACCGGTTTTGAAAAGCCTTTAAAGGGGTTATATAATAAACTCAAACCTCTTTTTGTGCGATTTCAAAGTTATGCGATTTTTTTTAAATCACAAAGAGCACGTATCGAGATATTTCGGATAAAATAAAAAAATAAATCATCAACACTAACCAAAATTTGAGGAAAAAATACATGTTAGCGTAGTCTTGAATTTTGAAAAAATCTATTTTGTTTCTTTACATTTTTTCAAAGCTTAGACTTTTTACAACACGGTTGACATGATATCACAAATTTTAATAAATCAATTTACTTCAAACTGCGTACAAACCTTTGATATATAGATTTCTATCGTTTCTACCAGAATTATGTCAAAATTTAATTTTTAACTATTTTTAAATAAATTAAAACTGAAAAAATAAAACCAAAAAATGATTTTTTTGTAAATGAAAAAAATGCCAAATGCCAGACATCCTTAAAATTTTACTAATAATGCGAAACATCCTTAAAATGTTACAAAAAATGTTATTTTTTAATAAAATAAAATGAAAAAAAATACTTTTTTTATGCCTTATAGTTTTTCTGAACTTTTTTTGTGCGATTTTAGGTATATTTTATATAGCTATTTCAATGTTATGCGATTTAAAAAAAGAAACAGAACGCATATTCACTTTTTCTATGCATATCATAACTTTTTTGTGCGAATTTCTGCAGAACGCATCTACAGCACCAAAAAAGATTTAAATGTAACAGACTAATTTAATCCTTTAAGTATCACTTAAAAATAATGATATTTGCTACTCAGTCATAAATCTTCTTGTCTGTAAAAAATCGCATCGAAATGATCTTATCTTAATTTAACTATATTTAGAAAGCAAAGGGCCTAGAGATAATCCCGTGGTTAAGCGGATAGACTCGTAGCTCAATCAACTTGGATTTAAATCTTCAAGAGATGTCTAAATGAATTGGATTTTGAAAAACATATCTAAACTATATTATCATGTTGAAGTTGTGGGCTATGATTTTATCGAAGGAATTACAAAGCAAGATAAAAATCCTTTATTCATAGAAAGTCAATACATCCAATAATGGATTAGAAGAATGAATGATTTTCGGAATGAATTTTAAAAATCATATTTACAATCAAAATTCAATATTATTGGCTATCGTGTATATAATGAACAATAGACTTTGTATTTTATCCGCACATTTGGAAACAATGTAGAATATATGTCTATATTATTATGTTTCTTTCTTTGTATCTTTAGCAGCATTTCAGACCGTTTAAAAGGCTCAGCAGGGAAATCATACAAAACTCTCAGCATCTAAATTTTGTATATTGGAACATTTCCTAATGTTGATATTAAATTCAATTATGAAAAGATGTTTTCATATTAGGCAATATTGCTTTGTTTCAAAACATTGAACGACAATGACACGAAGGCATTTGTATGGTCCTGCTGGAATCCCTTTAGCGTCGTCACAATAGTCCTTATAACAAAAATATACATTTTTATGAATTCCATAAGCTTTGAATGGTGGTGTGCCATTTGCGATAAAGGCATTAAAAACAACATTGAAAAATATTTATATAGAGATTAAACTTTCAGAGTTTCGATACACGAATTTCGAACGTCTGACGCATATAAAAAGCTGATAGGATTTTTCAGCAATAAATTTCAAGCAGACTCGCCCTCTTTTTTCCACGGCGTTTTCGCATTTCAATTCTATTTTACAACTTTGTAAAAACATCGATATATTTTTCGACGCGTGCGTATTCATGTCGTGATTTATCGATATGTCCTTAGCAAGTTTAGAATGGCAAAAAATTTAATATCGAGGGACATGGATTCGGCAAGAACATGGAGGACTTCAACATTTGCAACGATCGCTCCCAGAGCTTCTTAGGAATAAGAGTGTTATTTCATTAATGGGGACTCTGAATGATAAAGCAGCTGTTATATTTCATTTTCCAGACGTCCCCAATTTGCAGTGTCTAGACACGTGGGAATATATTATTTTTTGACATTTATATAAAAATTAACACGTTTCTTTTATGATTCGCCGCATAAAATATGAAAAAAACTCGCATTTTCAAGAGAAAATTCAAGAAACTTTGGGAGAGAACGAGAAATTCATGAGCTATGAGAAATAGTGGCGGACAATATTATTTGAGACCTGTAAAAATCACATGAACGTATTTTGGCTAGGAGAACATTCATTTTGAATAAATATAAGTATTAAATAAATTCTATACGAAGCATTTGGCATCAAATTTATGGAAAAAATTATAAGAAAACGACATCAGTACTGATGCATATTCTTCCTTCCTTCATAAGTTAACATATATGGTTATCCGATGTAGTCAATCTCTACATATGGAATTTTTTCAAGGATAGAAATTTCTTTTCCTATATGATTAAACTAAGTGAAACTTGATCTATAAGAAATTTTAGTAAAATCTCTGAGTAAAATGTACAATTATGACTATTTTTTAAAATAAGATTTTTCTAAATCACTAATTCGTAGAAGAATACCCTAATTCATTTATTTAGAATAAATCATAATAAAACAAACTTCCAAAATTCTTGACGTTTGAGCAGAATATAAAAGATCATCCAAATGTAACGCTTAGATGTCAACACTATATAATATTTACGCGTGATACTTTTTCAAATGACATATGCCAATTTGTTTTAGTAGAAAATAGTACAATTTATATTATTATTAAATAATGAACAAGAGATTCATTGTATGTACTATAAATTCGACAACACGTTTATAGATCTTATCCTACCTCAACTGTAATAATCGTAACCACCACATCCTAGTTATACCATACGTGGAAGGTAACAGGAAACCGCTTCACTAAGTACTCCCTATCCCATAAGATTTCTACGAATATAGTCTATGTTAAATAAACAGATGGAGCATATGCTTTATGATTAATTAAAGTGAATGAATATATCCTTTGAAAAGACTTATGGAAGATTTGGCATGATATTGACATCTTTTGGTCAAAATATTTTGTCAATGTTGGTATTTACGGTCGGGATACAAGAATGCAGAATCAATTATTAAAGGCAGGCCATTTTGTAGACGATGATGGATATCTTGACGAGGGTCAGTTTAATTATTTATGAATGAAAATAATATTCCATCGAACAAATCGATCAGCATTCACACCGATGGAGTTTTGAATTTAACAATTACAAATTTGTGCTTTTTACAAATCGTTGTAAAATTTATATAAAATGCCTTTTTATGAACGTATAAATATGAATTTAATCAAGAAAACTTGTTGTAGAAATGATTATTTTTACCTAATTAAGACAAGAACTAAGTGTTTATTGTGAAGAATTATTATTTTTGTATATGAGTGAACAATCTTTATCCATCAATTAAATGATTATTTCTAAAATAATATATAAAATATAATACATATATACATTTTATTATCGTCAAGCTTTTGCATTATGTATTTTTCCCCAGCCTCTTACTTAAAATTCCAATCTAAAATCCGGATAGTGGAGAACAATATCACAGTACCAATAAATTTGAAATGTATATAGAAATCAATTGAATTTCCAATTAATCGAATTTCCAATCAATCGACCAGACCAGGGATTGTGAACCTTTTTAGAATTGGGTCAAATATTATTAATTGTTTCTTTAAAGCTATCCCATGGGTAGGGTTGCCAATCGTCCATTATCTGGAAGGACAAGTTCTTTTATATACATACCACGTAAATCAAAATACATTCTGGTCCCTTGAAATACGCGGTTTTATTTCTACGTAATATGTAGAATATGGTAAGAAAGAATATGTGGATGAAGCGATGTTTAAAAATAAATTTAATAAATTTATTACAAGTTTAATGTTTTAATATTCTGGATTAATTGTTTTTACAATTACAGTGTAGTTCATAATTACAAAAAGTTCTGTTTTATTTACCACTTGTAAATACTTTAAGCAAATTGCTATAGATTCTTATTATAATCTTTAGGTTCAAATCCAGATTTTGAAATATATTTTCGCATTAATAATATATTTGGGTGATTGAAAATACACTTGGATCTTTTTTATGCGATTTCGAAGTTATGCGATTTTCAAAAATAGTAGAACCTACCCCTTATTTTTCTATAGAGAACAAAGATTTTTTATGCGAATACGCATTATTTGTATTATTCACATATTATTAGTCGATAAATTTGGGTTAACGGTCTACACAATCTCTCTCCGTCTCTCCAAATTCAACGCGCAAGACACTCTCCGTCTCTGTCTGTCTCCGACCTCGACGTGTAAGAATTCTCTTTCTGAAAAATTTGAATTGGGACACAACTCTGTGTCTTACCTTTTTAAGAGGCTAATCAGCGATTACATTTTATAAAAGATGATTTCCACACAAAAGGATGACGAATACATGTATGCTGACTGATAACGATAATGTGTAGGATTATCGAGTAAAATAGACTTTTATACAGCAATTTAAAGATAAATATGAATGTTTTTTTTTTATAAACTTTTTTATGCGATTTTTGGTACATTCTATCACAGTGATTTGAAGTTATGCGGGTTTTTTTTAAATAATGGAATCTATCCCTCAGTTTTCTATGTAGTTCAAGTCTTTTTTGTGCGATTTTTTTATATGCGACTCCCCATGGAACGTATCTATCGCATAAAAACAGACCCAAGTATATAAATATTTCCAATCGGTCATCAAGATCCAGCTTTAGCCTAATCTTAAAAATATCATGATGATTAATAAAATCGGATAGGGATAACGTAAAAAACCATTCAAAATTAATAACCATTTCCTAACGTATTCATTAATCCACTTTTACGTGAGTTTTTTATTAATACATTATTTAAATTATATTTGGAAGATAATGAGCAACCATAATATTTTCTAACACTAGAAAAAGTTGATCATGAAGCTCTCTTATGTAAGAAAACAAATGTGGAATCTTAAGAATAATTATAAAGATACAAATTATTGTTCTTCCTTACCTTTTCTTAAAGCATATTTCATTAGTAAAATTATGCATTTTTGAGTTTGATCTTTATTGGTATTATTTAATGGATACGTTAACGTCTATAAATTTTATATTAAGAATTTACTGTTATTTGACCAACTCTATGTAATTAGCAATAAAGTAAATATGTATAATATATTCGGGTCAATGCAATTTCAAATAGAAAGCAATTAGATCGATACAAGTTGTAAATGTTCACTCTGAGAAGCTAGTAAATTTTCGCCTTGATCAGTACTTTCATGATCAAGATTAATCTCTCCTTTAATCTGATTGAAACAAACTTGCAAATAAGTGTCCGAATAATATTGTTGTTCGAAGTTTGGTATGAAAATTATTTCCTTAAAAGTTTCGCTGAGCCAGTGCGGTGAGCAATAACTCATTTCATATTAATGGATTCAGACTTAACAAACTGTGGAAAATAATGTACTTCGACCCCCTCATAGTATAAATTAGACCACTGGAATTACATGGCTTCCTCCCGTTCAATAGCAATTATGCCCCCCCAGACGCATGTAAGCGCACATGGGGGGGCAACACATATCGTATTTGCACACTGTTTCTAGGTCGAAAATTTCGTCCCATACGTCAAAAAAATCAACTGAGCGCTTGTTCTCAAAATAAATCTTCGGAAGCAAAAACAAAGAGGTCTTTTGTTTCCCTCCCCGGGGACCGAACACCCGGACGGCGGTTTTGTCAGGAATACTGGGAGGCCGCGATGGGAAGAGGGCCCTCCCACTTTAGTGGTACGTGACACTTCGAAACTCACAGCTTCCTACCGTAACACAATAATGATTGATCGTCGACATTCTCTCTCTCCATGGCTTTCCATATACACACGGCTCACACATAATAAACATGCGTGAATGGTCGACAAAAAGGCAAAGAGCCCGGATAAAGGGCGCGCGACGTCGAAAATTTTGTTTTTTAAATTAATTCGTAAACGGATTAAAATCAGATTAATCGACAAAAAACGCCGGACGAAAGTCGGAGGCTGTAGCTACGGAACCCTAAAGTGAATAACCATGCGGTACTGGAACTGATGATAAGCGCGACATATATCATTTCTACTTAACAGCTCTTCAATGGCTTAACCGTTTAAATCATTTATATTCCCTTTCATCCAACCTCTCAACACTCCTCAGTAATAAACAACCCCACATACACCGTCTATATCCACACAAATTTGATCATTAATTTTTCACAAAATATTATTTTTTTACAGCAGTCATTTATGCGTGCGTGGGAACGCTAATAAAAATAGCAATGTGAATTTGGATGCAATAAATGCTCACAAAAATCATTAATCAGCACAATTTATTAATTCTATATGTAATTTTTTTATTTATTCATACTGCTATAGACAGATCTTTCCATCATTTCTATTTGTCCTGAGTTTTCATCCTACAATTACCTATTGATATGATTATCCCAGCGTAAACTAGGTCTTCCAATGGGTCTGCTGCAATTCGATCCCGAATCTAACACGGTTATATGATCTGCCTGACAAAAACAGTGGGTTTAAATGAAGTTAACAATTACTATTTTGACGCCCGAGTCCATGACCTCCCAGTTAAGTATCGTAGCTCTAGTGCCTAAAGTTTATTCCCGGCTTTGTGCTGGCCATAATACCCCTTTATATATTATTATAGTATTTTAAATGGCCATATTTTAAGAAATATGATTGCCACCAACATCTCCTGTATATTTAAAGTTGATTTGTTTGAGTTGTGAACCAAAACGCTATACCAGAATCAATCAATGCTATTTTTTAGTATGATTAAAGTCCCTTATCTTTCATGTTAGAATATTGCTGTTATTGTATTTTAAAATGTTTTTAGCTTTACGTTTGTGTAATACATAATAAAAAAGGCTTGCTATGCTTCTATGCTATGTCGAGTATGCTTTATTCTACGTACATACGCCGTGGCGCATGCGTGTAGCCTGTTTATGATGTATTCGATGAAGACGGAGTGAGTAACAACGATTTTTCTTCTCTTTCCGGCTAATGGGCGGATCCCACGAGCGTGGTTTCTTGTGCATGGTTTACTAGCATTTTTATGTTTAGGTTTTTATTAATACGCATTTCTAGTAATGTATTTCAATATTTTGGGTTTAGACAATTTGATTTTTTTTAAATATTAATGAAAATCATAATCATCAAAAGTCTTCATGGAGATAGTTTTAATATCAAAAATAAATAAATTCTAGTATATCCATAACTCGCTTTACGACTTTTTTTATGTGATTTCGAAGTTATGCGGGTTTTTTTAAAGCTATTTTTTATTTCATAAAGAATACGTATCGAGATATTTTCGATAAAATAGAAAATATATCATCAACAATAACCAAAATTTAGAAAAAAATTATAATTTGCCACTTTATAAATCATATTGCCTTTGCTATCATTGAATTTCGACCACGCCCTTTATTCTGGTTTTGAAAAAAATGATTTGGATTTCTTTGTATTTTTCCAATATTTCGACTTTCAAAAATACATTTTCCAAAGGAATTTCCAAAATTCCAACTATTTGCGGAGTTATAGCTATTTTAGTGACGCGGCAACTTGGCCGGTCCTACCATAATTAACTTTTTTAACTACTTTTTCCTCAAGTTTCAATTAATTATTTTACTTCAAACTGGGTACGATTTATGTCAAAATTTATTTTTTAACTATTTAAAAAATATATAAAATTGTGACAAAATAAGGCCAAAAAATGACTTGACTGATTTTTTTTAAACAGTAGCCATTTTGTGATATTTTTTTTTTTAGTTAGGGACTATAGTGACATCTTTACTAATTATAAATTATATTGTTGAAAGGAGAAAATATACACAGAACAATGATGACATTGACACTGGGTACAATATTTCTTCCGAAGAAGAGAGTAATTTTGAGTCATATCGAAAATCGCAACGAAAATTAAATGCGCGATGATATTTTATAATTAAAATAATTTGTATTTCTCTAGTAGATGTCTAGCATTTGAGATGCCAGATATCAGACATCCTTAAAATTTTAACAATGATGCAAGACGTCCTTTAAATGTTACCAAAAATGTTTTCCTGTTTTTTTATGCGATTTTGGATATATTTTATATAGCTTTTTCAAAGTTATGCGATTTTAAAATCCATGAAACGCATCTTCACTTTTTCTATGTAAGTTATAGCTTTTTTTGTGCGATTTTCTGCGAAACGCATCTACCGCACAAAAAAAGGTTTGAGTGTATTTCGAAACAAGTATTTTTTTTTCGATGAAAATAAGACTACAAAGCTGTGTTCATTTCTAAAGAACTAAAATGATTATGATTCCAGAATGTTTTGACTTCAATTTTACAATAAATGTTCAAGAACTAATTACAATCAGCAGACCTTTCATTTATTCGCAGAATATCGTTGTTCAAAAACAACTTTAAGATTTTTTATTCCTATATTCCCTAAGAAAGTCAATTAAATGATAGTCGCTCACAGTCATCTCATCGAATATTTCGATATCACATAAATATATTTCCACATAAAGAAGATCTCCATGTGGAAGGGTCATAAATTATTGTCTAATGTCATCAAATCCCATATTAAACCTATAAATGGATCATTATTTAAGTCTGAGTATATATTTTATTGCCTATTTGTTAGTGGTCGTTGGTTGGCTATGCCATACAAATGGTGGAAAATTTTATGATTTTTTTGCTGCAAATACTTTTTTATTAATCAAGACATCAAAAACATATCCACTTATAATGGCCATATCATTCCGCTTTTGAAACGGGTCATTATTTTAAATAACAATTTTCAGTTCCCGAGACCACCTGGCGTTTGCTACAAAAGGGTAATCCTGGCAAATATGAAAGGAGAAAGATTTATTCTTCCAAGAGCGGGCTGTAAACAAGACGGATGATGTTTCCTTGCGGAGGATTCAGAACCCCGCCGAGAAATCCAGAAATGAAACACTTTTTGAGGGGTCCGTCTTCAGGATTCGCATTTAAATCGCACTTCGACTGCAGGCTCCCATGCCGAATAAATTGACACCAATTTATCAAAGAAAAAGGAGAAAAATGGTCGCTGATGGGTGGATGTCGGAATTCGTCACCTCACGAGCGCAAATAGAAAGAAAAGTTGGGAACGAAAGTCTAACTTCAATTCGAGTCCTGATATAAATGTCTTCCTTTAAGGATTTCGAGCTTGCGGACATTTCAGACAGCTTCGCGATGAAGGAAATACATTTATTTCTCCACGGCTGAAGAAAAAATCAAATTAAATGAGAGTGATGATACGCGTGAAATTCGTCGCAACTTATTTTTTATTAGCGTAAATTATTTTTGATTTATATTTAGGTATTACTTCCCCGTCATTTGATAAGATTTATTTTAATTTATAAAATTTATATAAGAGGATTTTTTCGTCCTTTGTCTTTGCTAGTTTTTTGTTCATCGCTCAAACAGAAACATTCCATCGACTCAGTTCCTTAATTAAAAGCATCTCAATAAGAATTAAATCTAAAGAAGAATAAGAATTGCTCAAATTTCCAGTAACGATCAATTGAAAATATGATCCGTATGATTCATTTGAGAAAACTTTGAGTCATTTTCATATTACAATATCTTTTCATGTTTTATCAAAAACATTGAAACGTAATTTAATTCAACTTTCATAAGCAATGGATCTGAATAATTTGATATCACCAAACAAAATATATAGGGTAGAAGAAAATATATCATTGATTAAGATATTAAATTGTGTTTTATTTGCACTATTAATTTTTTTCCAAAAATGCGCATGAATGACGGATCGCTTCTTGCGCGTGCATCATTGCCGGTTGAGTAGTGACGCGTAGGAGGCGAGAGTCGGGGGAGTCGTCGGTTAGCCTTGGCTGCGGGAAGTCGTCCCTCCAGCAGCCAGATCTCTCTCTCTCTCTCTCTCTCTCTCTCTCTCTCTCTCTCTCTCTCTCTCTCTCTCTCTCTCTCTCGTGGGGAATAAATAGTTATTTAGAGAAAAGAGTCTTTCTATTCGACGCCCCTCCGTATTCCCATCCATTCGTTCCGCAACATCACGGCCCGATAGAAGAACGGACCGGAGAACGGATTCCGACGAGCACGTGGGGGGGGAAAGCACGTCATGTTTAATAAATTCGCATTTATATCACACTTCATACATTTTAGTATGCAATATGTATCAATTAAAGCTGTTTGCTAAAATAATGCAGCCCGATCAATCAAAGCAAAAATTCAATCCATTCCACCACTTATTCATGCAATAAATGAAATTTGAAAATAATTTATTCAATAGCAGAATAAATAAGCACTCGATAAATTCTGTATCGCCAGAGCAATAATAGCTATCATATACGATTTCCCCGCAAATTGTCCTAATTAATCAAATATCCCCAGGGTGCGTTTACACGTGGCGCTCTCCAAAAATGCCCATATATCATCTATTAATATTTCGATAGTTCCAGAATAACCTGAGGAGCCATAAACTATTCATGTTGCCGTTGTTCGGCATCGAAATCTTCCATATGCTTAATAAACTTTTTTTATTAAAAGCCACGATATTACATGGCCGTCAATAACGACTCAATTCATCTTCATTCTTTCATTCATAAAATTTATATTCGATCTCATATTCGAGCTATTCAACATAAAGCGCCTCACATTACGTTGATATACGAGACATTGCGCATTTTTATAACGTAAATCATCGTGTTTTTCAATATGTGACGTTTACGTTATTGATGCCTTAATTTTATGCCATTCCACGTTAAGCTCTGGATAAAAAACGCTCTTTATGCGTTTCAAAAATAAGCCTTATTTATGATATTGTTTCTCTTTTCGTCTTATGTCTCTTAATAATTTAGTGTACGACTGCAGAACGAGATATTGTGTATTGGGAGTATTTTTATTTTATTGTGAGGTGGTCTTGTAGCAGCATTATGTCAATAACAACAGCGACCCCAGGAAAGTTTTCCCCGACATCGCCCTTCTTATCTGACGTCCAATAACTTAAAGAAGATGTGTAGTTTCCAGGAAAACCCATATCTATTTCCGAATGGTGAAATTTGCCCTTTAGGGAGACATGTTCTGATATTTACTTAAGTGCTTATCATTTAGCATTAGTATTACACGAACCGTCCTATTCGTAATACAAAATATAACAATTGATGTACTTATTTCATATCAATGCTCTTTTGAAAATTTATATATTTAATTATGTATATGAACAATATATTTTCTAGCTGCTAGTATTATTAAAAAAATATATACATACTCGTCATATAATTTACATTACTGCAGGCACTCTTCAAATATATTCATATCACTCAGAAGAGGCTGCCAAAATTCCATCCCAGAAAATGTATTATTCGAGAAATATACCACGCAAATATAACATATTTCACTCTACAAAAGGTAATAGCTACCTCAGAACCAGATATTTATTTTTTATAGAATATGTAATGGAAAGATTTAAAACATACTTCTTCCGAAAAAAATGCTTCAATCTCTCAATTTTAATCAAAACCATTTTTGATCCGTCAAAATATTGATAAAATATTTTTTTCAGGTGATTTTTAGAAATCCTTTTTATGGAAGCTTTATCAACCATTTTGACATGGTTTTTCATGACGAAAATACATGTTTTTAAAAATGTGGCCGCCAGCCACATTACCTATAGGATCCGAAACCAAGAAGATTGAATTACGAGTTCAAACGCTCGTAATTGCAGCTTGCATTAATTAATTATCCAATATCATGAAATTTCATCCCTGATACAATTTATAATGTTTGCACTACCATATACAAATATATTTCTCACATTATTTTTTTTAAATCATTAAGCATATTTGTTAATATGGAGGCAAATACAGATAATCCCCGTTTATTGCGGTCCGCCGAGTGCGATTCGGTTTTAATATCATATATTTTTATTTTTTCTTCCAGCATTATTGTTCCTTTTGTATATAAATCATCATAAATTAAACATTAGATACCATGCAAAATTGGTAGAAACAATTTAATATTATGAAAGCAATCAAAAACATCGATTGAGCATGGAATTAATTTACCCAGTCGTGTAGGAAGGGTGCTTGGAAAAAGTTATTTAGAATAATTGTTGAGAATTATGAAAATGATATTCAAAATATCATTGAAGGGGTGAGTGTTTTAGCCATTTTCGGTTGCATTGAGTGAATTGGAGTTAGGGGTTCAAATGGAATATTCGATGTTCGAATATATTTGCCCTTTTTTCAATATTCATAAATTCGAATATTTATTCATAATTAAAACAAGATATAATTCATTAAGCATGATGATAAAAGATTTTTTTTTTATTATTTATTGCTAATGAAGAAATATATTTTTTAAGAAATTTGCTCGATGTTCTGCCGATCGAAATTGCAACAAAGAAATGCAAAAAAGAAAAAAGTTCTAAAGAAGATAACTACACTATTAACTGTAGAAGATGTTTACTTAAACTTTTATTTAAAAAGCTTTAAGAAATTAATACTGATTTAAGTAAAACTATGTTGCTGTACACTTACACCTTTTTTTGTACGGTAGATGCATTCCACAGAAAATCGCACAATCAAGCTATGACACATATAGAAAAAATAAAGATGCGTTCCATGAATTTTAAAAACCGCATAACTTTGAAATAGTTATATAAAATATATCCAAAATCGCATAAAAAAAGTTAATAAAAAACAAGAAAACAAGACCATTAATAAATAACATTTTTGGAAACATTCAAAGGACGTCTTGCATCATTTTCTCTTTCCAACAATATAATATATAATTATTAAAAATATCACTATAGTCCCTAATCAAAAATCAAAAAATGGCGACTGCTTAAAAAAAATTCAGCCAAGTCATTTTTTGGTTTTATTTTGTCACAGTTTTAATTTTTTTTTTTTAAATAAAAACGAAAAAAAATTCGTTTTCGAAAATCTAAACCAGAATAAAGGGCGTGGTCGTAATTCAGCGATAGCAGATGCAATATGATTTACACAGTCCCAAATTATAATTTTTTTCCAAATTTCGGTTAGTGTTGATGATTTATATCCTATTTTATCTAAAAATATCTTGATACGTAGACTTTATGAAATTAAAAAAAAATGCTTTAAAAAAACGCATAACTTCGAAATCGCACAAAAAGAGGTTTAAATTTTAAATCGTCCAACGACTTTAATTAAAAAATGCAGATAATCAACAACGAAATAGAAGTAATAAAATCAGAAACAGTTGGACAACGCATAATTAAAATCAACGCACCAATTGTTTATAAAGATAGTAAAAAATTTATTCAAAAATTTCGATCATGTTAAAAAAGGGTGGAAATATTTTAAATATTCTTTACGATTTTTTACTGTCGATAAAACAACCTCAATGACAACTGAGAAAGATTTTTCGACAGCAGGCTAAATAAAAATAAAATTACGATCAAGTTTAAAAGTAGAAACGTTCAATATTTCAAATTTTTGAAATGTAAATAAGATTCTTATCTTTTTGAATTTGCTTGTTTGGTTTCAAACGACAAACATTAAAATTTCACGTGAAAACGAATAATTACGCGTTGCGCAACAGAGGTTGCTCTTTCTCGCCTTTTTGCGTGACGGGATCAAAAAAGCTTCCTCTCTGATGAAATAAATAAATTTATAATGTAGAAAAATGAGATACTCCATTTGTATTTTTATGTATCACTAATAAATCTATACAGCATTATTAATCTATATTATAATAATTTATAAAATAATCGAATATTTTGCCAATTCAATATCCGAATAATTGATTTAAGAAAAAATTGGGACCACTAATTAGAGTACAATATTTCAAGAAAATTACATTTAGTAGCTATTCCTGTAAAACTATTAATATCATTGAAAAGGCCCTATCTACTCGTAATCAATGCTTGGAGTTATTTGAAGAAAAGTACAATGATTACGAATTATTTCACAGTTTATTTCGACAAAATTTATTTACTTAAACGTAGAAGAGGTCTAATAAGATAAACAAGTGGTTAATTAATATTCCCCCGTTGATCATGATCTCTTCCAAAATGTATTCCCGTGATTAATGGGCGTTACGTGTAGTCCTTGAAGTATTTCTGCATCAAAATTAACTCGTTACATTAAAAGATGAAAATTAATTTTGTTGGTAAATTGTTCCATGTGAAATATGTTTCAAATTCATTTTTAAACCCATGATATCGTTTATATGATCTCAATATTAGTTTTTGTTGAAGTGTTGTAGAATCTCAAGATATTTTGAGTTGTGAGATCGATCGTTCCACGATGGAAACATAATGTAAAATATGATTTCCAGCATATTTGAGGGGGTGTAATGCCGTATGCTTATTAATTAAAAATAATAATTTTCATGGAGCTTATTGTATAATAGTTCGCATCGTATACCGATGGAATTAGTGCCGAACGTCATTAAAAGTTTTCAAACGGTAGACTTAATAAGCTGTGAAAAATAATGAGCAACCCTTGGAAGTTGGATCTTACCTTAAATTGGGGGAGTTGAGCACAGGGTGAAGGAGCCGGAGCCGTACTGCCATAGTTGAGCTGGTAGCTGGATGATAAGATCTTTTTGTGGGCAGAAGCATGGGCCCTGTACGCCGACACGCTCAACTTCATCTCCACTCGTGCATCTGTTTCACTTCTTCACACCTCCACGTCTACTAAGGCCACCGAAACCATTTCCTTCACTACAGTTAGAGAACCACTGGAAAACACACACAGTTTCAATTCACAGACTCTATTTGCATTATATACAAAGCAACCGTATTACATATTCGCGCTCAAAGTGACTGAAGAATCAAAGGAAGATTGGAAAATACAGCTGGATCTGTTTGCATAAAAACTTCTATTTTTTATCGATATATGCATCCAGTCCTTTGACAAAATGATCCTTCGTCTCTCACGGGACTTATATCTTGCGATCCATCTACAAAATAATAGTACGATGGCAATATCATATGCTGACAAGTACTTTGATCAATGTAATATAACACCATGAAATATAAAATAGGTAGTCAGGTTCTGATAACAATACATGTTACGATATCACGAACATAAATATGACAAGATATTCAAAGACTTATATTTCTCAAAGATACATTTTAAATAATGTCACATAATTTGTTTAAGTTCTGCAATTTAAATTATGCGATGCTAATACGAAGCGCCAGACTAAGTGTTACCAATTTCAATCAAATCGCCAATAAAATAATTTGTATTTTTAATTAAACATTAACTTAGTAATAAACTAATCAATATTTTGAAGAATAATCTTTGTCTAAAGCTCTACAAGATCATTGTCTGTCTTACGTTTATATACGATAAGATGGTGAAGAACCACATTTGAATATAATTACATGATATTTTTAATACAGCCAATATATTACAGAGGGTACAAATTGTTATTCTCCAACGAGATGCAAATCTTAAACAAACGACAAGACGTTAAAGGGTAGTGAGATTGGCGTTTTCAATTCAATGAAATTTGCGAATTCGGGGATATATTTGGAAAGAGCGTAGTTTGAATGTCTACGAAAGACTATAACGAGGGACGACCGTGCCATAAGAAGGGAAGCTGTTTGGTCCCCGATGATTTCTTTCAGTGAGACATTGAAAGACTCTGTAAAACAATACACGACCATATACAACAAAAATAGTTTGAGTTTTTGAGTGCCCTAGAAATAGTCTTACCGATTGAAAAAGACGATAATTCAAGATGGAATATATTCAAAACATAACACTCAATAAGTTCGTAGGATGACATATAATTGGCGTCAATATTGAAAAATCCATATGATTTTTACAAAGTACCAACGTTTATATAATAAGTGTCAAAATTAAATAATAATCTGATGTTTAGTTCGTAAGTTACATTGGTTTTAGTGACGCTACTTTTGTAATTTTCAAGACAATGATGCTGAATCGTCGCCCAAATTTGACACTTGTTTCAGAAAACGTAAAGAATTTCACAAAATGGTTTCGACTGATCCTAAATTGAAGTTGTATAAGATATTTGATTTCTTAAAGATATTAGAAGACAGTGTATTCATAATTTTGCATCAACATTTGTCCATGAAAAAGCTCTGTTCAAAGTGGGTGCCTCGTTTGCTCGCAGACAATTCAAAGGATTCATCACTATACTCCAGGGCTAAATCGGTAGTTAGCTGAGTGGAAATCAATTGATAAAAGCCGCCCAAAGCGACCAAAAATGTAAATATCAACTTTATTATTTTATTCATCGACTATTTAGAGAAAGGAAAAACCATCAATAGCATATATTACAATATTAGATAAACATTAAAATGAATAAGCTCTTGAAATGGACAATGTTGATGAACAAAATCGTCGTTTATTAAAAAAGGTGTTGTTTTATTAGTCATCCTACAAACTTATTGAGTGAAGTATTTTTTTTAACTCAAATGTACTAATGTTTAAAAAACGATTAATTGAATTATTATAAAATATATATATATTATAAAGTATCCTCAAATTTATATTTCTATAGAAACATTTTGAAAAAAGTACGACATTATTTAATTATCACCCCAATAAAGTATATTTAGCACAGCTGATGCCAACGTGGTTTCGCTAATGTGGTTATACGCAATACTATGGCTTTAATTGTATTGTCAACATATACCCCAAACATTTATTGTACGTCGAAAAGACGACACTATAGTTATATTCATCTTATCGAAAATACGTAGTAAACATATGTAAATATCTTGGCTTCTTTAAGGGTGCTTCGCGTTGCCAAGTATCCAAATGTCGTTGCATGGCAACAGGAATTTCCATGGTTCAGCTCGCTGAACGTTGCAATAAATCCACCTGAGATTATCCTTATAACTTTCTAGGATCCTGATGTAATTACTTTCGTCGGCGGGATCTACTTTGACTTGATTTGAGTGCATTACGAGCAAGAAACAAATATTTGGCACGACTAGAGGGATCTTACGCAGTGTTAAATTGAACATTTGACATCGTTGAACTTACAAATGGCATTTTTCCCGTTGAAATATATACAGCCTTTTTAAGATCATCTGAAACAAAACAAAAAAAATCATTTTAAATAAATCATCGAATTTTCATGAACATTTCAACATAGTAATTAAGTAAATTAAGACCCGAACAAAATTTTGCATCTCGAATGGAATTCGTTTATGAATTGTTAATATTTGATCTGGCTTTTTCTAAAGCTCGTTTAACGCAAACTTTCCACCATTAATCAAAAACGAGATTATTTTCAAAAGAGTGCAAATTTAATGGATCGGATAAGTCTATTCTATTTCAGCGCAAGTATGAACAATGGACTTAAAAAATACACTTCAGATTTATGTTGGTCTACGGACTGTGAGCTTAAATCATTATGGAGTTTTTGGCTGCTGAGACTAAAGACGTGCTCAAAAAAGATTCAAGCTCTAGAACAAAGATTTTTTTTATTAAATACTTATATAAAATATGATATTTATTTTGACCTACGGATAGGTATTCATATATAATATGCGAAATATTTACTAAAAAATATTAAAATCGAATCTGAATTCATACTATAAAATAATTTCCATTATATTCTATCACTTTGTGCCAATGTGCCATGTTAAAAAAAAAAATATTTAAACATTTTCTATATAACTTTTTATCTCATCAATATTACTCTAATTATTATAATAATTAGAGTATTATAATGTCTTGCAAATGCTGCATGCAAATAAAATATTGGTTCTATGCAATTTCTTATTGAACAATTATTTAAATCGGAATCAATTTTAATATAACCGAAATATAATAGTTATCTACAGCATATTCGATAAGATCTCCACAAAAATTGACTAATGTTTTTTTTGCTGTTATATATTTTATTTTTAGTAGGACATTAAATACATAGGTAAAAAGTTTCATAACTTTCTTCCCAAATCTTTTAGCAGTTTTTATATGATACCCATGGGGTTTGGTGTCCATTTTTACAATCAATTTAATGTGGTATTTGTGGCTTCGTTCGAAAGGTACTTTAATATTTCTTTATCGTTTTTTGGTTAAAAAGTTTGGAAAAGTAGATTAAAAATACATTTTATTCATAACGAATCAATTTAATTTGCATTTGCTCTTTCAAACTCTTATTGTTTGGCATTTCAGCTGTTTTCATTCTTTGGCAAAAAAAATTTTAAGTACTATTTCTAGATCAGTGATTTTCTTGTCCTTTTTATACGATTATTCAATAAAATTTAATTGAATAACGCACAGCCTCAAGACCGAATGGAAAACAATATTTTGCAAGAAATCGATAGCATAACTATACAATTATTAAAATAATGATATTGTATGAGGGTTCAAAATATATTTTTTTTGCATATAATAAAGGATAAGGGACTAATACATTACAGACGATCCTCTTTGGCAGAAATAGAAAACAAATATTCCATTCTGCAACAGCCGGCATTTCTATATTTTCATGCAGACATTTCATGTACTTGTGGATGTAGTTAATCATAGATTTACATCCTTCGAGGCTCATTCACAACTTCCAAGTATTCCTTTATGCTCCCATGTCAGAATGAAATTTGATTCGTGCCATAAAAACACTTTCGCCATAATGGCGTGCCGAATTTGAAAGTCAGTTTGCTCGGGGGTGTGCCTTCAACCCCTTCCGACGGGTCAAATTAACCGTCTGCCACATTTTGGAGACCCCGAGGCTTAATTTGTCCACGGCCAAAGGGCGTCATAACTTGGGTAATTATATTTGAATGTTTATTATTTGCATTTAAGTGGCACCTGCTCTAGTGTTGTACAAATTGATATAACTAATGGGATGAACGTTCCCTTTAAAGGGCAGAGATAAATCATCTTTTTATAATCAATTTATTTGATTTGACCCTTAAAAATCCAGTTGGTTTTCGATTCCTTAATAAGCATACAATTTAAACAGCATGAACTTAATGTATTCTAAATTTATCATGATGGCTTCTGATATAAACTTTAAGCCTTTAAACATTAATATGTTGAATCAGTGTATTGGATTTCAAAAAAATATATATATAAATAATCTTCCATTTCCAAGTAGTGAAGTCTTGTAAAAAAGCCACAAAAATTGTGCACCGATCCAATGCTTAACTAAAATTTTAATTAAAATCTTATATCATTCATGTATTTTACATATAGGGGTAAAACAATCAGAGAAGATGATAATCTAAGATTGTTGTTCCCGTATTTTACAGACAAAAATGAGTTCAAAGGAATTTCCCAATCTCGCCTTGGTTTCTTCCCAGACTCCCACAGGATCTTAAAGCGAATACAAGAAAATGACTACCACTTCTTTCCACGAGTCCAAATGAAGATTTTAAAACATTTATCAAAATTCAGATCATTAATTTAAAAAAATAGTTTTAATCCTCCTCTATTGCATCCATTATCATCACTAAACTTTGACAAATCAACGACGTTTCAAAGACTTTGTTTGCTGGAAGCACTTAGCTCAATGCACTGATAAACTTTAGTATTAGCAATTCTATTAGTCCACGTTGAAGTTTGTTCCAGAGATAAGAATTTCCGCTGCACTCAGCTTTCCAATTTGGATTATTACATCGTATCAAGATAATTTGACGCTTTTCATTCCCATTCGATTTAAATTAAGCTATTTATTGCAAGTAGGATATATTCAGAAACACAGATGAGGACTCAATTAATAAGCATCAAACTGCTAATCGCATATTTGAATACTTTCTACACATAAAACCTCTCTACCTTTAGAACGGACTATTAAAAGCGCAAACTTTGGGGTTAGGTCCCGAGGGATATCATGTAATCATCTCTCGTACAAACTGGATTAGTGAAAAGAGTAATTTAATCCATTATCAAAAAAATCCCATCAGTTCAAAAGAGCTTCTTTCATCCAGAAGTAATAATGAAAAATTATATTAATGTTTATTTCCATTCAAACTGACACATCTCATTTATGTATTCTGACATTTTAATTACATTGAACGCTTTGACTCAATGCATTTTTGCAATATTTCATAAAAACAAGCATTTTTGATTGTGTATATAGTTTTGTATTGAGATTTTCCCAAACCATCTACAAATATAGATATTAATCATGAGGATAGTATTGAACTGGAGTAATGATCTACGTGAGTATTAAGTCGGACAATTATAATCCTCAATTAGTCTGGAAAATCAAAATTCTGTTCTAGTTATCTTCGTAATTCCAGCTGAGATAAATTAAGTTAAGCGCTAATAAATATTAATGAAATTATTATAAAAATTATTTTAAATTTCAGTATCACAAATCTAATCTCATAGCACTCTAGAATTATTTTGATATAATTCAATCCCACCCCCTCATGTATTTTTTCTAGTTAGTATATAATGTTCAAGAACATATTGATTCTTAAATATGCTAATTCGTTTTTAAAAAATTAAAAGCGTCCTGTATTTATTGACTAGCGTTCATTAAAATTTGACCTTAAATAGGGAAGAGGCCTCAAAGACGAAATTCCTGACGACGCCCCTTATCAGAGAGGTCTGCTCACGTAACTTGGACCTGATCCCTAAACAGGGCGTCATAAATCACTACGACCGATGGGGTTGCTCGAATAGTTATTTTATTGCAAAATCAATTGGGATCGACCTTCATCCCCTCGTAGACAACGTTAACTGTATGTGATTTTGTATCCCTTCCGCATTATACCTTATTTGAAAAATGCCCGTTCAATGAAGGAGCGTCAATTAAATCTTTTGTGATATATATACAATGGTACAATGTAGAACATGATCAGATGTGGAGTGAAAAGCACAAATAATAGAGAGCTAGAACATTAATCCCCTATCAAAAGGGTATTTGTATGGGTTGAAACCATGCTGAGAAAATGTTGAACCCCCAGGCATCTATCAAGCTCCAGTCATTTTCATTTATTTTCCAAACAGAGGATAATTTCCTCGACGGTCAGTGGGGAGCGTCACTCCACTTTCGGCGAACAAATTCTTGGTACATCGATCATTGGATGTCTTCATATTATTTGTCACTTTTTTGCATACCATATCATTAATTCTCATCTTGAAAAACCGTCCTTTATTGTATTATATCCAACAAGCTCTAAAATGGGCCTTCATCGATCCATCTTTTGTCAATTGTATATCGTCGTTGTTCGCCCATCATACATCATTCAATGTCATGCTGTATAAAATTGATTGATTGTGCATCTATTATGCGAGAAAATCTAACCGAATAACATTATAAAGTTATTTAATATAACATTTCAGCGTCAAACGAATTAAACTGATTGACAGCAAATGTGAAAATTGTAGCTGTTATCACAAACGTCGAAGATAATCAACTGAGAAAGCTGAATATTTATTATATGCATCTGGAATCATTGGTTGATTGGCAATTCACTAAAATTGATAGTTTTATCGCATTGAAACTTTAAACGAGATTATCCCAAAACTACATTTTCAAAATGTTCACCAGTTTTAGCTTAAAAATTTGTTAATCGATTTGGCTGAAATTTTGGAATGTTGTTCACTATAACATTATCTAGTCAATAAAGCTAAAGTTTTAAGGTTTTCGTGTAAATAAATTAATTTTTTAGGGGGAAAATTATCAAGAAAATTGTAAAAAATATGAAAGTTTATCTAAAAAACCTACTAAATTTTTAATTAAATATTTTTTGAATTTTTTATAGCTTAATTGACTACCTATATATAATAAAAATCAAAAAATATTTCTATTTTTGGTTTTAGTTCAACAGGAAACCTTCGACAAGTGGCGAGCCGTTTGATATCACGAAAAAAGGCGCCTAAAGAAATACCTCATAACTCCGCCATTTTGTTTTTTGATTTTTAAAAGAATAAAATTTATTAACATTTTAAGGTTGTAGTAAAATAATGTCAAAAATTTAAAATTATACGATCATTTTATCACCATTTAAAAAAATCATGAAAAATGACTCATCTTCGAGCGTCCAAAGGAATTGCCCTCCTTAAGGAATTCTTCAAAATATTTTAGTTATTTAAAATTTCCAATTCAACAAAAAATTAAAAGACTGTCTACAATTTGAGAGTCAATCAATGATACATGGAAATTTGGAAAATTATCTTGAATGTCTAACAATTTTCAATTTGTGAAATTACAAAAAATATCCATTTGTGTTGTTTCTTCAGTCATCATTTTTTCAACTACTTCCTTTGACCGTTAAACTAATTATTTCTAATACCACTTTTGTGTCAAAAATTAACGTTTTTTAGCTGATATGTAAAAAATAAATTTTAAAACACAGCTGATACATTTTTTATTCCATATTCTTGTATTAGGATTTTTTCGTTTTCTTTCGGGACAGTAAATTTTTTAACACCGCCAGTTTATTTCAAGAACCCACAGCAATAAACTGCAATGTTTCACGGTCTAAATGAAAATTACACTATATAAACTCACATGAAATGACTCTATGCTAATGAAAAAAGGCATGGATGTGTGTTTGAAGAAGAGCGAAAAAATTACTTTTGCAATAAAATCCCGCGACAAATATTTTTTGACTACATTTCAGCTTTTTTCCGAGCAAATTCGTTCCAATTTGTATAATAAGCGAACGTTGTCTGTTTTCAAAAGGACTAAAAAAGAAATCGCCGTACGAATTTATAAGCATTTTAGCGAAACATTTATTTAAAACGGCTTTACTACATTTGATATTAAAAATCAAGTATGCATGATTGCTTATTTCGTACATTTTATGTCTTTTTTGATATAACGTATTCTGGCAATGTAAGTTAATACTATTACAAAATATATTTATTTTTAATAAGAAACTGAAATAATAACGTGTATCAAAGAAAGATCGATGCCGGAGCATGGCTCGATTTAAAGCTATATAAGTATACAATAAAGTTAAGTTTGAATTATTGGTTTGGTTTTCTCCAGTTGAATTAAATGTGTTTGAAACGTGATCGTCAAAATACTATGCTCCCATGGTTTTAATTATTCTTCCACAAGATATGAAAATGTGTGTATTTTTATGAATTTGGTCATAATTAAAATTATCAGCGAGTTCATAAATCCACGTTTAAAACTTTGAATCCGAAACATCGTAAAAATATCATCCCGTCAGCCGAGGATTAATGAAGTGCTCCCGAACAGTGTACGTTTTTATATAATCCTCCCCAATTTTTATTCCAATCATCCCCTGTATACATCGAACATATAAAAGCTTGTAGTTGCGCAACGAATACCTTAAATGAAGAAAAATATACTCTTTTTTTCCTCTTAAATTATATAATTGCCCATAACGGTATCACGTATATAAGCTTTCTTACAACACTGAGGCCATTTTAATTAAGCCCCGTTGGGCTCTCCCTAAATCAACGCAAAACACAATATATACCTTTACCTTTTTAGGACCTTCATTCAACATTATCTTCGCACATTTTCTATCATTCCATTTATCATCTAATATATGCGTTATAAGCGACGAGCTTCACTTTTTTCATCACCGTCACTATGCAGCGATGGACATTGTTTGCGTTGACCTGAAATTGTTTGAGTGGACAATTTTGACCACAAAGCTGAAAGATTTGACCAGTGACCCAACACCAAAGTACCACCCTCATTAATGACCCTTCATAATGAATGAGGATCGTAACTTAATCTAGGGCCAAACACGCGAGAGGATGCCTTCGAACAAAAGCTCGCTTATATTCATATTAAAATGTGTTATCCAGAAAAATCTCCCCGAATTTCACAACTGCAAAATTAAAACTTTTTCATACGTACATATTTTCTACGCTTTTAACATTAAAATAATACACCACCTACATACAATTGCTCTTATTTCGTTCATACACCGACATGCTTTATAATATTTCGTAGAATTTCACAACGGAATAAATTATATACAATACTACTTACTTAAAAAACGAATTTTTCCTTCCGAACAATAACACAATTATTAATTATTCGAATATTTAAGCATGATGTATAATTAATGATAATACAAGATATGTTTTCAATATGCTGAGGAATGAATATTAACAAAGTTCAAATTTTGATTACAAAAGGAGGATTGGAGAGAACACTTCTTTCATTCGTTTTTGATATTATATTACTCAAGTTATTATTAAATCAGGTTCAAGTTATTCAAATTAATTACTCTGATACTAATATCCACCATACAAATGGAAAGACGTTCGTTGTAAATTGTATTAAGGGATACAAATCCTTTCATTTCAATTGAATATGCAATTTGGATGGGGACTCGAAGCATACAAGTTGTCTCAAATGCATATAGAGTGTAAAAAAAGATCTTGATGAAATTTTCTTGTATCATCGAAGCACCGACTGAATAGGGGATGAAATGAAGCAAAAAGAAAGGTTCACAGATGCTACATCTATCAGTGGCTCAATGATGCTTTTGGGATTTGCTAAAATATGTAGTGAACAAAAATAAACATTGGATTGGTCAAAATAAGAATTTAATATTAGAAAAATCATACTTTTATATCTTTAGGGTAAATATTCCTGAACTGTTAATCATCATACAATTTATTGGATATTCTTGTGCTAGGGATATCTTTGACTGTTTATAGATTTTTTTCTTCTAATGTATGAATGCAGAAAATGCCTTCAAAGGATCTGTTCCAGGGATGTTATGCAGGAGTATATAATATACCCATTTATTTACCCAAATGCAAAATTCTATATTACGAATTTTCTCATTTTTAATATAAACTGCAAATGATGATGACATTTTATTCAGGTTTCGTTCAATATTAAAAAATAACTCTACTAAAAATATTGCAATGCAAATAAGCAGCCGAGGCCTTATGCATCCCCCTAACAAAATAGTCATGGATGTGAAATATTAACTAAGATTTATTTTATAATCTCAAATTCAGTAGTTAAAGCAAATCTAATTTTCAACTCTCGAACAAATTGCAGGCGAATTTAGTTACCTTTACTAAAGCATGCATACGTTAAATTGCTGCTTTTGCAAGCGTTCATATGTTACGTGAGCTAGAATCAAAATAGTATTTTTGCTTTACATCATAAGCGATAGTAAATATATGAAACTTTGTCTGAATAAATACTAAAAAGGATCCCAAGCTTAGCTTAACTACCAAATAATACTGTTTAGAAATACTCTATATTCTAAAACGCCCCTGATAAAGATATGTCACCTTAAAGAAGAAACTTTTAATTATGAAAATTTCGATAATTTTAATGAGTACAAATTATTTTATATTATGATAAAAAATACTAATTTGAGAACTTACCATAAATTTTATTACATTCAACATATTTTCTTGTAATAAAAAAAAACTCGTTTCTCTCTCTTTCTATTATCAACATTGCTAATATTTTATTTTTATTATTTATTATATATTTTATTTTTTCCATTATGTATTTTTTGTTTTTTATTATTTATTTTTTAAAGTTAAAATATTATTATACACTCAAACTTCTTTTTGTGCGACTTTTTTTGTGCGATTTCGAAGTTATGCGGTTTTTTTAAGCACTTTTTTCTTTTTTTTCATTTCATAAAGAGTACGTATCGAGATATTATCATCAACGCTAACCGAAATTTAGAAAAAAATTATTTGGGACAATGTAAATCATATCGCATCTATTGTCGCTGAATTACGACAAATTATTCTGGTTTGGATTTTTGAAAAATATGATTTCGATTTTTTTTGCATTTTTCCAACGTTTCGACTTATAAAAATACATTCTCCAAAGGAATTTCCAAAATTCCACTACTTAAGAAAGTTGAAGACTACAGTGACTTTAATCTTCTTACTATTTACTATTTATAAATTATATTTTTGGAAAGAGAAAGTCTACACAGAACAATAATGATATTAACACTGGGTATACTATTTCTATAATCGCCTTATTGTTTTCCTGATTTTTTTTATTAACTCTTTTTATGCGATTTTGGATATATTTTATATAGCTGTTTTAATGTTATGCGGTTTTTAAAATCCATGGAATGCATCTTCACTTTTTCTATTTAAGTCATAGCTTTTTTTTGTGTGATTTCTTTTTGTGCGATTTTCCACGAAACGTATCTACCGCACAAAAAAAGGTTTAAGTGTACCTATAATTTTTTTATGTAATGTGGTGAAAGCTGTTTATAAATTTCTAAATATATAAAATAAATAAATTTAATTTCTAACTCTAACATTCTTTTATTGCTGAGCGTTCCTATGGAAACACAAACAATAAAAGACTTGTATTTTTAATTTAGTTTATATTTATATTATTTTTTTAAGTATTTTAAGTTGCAATGAACTAGCAATGCATTGATAAAAAGCAAATTAGATCAGTTTATTAGTATTTATACACGATATGTCATTTTTATTCACTTTATAATGCTATTTGTAGTTATTTTATTAAAATGAAAGTTATTCGGCTCTTATAATGAGAAGCCTCTGCAGATAAAAATACTGCGAAATTCAATCCATCGACTTCATTACGCTATGAAATAAAAACTGATTTAAAATTCACTGAGAAAGTTTTATATACGCAGAGTTGTGTTAAATAAAATAAATTTTCTTTTGGAAAAATACATGGAAGATAAATTCAATATATTTATGATCTTCCTACGACGATTACGGCGAAGGAAGGAATGTCTATCGTCGTATTGGCCATTTATTGTTCATTTCGAGAGTCTATTTGGGTGAACCTAAAATGGAAGTGAGTGTTTTATTTGCTCTTTTTCGCAAAAAAATCTAAGCAAAATACGACGATATTGGAGGACATTATTGCGCTTAGAGATAATCATAAATCCGGGCCTGGAGGACGCGCTTGAAGATTGGATCTCCAAAAGACCCTAATAAATATCACCACACGGAATTTCTTTCAATTCCATGCCTTCGATCTCTCGGGAAAAATCGTAAAAATAATCCTGAAATCCTATTTTTTTTCCTCGAGGAATAAACATGTACGTTTGTCCGCGAGAAATAAATTAAGCTCGACCTTTAAATGCCGCCGCCTTAATCTGCTTCGTAAACAATTAATTTCGGATTCATTTCGAAGGATTATCTCCGAGTGCGATGCAAAACCACTCAAAGATTTAGAGATGCAAAATCCACTTAGATTGCCGGGGGATTATTTAGAAAATCCACTTTGAGATGTTTACTTGATTTCAATACCTTTTTTTCTTTCGGGACGCAACTGCTTCGTAAAAGCAATATTTGAACGTGAGATGAATGGAATGAACGGAAATCAATGTGGCGAAGTTGAATCCTGCGGCGAAGGATATTCCGACGAGCAGGAAACGTGCTCAAGTTCAAATTGTCCATTCTGTTTGATGATGGACCAAAAAGTTCAAATTTACATCGACCCCTTTGATCCGTCCATGGGTCCATGGTGGCTACGCATGGATGGCCTTCTGTGGCCCTTGAGATGATTCAACTGTGATTAATATTTTTTTGTATTCCAGCTAAACGTATGTCTTTATAAATACACAATATTAGAATACCAAAGGTCATCATTAAGGGGGGAAATCCCTTTAGGCGCTCGAAAATGTGTCGTTTTTCATGATTTTTTTTAATGGTGATAAAATAATAGTATCATTTTAAATTTTTGACATTATTTTACTTATACCTTAAAGTGCTAATTTACTTTATTTTTTTTTGAAAACAAAAAACAAAATCTTGGAGTTATAAGATATTCAATAAGGCGCCTTTTCTCGTGATATCAAACGGCTCGCTACTTGTCGAAAGTTTCCTGTTAAACTGAAATCGAAATTGGAAATATTTTTTGATTTTTAATATATGTAGGCATTCAACTATGCTATAAAAATTTTAAAAAGTATAAAATAAAAAAAATTAGTACGCTTTTTAGTTAAACTTTCATATTTTTTACCATTTTTTTGATAATTTTTACCCCAAAAAAATCATTTATTTATGCGAAAACCTTAAAACTTTAGCTTAGTTGCCTAAATAATATTATAGTGAGAAACATCTCAAAATCGCCAGATCGATTATTAACTTTTTAAGTTACATTTGGCGAACATTTAGAAAATGTAGTTTCGAGATAATCTCGTTTAAAGTTTCAATACAATAAAACTATCAATTTTAGTGACTCATCAATCAATCAATGATTCCAGGCGCATATAATAGATTCACCGCTTTCTTAAATAGTTGATTATCTTCGAATAGCTATTGTTTTCGGGCTATGCGAGCTGCTTTTGTGCAGAAAGACTCTTACGGTTATATTTCGCTACACGCGCTTCATCGGTGTTTTCAGCAAAGACTTTATAGTAGGTACCAATAATTATATTTAATATATTCATCATCTTCAAAATGAAGCTGTATTCATTATTGAATACCCCAGCAGCAATTTATGTTGATATTTCAATGATTTTTACACCATAATGCAGGTGCTGTGAAGCCAGTCGCCAAACCGTCGAGCTAAATTTCAAGTATGGCCACCCAAGCATTTTTGAAGTAATTCATCCCTGGACAAATCTTTATAAATTGATAAGAGATGCTGTTCTATCTCTTAACCAAGTTATGGAATCAGGTCTTCAAATTTTGGATATTTTTTAAAGTGATAGCTTTTTGCCATTTGCACCAGCTTTTGACTCAATTTGTAGTCCATTTTGACTCCGCCAAATGTATTTAAATAATATAATTGTTTCTCTCCTCATTATTAAATAATCAGAATAATATTTCTGATATCAATCGTATTAACAATATTAGTAATAGTTTTAAATATACGCCACTTAACTAACTAAGATCATAAATTCTCAGATCATTTTTCTATAAATACGATAATTATATAATAACTATCTGAGATTTCTGGACAACTGCATTTTTTATTTATTGAGTGCAAAATAAAAATAGCTAAAACGTAAACAGTCAACTTGAAAAGTCTACAAAATACTAAATTTAGTGTTTATCTTAAAATGACATAATTTTATAAGTGTATAATACAAAGTCAAGGAAGAATCATATTTTTAAAAGAAAAATAATTATTATGTGGATTCATGCTTATTTTTTTCACCATAACGGCCAAATTGAATTACAAAATGAAACACTCTGAAGCTTTGATGTATTATTTAAACAAACGTATTCGCTTTCGAAACTATTTCAGAGGCTCAATATTTATACAGCTCCCAAATCTGATGTGCTCCATGGGAGAAGACTCGAGCTTTTGTTATCGCTATTCCCTTTGTGACACGGTGAACATTGCCATTTTTTAGATCGTGAACTAAAAACAGGAAAGAAATAAGATACTAAATTCCCGGCGACGGGATAAATCAAAAGTAATTTCATTCAAAAGATTCGGCTTAAAAATTAAATCCACCCTCACTAAACAAAGACTCTATGAAAATTCTTAATAAAAAGTGACGATCGTAACTTTATCTCCAAGGTAAATAACGTTGTTTTGTGGCCAAATTTCAGCTGCATATTTTTATTTTAGTTTATCATTCTTTCGCTTTGTTTTTTTCCACTTTCGAGAAATTGAAATTCTTGTTTCATCCCTTGGAAGAAGAGCTTTTCTTTGGGCTATAATTCAGATTTAAAAAAAACTTTTGACGAGGATTCTATGGACTTCTGGTTTTTCGGTACAAGATAAAATTTATTTATATCATGTATTTGAAAAATTACTTCTGACACTTTTTGTGTAGAAGTTTCTGACACTTCCTGTAAGATATTTCATATACATCATTTAAATTTTAATCTATTTTTTATGTCATTAGAATATTTTTAAAAACTGAGAATATGTTTTAACGACATTTTTTACTTAAATAAATTCCTATTATAAGAAAATCACATAGCCCAATATCAGATTTGAGACTTGGCATGTAAATATTGAAAGACTAACTGAAGAAAGACTCTGATAAAACCAACTGCAATTCGCCATAGTAATATCGATATCTTTCTGTCTCACTTCGGACACAATTTGTCAATTTAAATCGCTTTTTCCATCTTTCGTCGATCATATTAACGATATCTATTTAAATTAATTTGCGTGTACCACTTCCTGTCCTGTAGTGATGCGCGGAAAATGGAGAGTCGTCGGATAGCCTTGGCTGCGAGAAGATGTCCTTCCCACAGACTCATAGCTGTATTTTCTCTCTCCGCATATAAAATACAACAGTTACAACAACACAATTCAACAGAATCCACGTGCGAGCGCGGCCATTGTAAAGAAGAATGAGAAGCGATCCCGCTCCACGTTACCTTGAAGTCGTGGCCACGGGAAGATGTAGTCTTCCCGCGGCTTGCCTATCCTCCCAGTTATAATATAATATATTTAAAAACATATTTCACTTGTATCTACGCTCATATTTTATTACACACAAACATAAAAGAAATGTATTACACAACACACAATAGATTATCTCAACTGGTCTCATCGTGTAGTTTTATGAGATTTATAAAACTTATTCAAGTTCTTGATAAGGTCATGTCGAAAGAATAACGAAACATTAGTTCAACCTAAAAACAGGTGAGTTGAAACAGAAACATCCATTAATGAACAAATTTCTATGATGTCAATCATAGTATAGCCATTTGTCGGATTGAGAATGATTGGACGCGTCAATATATCTCATAAAGAATCCAACACTACGATTCTTCAATATCTACCATGAAAATGAAACGTATTAAAAATACATATAAATTTATATATGTGCATATATTGTATAATGTGAATTTTACTGATTTCCTGATAATCCACATACAACGCAATCTTCAGACTAAATTTAACATTTTTGTCAAGATTTATTCTTCGTTTATTTAAATATCTTCCTTATCCGAATATCAACAGGATACCAAAGATTCTAGTCTAGTGAGAGCTTTTAAAATTGCTTTCATCAAAATAATATTCGTGGTAAAATAGCTGAAAAACTTATGTTAAACTGAATGTTATCAAGGATCTGACAACATATTATATGGCAATTTTTACAAAATTTGAAAAAATAATAAATGAGCAATGTTACAAAGCAGCAAAAATAGGGGTACGATTCTTAATATTCTATATCTGAATAAGCTTTATATCGCACAAAATGATTGTAAAAAAATCAGAAATGTAGACAAAAGTTCAAACAAAATAGTTTTAAAGCCTTATAAGTTTAATGTGATGGCAATAAACCAATTCTTAATTCATTTTTTCATAAAAATTATCTACATTAATTTGCCAAAATTTGTAAATATGCACCAAGTGTCTTTGATGGCTGTAAGATCAGATCTGCATGCTAACTTTTTCACAAGCAGAATTATCTTCAACTTTTTTCTCCTACAATGGAATAAATTATTCTACTCTGATGATGATTTTTATAAATTCTTCTAAATTTTCTTGAATTCCAATAGCAGTAAAAGGCCTAATTTTTCTACAGCTTCAGTACTGTTATCTTGATGGTAAAGTATCTTAAAAGATTTTTTGATACTTAAAAATTCGTCCGTAATATCATTGACTTCGAATGAAAAGAATATCGACTGTATAAATATATATTTTTGCAAAAAAAAATCTTATTCGTATGGCACGATATTGATCTACCGCATGTTATATTATTCCTATACGTAAAAACACTTCATCTCAATCTCAACTTTTCAGATTGAACCCTAAAAAGAAAATTCCATCCCTCTACAAAAGCGGCCTCCAAAAGGATCTCATATCAAAATTATTATGACTTCCGAGTTAATCAAACCTCTCGGTAACAAAAGCGATTTCTTCCATTATATAATAATAACCATACAAGGCTTCAATAATATCCCGAGCACGTTTCATACTATGAAATGCCACATTATAATTTTAAAATTCCGTTTCTCAATATTTACGGCATGATTGACTTCCATTCATCCAGAGCTTGACGACGAACATTTTATTAAAAGGCGCACACGGATTGAATGCGAATACATTTCCATTTCTATTAAATAATCCATAACAAAAAAAGGTAGACAAGCCTCTTTACGCGACACTCCTTTGAATATTAATTTTGAAATTCCAGAAAAACTTTCAACCCTCAAAATGGACTGCAATTCGCCTCTCGCCGCTCTTTTGTGTTAAGACGAAGGTTTTATCGGCATACTTCAAAGGTTTTTCCATTAATTATAAAGGGGTTGTCACCCGTCAGTTATCTCCTTTATGGCCGGATCGCTTATCCTTAGAATCTCCGGATGAAAAATAGTATACATCGTGCTCGGTCTGTATTACAAGAAAAAATAATTTTAATTTTCATCAAAATGCCACGTCTCAGTTCTGAACCTCTTTATTATGCTCGCATTTACGTCAAGTAATTTCTTCCGCATCTATTACTTTAAAGATGACGGAAAATTAATGAACTCTTGGAAGTTTCCTCCGTATTAAATCACGATAAGGATACGTTTATAAATTCCTTATTTTCCATAAAAATGCTTTGATCGCGTCAGGTTTCAGATTCCGGCAGCACTCGAAACATTTTTCCCCGCAAGTGCTACAAAAATTACCTCGTGTTTTTAAAAAATAATCATTCATAGTACATTGTACATGCATCTTTAACATTATGATAAAAGCTTAAGGTTATTAACTGGGTCAACATGAGAGCTCTTATCGAAGACTTTCAACGCTCTTCAGCTAGGGAATGTTTTCTTATTAGTAAAAGCCAACAAAACTTTGCATTGTACGTGCAAATATGCTTACCTTGTTAAGTTTTGAAAGTGGATCAAATATTACTATTATAAATATTTATCAGGTAAATCCAAAAGTTTGGGCGGATTTTTGGAAAAAAATTAAATAATATAAATAATCATACATAGCATATATTAAGGGGACCGAAAAGTAATCAAAAAAATTCGACGAGCTCTTTCACAGCTAGTTTGTGTTGAGACACGATCCAGTAAACACATAAGTTTTGTTATGACGTTGAATCTATGATGATACACTTTATTTTTTCTGTAAAAAAACAAAAAAAACATCAGGGGATAGATGTCAAAACCAAAAATATAAACATTGCACATGCATCGTTTTATGCTTTTTTTGTTCAATCAATTCGAGAATATTCTGAAACTAAACAAGTGTCATCGATGGTTTAAACAGTTTAAAAATGGAAATAGGAATCTCAAGAACATCGTTCGAAAAGAACGACTCCAAAAATTAGATGATAATATCTTGAAATCGATGGTGGAGTCAGATTTTCATGATCTACAATTAGGGATCATCTTCTTTGCATAGGAAAATCGCACAGACAAGAAATTTGGGTTTCCTATGAATTTCTTCTTTCTCAGTATGAAGAAGATCCATTTTTGTGGTGAATAACTGGATACGAAAATTGGGTACTATATAATAATCTTAAATGAAAAAAATTATGACTTTATCCAGAAAAATACCTGTTCCGACCTCTGATCAACACTAACAATAACGAAAGTTCTTCTTTGTGTGTGGTGGTATTTTTCTGGAATTTATTAATTGTAAATTGCTTAAATCCAGTCAGATAATTATAGCGATTGTTTGTTGTGAACAATTCGATTGAATGAAACAAGATCTCATATAAAAACGATCTGTTTTGGTCAATAACTAAAAAAAGATTTTTCTTCACGATATCGCAAGACCGCATACTATAGAAATAGCTCAGAAAAAAATAAGAGAGCTTGGATTGGAAATTTCATCTCATCCAAGCTGTTCATCAAATCATCCACCGTCGGATTATTACCTTTTTAAATCGTTAAAGCACACATTAGGACGTAAAAAAAATAACAAAGTTGTTGAAGTAAAAACGCATTTAGATAAGTTTTTCAGTGAAAACTCAAAAGTTTTTTTCAAAAAGGCAATTGCAAAATTACATTTGTGCTGGCAAAATGTGATAGAAAATTATGAGAATTATTTTTTTGATTTGTATTTATGATTTCTTTAATAAAAAAATGTTTTCCACCAGCAAAAAAATTGATTACTTTTCGGTCCCCCTAATAATAGATGCATGCATCTCGTGAATATTCAATCTCGGAGAATAATATATAAATATTGTAGTTTAGAAATATTTTTTTAATGACACATCCAAATTTATATTAAATATAGAAAGATTGAAATGCAAAATATGCAATTTTATAAAATTAATAATTTTAACAAAATGAAGTCAGAGTGAGATAAGATTAAAGATGCAATAAACTTCCTGAATTACTTCGGAAAACTTTCAATTCATACAGTATTTTCTGAGCACTTTTTATGAAGGTTCGAGTTTAAGTCCATGAAATATAATTTCACTATAGAAAAAAATTCAAGGGATCAAAAGTATTAATATTTTCGTTCAATCGTCTCTAGTTGATTAATAAAGTCCAAACAATTGGAAACTGTAGCATATAAATTCTATATTCCATGAAAAATCTTCTTTGAAGATCAACTTCGTTCTATGAAGGATATTCTCAACAAAAAAGATATATATTATATTATTACAATTATACCATTTATTACCGCATTAGCGAATTTAATTTAATTTAAAAATTAATGTTTAACATACTGTGAATCTTAGAGAATTAATTCAGCAGTGTTTGGATTGCTTCCCTTTATACAATACACAACGAAGATATACGGCGATGATATTTGAAATATTCACATTCGCAATGATGTTTCAAAGTTTCGTTCTTAGAATATGCTGTCGTAAAGCAAGTATGTACCAGTATACATGTACTTAACATCTCGGTAGATTAGCAATCCATGCCAAACTTGTCGAGAACTCTCAACAAACTATTGGCAGTCGACCATTCAAAAGAAGATTTACGCCACTCAGCGATCGTAAATAAGATGTTGCCCTGCAATACTTATTTATGGATGAAGTTTTGTATTTGCAAAATTTCGCACCTTCCCCTTTGAATATTATAGGATCTGAACGCGAACATGTGACACTTGGGTGTTCGCGTTATTACCCTACAGCCTCCCAAAGGCGGCTGAAAGCATTCAAAATGACTCCACGTGATGGTTCAAATGAGGCTTCGAAGGACTCCAGACACAACGGTCCTGTAATTGCTTAAATTTCCGCTTTGTTTCACTGGCGACAGGATGCGACGCTCCCCCATCCACCCCTTAAGATTTATAGGGGGTGGCCGTAAATTGTGTAAGTTGCCAGCCGGTATGTTTTAATGAGACGAAAATTGTCCCCAAACTTTTCTTACGCCTTATTTCTCAAAGTTTGCCAAACAGCGGCGCCAACATATATGATTATGCTAACAGGCGAGATCCCTGTCACTTACATTAATATTTAATGTCGTTTTCAGCATGAATATAAATAAAGGAGACACTTTTTCGCAAGTTGTTGCGCTCTGAAATACTTTCCATTCGCAAATTGATTATCTGATGAAACTGAGTGATTTTTGAGATTTTTCCCCACGGAGGTCCATGAAAAATTCATGCGAGTCCAACGAAAGCAAAATATAATACAATAAACAGATGGCTTTATTGTACCTCCATATTTTATATTCCTTTTATCATCCCTCTACGTAATATACCTTTCTTAAACATTCACATCAATCATCTTCTGTGATATAATTTTTTTATGCAACTCGAAACCATTTAAGCCAAAAGTATTTTGATATTCTTTAGAATTTAACTAGCTCGAAGAACTTATTATAAAGAACGTTAAACCGAAAATTTGCGCAAAGTTTGCACTGCAAACCCTATTGTTAAACAACTTGTGTCTCTTACACTAACTACTTTTTTATAAGTTAGGCTTTAAATTAAAACTTTATAAAAAAATATAAAAGATAGCTAATACAGTATAAACCGGATCAAGTGTTACTTTGCTCATGCTCCAATTAAATTCACTCTATCATTTTTATCATGTAATAAATTGCTTCGATGTTGTAATCATTTTATTTTTTAATTTATCACATATTTTTATCACAATATTACGCGTATCACAGTTTAAAAACTGCTGTTATGTTTAAATATATCTTTACAATGAAAATTTTTAAATATTAATTCCATTTTTCTCTAAAAACCACTTACTAGCTAAAGAGTTAGAGCATTTTTCTAATATTACAATATTTTGTAAAATTTTACAATTTCATCCCACGTCAGATAAAAGACAATGATATGCGTAACCCGACGGAAATGTGTTAAGACTTTTAGAGACAGCCCTGTTTCTCTCTCTCTACGTAATTTCGTCTATGTCAAATATCTCATTTTAATTATTTGATAAATGTATGATAACGAGATAGCAGCCCTCATCCCTTAGAAAATCTAATTTTGGATTAAACACTAAAGGACCACTTGAAAATGGTTATATTCGTCTTTAAAAATATTGCTACAAGCAAAAACTGACGGCAAACCTAAAGCTTTCATTATACAATTTACCAGGAAGTCCTTTGTGGCAAAATATTTAAAGAGAGCTTGTACTTAAAGGATTTGCATTGATCGTCAAATTTGGCGTTATGTATTATAAAATGTTATTAACGTTACTGATCGATATGACGAAGCACTCTGGAGAGTGTCTGGAATAATTTGAGATTGATTTATAACCACGATGAAAATGGAATAATCCCAACGATGTTTCAAAAAACGACACCGGGCAAAGGGGAAACCTTGCAGGATGAACATTTCAAAACTAATATTGCCTTGTTATTATAAAGAATCTGAATATCTAATTGATTGTTTAATGAAACTTTTTGTACCTCGTTGAAAATTATGTATTTTAAATTATTCCATTTATGCTGGCTCTCTATTAGTATAGTACTTAAGAAAAATATTTCAGTATAATTGCACTAAATTTCAGTTCGTGAAACATCTAGTCTCTTCGCTCAATGCCTCAATTACAATCCAGAAATGTTCAATCTTAGGAATCCTCTTACTTTCGTCAAAAACATCAAAAGAACAAAGGTTTTCTGATTCAATGATGGCTATATATAAACATACTTGTGATACACACATATGCTATATGACACAAAGGTTTGAACCACTATTGACAAAAACAGATTTTCTTCTGACCCGACCTAATATAGTTCCTATATAAGCACCAGCAATTTCTGCCTGAAAGAGTTTAGCTGACACAAACATTTATATGATTGGATTTGATACCGCCCAACACCCCAGATAAACCCCATCCACCTACATTTAATATAACTTGTTAAGTCAAGTACATAGGAAAATATAATTATTGTGTTTATGGTAGAAAAACGTACAATGACATTTTTAAAACCTCATTTAAATTATTTTTGGCGGTTTAATGAAATTAAAAATATTAGAATAGTGATAAATTATATCTTATGTTATCTGTGCAAACATACTATACATTTCAAACCAAATGTTGCTTAATCTCAAAACAATTTTCCATAGTAAAATAAATCATCACCACATCAATCTGTGCAAGGTTTGAATTTTCATTAAAAAAATTAAAACACTGTTTTAATTACTAACTTGTATTTATTAATTAATAAAAAACAGTTACGTGTAAAATTAATGTTTAGATTACGAATAAGTATATCCTTTTAATACTAAAATCATAAATATTCAGGATAAAAGCGTTATTTTTTTTTTGTATCAGGATATTTCTTTTTGTAAGCTTTTACTAACAATAGCAAATATTGCTTTTTCTCTTCGTCGACTATCATCAATTTATTATATTCCTTCATTGAAGCAACACAACGCTCAGCAATATCATTCACTACCCGCATAGAATGGATCATTTTCTTAACAGCCTTAAAATCAGAGTCATCCTTCTAAGTTTCAATATCTTTATTCAAAAACTGCAATGAGATACTCAGTATCTGGAAAAATCGTAGAGTTGCTAATCACAAAGTCTTCTATGCTTTTTTCAGTGATGTATTCGACATCAATGCTTTTTATTTTCGGGAAATCTTCTACACCTTCGTTTTTAGTGCATCTATCTCATTTTGCTTATCTTCAGCTGAAAGTCGTCGAAAAATACAAAAGACACCAACTCTTCCGACAAGTACCATAAATGGCCCAGTATTTTTTTCATGGCAACTTTGGCCATTCTTTATTTTATATTTTCAAAGGATATCAGGTCTTTACGACTGTGAAAAGACAAACATCTTTCACTGCTTTCATTTACTTTTTCGCCAGTTTAAGCTGATGTTTAAATTTAAAAAATCAAGTAGCACATAGCTTTAGCCATCCATTTAGCACAGTAAAGACTAGCAGGTCTCCTAAATGAAACTCTTTTTTAAGGAATTCCTCCAAAGTAAATGATGGAAAGATTCAGTAGCTCTATAGTCATCTCGAGGTTGATACACTCGAAGTTGTTTTTGGGCAAAATAAATCTTATCTGCAGTAATATTTTCTATAATTTTTGAAGATGTGGTATCATAAATTACTGTTTATTGTTTTGTCCCAGTTCTTCTTAAATCTAAAACAATTGGATATCAGGAACACTAGACGGACCAACCGATTGATTGACTCACTACAGCTTCTAGCTACATTGAGCAATAGAAGATAACTTTGACTGATGCAGATTTGGTGTCGATTGGTCGATAAGCCAAATATTGCATTTATTTTTAATTAATAAACTTCTGTCACTGCTTATGGACGCCATTTGAATTATGAGCTCAATCTCAATACGCATCCGTAGGAAAGATTTAAGAAAGGAAGGAAAGGTAGTAGCTTTGACTGTAGTGAAGTAGTGAGTCTTTCTGCATGCTATTCCACTTCAAAATAGACTAATAATCATACCAGAATCAATAAGCCAGATTAATAGTTAAAGGGCCATACGACGTTTTTTTCTGAAACCTTAACTTATGGTAGCGACTTCTCGCGAAAATCTTATTTTTTTAAATAAAAAAACACGTATTTATTTTTTAAGGGCAGAAAATCATATGACGAGGTGATCGCCCAATTTTTTAAAAGTCGAAAAATAATGACCACCCTACATATATTATGAATATATAATAATTTGCGATAATATTAACATATTATTTTTTACTTACATCATGAAATTCTAATGTTAGTCGATTCGACTCACATACCATATATTTTTAGCTATATATTATTAACTTTTTTAAAATTAAAAATTTTCTTTCAGCAGCAAATCAACCCCACGTTTAAATATTGTATATTTTGTTCATATTTTATTTTTGGTAATTTTATATTTCTAATGTATTTTCATTAAAGCGATGATATGCTGTACAACGAATTTCGTCTAAACAAAAAGATAGACATTTCAGATAACGCCTATGACGTCAAGCAGATCAATGAAGTGCTCCGAATTGGCAATTCGATATATTCCACATCCGTTTAATCACATTTGATGATTGAGAACCAACAACAGTCGAATAATTTAAAGCGGACTAGATGACTAATTTGAAATACCGATGAAATGGGCTGTGTTTACGCTACCAATGAGGACAATACACCCAACACTGTTCGTATTTACGTTCGATTTGCCTATAAACACATGGTCATTTATTTGCACGATAACTGTGCGAGGGAGCGCAAAAATATCCCAAAATAAAAACAGAGAAAATAATAAATCTTGTCTTTAAAACACCCAAAAAAAATTGTCAATCCATGTGCAAAAAACCCTGTATATATGGGCTGATCTACATGGATCTGCTTTAGATTTTGGAGCATGCAGTAAGCAGAATAAGTAGTAAAGAAAAAACCACGATGACTACTGATTTTGGGTATATTATGAATGGCTTAAGATTGGCTGATAAAAAAATAATGAATTTATAAATACTGAAAGACAAATTAAAATTAGATAAATTTCAGCAAGAGCAAAATGAATATTGGGAATGTAAACTTCAATCATGTGAAATTAAAGCTGCTTTATGAGGATCTGGAGAATTTTTCCTAGTGCTTAACTAAAGAAGACTAATCTTGGGTCTATTACTGACCTTAAAAAAATCTGCTGGAATGATCAAGATGTGATTCTGAGATGATAAGAGCTTTTACTGTTAAATTTCATACATCGAACATTAACATTAAAAAGCAATGTATGCTCACGTTTAGGCTTTCATTCGATGATGTAATACATTTCAATATTAGTTTTTTATTGCTGTTTTCTATTTTGATATTCATATATAATATGCGATGATAAATTAATTTATCAATCAAAAGAATGTGGATCAGATGGATGATTATATTAAAAAGTAACCATTAAATATTGTTTATTTCATACTTCGATATATACATTTCGTATTCTTACATAGAAGATATTGAAGAACTTCTATTGTTGGACAGACTTCGCCCGGTTTTACAAGTCTTTTTTTTAAATTCAGCCTTTATTCCAAGAGACATTTTATAAAGAAATTCATCCAAATATCGAATAAAAATGAGACATTTTTAAAATTGTGTAGGTTGAAAAGAGGGAAAATAATATTTTAGTAGTATGTAAAATGCTAAATATATTGACATTGTTATCGTGTTTATTTCTTCGACATACTAGCATAATATGATGACAAAATTCATTGGTTCGCCTTTCTACTTACAAAGTTACTTTCGCCGTCGCTCAAAAATAACGATGCTTTATATGACTTTTTACGACGTATTTTTATAACGAAAATACGCCATGTAAATTTATCGAAAGGAATAGAATTTAAGGATCACTGGAGCGATGATAACTTAAACCGAAAATAGCTATCGAGCGATTTATTGAACTTTCGCCCCCCGAGACGAATAAATTTAATTTTTGCAATAATTATGAAAAATTTAATTTCGAAAAAAGGAGAAGAAATTGCTGCAAAGTAACGGTGGCAATTGAGAAATCCGCGGATCTCGTTTTGCCCATAAGATGAGCATAATTCACTTCCCAATGTCAGCATCCAGAGGCTGTAGACGGACCGGGTGGGGTGGTGGGTTGTCGGTTCGAAGGGGTTTCCTCGGGTGGATCCAATAAAATTTCGCCGAAAAAAAACATCTCAATACAGACACATTCCAGATATGGACGAATTTCATTATAAATAATACACCGACAAAATTCTAGACATTTTCATAAGAATTTGTGCCTTCGTACTTGACGAAGTCTAAAAACCTCCCCCACAAAATTTCGAAAATAAACCCTCAAATATACATTGCTCCGTGTTCATTTAAAACTTTATCAAATTAAACGAACGCAGATTTTTATTGCAAAACTATTATATTTCATCGCGTATAAGATATCTTTCATCTGCGTACTATATAATTCGCACATTTACTTACGTATATTTTTGCTTTTGAATTTACATTTACAAAGATACACATACGCTTCCTCCAATTACCAATTGCACAAAGAATACCTACCCCCTGTGTACTTCAGAGAAACCCATTAACTTTATCGCCCTTTTTTGTGTATCTCTTTTACCCGCTCTCATTATTTCCTAGCCACTTTCACCGTTTCTATTTCCTCAATATTCTTACCGAATAAATTTGTGGTTCATTCAATATGAATACGATTTTGGCACACTGTAACCATAACACACACGAATAGTTGCTATAAAATAAAGGCAAATAAATGCTAAAATAAGGACTTTTAAGCACTGTAAACAAGCAAAAAAAGCACATCTTCATTAGGCTACTATCTGTAGAATCTTTCTAATTTGGATAATATATGCGTAATTTTCTTGAAGTTTTTGATTCAGCGTTTAAATAAGCCATAAGGTCTCCACTAACTGAAAACGTTGATAGAGTAATTTTGATTTATATACGCCATATATTTCCGCTATAATGATGGACATTCAAAGGTATGCCTTTACAAAGTTGATTTAATTATCGAACACGACAAATCAATTTATGCCATAGAAAACACATGCTTGGTTGATAATTAATTTGTTAATTGATTTCTGCGTGGGTTCACAAGCATTGTAAATTGCATCGACAGCAACTGTTAAAATGCTTAACATACGAATACATGAACATGAGTGTTCCAAAGGGGCATGGAAGATATGTTATTAGATTGATTATTCAGACACACCCTGTTTAATTCGATTATTTGAAAACCTGAATAGCATCTATGTTGATTGGCATCAAAATACATCTATGATCTTATAGAAAATTTTAGTTATGAATATGATATGAGTGAAATGTGAGATGATCTTAGGAACAATAGTCATAGTTTAATTTTTTTTAATTTTGCATATTTTTAATAAAAATTTAAAACTTTGCTTATATGATTGAGGCAGAAAACCGACGCCCGACGAAAGCGAAGGAAACATCCGTTTCCGAGCGGATGTCCTTAAGTCAGTCAACCAAAGAAATTCAAGCTTCAAAATACTATTTAGTGCTGGAAAAAATTACATTTGATGAAGTCGCAAATTACATTTCCAGCTGAAGTAATTCATTCGCAGAAGAGTGACTAAAGTTGCTTTAAGCTTTTGATATGAAAAATTAGATTTTACAGTAGAAATGCTTCATCCAGGTAAACAAAATGCTATTTCTCATAACTAAATTCAGCAATTACTCTTACGCAAAACTAGGTTTAGAATCATGAGTTTCGCCTTACACACTGTATTATATTACCAATTTGTTGACCAGCCAAAATGCTTTTGAAATAACTCTGGCATAATTTAGTTTTAAAAAAATGCAACTTATAGTACTTCACTTTAAGTATAAAATGAGTGGCATTCAATTATTCAACTGTAGAGAAACAGCCTTTTAACTTTAGCCTCGTAATTTTTTTTAAACCAGTGGTTTTTAATGAAGACTGTATGCCTCTTCAAAGAGAGCTGAAGAGATCAAAAGGGGTGTTTTTGCTCTATGGCAAATTTGAGAGCCATTGAGGATAAACTGCCGCAATATTCACAAAACCGCATTAAAAAGTTTTAATAATACTAAAAATCATCGAACGCATTTTTCAAAAAATAATTATGAATTATTTATAAGTAATATTACTCCATATTTAAATAGGTACCTTCGTCGCTGTGGCAGTTGCCGCGTTATTCGGTTGCATAAATCGGACCGGAGGAACCACTTGAAGCACGCGACGCTCCGTACCATTAGCCTCGATTATAATATCGGTGCTGATAAACAACCGACTTTTAAAAAGACAAGATTATATAACTTCGACGCCAATTCGTTTCGTATATGCAACGTCCAAAAAGACTGCTTGAACTACGGAATAGGGAAAAAATTAAATATATATGATAGCATTCTATTACTAGCCCATCAAAGCTATTGCCCCTGCGTTACATTATTGATTTCAAAAATAAGAGTCGTTGTAGCTTTTTTTTCTGAAAGGGAAGCGATAGGTCAAAAAAGGTTGGGAACATGTGGTCTATATCACTGAAGCATGAATTTAAGATTTTCGAATTTTTGTTGCTCAAACATTTTATTTAATATCTGGCCAGCTTTATTCCGAAAAGGACCGAACGGTCCCAAAAAGGTCTAACAAGTTGCTACAAATTTGTGCTATCAATTCAGAGGATCAAAAAGAAACACAAAATGGACAATTCTTCTACAGTATTGCCCATGGCATGTTTGTTTCAAAACAAAGATGTGTATCCTATTGCAAACGGAGAAAAATTAATACAAAGTAGAGGCATCAATGCTTAAATTCAGCGAAGAAAGCAAAATTAAATTCCAAATAAATGCCAAATTATAATACGAGCCATCGAAATTGTTGCAATACAAATCAAAGATTTTATTAAAGGTCTTTCAAGCTTTTTAGATTGAGAACATTATTAAGAATTTTTTAAGCCTGAATAGTTGTACATATCGACATTAAAATAAAATCTATAATGGTGTTTTTTTGTCTACAAGTAGTTTATGTTAATTATTGTTAAATAAATGTCGTCTACTTTCAATACAAGGTGGCTAGGACTTCAGTAGACATGGCCAAAGTTGTAGTGTGGGAATTTGATTGAAATATAAATAAATTAATTTATAGATCGCAAATATTATCATAAACGTCGGCTACAATATCATATCAAAACGAAATGAAAAAGAATCAGCTTTATAGGAATTATTACACAAATTATGTCTTATGCTTAAAAAGTTAACTTAAAAAATAATTTCTATATTAGATACTACAGGCTTATTTGTGAATCGATGAGTGGTAAAGAATTAAGACGGGTCATAATACAAATATTAATACTGATTACACAACGATATATTTTCTTAGTCACCTTGGAGTGAATTTGCTTAGTGCGTATAAATTCCTTATTCAAACCTCATTGATCGAATTTCAAGGTTACTTTGCAGCCAGTTTGTTATTTTATACGACCAAAATGACTTAGTGGAAGTCGTATAAACGTTAAAAACACCATTTATGTCTAGTGTGTCTCGCAACTTCGAAAGATACTCAGTTAATTCGAGGAGTAGGTTCGCTTTGAGCGGGCTTAAAAATTCAACATTGCGCGTTCATAATACGCCCCGTGCTCGTCTTAAAAACCTCAATTCAGAAGTTGCAAATAAACGACTTAAGTTTTGAATGCAAACAGTACTCGAGGTGATTGATAGCCCTACGAACAAATGGCTAAGTGTTACTTCTACACACAAAGGTGCAAATAGCATCCTGAGGTCAGACCTGAGCAAACAATTCAGTCAAGAGGTCGAATGTTTGCTCGGAGTGGAACTGTAAACAATCGAGCATAGGTCTGCTGCTGAATGATTAGAAAAGAGGGAAAGAAATACAGCGACTGTGGGCTTGAAATTTTCCATTGATTTTTGTACTGGGTCATGAGATAAAGCCTCCGTTAATATCGTCTCCTTGATGTTTGTTTCATCAACGTCATTAATATTATTGGGAGTGCAAATTAGTTCGTTTCGGAATAAATTAATCCTTATCATGCAGAAAAATAACTTTGCGATGTCTTTGCTTGCATTAAGGTCTTTTTTTTTCGTAATACACAACTCAAACGAATCAATTGTAGCCTATACTGATTGCCCGTAATATAATTGTTAGGTTATAGCAACTCATATTACACAACGTTGCTTAGTATTTTTTCTTCTCAGGGTTATCGTAAAATACACATTTATAATCTCAGTCACAATCTGATATTAAATACCATTTCTTTGTTGCCTTTGAGTCAATGAAAAATCACCTGTTAACGTCTCCTGATTTCAGATCATAAGACACTCAATTGCCTTGCGTTTGGATCATTTTCATGGATTTCAATCGTATAAAAATGCATTTAAATCGAATCTTCATAGAGTAATCACTATAATTCTCTGTCTTCGAATTTTTTTGGACTTGTAGGCTTGTCTTCAACGCTGCAATCACCATTCTTAAAACGTCGAAACCATTCCCTACATGATCTATCAGTTGGAGCATTGGTACCATAAACTTCCACAAGTATTCAATGCACTTTAACTGCACTTTTCTCTCAATTAAGACAAAAAACTAAAACCTTCCGCAAATGCTGTTAAGTTAACACAAAATTTGACATATTCAACACAGTAAAAAATAAGGTATTTTATAAAACTCAAAGCTATATAAACTTAATATTATTGACAAATGTCTAACATTTTTGAAATCATCGAAATCAGCTGTCACTATGAAGCATTCATAATAACCAGACCTATCTTTTGAAAATAGACCGAACTAATTTGCACTCCTAATAATATTTAATATTTTGAAAGCGAATGCAATTTTTTTTCTAAATCCAGATAAAAAAAAACAAATCCACATTGTGCAATAAAATTTCACCACATCAACAGATTTATGAGATGAGATATTTTAGTATTATCAATCGATCGTTTTTATACAGGATTAATCGTATTCCTTAGTATTAAAAATATATACGCAAAGAGACAATTAATAAGGGCAAGCAGAGCTTTTAATGGGTGACTGATTTGCAACAATCATTTCAAAATAATTATAATTTCCACACCAATTCATTGATTCATTTCTATTCAAATAACCTTATTCTAAATGATCATTCAAATGGAACGCTTAGATGTCAACACTGTATAATATTTACACGTGACGTCTTTTTAAATGATATAAGCCATTTTATTTTAGTAGAAAGTAGTACAATTTCAATCATGGACAGATATATATTGCAATAACGCGTTTATATTATTATTGAACAACGAACGAGAGATCCATTGTTTTCAAGCAAAATTTTGTTTGGCGATGAAGCTCATTTCACAGTGGATGGATTCGGCAATAAACCAAATTGGCGTATGAGGTGATAAAAATCCTCGTGTTATTCCGAAAAAATGTCTACACTCAAAAAAAGTTACTGTTTGGTGTGCATTTTGGTCAAATGGGATCATTGGGTCACATTTCTTCGAAGATCCTGCTGGAATTGCTGAGTGATACCAATCAATATTCAGATCAAATCAACACAATTGAATAATATCTTATATATTTCTATTTAAAAAAATTGAATCACAGGTGTTTGATCACATAAATTAGAGCGACCCTAGTTTAAAACAGAAAATTTAATAGAAAGTAAGCCATCGTGCCATTATTTTCTAACCATTATGGACAATCAATTCTTTATTGATTTATATCAGGCTTGCTTTGAACTCAGAATAGCACCAACAATTCAATCAAATAAGCTTCATAATAAATCAACTTCGCCCTCAATCGAACCCTTCAGTTACGTCTACCCGAAGCGGAATTCTCGCCTGTCTCTTCGGTCTAGTCTGGCCAATCTTCGGCCTCTCAATCCATCAAGGCAATCGCCCAGTCATATTTTATTTAAAATCCGAAACCCAAATGCTGTTTCATAATCGGAGGGAAACGTCTTCGGATAAATGGATAAAGAGTTTAAGTAACCATGGCGAGATGGCAAATTGGCAATTTGAAGTCGGGTCGCGAAGGCTCTATTAAAAAAACGTGGATGATAAGACAGCGGCCCTGGTGTCGCGTGGGTGGAGCACCCCAACTTCTGCGCCCCCTTGCGAAACGTACATCTCCGCCACAAGTATCGATCTCGGGGGGAGGGGCGGAGTAAACAAAAAACACATCTTCCGAGTGAAATTCAAGAAATCGACAAAACTCGAAATATGATGACGTGGCTGTAGATGTCCGTGATCATCTCCCATCTGCGAAACTTTCAACTCTTGAAAGTACTCGAAGGATGAAAGCGGAAACTTTCGTAACATACTATGTATCAGATGGAGTTATATCAATCGATATATTATCAACCCCACGCAACATATGATTTTGGATCCTATACCGCTAATATAATTATGAAATACCAGATACTATACACCAAATCTAATTATTCCATTGGTATTTTCCATCATTAAAATGTGTTAAAATCGCTTGAATTACTTTAAATTGGATTTATATTCATGAGTGAATATTATTCCTACACAATTTCAAGCGATTCGGAACTATGATTTAATCAGTACCAGAAATTGGACAAATTCAGAGTGATCTAATTAATATATGTTAAAATCTGTCCATAATTTGCTCCCACGTATCAAAACAGATTAGATCGTTGTTGTTGGATAATAAGATAAGATACAGCGATTTTTTATTTACTACCCTTAATTTATTACCTATTTATATTTTCATCATCTTAATTATTCATTAATTAAAAAAACTATTTTTTTAAGTGAATAAATAGAACATGAAAAAGATGCTTGTTTTGCCAAATCATATTTGTATTGGAAAAAATTCTAAAAATAAAAATTACTTTAGCCCGGACTAACCACAAAATTAGATCAGTCCAAAAGTTCGTGATAAATTGTGTTTTATTTTACACTATTTAAAAAAAATCCAAAAATGCGCATGAACTTTTGGACTGACCTGATACATCTAGTATTTTCCGTAATTTATATTTGCGTCAATTGTATTATTAGCGTTTTATCTAATTTATAACACTTTGGAGTTATTTTTTAGCAATACATTTAGTGATAAACATTTTCTAGTTCCTTTGAAAACCGACAATATTTTATAATGCCATATCGCTTTACAAGAAAAACCAATCAACTTATCCAAGATGCATACAAATTGAATATCAATTTGGTCTTATGAAAGAGCTATTTTTTATTCAAAAAAGATCTCAGTTCAAAATAAATTAGCTTGCGAGTATTCATTTCATTTCGAAGTAGAAGCAAATAAATCAATTGCGAAATTATGCGTCTCTGTGGACTTTCATATTGCAAGACGACGACAAATTAAAATACGAAACGATCTTATTAAATCGTAAGGAATTATTTATTATTTGAAAACACCTTTTAAAAAATGCCGCTTTTCATAATGACGCGTATTTAAGACAGGGCCTCTCAATTTAAGGACAGAATTGTGTTCGATACATTTAATAGATCAGGCGGTACATTTCTGGCCTGGAGCATTTACACCGTTCAGCGCTAAATGCGTTTTACAAAATAAATTAACATTCAAATTGAGACGTTGATCAAAGGACCATGAGATGAATCACGGCGAGGCGCCATATGGATACACGTGAAAGAAAGGATAAAGGTCGCATGATCGGGGTCGAATCGATCCCAGCCGAAAGGACATACATATCGCGTTACATCACTCATGTGAATGTCCTTTTGAGGAGCACCAAATTGGTATAAATATAACGCTGATGATGCCATCCTCGAACGTCACATGACCATCGCCACGGAATGCGAAAGAATGAAACTGGATCTTTGCTACATCAAGGCTTTCAGAATGATTGATTCCTGCTGTCTAAATGTGATGGGATACCTGATACACTCCATGTATGGCCGAAGATTGGATTATCGGTTTCTTCTATTTTCATCAAAAATGGGGTGCCTTACGAAATTTGCTGAAACTTGGAGATATTTCCGTTTTGTTTGACCGTATATTTTCATCACATTAAAGCACCGTAATAGAATCATAAAAATACGGTTATATTTTCAGAGCGGTCGATCAATCGGACGGTATTCAAATTGGATGTTACTATGAAATGGCTTCGAGTTTAAAAAGTCTAACCTAAATGTGCTACCTAATGACCCCAGTTTGATTTGAATTTAACACTCGAATTTGCACATTTAATTAACAATCTCAAGTTTATTGATATGAAGGATCTAACCCAGTGATTCTCAAGCTTTTTGAAGTCACGGTGCACTTTTGACCATGGGAAAAAGTGGCGGTGCACCAGAATTAAGAAGTCGAAAAAATTTGTATACATAGACATAATTTTTATTACATATTTAAAAAAATAATATTTACATACTATTTTTTTACATATTTTCTTTTTGTGTCAAATTATATAAAAAATGTTTAACATTGAAAATATATTTAGTTAGTTAATTTTTCCCTAGAAACAATTTTATATTTATACGCGTTTTATTAAAAATATTTGCTCTCTTTGCAAAGCGATATCCGCGATAGAAAATCGAAAAATATAATCAGCCACTGTCTTTCTTGGGCAGTTTTAGACTCACTACAACGCTGTAATATAAACTATCTCCCAAGCTTATCAAAAACGCTTTGAAAGATGTGTTTAAACTGCTATCTTGGAAAAAGTGCCGACACAGTATTGACAACACACAAGTGGAGAAATTGTGACATAGTATTAATAGCCGAATCGTCTGAAAAGCTTCAAGACATGCTCCAAGACCTAAACGAAGTATCAAGTAAAATTTGTCTGAAAATGAACATGGATAAAATCGAAGCCATGATAAATAGTCACAATTCTCAGATCTTCGGGGCGATATCCATTGGGGGAACACAAATTGAGGTTGAAAATGAATACACTTATCTGGGACAAGTAATACAACTAGGACGACCGAATTTCTCAACAGAAATTGACAGACGAATACCACTGGGATGGCAGCATTTAACCAACGCATCATCCCAGTGTTAACCCACGAAGACGTGGAATCTAATATCAGGCATTTTACACAGAATAAAATTTTCCCAGCGTGCCATAGAGAGATCTATGCTCGGAGTGTCTTTATAATATAGAATCAGAAACGAGGATATCTGAAGAAGAACTCGAGTAGTAGACGCTACTGAAAGAATTGACACACTTAAGTGGCAATGGGGGAGACAAATGTGTCGATGAAACGACGGTCGATGGGGAAGAAAAATGTTGGAGTGGAGACCCCTGTAAGACTGACGACATCGAAAGAATAACAGGATGAAGCTGGATGCGGAAAGCGGAGGATCGAGAGGGATGAAGACTCATGCGTTCAACGGTGGACGAACACAGACTGATGATTATGAATCTTTCCTCAGCGGTCACACTGCATGACGATTTGAAGATTCCGCCACGACCAGGCGCACAGCTCATCAGATACCCATTGAAACCATCCTACTGCATTCAACCATCGACATCTTATTCCGCACTCTATGTAAGAGTCTATTGTGACAATAAAATCAAAAGTTTATCGTGGCTTTAAAAAAAACATAATTTATCGGCTTTAAATCCTACATCTTAAAATAGACATCAAGGTAACCTCCAATTTACTATAAGTCGCAGTACAAAACACTTATGCTGCATGACGTTCAGGATAGATCCTGGAGTACGGGACGCATTCTGGAACAACACTGCACTTTATTTATTAAGATATATCCCTCTGATGATTAAGCCAAACCGTATAACCTAAGAACCGAACACGCACTGATTGTCGCCTAGCTTAATTCGACGGCTCAACTGAGCGTACGAATATAAATGTATTAATACTAAATGTAAATTATTATGAAAAACTATTGAAAGAATGCATGAGATTCTCTCTGAGATGAGCTCTTTTGATATATTCCCAAAAATATTTTTATCAAATTTGAAATTCATTAAAAAATAATATATTTATGCAACGAAAAGGATGGTGATTATTTTTGAAAAATAATATTTTTGGGAATATATCGCAGCAGCTTATTTAATCCCATGATTATTAAAAAATAGTTTTTCTTATAAATATTAATAATTTGTCATAAATGCGTTTCAATTTGTCCGTCCAGTTTAGGCGTCGAGTTTATGCTATGCAACAATATTCGGTGCAGAGCTATATTTTATTTTCACAGGTTAGAATGTGCATGTGCGTATGTTAAGTGATATTTTTTAATACACAGAGTGTTGTGCCGTTCCGGAATGTGATCCGTGTTCCAGACTGTATAATTAAAATATTGAGGCAAGTAGTCATAGTTTTTAAGTATATTGTAATACGATTATTAGGCTTATTATCGAAATTTTTAATGGTGAACAATTGCATTGAGATTTCAAGAACACAGATCGGAAATAATACTCATAGTGGATTGGAAAACCAAGATGTCTATTTTAAGATGTAGGATTTAGGTTCGATTTTTGTATCATTTTTTTAAAGTCACGACTAACATTCAAATGTATATGAAAATACGATATTCGGAAGTGATTCATTTAGCATTTCATAGCTAAAAGCTTCATTAAGCATCAATTTTTCCTTAGATTAAAGAAAATACATCATATATTATTTTAAAAATTTATCATCAGCTAAATAATTGGACTAAAATGTGTCAAATATTTAATTTCAGGTATGAACTCGTGTTTAATATAAAAGCAATCCGCAATTGTTTGATTACGAAATCGACCAGCCTTGATCAATCAATAGTCTTAAGTTTAGATGGACGTTGTGAAAAATTGTACAGTGTGGTTCAAAAGAACTGCTGGTGAGCCAAATTCCAAAGGTGTCCAGGACTTCAAAATTCATGCAGTAAGAGCTCTCAGGTAAGGATAATAAGATTTACAAGATAAATTTGAGCTATCATTTAATTTGTCATCTAAAATATACACACAAAATATTTGGTCTAATGGATGTTTAAATTCTTTGTTTTAGGTAAGTCTTTCGAATAGCGCAATATCAATCCGAAATACCGATGTTTTCAAATATACTCATACTTTGAGTTAAATATATAATGCATAAAATGTTACATTTTAAATATTATTCAGTCTTGTTTGTATATTACAGTGGTTTATAATTAATATTTGTTGATTTTATTTGCACATATATATTGATAATATCATTATATTATTGTTATTTTGGCACTAAATTGAATGGTGCTGATTTGATTGTGCAAAAATGTAGCAAATTTAAGTTTATTTTTTTTTCTAAATAACCTATTATGTAATATTCAAATGGTCTTCATAGAAGACTTTCTTCATGTGGTGGTTTTCCATTATCTTTCATAAGTGGTTATTAACACTCCAAGTTCGGCTGAATTCGGACGAATGATACAGCGTAATCTAGTAAATTTCTGACAATTTTTTATTCCGCGCGGCTTTAAATAAAAATGCTCATAACTTATTTTTTATCATTGCTAATTTAATAAAATAAGAACTGTTATAAAAATTATAGTATAATACATAAGTATTTAAAATATTTTATTCATAAATAAATCTATAACGTTGAAAAAACGATGATTTATTTATATTTTTGTCTGAAAAGGCAACACAAATGGATATTTTTTTATTTAATTACACAAATATAATATATTCGAAGTCTTAAGAAATTATTTTATAAAATTCCACGTGTTTATCATATCGAGCGATTTTCAAACTGTGGACAAGTTTGTACAAAATGGATTTCAAAGACGATTGTTTCTCCACAGCATGTTTATTTACTCCACTTTGAACAAACTGCGGCTGCGAGGCGTAGAATACCCAAAGTCTACGTTAAACGGTTAACATGCGCGGAATTGATTTGGCTAATTCAAAATTACATTAACTCTTTCGTTGACTTTCATAATTTCACCAACGACTTTTTCGGTTTTCACTGTTTTGCAGAATTTTTCGTCTTTACCAATTTTTTCGCGGTGCACTTGTAATAAGCTCGCGGTGCACCGGTTGAGAGACACTGATCTAACCTATTTAATGCATCAAAGGCAGGACTAACACATATGATCTGCGATACTTAAAAAAAGTTCAAAATTTTTTAATTTGTTGTTGAGTACACTTAATTTTTTCTGTGCGGTAGATGCGTTCCACGAAAAATCGCACAAAAAAAGCTATGACTCACATAGAAAAAATGAAGATGCGTTCCATAGATTTTAAAAACCGCATAACTTTAAAACAGCTATATCAAATATATCCAAAATCGCACAAAAAAAGTTAATAAAAAAACAGGAAAGCAATAAGGCAATTAAAAAAAATTCCAACAATATAATTCATAATCAGTTAAGATGTCACTATAGTCCCTAGCTCAAAAAATAAATAAATCACAAAATGGTGACTGTTTAAAAAAAAATTCAGTCAAGTCATTTTTTAGCCTTATTTTATCAGTTGTATTATTTTTAAGATTCTTAAAAAATAAATTTCGACATAAATCTCTTAGAAATAATAGAGGGTTATATAGAAAAGATTCGTACCCAGTTTAAAGTAAATTAATTGATTAAAACTTAAGATATGATGTCAACCGTGTTGAAAATAATAGTTTCGAGAAAAACGCGTTAAAAAATTTCATTATGGTAGGACCGGCCGACTTGCCGGGTCTCTAAAATAGCTATAATTCCGTAAGTAGTTGAAATTTTGAAAATTCCTTTGGAGAATGTATTTTTAAAGGTCGAAACATTGGAAAAATACAAAAAACGAAATCAATTTTTTTGCAATATGATTTACACGGTCCCAAATTATATATATTTTTTTTCAAATTTCGGTTAATGTTGATGATTAATTTCTTATTTTATCCAAAATATCTCGATACGTACTCTTTATGAAATAAAAAAAATTGCTTTACAAAACCGCATAACTTCGAAATCGCACAAAAAGAGGTTTGAGTGTAGTTGATTATTGCCCTTGTTTAAATTTTGGTCAACACGTATTTGTTAAGAAAATGTATTTTCAAATCGGAATTTGAATCAAATTTAACATCAGATTTGATGTTATGTAATTAAAACCTATAAATATTGATAAAAATCAACTACAAGTCATATTCCACTAGATCACAATATTTTTTAAGTTCAAATTTAATTCTTAAAAATAAACGATAAATGCGAAGATTAATGATGTACAAATATTCGACCAATTTGGGATTTTCTTGGCTAAGTATGTTACTTGAGATGCTGAGAATGGAGCTTTGTCTTCAGACTATTTAAAATTTTGGGCTCATATTTTTTAATATGTAAACTGATATTGAGTCGGGTTTAGTACACGTTAATAATTCTTTGAAATTTAAGTTCTCCTTTTTGGTGTTTTATACGTAAAATGTGTTAAATTGTCATCAAAAATAAATTAATAACACAAACACTATAGGAGATATTACTTAAATTAATTTTCCATATTACGGAGAGACATTTAAAGACAATCCACTGCATAATCGTTACTAAACAAATATGATAAAAAACGTTAGGTTTTATTCTTTTGAATGAGTGTCATTTTACTCTTTTCAGAATGATTGTCGCTTCAGGATACGCATTTCAAATAAGGAAATTTCTATGCTGCATTTTATTTGAAGCCTTCATAAATGAAAATCTATGATTTCAATAAAAATTACCTGAAAAAGATGATATCCCCTTTCGATTTTGTCTAGGATTTGTCTACTGATATTAAATAATCTATCCCAAAGACTCCATCCAGATTAATCGAAATAAAATCTAGATTAAGGAATCATTGCAATGAATTTTTAATAAGATCGGAAATCAATCTATGAAAATCAGGAATGCTTTACGATTTTGAAGTGTATTAATCTAAAGCTTCGGCCATCAAAGAAATAAGACCGTCTATATGAATGAATAGGTTATGATCAGAGCCTTGAATATTCAAGAATTATTAGTTAAAGATAAATCTTATTTGCAAAGAATATTATATTTTTACACGTTTTATCCTAAAAAGCATTATAAAGACTTTGAATTGTGCGAACAATTAGAGCTACATTTTTGAAACGATGATCCTTCCATCGAAAGAAATACAAATTTTAAAATAGAACTTCACATCTGTTAAGCTCCATACAACAAAATTTATATAAGATCTCCTAGCTAGTAGTAAACAACCAAAAATAGCGTATATTTTGTTAAAAATAGGGCATAGAGCTCAAAATTATACTAAATAAATCTCCAAAAATCAGAGCATACGGCCAATAAAAAACGCATTTGCTTAATGGTAATAAGCAGTGATGACAAAGACTATTTAATGTAATATTAACATGTACTTTTGATTATCATAATTTATACAAATTTCTAATATCTTTGACTATGGGAGGAATTTTCGCTTGCAATTTATTTTTATGACAAAGTAAATTGCAAGTCTTGAAAAATTTGTCATGAATATGTCATGCTGTTATCCGATGTGTCTCGACTAAATATATGATGAGTTTCATCAAGACACTGTCTTAAGCTTGAAAATATAAAGAAACCATGGAGATACTTTATTATAATATTAAAAATTATCATAAATAGTATATTTTATAGAAATATTGTTGCGAAATTTAACATCGTACATTCCGCAGGGCAGATTGTGAAAGACTAACAGCTCCTTTCTTTTGTGTTTCTTTCCCAAGAAATACACAAAGATATGTTTATCTTTATTGAACGAACATATGCGTATAAAAACATGTTCATATATGAAAAACAATTCTTGGCAAAATTGCAAATTTCCCTAAGTAAAATCGTTGTAATATGGTTACATTGGATTACCGTATAAACTCACACGATCCGACATATAAAATAATACTTGCAAGATTAGGTTCTGTTTTTTAGCTTATCAACATGTAAATAATCTTATTTGTTCGAAAGCGAATTTCAACAATAATAAAAAATAGCAAGTGATCATAATAATAAGAGTTTGTTCAGGTCGCGATTTATATCGAAATTCAATGGGAAAACGTAGGTTAATAACTTAGTATCATATTCAAATAAATTTGTATGTTATATTTTAGCCAAAGTCTCTTAGTGCAATATCAAAATTAATGGTAATCTTCATCTTAATCTTAGTTAGCGCAATATCAAATTAGATATACCAAGCTACGCCAAATGAATTAGCTGATCGAGCTACACATCGCCAAATTGACTAAATAGAATAATAATAAGCTTGTCGATAAGGGCTACGAGTTGAAGAGATTTCAACACGATCTACTATCATCTTTAAAGGCCTTAGCGAAATAATCGAATTATATCGGGCTTTGATAGGGAAAATTACAAAATCTGATATCAGTCTTAAAATTGAATCTAAATGAAAATATGTAAAGTCGCAAAACATCACACTAAGACACTTGAACTATCGAATTTTCGAAATTACATGAGACGAGTTGCCGAATGATGTTTGAATTTACATTTTAATTGGGTTGGTAATTTATTGGCTCGGTAGAATGGTCATTTAATGATCGGCTTGCTAACGACCCTAAACAAGTTTTGGATGTGTATATTAATTACTGATAGTTTAGTAACTAAGTTACAAATTCGATACCAGCCATATAATATTCATCGCTTTTCAATCTACAAACTATGTGTTCCTTTGGAGTGATCCGAACCAATTTGTGGTTGTTCGCGTTTTTATTGGGAATACATTTCCCGAGTCGTTCATTTAATCCATTATCTTTTCGTCTTCCTTTTGGAGCATGCTGAAAAATCAAATTTAGATTCGGAGAGCATTGTTGGCTGTGCTTTGGCTGAAACATTCTCATATATTGCGGTGCCGAAATGTTTACGGCATGCAAGTTTAACCACTATGCATATTTTAGCAAATAATTAGCCATTTATCCTGGATTCAAATCCCGTCTCGGATAATTATTTTTTATTACTCCCTTAATGAGGAGCCTGGGCTATTTATTACGTTGTAGTAAATTGCCCCCACGATGAAGCCTCTTTTAAAGCGTTAAAAAAATGGGCCTTATGTAATAATTTGTTGGGCGAACAACTACCCCGTTTAACATCGTTATAAAAAGCTACAGAATTATCATTGTTTGGAATATTTTTAGTTTTAACGTCGAGGGGCGAAGGATTGATCTTTGTGACCTTTTTTAATTAAATCATATCAAATTTTATACATTGCTTCGAGGATGTGAATAAATTTGCCACATTTCGTTGCGAAACACGTACAAGATTGAATTACATGAATTTATTAAAAGTCAAAATGTACAGAAAAATAAATTTTGTATAATTAGTATGCTGAAGCTTAAAGAATATAAAAATATTTACAAATACATTTATTTTAAGTAGAATCCAAAATTATTTTCGTTTAATTGCTTGGACGTTTTTGGGGATTAGTTGTTCTTAGGCTTCTGCACTTTCAAATCGAGTTTTATGCTCTTTTGATGACTTCCAAACAGCCTTGTATGGAAAACAATTCGACATCCTTCTTATTCTCCAGACTCGATCACCTGGCACAGCCGTTTTACGGCATACCTGGCAACAATGAAACTAAAAGATAGTTCGGACTGTGTGTGCGGGGATTCTTTCATGGAAGCGGATCAAGTTCTGTGGTCGTATTTGGACATGTTGACCCAGAGAGAGGCTCTCCTGTGCCAGATCAGTGGTCCTTTTTTTGGACCTCTTGGCCACAGGGACTTGGTGGCCAGTCCCGGTGCCTTTTCGGCGTTCAAGGCCTTCTGCCATAGTTTCGGAGCCCAATGCGCTTTGGAGCGTAACCAAAAATATATCAGTTACAGCTAACTACCATAAAATCTAAATTAATTGTGATTTTTTAAAATCTTTATTATAATAAATAAACATAGGTGGCAATTCAGATAAGATTTTTCAAAGAATATAATACTTTTATTTATGAGTCACTCTGTACGATAGAAATCAAATGTTTCCGAAATATACCGGAAATAAACAACCAAATAAAGTTTATTTGTTTGAAAATGTCCTGAAACTTTTTAAGTAATCTATTGGCAACCATCTGAATGAAAATTGATTACACCACCAAACATTTTTTTGAAAGATTATTCTCTTGGTGATCATTGGGACCTTTCTTCGTATGCCCACAACATCTTCGCAGAATTTTTAGAATTTTCAAACACAATAGATCTACATTTTATGACGTTTAACAATTGAGAGACAAACTTTCATTCTGTCTTAAAAAATAAACGTATTTAAGTCAACTTCAATTCAAGTTTCGGCATGCTATAAATTTACTTATCGAGTTTTAAAGGACAAACAATTTACAAAAAGGATCGTTTTCAGTGAAAGAGAATTTAAGCCCCTAAGCTTCGATAACGAAATAAAAGTAATAAATATAATTATAAGCTTAAAAAGGTAAAAGATTCTTTTCCAATTTATATCGACGACGAAGACATCGTCATTCTGTTAAAAATGGCTGTATAAAAATTGATCATCAATCATTTATTGATGATCAACTGGGCCTTTTTATGGCACAATTTAAATTAATAATCAATGTGGATAGTATTTAGAATTTCCAATTACCTAAATTTATTGACATAATTAATATATTAATATATAAAATAAGAGTCCAAGACCTATATTATATTATTAATTGATTAATTTATTTACTTAATTTATAAGCGAATCCATTGTAAAATATTATCTTCGCATCGTATTTACATCAAAATGTATTTAGAATGTTCGATCAAATGTTCAAGTTATAATTGGTTTTTGCACTTGTTGTTAAACTAAGTTGTTATTAATTGACTAACGTAAACCACAATTGGTCAGTTATACACTTTCTTAATATATTATGTTGAAAAGCACTTTTCCACTGATATAACTTTGAAGGTTTTATGTACCAATAACATACAATAAGCACATGTTAACATCATCCTTGAGCAAACAAGGCTTCGTAGACAATGATATAAATTGAATTTGTTTTGTGCAAAAATTGCATTTATCTTCGATCTACATGTGCTTCAAGATTTTATTCAAATATATGTGCTGTTAAGCAAAATGTTGGAAGTGAATGCTGAATATATTTAAACGCCTTTTACACAGGGGTGGGTTAAATGATATGGAAAGATTCGCTAAGAGATTCATAGCTGCTAAGTAGACCACTACCAACATCACACACTTTTTTAATGATAAATATATTAAATTTAATTTTCATATTGATTTAGCGATAATCATTTAATATTTAAGGGTGCTTGACTTCGATTTTTTGATGTTGAGAGAAAAAGGAAAAGATCTTATCGAATGTAATCCCTCGGGCAGTCATGCGATCCTTATGAATCCAGCTAAATTACAGAATTCGGCCAAGCTGTGGAATCTTCTTATTTTTTATTCATGTATATATAATTCAAGCATTTTTAACAAACAATTCAATAACGAATAGTTTGCATTGATTTCATTTTGTACGCACGTTCAACTTAACAATATATTCCATAGATGAAATATTGATATAGTGGTTTAATTCCTGACTATTACAATGGTTCGAGTTCAAATACAGATTGTGGTATAAGTTTTTGCAACACTAAAAAGCTTGGCAGATCGGACGTATTAATATTTTGATTAATTATCATGATACAGATTTTCCTGGGACTAAAAAGTAATATGACATTTAATACTTTTCGCTTAAAAAAATATTAAAAAATCCTTTTATGCCCAATAAGGTAGAAACGTCCCTTAAGTGTCAACTTATTCAGTATGAAACTCTAGCAAACTCTGATGATTTATAATATATATTGTTTGACAAATGTGCATATTATTTTATGAAGCACGCAAAATATTCACATTTTAGAATAGCAACATCCACAAATTACACTTTATCATTGCCAAAACATGGAGCTCAATACTGAAAAAGTAAATCGCCGAGAAAATGCTCCGGGGTGGATAACGTCAACCATACCATAGCTCGACCGCAGCCCTAAGATTTATATGCCCTTAGATAATTCCATATCGTAGCACAAAACGCTGCTATCGTGAATTATGCTTACTAAATAGCTTAGACTTTTCCTAAATCTGGTATGAATCGATGAAAAAATGTGCTCAAAAATACCAGGGGGGATGAAAGCTCTTACGGAGGGCCCCCACAAAGCTATTTTGGATGAATTACAAAATAAATCTAATATTAATATCGAATACATTTATAGGCATCGGAATAGTCCCTGACTCCCCGCATATGATATTAAACTAACCTTAAATAACGTGATTTGAATCATCTCAAGCTTGCTCGCTTTAACCCAACTTCTATAACTCAATCAGACTTATTCAACCCTATAAAACAACATTCACATACATACATATTTCAACAGATAATAATATATATATTCATGGTATAAATTATAGCAAATATATTTTCGGATCTGAAAAGTGTAAATTTTACGAGAAAGAAAATTTAATTTAACGACTTACATTGGGAAAAGATAGTATAAATTCCACAAATCTAGATAGTATTTTTAATCAATTCTAACAATATTTTTTAAAGACGAATAATTATCACTAGATCATTTCATATATTGAATTCGTAAATGTGACATAAAATAAATTTAAAAATACTTTTGTACACTTAGGTCTCGCATACCTTTAAATTCGCATAAAAAAGATCCGCATAAAAACAGACCCCATTGTATAATACCATCACAAATAAAATCCTATACCCAAAAAAGTCTTCTATGGAAATCGCCTATATCCGGTATTTTAAGAAGATATTGAAACATCTATACAAAGTGATTTAACAAATATGTTTGCATCATCACACTGATTTACCTATTTTTTGAGCGGAAATGTGGAATATCGTATTCATCGTTTCGCTTCGATAGCAACCCTAAGGGAGTATGAGATTTGATCGGGGCTTATCCCGAGATTTAGGGAAAATCAACAACAACGACTACAAAATTCAATAAATCCTTCGACGAACAAATGCATATGCAATAAACTTCCACAGATCTCTGCCAAAAATATAAAGGATGGGCGTCATTGAAAATGGGTCAAACATGGCATAATGAAATTCAGCACAGATGAATATCACTTGAAATTAAATCATTCAAAGCTTTGTATTTAACCCTCAAATAACTCGCAGAAGTGGCATAATAGCTCTTTAAATTTGGACCTTTGTTAAATTAATTAAGTAGCCATTAACAGGCGAATTTAACTTTCTTCGCCAACTCGACATTATAAGCAAGCGAATAGAACTCTATGCAAATTTAAACCTCGCTAAATTTTTACATCTAATTATACCTCCGCGGTATTATTGTATTTTCATTGATAAAGTAAACGTATCATGCCTGTGGAAATAGCATATGTTTTTAGTCCGTATGGGAAACATGTAAATCACAATTAGTGCCTCTATTCAATTATTTTAGCACGATAGTATAAACCCAGACCGAAATTCGGTTTGCAAATTTATGTACATAAGACTTAAATCGATGTTATATGTCATAACAATTGAAGTTCATTAATGTTAATAATAATAGGGATATGAAGTTACGTATATACAACATCAATTCTGGAAAGGCTCACTTTATCTCTATGTAAATCTAATTATCCTCGGATGGAAATTGGTCACAGCGCTTAAGAGATAGGAGGAGATCTGCTAAGAACGATTAACCCTTTCTTATTAATCAAAATCTCGGAACGACTTGCCTCACAGTTGGACATCTCGGCAAAACTTATAATGTTACTCAAATTAATTCTGAAATCTCTAATTAAAATTGTGTGTAAGGGTCGAGCTTGACAACGCCACTTTGTAAATACTTAATTGACATTATTTTTCATCATAATTTATTCATTTAAATATGACGAAAGTTCGCATAATTTCGGTTAACATAAAATGTAAGCGTTTCAAAATTCCATGACTTTTTACGACTAAAGATCAAATTTAATAATCATGTATTTTTTCATCGTCATTTTTCCTCTCCACGATGAAAGCCCCTCTAAGATGCTTTCATTCATCCCAATCTTGACCCATTTCCATCCAATTTCATTTTATTTCATACAAATTCATACCGCAAATTTAAACCGGGACACATTGTTCGCCACTCTTGTATCCGCGTAAAATATTTTTGAATCTTTGAAGAAGAACTCGCTGCGGCATCAAATGGTTAATTTTGTAAGAGCATTCGGATGCCATAAAAAGGTTGGAAATTACTACCGGATAAATTGAGTATGGGAATGGAAAGGGTCATTTGGGTAGTTAAGATCTTTTATGACACTTTGGTGATCTTCTTATAATAAAAGACCACCACTTAGCAAAAGAGTAATAAAAAAAACCATCCAAGAGCCAATATAAAAGCATTCTAACTGTTAGCTCATTCTGATCTTTCCACATGAAAACCATTTTGCATGTCTTGGAATATTAAGTACGATGAACGTAGTCTGCTGCCAAAATCTTCAAAAACTGCCAGTTGAACAAGATATAAAATCATTGTAGTTGCAGATTTATATTGTCGAAATTTAATTTAGTATAAATCTACTACTTTATAACATCATTAATGATATATGCAAATTAATATTGCATATTAAATTTTATTAGAGTATTAAAATTTCGTGAAAATATATTTATATAAAAGCAGTCCAAGCAAATTAAAGATAATATAAAATTCAGAGGACGATAATATGGATGAAAATAATGGATTTGTTAACCACATAAAAGCACAAAGAAAACCAAAATGTTGGCCAATCTAATCAAGCTTTTTGTACATGAAAAGCTTTTTGTCAATAGAAACATATCACTCAAGCTATTGAAAATAACAGATTTTTGCAAAAAATATGGTTAAAAACTCAAGATAAAATGAGATGTTAAATAGGATAGTTTTTCTTAATTACTTCTATGATTCAATAATTTTTAGAAACAACCTTTCTATCAGGTTGAGTCATAAATAGTTGCCGGCCAACAGAAATCATTATAATTAATCGATTTTACCCTTGAAGTTTCATCCATATTAGTGAGTATAGGGTAATTAAACATGTCACATCTCATGGTTTAGTATTTTATTACCCATAAAATAGAAAATCAAAAAGTGCATTTTGTCATATAATACATCGAAAGCTTAAACAAGACCACAGTCGTACGACTTAGGCTAAAAATATGCGATATGTAATGTGAAAAAACAGTAAGTGAACGGACAGTAAAAGATTGGTTTTTAAAATTTCGCTCGATAGATCAGACCCTGAAAGATGAACCAAGGGCATGTCACCCTTTTGACTTTAATGAAGACATTTTTAATATGTTATTGAAGCAAAATCCACGTCAATCAACGAGGGAATTATCGGGAAAGTGTGTGTATGGTGGGATCATCAAGGCATAATCCACCATGAGCTTTTAAATGAAAATGAGACAATCAATCCTGATAAATACACTTAATAGCTACAACGTCTTCTATAAAAACACCCTTCACCAAAACAGCATACAGCAAAGTTGATGCAGCAAAAAATTCTAGAACTCTGGTCTGTCTTTCCACATCCCCCATACTCTCAGGAACTTGCCCCAATTGACTACCACCTATTCTGTTCTTTGCAGATTTTCTTAAAGAAGTGAATCACGCTGTTGAAAATTTATTTTCATTTAAACCTGCTAAATTTAATGAAGAATTTATTGATAAGTTACCAGTAAAATGGAAGAATATTATCACTAATAATGGTGAATTTATAATAAAGAGATTAAAAAATCGGCAATTATTTATGACTCAATCTAATATTTGGGGAATAACCTGTATAACGATAAGCATGTCGTATGTTACAGATGAAAATATTTGGTGAAAGCTTAGAAGAGTTTTTCTATCAGTCGTTTTATTTCGCCATTTGATTAGCAGTACATTTCGAAACATTTTTTGATTGCATTATCATTGATTTCTATCAAAAAATCAAATTCAAATGCTTGGTATCTATAGCATTAATTATGCTAAAAGGTATCAATGTTATATGGGCTTCATTAAGGAAAGATTTAAAATAGTTTAATTGAATGACAAAAATTATAGCATTATTGTAAATGTAAAATATTATTAATAGTAAAAATTGCTTTAACTGCTGTACAATTGATCCCAAAACTATCGATCGAATCTACAGGTTCTATTATCAAATCAATAGTGTATATGTAAAATATTTATAATGATTAATTAAATCCAATGAATGCTCTGATTAAAATATATTTAATTTTGTAAGACCTTATAAAGTATTAAAAACCAAAAGTCATCAGAATATAGAACTCAGTCTGGAAATGTGAGATTGATCCTTTAACTGCATTCTACTATTGTATAATCTGAAATCTTCATATAAGGCTTTTATCCGAGGTTAATAATATTAATTTTAAAAAATACATATGATAAAATAAGAAGCATATTACGCAATGCATGACCCTATTTCTGAAAGTAGTAGCATCAATAAAAACGTTGCATTATGTACGAAATATTTTTGGCAGAACTTTTTGAAAGTTTTATTCACAGTGGATTCTTCGACATATGAAAGATTCCCAAAAATAAAAGCAATATAATATTTTCTACGCTGTTTATGGCATTGTATATTTATTTTCATAGTGTTAACATGACTAAAAATATTTCCATCCGGATTATCCACGCCCCTCGTCATCTCAATTAACTAGGATAATCGACGTTCCATTGTGCTTTATGTAATAAGAGGCTTACCACATACTGCTGAGTCGCTCATAATCCCAGTTTCACATCTCACTAAACACTTTTTGAGGAGCACAGCTTAAAATCCCATCGTAAATAATAAGGGATTGAATATATTTTTATTCGACATTAAAATCATACGTTTGTCCGCCTCGATGATTCCTCGTTTATCATCCGCTCGACGATAAATCATGAAATTTTTATGTATCATTTTCATTTTTCACTCATACGGCGCGTCCGACGCGTCCCTAAAATCCTATCCGGGATAAGTGCCACGGTGGCGCAAATATTATTTTACGAGCGAAAAAAGTAAAGATATATTGTGAAGGTCTTGTGCGATAAAGCAAAAACTGTTTACAGGTCTTTTTATACAAAACTTCCATAATATTTCCTCGTGCTCATATGCCGTTCCGAGTACTTGTAACTTTATCTAATATATAGAAAGTTTCTATGTCTTTTTAAGAATCCCCGCGTGCATGTGAGGGTGTAACAACATTGAATCCTCAAGGGTCGCAAATAGAGTGACGTTCAGCGTATGTGTATGTGACACTTCTTTAAACAACTATTGTAGCAACCCTAATTGAAAAATATATTTAATTTAAAATAAATACGCAACATAATAATGGTATTTAATGCATGAGAATGATTGAGTTGATGAGATGACACAGCGGTGATTTTAAATTATGAGAACCCCTGAACACATAAGTAATCACTTAACACCCATGAAATTACTAGACGCATCAACCCCTTCGGTTTTCCGTTCATATTTAACTAAGGCGATTTCGAGGCTTCGAAAGGGCAAATATACAACCTTTTAGGGATGTGCTGGAGGAACAACCCCATTATGTATGCTCGGAAAAACTTCATATGTATCGGATCGTCGGAAAGCATACAGCACACTCAAATATTACACAGCTAATATTTTGTTAACATTTTAACATTAAGTAATAATCCTCATATATCAAAAACGTATACGACAGCAAATGTTGAACTTGTTAAGCGAAATTTATCTTTAAGCTTAACAATAGATGCTGATCGGTTCATTTACATATATAAAAAAAAATCACTTCAACTTGATCATTTTTAATAAATATGTACAATTATTTTTAATCAATTTTTGCTTTAATAAAGATCCCAGGTACTTTAAGAACATATTGCAATAAAAATTAATATTATTGAATTAAATCAAAAGCTGATATCAACAACATATCCGTCGATATGCTGGAAATAGTGGAGAGAAGCTTCAAAACTCGACTTTTACAATGCATTGACAAGAACGAAAGTTATTTTAAATATAATAAAAACTTTAAATGTTTTTCTATAACATAAAATAAGAATTAAAATAATATTTTTTTATGATATTTGTGTTATTATTTTTTTAAATAAGGTAGTTTCCCTGCTGCACTCTGTAATAAACCTTAATTTTAGCATATAAAATGTTTTAAAAAAGCTTCATGGATGAATGTTATAAATTAATTTTACAACGATGGAACATTTTCTGTTATAAATGTCGAGACATTGGACATGTTTAGTAGTTTGAACTGGATTTACTTACAATTTATATAAGATTTCCTATGAAAATAAAAACGAAATTACTATTTTCATATTTGGACTAACCCTCTCTATTTCCCTGTACAGAAAAATTGATTCATATGGAAGCTTATAGAATACCAATTCATGTATATATCCTTTGTCCCAAAAAATGTCTTCTAATGAAATTAAACATCCAAACATATCTGATACTATGGAATATATTCAATGTTAATTCCCATATAAATTATCTCTTCGATTCAATTGTACTTAACTTCAGCAAAATTCCAGATTATATTTGATTATCATTTATATTAAATTCAAAACAACCATTTCACCTATTTAGAAGCAAAATTGTTACTTTCGTTCTGAAGCCCTATGGCAATTAAACGAAACGTTCTCACTCCCCCCCATAAATCTTTTTCCCAAAAAACTTCCTTTTTGTACAACTCACAGCAGAATTATGTCTTTAATTTAGGCACTAAAAGTCCCATTCATGCTCTTTTTGGCGAATTTAAATAAAATTATTTTCAAAATTCCCTCAAACACTTTCGACCTCACATCCCCAGTCCTTTAAGCGCATATCTAAATATGATTATATCATCTATGACCACAATATTCCCGGATTTCTGACCCTCTACCGTCATAAATATGAATTTATTCCGACTCATTTATGAGGAGGCGATGACAAAAATACATTTCATCCATAATCAAAAAGAGGACGCCAACTGCTTATGGTCATCTTTATCAGATTTGTCACTTCATATGGCTTTGTAGAAGCGTCAATGACAAATTCCTTCGGGATGAATTGAAAACAATCAATCCACGATATTGGACGACTAAAATCACATTATCTGTATTGCATCACTATATACAAAAAATAATATGTTTCAAAAATATTTATTAAGTACACTTAAAACTTTTTTTGTGCGGTAGATGCGTTCCGCGGAAAATCGCACAAAAAATGCTATGACTTACATAGAAAAATTGACGATGTGTTCCATGGATTTTAAAAACCGCATAACTTTGAAACAGCTATAAAAAATATATCCAAAATCGCATAAAAAAAGTTAATAAAAAAACAGGAAACAGAATAAAGATCTATATAGTCCAACTCAAAAATAATCACAAAAGGCGACTGTTTATTAAAAAAATCAGTGAAGTCATTTTTTTGCCTTATTTTGTCAGTTTAATTTTTTTTTAATAGTTAAAAAATAAATTTTGACATATATTTGGTAGAGATAATAAAGGTAAAAAATATTCGTATCCAGTTTGAAGTAAATTAATTCATTAAAACTTAAGATATTATGCAAATCGTGTTGTTAAAATTTTTGAAAAAGGATTTATTTCCTATTTTATCCGATACATCTCGATACGTACTATTTATAAAATTAAAAAAAATGCTTTAAAAAAAATCGCATAACTTCGAAATCGCACAAAAAAAAAGTCGCACAAAAAGAGGTTTGAGTGTATTAATTATAAATAACGGTTATAGCGAGTGATCGCATGATGGACGTTTAAAAATGATGGCATTCGATGCAAAAAAATTATATATCAATCGAACACAATAAATATTTTAAATATCACAGATAAAATACGCAGAATATCGCATCCGACGATTTTTAGAATAATTTTAGAAAAGGCGAGGCTCAACTTCAGATCGTTGAATTTGAGTACGTAATACTTTTTGAAGTCTCTCATATTATTTATGCATCCTAACATTTTCATATACGATCCACACTTTTTTTCATTCATCCACATGGCAGACCTAAGAAGTGAAATTTAAGCATCAGAGATGAGATCGATATTATTCGCGAACTGAAAAGTGGAATAAGCAACGCGTTCATATATGCAAAAAGCTATCACAAAATTCTATATCGGTTATGTAGTATGGAAATATCCATCTAAAATGATTGGTTATGTTGAAATAAAAAACGGTTGAAATCCGAATCCAAAATAAATCTACATAATACAATGATTATTGTTAATCATTTTCATCGATTGATTTGTACTCGTTATAACCGAGTTATACATTTGAAGCTCAATTATATAAAGGCATTTTTTATTTTACTGTAGGCATACAATATTCAGGGGATGATCAAGACTTCATATATCAAGCGAAATAAATTCAATATTTTTATTTTGCTTCGCGATAATCAGTTTTACTACATTATAAAAAATGGATATGCATAAATAAATATTGATATTTGAAAAAGTTGCGTATATATTTTTGTTTGGATTGTTTGAATTTGCTTAGGGGATGAGTTGGGAGCGCAGACTTCCCATCGTAATTTCTCTGAGCGCCACGGGTTATATTTGCAAAGGGAGAATTTTTAATTCGACATGAAATTTATTTACCATTCCAAGAACACTTTGTGAATTTAACACGATCTTTGCTGTTTGCGAGAAAATTATTTGGGAATACCTTATGAGAACACCTACTAAAATTAGAATCATTTTTGATGAAACTTCTGATACATCATGTGTTATTTATTATAGTGTACATCTCCGGTTATGGCTTTACATTTTTAATTGTCAAAAATAATTCCTACGAAGTTTCAGTAGTAAATGGGTGGTCATATTTGAACATGTGACCCAAGAATCCATTTGGGTTTTCAATTCCAGTGAGTACTGAATTCTATTGTATTGCTTAATGAGGTACATTAAAACTTTCTTGGTTTTGTTCGAGTGGATGTTAAACGTTAATCGCATTATTAATTGACTGCCTTTTATTATAATGAAGTATCTAAAACCGAGAGCTTAATCTTCTTTGTCCATCGATTACAAGGGCAGATATTGATCTTTACGTAAGCTTACATTTGATTCATGGAGGCTTCGGAGAAAAGATGTAAAATCTCCATTGAGGAACCTCAATCAAGAATCTACTTATCGTATGTTTTTCTTCATAAGCTCTACAAATGATCAGTCAATAGAATATAGTCAGGTCAACTGCTATTTACAGGGACGTTCAACATTTCTCGAATGTGGGTCAATGTTGTTCAAACATATTGAGGCAAATGTCTAATAAGCCTGAGACACACAGATTGTGTCTATATGACATCGACATTCGACACAATTTTCTATCACAATGTCAATGAAATTTCGTCAAATTCGACTACGATATTGCGACTTTATTAAGATAATTCATCTTCACGATTTGTCAACGTCCAAAAAGTTTTTTTTTCCTGTAAATGACAATTCACCCTCCAAAAGCTAAATTTTCATCTCAAATACTTGCATAAATATAATTACAGATGCTTTTCATTCCTTTTATCCTACAAAGAAAGTCTTCCACAGACGCTTAACGCTTTGTTAAAAATAAAAATAACAGTAATAGTGATCAGCGACTGTAATACAAAGGTGATGTAAATTTATCTAAGATAATGATAATTTCTTTTGCCATAAAGCAATCTTAAATGAAAATTTATTTTTAAAAACCTATGATAGAAATTGAAGAATATTGAAGATGAAGATGAAACATTTTCATCAAAATATTCTGAAGATGAGTGGTAAAGAATAGGAAATTTAAAAATTGTTATTCATGAACAGCTTGAAAAATATGGAAGTAAATTTCTCTCTTGGGAGATCACTTCTTTGTGCTAATTTATGAGTCAAAATTGGTTCATGGAAATTCCAAGATTTATGCATTTTGATAATAAAAAAAGGGCAAATTCTTCGTTCGAAAGAAGATAAATTTGTTTTTAATAATTAATTGAAAATAATCAAAACTGTTTTAAACCAGCTCCAGATATCAAATCAAAGCTGAGAAATAGATGATAAGTAAACCAGTTAACTTTGACATAAAAAACTTGTTTAGCATGTGATGAACTATTGCTTTATCGAGATCTGATCAAAGAGTGCGAATTAATTAATAGTATAATTATTTGGCTGCTGATTCATGTTAATCGTCATTATTTCATTTGAGTTTCCGTGGGAACGCTTTTATAATCAAAATATCGATAATCCATCTCAGGCAATAAACATCAATCCAATTTAAGATTTATTGATGAACCGAACCATTACATGACGAGATGTCTTTGCTGAAAAAACAACCTTACTTTCAAAATCTGTTGAGCACGTCGTAAGCTGGTATTATATCATAGGCATCAGAATTAAAGATGACCTCCAGATAAGCCGACGATATTATGTAAATCCAAACGATATCAATAACAATCCCGAACCTCCCAGTCTTCGATAATACGTATAATAGCTCCATTACCTAATTATTCCCGATCGGATCGAGAACGAGAATCTTTAGCCTTGGCATTATTAACATCCCATATATCATCAGATATTTTAAGCTACAAAAACACAAAATTATTTAGAATACGTGTTATCAAAAGGGCAAATTGTTATTGCGACCGTAGCAATATTTTATGAATAAAAATCGTCTGGCATGTGTACAATGGCAGTTGGTAAATTCAGATATTCAGCCTTTATTTCGAAAATTAAAGGCTGTATTCATTTTCGTTAGAGTAACAGGATAAATAAATGATCACAGATTTATAGCATTAAAATTTGATACAGATTTATAGCATTAATATTTGATAAACAATATAAAAGCGCTCTCAACAATTCACAAAATATGCTTTTTCGTCATTAATTGAAATCGATGCAGAAGTTTTGAGATAATGTAAAATTACAAATATAATCCAGGAAGCAATGTATGTTATTGAAATTATAGAAAAATACTTTTGGCATTGATTTCCTAAATGTATTATATTTGGACTTACCAACTTATGACTGCTGGCTCTTTGATCTATTTAATGCAGTTGTGTAGTTAAACTTGCAGATGCATTATTTGTCCACCAATTGGTAAAGTTTTCGCTCGCAAATACAAGCATGACCATAAGTAAAAGACCAGGATTGTTTCATTAATCAAATTATTTCACACTATTGCTTCCCTTTGATCATAATAGATAAATGAAGACTAGTTGGGAGGATAGCGGTTTGGTCTCCAATGAGTTCCTCACAGCCAAGTTATTGAAGACAGATCAGAACTGCTTGAGAGTGATCTTGAGCACAATATTTGCCATGTAATATTAAATAGCTATACATTAATAAATCATGTTTGGATACACAAAAACTCAAACTATAAAAAAATTCGAGACACTTAGAAATTAATAGATGATGAATTATGATTTTGATCATATAAAAACCATTATTTATAGGGTAAAAGTCTTGATTTCATGATCATTTGTCTCAAATTGAAATTCTTATTATATAAAATAATATCGCAAAAAAAAAATATTTATTCCTAAATCCAAGATCAACAAGAAATACAATTATACTGCGAAATCTATTTCTGATTGATAATGCGAGAGATTTGAATTTCTCTTCGCAATACTTCGGGGTAGATAAAACCTTCCTTAATTAGATTGCGCTGAAGAACCATTAAATCAAAATTGGATTTACGGATGGACCAATTAGCAACTATTCCATCCTTATTAAACTGGAATTGAAATGAAGTGAGGACTCATCCGCAGCATCAGGAACATTCGCAGCTGATAACCCTCGATTAATTAAATCCTCCGGAGCGAATTTCGTCCATCAAACACATTTTTTTGTTTGAAATGTGTTGTTCCGCCGCGATCCCTCGATAAAGGATTCCCTTTTTTTGCGCACCCTCGTAAATTTATCTGATGTCCTTGGCGCGTTTCCTTTAAGAGATATGGGCGAGGATCATAGATATAAATTTGTCAATGTTCGTTCGCGTGGAGTTTCTTCGGCTATGATATCATCTTCAGTTTTATCTGCAGGTTTCCGCTGAATCAGATGTCTTCGAGCAATAGTCGGAAAGCTCATACATATTGATTACTTGTAGCACGAACCATTCATGGATGCGTAATAAAAAATGTTTGTGTACCATGAGATTGTTGGAAGAGTTGTAGATGAATTGATCTTATGATGTATCAATCAGAGTTCAATGCTTAAAGTCGGTTTCATGAAATTGATTCAATCTAATTAGAACCGATCTTATCCATTTATTTAATATATTTCAATTGTAATTGTTAAAAAAAAATTAATACGTTTTTCTCGAAACTACTTTTTTCAAGCTCATGGAAGTGCTCCCACATACCCCAGATGAGATTTTTTTACTAAATTTGGCATACACGTGTATAATAAACATTTTCATCGTATAGACTAAAATTATTCAAAAATATTTAAAAGTGTTTATTTAATGAACAAAAAACTACAAAAATTGTTGGTAAAAACACAAACTTTTCTTCAATCGCTCACTATTTTTTTATTTTCCAATATCTCTTTTTGATTATAGTCTAACCTATACACAATATTATACAAAGAAAAAATATGTTTAATTTATTTGTCGCAAATCATCCGTTCAGGACTTAGGACTTCCATGGTGAAGAATATCAGCGCTCGATCAATTTTAGGCCCAAAAAAGTAAAAACGTCCCTTAAAAAGATCTTTCATATATTTGCCTGAACATTTGATCTATCATATTCTCTATAATGTAGGAAGATTTTATTATCTCATGGCAAAATTTAATTACAGCTCTAACAACATAATTTTGATAAACAACTACATTATGCTCTGTAAAAACGCGCATGTTTCCATGATTAACTGATGCCAAAAATACAATCTAAATTTTCTATTATTTTTATTCTATAATGCAGTCCATTTTAATTAAGCAATGATTACATGTATACCATTTAATCTTCGATGGCTTTTCCACCGCCCTATCGATGGATTGCTCTCAATAATTAATGTTCCGGGTAAAAAGTTTCCTCTGCCGATTGCTTTTCTACTCTCTCAATCAGTTTGATTGATTGTGTGCCTTGATGAGCTCAAGTGTTTGAACAATAAAAAGCGCTCGTCCTTTCAGCGGCCCCGCTTCACAAAAGGTTTACTGCCCCTGCTTTCTAATGACCCTTTACGTGTTAGATAATTCAATGATTGATTGTTTAATAGTGCGCCATTTCAATAACCTATCAATAAATATTTCATACACGATCATTATGATCGATTGGAATGCGTGGGTTATTGCCATCTGCCATTTTGCTATGAAATAATCCGTGTTCAAAAACGTATCGTATCAAAAACATCAAAATGGCGCTTATCGAAACCATAAGTGGCGCCATGCGGTGTCCGGCATGAATCAAAGAATTGCATCGATATGAATAACTATGTTAATTGCTAAACAACAAGGGCGACCGACAAATAAACAAAATTTTAAGATTTGTCCTTTTGTAATTCGTATCGAGACACGGTTCAAGAAACACGCATTATTATTAAAAAGTAATAATTATGAATTTCAAGATTTTATTTCGAATCACATTTTTCCCCGCTATTTATATCTATACTAACTGGTGCCCGGCACGTTGCTGCCAAAAAAGTAATAATTCTAAAAATATCGTTTGATATTTGAAAGAGTTATATTGTTTGATTAGAAATTATATAAAAAATGAAATTCATTTTCTTACTATCTAAGATCCAATGTAGGTTAATTGTACTATACCTATATTCTTTGAGAAAGTGCAAACAATAAGTTGGCTAAGTTTTATTGCAATCGAATGAACGGTATGGCAGCGCATAAAATACGAACAAACAAATTTTTATTTTTGTATATTAGACTATACCTATGTTACTTGTGCAATCCTTAGCAATAAGCGGACGAAGTTACATCGCAATCTGATGAACAGTATGAAGAAGCTAGATACATGCGTTGCACCGCCCATATTGTGTGTGTATGTATCTATATGTAGCATAAAATAACCACTAAACAAGTGGCTTACCTATTTTATTATATATTACACAACATATGACTTAATCTTTTAGCTAAATAATACATAAGATAAGCTTTTCGCATAAGCTAAATACATTAAATTTCTATCACGTAAGAATCTTACACCTTTTTTGGGATTGGAAGTTTTGATAATTTTTTACAAATGGTAAAAATATTGGTTGCTTTTCGATTTTTTTAATGTTTATAATACATTTTCTTCGAAAAAATCAGAAAAAAGTCTTCCTCTAAGAATATATTTAAAGGATTTCAAACACAGGATTAAACCACAGCCCCAATTGGTTTCGCAAAAAAGGACAATCTGTTAAAAAGTAGACTCCATTAAGCCGAAAAAACGCATGTCGAAGAAAATTGATGCAAATGGGCCCGATCATACAATATGACCAGATTCGAAAATTCTGACGTGGCCTGTCTATCACCAAAAGTGCTGACGAGGGTGCTCATTTTCATCATAATGATGCGAGACTACATCTTAAACACGAACCCTTATCGCTTTTCCATATTTGCCAAGAGAAAGCTCATTTCTTATTCAGATCTGTCTTAAAATGACAAAAAATGCACCGAAGCAATCCGATAAAAATTGGCAAACCCGAATGTATTTCAGCTACGTCGTCAAATTCACAGCGAATTATTCCACACTGCAGAGACTGCAAATGACTTACGATGTTGACTCATTCGAATATGTCCAAAATCTATGTGATTTGAACAAGGATCGAAGTCTTTGTATGCTCTGTTCATTCAGCAGCATAAATGGTCATATTGCAAACTATTTGACTACTACACCTGAACATACGGTATGGATACGATTCGAATAAAATGCTTTTTCGCGATAATTTGCTATGAGAAAATGATTTAATGATGCTTTATACGTCATTATAAATACACAAATTGTAATTATTCATTTCAATCAGACTGAAAATAATAAGCATCCGGGCGACGATGATTGAGCAATTAGCGCAAATTAATCAGTATTCAATCACGTTTATTCAAATTATGGCGCTTCGGGTTGGCTTCAACGATTTAATTAGTTTATATAAGAACTATTTAAATTGCTGAATTTTATAATATCAATTACATTAAAATACAGCTTAAAATAAATACAGGCCTCCCTAATACATGGTTTCGTTCAAAAAATACAACTTCGATGAATCGTATTTTAAATCAATTTTGGAATGTGTTTTGAAACTTTTATATTTGCAAATTTGGAGAAAATTACATCTGAAATAGATTTAAATTAAGATGATGATTTGTATAGATTGTAGATGAAAACGATGAGTATTTTACCCTAAAAAGCATTTAAGAATACTAAGATTTGCCTGAACAATTGTAAATATATTTTTTAAATAAAGGTTCTTCCTCTGAAGGAATTAAGACAATCAAAATCAATCGAAAATAATAAACTTTTAACATTAAAAAAATCATGGATATAAAAATGAAATTTAATACATTTCTAAAAACGGGAATATTTAGTCAATAAGAAAATGCCATCGTTTAGTGATCAACAATGTTTTAATAAACATATTCTACTGAAATATAAAATCGAAATATTATACTACAAAGTACGTCTATAACACGATCGATGAATTGTGACATATACTTGTATAAGACGGTTTATCTTACAAAGTTTTACAAAAACCCATAAGATAAAAAAACAAGTTTTGGCAGGAGCATCTATCAGTGTGAAATATATTGCTTTTACACGCCCAATAATAATAGAAAAATGGGGAAAGCTCTCATGATTCAGATAGAAGAATGTTACGATAAAAACATATGACTGTACACAAAAAAAATCAATAAACATAAAAGTATGGATCAACCATAATTTCAGAAGAACTATATAAAATTGCGAGGAAAAATTGCGTCGAAAATTGATGAATTATTATTTTTATTAATTAATATTAATATCGTAACTAGGGAATCCAATCCCGGGATCCCGGACAGTTTTAGATGCTCATGAATCCCGGGATTTAAATTTTCATCTAAAAGAAATCGTACACCTCGCCAGCACGATGAAGGCTACTAAATCGAGACATTCATTAGAAATAGCGGCGTAACTACCAATTGGCGAGCTTAGGCGACGCCTAGGGGCAGTAACTGTCTAATCAAATATATAGTACATATATGTTTATCAAATTGTTATATTAAGCTTTCCCAACCGGTGATGTATTTACTACACCTCGACTCTAATAATGGGAATATGGATATGAAATATAATAGATACGAGGTTCAGAATATTTATATTCCTTCGTAATATAATTACGAATCACATCAAAGTATTATAGTATGTAAGTATTCATCTGCAGCGATGGAAATAAATAATTTGTCGGGAAATCGGGAATTTTGTGAGTTTTAGTCCGTGTCTCAGCAGAAAGGAATTTTATCAGTCATTTTGATTAAAGTATTTCTTTAAGTATTGAAAATCTCGGTCCCGGGATCTCGGGACTGATCCCGGGATGGTCTAATGCAATCCCGAAATCCCGGGATCGAAATTTTGGCTCGGGATTGGATTCCCTAATCGTAACTGTCCTGATTTGCATTTAGAAATGGGTGCAAAATTTCGGTCGCCGCCTTTCGTACACTAATATAGACATATATAGTTTAAATCGTGCGATTTAGTATTTAATGCATGATTCTATCCGATGACATTATCTTTTAAAATAATTGGATCTACTTTTTTGTCGTTTTAGCGCTTATCGCTCCCGAACGGTATTAAATCGCGATAATATCCCGATACATCCCTGATGAAGTTATGTCATCGCTCCCGTAACTGTCCAAATATAATAAATCCTGTGATCGTATTCTTTTAACGGCTGTTTATGCTCTTAAACAGAGATATAAACAATTGTTACGACGCATTTTGTTCTCCTTTAAATCAACCTTTCTTAGCGCTCAACTGTGACCTGAATTTCGATAGGCAATGTAGGTGACCTATTTTCCTCGCTTGGGGATTCTTTTCGCGTCTATAAAATTCGATCTCGACTTCCTACGCATTTCTATGCAGAGAATTAAGTGGTCCATATGCGACAAAGCCTCCAAAATGCATCGAATCTCCTGAAACGTGTGATATGTGGGGATAAGCTATAAACGATCTCTTTTATTCGATCTGACGCCTCAATTCCTCGAAACGATTCCATATGTCGATAAGTGCAAAATGTTAGATCAGTCCCAAAAGATTCCCAAAAATGTGCACGAACTTTTGGACTGACCTGATATTTTTCCATGTCCATTTAATTATTAAAGCATTGAAGCTTTCTAAAAGTGAGATCCTCGACTCAACATTTCAAATTAAACACTCATGCATGGCTATGTTTGACTTAATTATACATCTCAGTAATTACTTTTCCAGATACGTGAAATCAAAGTTAACCTAATTTAAATCTCTCTAAATTCCTCCGATTCTTTTTCCACAATCTAGATTTGAAACCAAGCCATTTAAATAAGAATATACGAATATTAGGATTAAAAATGCTAAAATTATTTGGAAGTGGAATTTCAGGTAAAAGAGAGTCTATAAGCGAATGACGAAATTATCATCATTTAAAAGTAAAAATGTAATCATTTCTATCGATATGAGTCGCAGTATTGAAAATCACTTGAGATTCATGGATGAAAATGGAATTAAAACTGAAAAGTATACTTAAATTTGAATATGATCGATATAAATTGTACCATAACTGGCTAAGCGTTTATTTTAAAACATACAAAGATCCAATCCAAATTCGTCGTATACTTTATCAGGTATTTTAATAGTTTTTATAATTTAGATTGATCAAATATCTTTGTCTTATTCTTAAGACTTCAAGACAATTGGAAGACATTGGCAGAGTTCATTACATGCTTTTATAAAAAAGATAGGAAGGGATCTATGAGCCGAAAGCAAAATCATAATTTACTTTTTCAGAACCAAATAATTAGGCTAAACCAGGATCTAGGCGATGAAAGTTATAAACGAATATTCCCATAACCCACATATGTTGGTACGGTGAAATTTTTTTTCCACATCCGGATTTATACCCAAACTTTTCCAATAAGAGTCCAGGAGCTAACCCACTATACAAAAATTTCGTCTTTTACCATATGCAGACATAACGTACATGATTCCATGACAGAAGAATGCAGTGAGCTTGCATATGAAATATCACAAATATTCATAAAATTGTAATAACGAAGCAACCGGGACGTATGCACGCTCGACATAAGGAAAATATTTACTCAACAGGAAGAATATGAATCCTGAATTCAAATCAAATGCCATCGAACATGATATATGTAATGCATGGAGAAGCTTCAAAATTTGCATATGAACTTAATTCGTTTATATGATATGGGGTAGTTTATATTCCGCATGCGGATTTAGCTGAAATTTCGACGACATATGCCACTCTCACCGACCAAAATCTGCCACATACTACATCCTAATTTTATTGTCATTTTCAATTAATTAATCCGCATTAATTAATGACTGTGTGTAATATATGATTATGTGAACTGTATTCAAAGATAAATGACCGCACTGTTTATCTGGTAGGGAGCTTTGCTTCAATTATGGTAAATGCATTCGATCTGATCAATTACTAATACATAAAATGAAATATCAAAGCATTTAATTTTGCTATACATTATTATTTAAGCGTGAAGAAGTAGAGTACGTACGTACGATGTTGAAGAATCTAAAGTTTTTAAGACATGTCTCGAACAAATACAACAAATACTTAAAACAAACTGTAGAATAATCCTTTAAAATATAGAAAGCTTTTGGGATAAAATGGTTAGGATATACTTTTATAGCCAGTTTCTACTGAGACACACTTCAGAAAAAACATATTTTTTATTCTCATTAGAAAGTGAAAGTTGTGAATATATTGTTTCTCTTATAAATTATTGTTAACTATTATTTATAAACAGTGTCAATGCCAATAATTCTCATAAATTTGATAATGATATCGAGATGTCTTTGATCAATTCAAATCTTAGTCAAAGAGCTATCCGTAATTTAGAAGCAATTTACCAGCAATTTAAGTTGAACAATGAAGAATAATCATTACATTTTCTATGAATAAAAAATCAATGAGTGCTTCATAACAACTGTATATTTGCATAAATTAACAAAATAATCCCAAATCAAGAATTTAATTGTCAAACTTAAAAACGTCCACTAATGATCAACTATTGATATCTGATGACTGAGATCTATGTGTACTTTCTATGATACTACCAACCTAAAATTACTATAAATATGATATAAAATATATTTTTTTACGGGGGGCAAACCCTTTAAAACATTCAAAAAAATCGGTTTTTATATATAAAATAGTATAACATATTGAGAGTATACTATAAAAGAGAAAAATCTCAAGTTTAGCTCGATAGTTTGTCGTGTGTGGTTGAATTTTCGAAGCAAAAATGTCAAAATATCTTAATAAAGGAACGAAAGGTAGAAAAGTTGGAGTAAACCCTACTGGAGTCAAAAGATGATGCAAATGGCAGAAAACCATTGCCTTAAAAAATATCAAAAGCTTGAGGATCTGACTCCATTTCTTGGCCAAGAGATAAAACAGCATATCTTACCAATTTATAAAGGTTTATCCAGGGATGAATTATTTCAAAGATGCTTGGGTGGCCATACCCAAAATGCTAATGAATGTTTTAACTCAAAGATTTGGCGACAGACTCCAAATCACCTGCATCCTGGTGTAAAAATCATTTAAAACAACAGTTAGTCAAAGATAATCAACTTTTTTGGAAATCTGAACATCTATTATGTGCGTTTGGAATCATTGATTGATTGATAAGTCACTTAAATTGATAGTTTTATCGCATTGAAACTTTAAACAAGATTATCTCGAAACTGCATTTTCAAAAGGGTCGCCAGTTGTAGCTTAAAAAGTTGTTGATCGATCTGACTGAATTTTTGGGATGTTTCTCAGTATAATATTATCTAGTCAACTAAGCTAAAGATTTAATGTTTCAGCGTAAATAAATCATTTTTTAGAGTAAAAATTATCGAGAAAATGCTAAAAAATATGAAAGTTTAACTAAAAAGCCTAGTAAATTTTTAATTTTATACTTTTTAAATTTTTTTAGCTTAGTTGACTGCCTATATATATTAAAAATCAAAAAATATTTCTATTTTCGATTTCAGTTCAACAGGAAACCTTCGACAAGTGGCGAGCCGTTTGATATCACGAGAAAAGGCGCCCAACGGAATATCTTATAACTCTGCCATTTTTAAAAAAAAAATTAGCACTTTAAGGATTTCGTAAAATAATTTCAAAAAATTTAAATAATACAATTATTTTATCACTATTAAAAAATCATATCATAGCTTTCGTGGTTTTTTCCAATTTTGAAAAAAATCAAGCAATTAAATACACACATTTGCATTTGCACATTGCTCCTGTTTGTTTATGATTTATAAGAAAAATCTATATCACTGCTGAAAATTCCAGCTTTAGAGTCATATGGGACAGTTTTGGAATGTATGTCTGTTAATCTGTTCTATATACAAAACAATTTAAATCAGATTTACATATAGCAAGGGAATTTTTACGTGCGAAATTTTGCACCCATTTCTACAAAGCTAATGTTTGTTTCAGTCAGTGTTTATGCAATGTAAATCAACAAAGTTACAATCTATCAAGCTTTCAACGTTGCGGACATTAATAAAAATTTTCGAAACCTAAATAATTGTACATACCGACATATTTTTCCGAATTCTAGTGAAACTATTACTGCTATCGGTCTTATTGAAATCTCGCTTCAATTAACGAATTATCAAAAAATACTTTTGCAATTTTAATGCGCATAAACGTCAAATATACTTAAGGCTGTTCAATGATTAAAATTTATGGGAATATAAAAAAGCTTCAATAATAAATTCGCCCCAACAAGCTTCATTGCTTAATGGTTCAATATTCTCGACCCCCATAGCTTAACGGATCGTTCTAATGAAAACATTAATAAAATTGAATCAACGATATTAATTGAACGATAACGGCAATGATACTTAGATGATTGATACGTTGTTTAGGAAGCATGATGAAAAATCCATTAAATTCGCTAAATAAAGGGAAAAGTATCCTGCTTTATTCAATTAATCGTCCCGATATTTATTTTTTAAGAGCCAGAAAATCAAAATAACCTAGATCTAAAAGATCCGAAACTTTATAGTCTGGATATAAAATTGTGTTTCATGCATTGTAATTATATATAATATATGATACTAAAAGATCCAGGAATAATCCATTATAATCTTGCTTTTGAATATTGCTATTAGACAGATTTAAAATAAGACTAAAATAGCACATTAAATAATGAAAACTCCAGAAAAACAGTTCTAATTTTGATACACATTCCTAATAAAATTATAACGATGTACTAAAGGAGAGATATGAATTGTTTAATTCAATTGTCGGACAAAAGGACTATTGTGCTTTTTTTTCTTTTAGAAAGATGTTGTATCGATTATTAACATGTTTTGCTTAAAATTAAAAAATAGTTATATTGATATTAAAATAATATCGATATAATTTTTGAAAATCAAATATACTTAAAACTTTTTTTGTGCGGTAGATGCGTACCACGGAAAATCGCATTAAAAAAACTATAACTTTCATGGGAAAAGTGAAGATGCATTCCATGGAATTTAAAAACCGCATAACTTTGAAACAGCTATATAAAATATATCCAAAATCGCACAAAAAAAATTAATATAAAAACAGGGAAACAATAAGGCAATTAAAAAACTCTCAAATGCCAGATATCTACTAGAGAAATACTAATTATTTTAATTACAAATTGTCATCGCTGTATGATAATTTTCGTTGCGATTTTCGATATAACTCAATATCACTTTCTTCTTCGGAAGAAATAGTATACTCGGTGTCAATGTCATCATTGTTCTGTGTATATTTTCTCTTTCCAACAATAATTCATAATTATTAAAGATGTCACTATAGTTCCTAACTAAAAAAAAATCACTTGGAATACATTGGCAAATGCAAAAAAACTTTTTAATTTTTTTTTTATCTAAACCAAAATAAAAGGGGTGGTCGTAATTCACCGATAGCAGATGCAATATGATTTACTCAGTTTATGATTTATTTCCTATTTTATCCAAAATATCTCGATACGTACTTTTTTAGAAATAAAAAAATGCTTTAAAATAAACCGCATAACTTCGAAATTGCATAAAAAAAAGTCGCACAAAAAGAGGTTTGATATATGGCACTTAGTATGAGACATATTACTATCAGTAGTTTGTTTATTTATTTTTGTCTAAACTATTGTTTAAATACTGATATCAGGATTGTAACACTAATTTAATACTAGGTAATGTGAGGCATGAAACGATTTATTATGATGAATTAACATTGACACATGTGTCAGTAAAAAGAATAATCGATCATTTAATTGTATCTAAAATAACTAATTATTTTCAACATTCCACTGTTAGTATATTTAGACCGAGGCTTCGAAGCGGAACTGAACCGAAAACCGTTAAAACCGTTATTTTTTCAGGGACAAAAACTGAAACTGAACCGATTAGAAAATATCGGTTTTATCGGATCGAACGAAAACCATAACCGAACCGATGTAAATGTTTGGAACTGAATCGGAATGAAAACCGAAATGAAAAATATAACGGTTTGAAGCCTTATTATATACATTTTGATGATATATGACATATCGGATGAGAGTTTTGATCTAAAAAGATTCCATTGCTAAAGATTAATTTCCATCAAGTTTCAACATCAGAGTATCTTAAATACATATTTTATTAAACTCAAATGCTCTATCGATATACTGATATGTTTTTATAGCAAATTTGTATAGGAGATAAATGAAAACTGTCACTGTTCAAGTCCACGTGGTAGACACCCTATAAATCAGTCGTCTACAGTTCAAGCTAATCAATACCTTCCATCATGGCAAATGTTTGATCACCCATATTCTTAATATGACCGAATAAAACAATACATCAATTCGCCAATATTCCCGATGTAACTCCATCGTAAAATCACAATGAATCCCAGTGACTCCTCGGGACGAAAGAAGTCGCCTAGTTGTCATGCAATACGAATTCGGCTGTATTTGACACTATTATGTCAGATTTATGTCCACCATTATCATCAAACCCCATTTATTGGATAAAAGCCTGGACAATAATCCGATACAATTATTAAATCTGCTGAAATTAAAGCAAATCATTCTCTGCGTACAGCCGAGCTAAAACATAAGTGCTTTACGACGATAAATATCATAGAAGACAATAAGGATTTATAGCAAAACCGACTTAAATCTGGCTTAAAATGGATTGTGCATTTTAGAACTTATAAACCCGGCCAAACAATAGCAAGCTTCCGTTGGAATAATCTGAATTGTTCGTGGGGTTTCAATCCTTACGTTTTCGATATAGTGTTTATCTATTGATTTTTCAGCGTCAATATTGGCATCAAAGCGATATGCATAACAAATTCAGATCCATCATGCAAAAAGTATTACATAATCGAGCCAATATTCTTTGTTGTCAGTCTTTTAAAATCGTAATGGGAATTATATAAGGGGATGAAAGCGATTATTATATTCTATTGTCACGCTAAAATCTGAAGCACCACCCAGTCTTCTCAATGAAGCCTCAATGTAAACATATCATGATAACGGGGTCATGGAATGACCCACTTTAAATTCCTCCAATAAAAGGGATGAAAGCTGGTGATTTTTTTATGTCCCACAAACGGTCCATTTTTCTCGGACTCGGATGAAACCTTCGCGATGGATCAACATCGCCTTGTGTGTCCATAATGAGTATTTGTATGGGTCGAAGCGTAATTATCAAAGTGCGACAGTCTTCTATTAACACACTTAGGGGGCTTCATTAACATCGTTACTGTTCATATTTCTTTTCTCCGAGATTTTCTAATTGCGAATTTTCCGAGAGCCTACACGTGTAATCGAGCCTTTTATGGCCCAAACAAAAAAAAGGTTGCCCTTTTATGAAAGCGACCTTTGAGCTGCGAAAACGATGAATCAAATATTTTTTAAAAGACAAATTCCACTGTATACATTCAGCGAGATGTTTTATTGCTGAATCTTTTTTCTAGGATTTATTTGTTTTTCCCTCACATAACTCTTTCTCGTCCTACGAGCAACACGATATCCCTATTCTCTTTGTGCAAAAATAGAATTATTACGCTAATCTTTTTGTATTTCTTTTATCGTAATTCAACACATCTATTATTTGGGAATTGTGCTTCGAGATATAATATTTATCGCTTTGGTATTCCTTCATTCATTTCGTCATTAATACATTGTTGAAATTTAAATTCAACAGAACGTCCCTAAATATTTGCCAACTAATCAGGAGGGCTCTCTAAAAGAAAACTTTGAATATCCATTAAGACTTTTGTTTGGATTGCGACTTATATGTTGCCGCAGAATCGACATCGTTTACTTGATTTAAGCTTTCAGTCTAAAAGGTTTCACAAAAACAAGGTTGAAAACCTTTCCAAAGCCCAAGAGATTGATCCGAATCAACTTCTTCTTTTTTTATTCAGCATCGATCGAAAAATACGACAAATATTTGTGATTGCGTGCCATCTGAATCCACAGCCATTTTCACTTTAAACAAAACCCCTCCCAGCCTTATAATGGGAATTTGTAACCGGCGTTTGTATCCTGGCTAAACAAAAAGGAAAGCAAAAACGTTACCAAGTGGGTGAAAAAGTTCTAATAAAAAAGTTGCCCTTAACAGTTCTTTTTGCCGGGACATGGTGAAATGCCCGCAAACTGGGATAAACCACAGCTCCCCCTCTAGAAGATCAAAAAGACGAGCAATGTGTCTGACAAAAACGTTAGTTTTTCTTTGGAGATAAATACAAAAAATCGTCATTTTCAATGGATTGCACCCAAATACATAAACAAAAATTAGATTTAGATTAGAAATTGCGTTAAGAGTTGTTTGACTTATATATTTTATTGTCTAAAAAGGCGATTTGTGTGTCCTAACATATGTATGTATACCAAAATAAGCATTTTTTGTTTAGGATTATCACAACATTAATATTAATATTATAAACATGCCATTAAAATTGATTGTTTATTTAAGATTGTGTCAATTTACTAATAATGCTAATAATAACAGCTTTTTTACAAGACAATACTAACTTAATTGTGTAGCAAAGATCATTCAATGAGCAACCCTGATGATCTCTATTGAATTAATTTAAAAATAAAATGGAAACGTCTAGATCCATTAAAATGTGAAGACGTTTTTTAATACATCGTAATAATGTTTAAGTATTAAAAAATATGTTTTTTACTGTGAAATCGACTCACCGGTGAGTCGCTATGCTTGAACGAATAGTTAAGGGCGTTATCCAGATCATTATTTAATGTTGTGGTGATATGCTGATTATTTATCAACGTTCTTATCTAAGCAAACAATATGTATTTGCGTATATAATACCATTTTTTAGAATTGCCTTTTTTTTATAACAACACATCTATAATATATACACATTGTCCATTAAAATTCGAATAATGCGCAATTTTTCATAAATAGTATTGATTTTGCGCTTGAAAATAATTCAAATGCAAATTCAAAAAATTCAAATTTCCCCCGGCGATTCGATTGGTCCAAATTCGGCCGTCGCCGAGCGAGATCGCGACGATCTTAAAACAAAACGTGGCGACCATAAAAGTGTTGATGTAACGTCTCAAATCGATCGAATAAATACTCGGCTGTATTTTAAACCGAGCCGCACGAAATTTGCCGACGGTCGGCATTTTTCGAATTGTTCGAATTGTTCGAAAAAAGTTTTCGGCCGCATTTCAATATACATGTAAAATATGAACGCGCCCCGTTAATGTATTCATTCGTTTGAAATTAATGCAGTTCGAATGTCACTCACCGGTTATTTTGTATTTGTGCAGTGTTCGATTGATAAACTTCACTTGGGATTAGCATTCCAATTTTCTTTTTACAACACGCAACACTTTATATGTTTATATATATATATACTTCGCTCGTTTCAAATCACTGGAATTGCCATGTTTAAAAATTGTATTTTATCCCCCGTGTTACATAACCGTCGCAGATTCGAATTAATTGTGCGAAAATAAAATCTCAATTTGTTTCCCCTTTTTAAGCGGATTTGTTTTATTATTTTCGAATTTATTTGATTAAAATTATTTTTAAATATTCATTGATGGTCGTGTTTTTAAACTATCGCGGAAAGTCTTTGATTATATATTTTTAATTTGTTTTTCACGTTTTGATGCACGTCACATTTTTCCCGATGGAAATAAAACTTTTGGTTGAATTTTTCGCGAAAAGACAAGAATCGTCATATTTCGTAGGGATCCCGCTAAGGTATTGCGGCTCGGGCGAGAGTTGTAGGAGTTGTGGGGGCCGCAGTGGAGCCGCGGACCACCGCTGGGCGCCACTGGTACGCCCCATTGGTCTCCTTCGCGCCTGCGCAATCACAAATCCACTTACCGCTTTCAAACCATCCTGTCAACGCGCAACAAACTTTTCGATACATTTTCCGTACTATTTCTCATTTAAAAAAATAAATTTTATTAAATTGAAGTTCAAAAAATGCGTTGTTTCACTAAATCTGCACTTAATATTTTTAACCCTTTACACTCCGAATTACGATGTCCCCTAAGAGGGGACATCGTAATCTATTATTATTCTTTCACAAATCGATCCTTCTCCGAATGCTCAGATAATATTTCCACCTGCTTTCACTTATAACTTGTACAAAAAGCTAACTGTTTTTTTGTTGACGCAAGAAATATCAAAAATAACTCAATATTATAAAACAATTGAAGAATATATTACCTTTGTTTATTTCAAATAGTTGAACTTTGATCATTTGGTAAACGCAGCATTTTTACGAGAAAATTAGCACGTCCCTAAACAAAGATATCTAGTATGAAATAGGGCACATCCACAGGCAAAGAAATCAAATGGTATCAGATCTGGAGACCGTGCGAACCACAGAATAGGACACGTTGTCAGGCAAAGAAATCCACTGGTGTCAGATCTGAAGATCGTGTGAGCCACTGAATAGGGCCGCCAAAAGATTTAATTTACTCGACAGAGATGCCTACAAAAGAAATCCTAATTGAAGGAATAAACGTGGCTTTTGTAAAAATTAAAGAGAAAATGCTACTTCAGACAACTACAGTTGAATTAAAAAAAAAAAGTATCGTGCGTGCATACAAGACAGAGGTGGCCAATTTTAACAAATTATACAAATTGATTTTATAAAAATCTTAAATATAAAAAGTATTTTCTTAACCCTGACATTTTAGCTAGATATTTTAAAACAAACAAAAAAAATATGTGACTTTGGAAGCTCAGAAGTAATTTTATTTAAACCAATTGCATAAAATGATAATTTATTTAGATTAAAAATACATTACCAATTTCATATTCGTTATTCGAATAATTGACTTTTACGATTATTTACGCCCCCTAATTATAACGAAAAAAATCCAAAATTCCTTACCGAATATTATTGCCTGTCCGTTAAACATTACTACGGATTTAAAAAAATAGAACCCAAAACTATACTTCTACTAAAGCCATCCAATAAATATATTTAAAAACATGTATTCCAAAAAAGTGCTTTTTTGCTGCTAAATATAACTTCGTTAATACAATCTATAAATTCAGCTATTTCAGGTGAAATATTGCTATCAATTATTACTTTTAAAACTGACCCAAGATGAGCCTCGTTAATTATGGATCTGGCAGGAGACTTATTTGCTTTTATAAATAAAAATAACTGCTCGCATCGATAAATACTTCCAAATATGGAAATTATTTTACATGCGAATTCATGTGTATTTTCAAGTTTTATTTGTAAATGTTAGGGGTATCGAAAAGTATTTGCGTATTTTGAGACTTTATGCTTAAACTCAGTTTGTTTCCGAACACAGTAACAGAAACATATTTATAAGTTATTATATTTGTAGAACTATTGTTAAACAGATTTTTTTTATTATTAAGGGTAAAATTTCCAGACCCGAAACTAACGGAATTTAACAGAAGTCCACGTCCGAAATTGTATGCTGTTTTTTTTTTTATTATTTGGGTTGCAATGCCACTAAAGCCAGTAGAATAATCAAAGATATTTATATGGTGAAGTGGTAACATTGCGCATACGCCAATATTGGTATCATAAATTTAAATCCCCCGAATTTTGATAACGATGCACTAAAATCCTTAATAGAGTCAGATCCCCAGCAACCAATCGAGGAGTTATCTCAAACATGCTTGAAAACAGTGGCGTAACTAATTTGCGAGCTGAGGCGACGCCTCGGGGCAGTAACTATCTAATCTATGTATATATGCAGTGCATATATGTTTTTCAAATTTTTAAATTAACCTTTCCCTACCGGTGATGTATTTACTACACCTCGACTCTAATAATGGGAATATCGATAAGAAATATAATAGATAGTAATTTTTTTATCAAATTTATTAATGTAATATCTTAAACTATTGAAAATCCCGGTCCCGGAAACCCGGGACTGATCCCGGGATGGTCTAATGCAATCCCAAAATCCCAGAATCAAAATTTTGGCTCGGGATTGGATTCCCTAATCAAAACTGGTGATGAGCAATGGATCGTTTACAATAAAACAAGAAGAAAAAATCAATGGCTTTGTCAGAAAGATCCTCCAATTCCAACGCCTAGCCCAAGAGTGACAATAAAAAAAGTTATTTTATGGATATGGTAAGATATGCGGGGAATAATTCTTTATGGATTAATGATATCGGAAAAACTATTACTGCACAAGTTTAGTATCGACAATTAGAGATTTTGCATCGAAAATTAAAAGAGAAACGCCCGTATTCATTCAACAGAAAGAAGACGATACTGCTTCGTGATAATGGATATGCCCTCATAAAGTAAAATTGATACAGTGGATAAAATACAAGAATTAAACTGGGAATTGTTACGGCATTCTCCTTATTCACCAGACCTCATCCCAATGGATTTCCACCTTTTCAAGTCTACGGAGCACAGACTGCTAAAAAAATGCAGCTGAAATGGAAATGCATTTAAAATCGTTCCCTGTTTTTAAGCCGGAAATTTTGCACTAAAAAGGGATCGACCAGCAAAAAGATTAACTAAACCTTAGGATTAACTAAAAAAATGCATCTATCAATTAATACTGTACAGATATCCTTGTACTCAACGCATTAGACAAAAAACAACAAAAAATAACATTATTACAAGAACAAGCAATGAAATATGGATAAAACTCTTCCAAAATTTTAAGTCGCGAGTCAACAAACTAAAAAAATCTGAAATCAGAAGAATTCAATAAAATCAACGCTGAGAAAAATAGATAGACACTCAAAATTGAAATATGAGGGATGTTCAGAAAGTAAGTGTACTGTAAGCATAACGGGCTGTGATTTTATGTTTTATCGAGTGTTGGTAATACTGAATGATAGAAGGAGATCTCCTGACAGAGTGAGCATCTCAAAAACACAGTAGTACGTAAACTCACGTTGTAATATTCAGTTGCGTGAAAGATGTCGGTAAGAAATCCCGCCAAGTGCGAGTCACGTTTTGTGATCCCCTTGGCTTGAAACAACTTAAATTGGAAGGTGAGGATTTTCTGAGCTTTATTGAGACTGGAGATAAAATTTCATCACATTGGCATCACACAAATTCCTTATCTGCCTCAATTTCAGTGTTTTCAGACCGAAAAGGCATCATTTTGGTCGAATTTGGGAGATCATTAATGCACAACGATATTGTGAGATCCTAAAAAAACTCAAAAGGAGCATTCAAAACAAAACAGGCGAAGAACGCTCTAAGATTCATTTGGTTGAGATGTTTTGAATCCCCCCCCCCCCCCCATATTCTTCTGATTTGGCGCTGTCAGATTATCATCTTATCACCTTCTAAAAAAAAATTTAGTACACTTATTTTATGAATATGCTTCGTATTTATTGATAACTAGTTTCAAGTCATACAGAAAAGATGATCTGGTGATTTTTATTAAGGGAAGAACATAACACTGTACAATATGGATTTTTATTCATTAGCCCATTAAACATAGAGGAATGCATGGATCAAGAAAATTGATAAATATATCCGCATTGATTATCGAACTGGAAAGATAAATCTCCTAACGTGAAATATATTACTGGCATATGTGCGATTTTAAGATGCATTTCATGAACACCAGTTTAATTTTCATCATAGCCCTTGTGTGGAAATAAAATACTGTTCTCCATGTACTCCAAAATAAGGTAAAAATACGTACTAAAAGCTGTACTACATAATGTTGGACTTTTTCGCAGACAGATCGGATGTATAAAAATAAATTTCAGAATATTTGTGGTTTGCAGTGGCCGGAAATTTGCTTTCCACTGTTTGTTACCTCCATCTCTAAAATGGAATTCATGACGCGCTACTTGCACACGACCAGGTATCGTCAATCTTTTTTATGGATACTTATTTCGCGGCTTTCAAACACGGAATTGGTCGTAAAAAGCTATTCATATTTATCTTACAGTTGTTTACAATAGCTCACCATCAAAGAATACATATATACTGTCCGATGGGGAAAACTCTAATTATATTCACGAATTATGATCATTACCCTAATTTATTATGAATGGAAGTAATTAATTTCGCCTTTGAACTCTGCCTGCAAAAAAATATCCTCACAAGTTGGAGAAACCGTGCCAAGTGTAATAATCCTCGACTTAATATATTCCTAATTCATATATTACAAACACATTACACGACACATATCAAACAACAATACTTTCGGATAAATGCTCAAGAATACATTTATCTTCCTCGTGCAAATAGAATTAAGCGTTGAATCGTATAATACGACCAAATAAGTGTTGTGAATAAATTTTTCACAATATACACAAAATGTCATGTTTACCAAGAAAATAAGGGAAAGTGCTCGTTCTGGAACTTCGCCAATATCATTCTCAATTAATATCATCTTTTTAGCATTTGAAGCCACTGAATACTCCAACAGTGAAATAAATCATAGCTTATGATGATAAGTAAAGCATCATGTGCATTTAATTCAATAACGCTGAAGTAAATAATGGAAGGAATTAATTTAATGCCTAATCAATCAAAATGTGGGAGACGAAATTTTTGATTGTTTGATATTTTATCACTTCATTGCTCTAATTGATTGATGGAAGAAAATTGAGCTAATCGAATTAGAGATAAAATGGGGTGTTAATAAAAGCATAACATAATCGAATTAATTTTATTGCGTAAAGACATTAAAATTATTAGAAAGATAAAAAAAGTTGTAGCTATCGAGGAAAAATATATAATTAATAATTGATATAGTAATATATATGTATAGTTTTTAAGTTAACTTTTTATTTAAAAAATTTTTTTATCCGATAACCCTAATATATGAATAATTGGAGCAAAGCTAGCAAATATAAATTAATAAATGAATACATATATGATTAGACTTTTATAAAATAAAATTAATAAAAAGGAGGCAAAAAAGTATTCGAATTTTTAACAAAAACGTTTTATTCTATATTGTAAATATATAACTTTTTATTTTGATTTTTTATAAATATATATTATATTATTTGTATGTAAAATATTTTAGAATTATTAATTTAAGCAATATGTCATTAGCAACAGATTATTAAATTATCAAAATGCCTTCAAACAATTTATTGTAATTCTTATTCGACAATAACACATTTTAATTTCCGACTAAACTTTTTTTAAATGTACATTTGATACACTGGCGAAAAGTATTTACGACCGCGCGATAAACGCCATAATGTGACTTATGACCAACGGCTGTTGGGCGGTTTGAAAGTGAGCGGTTAGTTCTATGTCAAATCGTCGAGGACTCGATACATGGCGATAAATAACCTATGCTGCGTATCTCAAATGGATATTGAAGTTTGATATTCTGACATTTATAATTCTGAAGTGTAAGTTACATATTGACAACTTTATTCAAATGTAAGAACGACCGTATCGCTATTGTGCAGCATTGTAACTGACAAAATGATACAAATCAACTACTTGATTGTTGCGAGTCATTCGAATAATCATTTTAATCTTAAACTCTTCCTTTAGATCAAATCGATCTGCTTATTAAATACGTGCCTTTGTTAAATTCCTTCATAACAATTGAATGACTTATAGTGATGTAAATATGTACATTTATACTAAACAGTGCTTTATTTATATTTATCGCTTGTTATAGAAGATGGAACCTTCAAAGGAAGCAATAAATGTGAGGATTTGTCGCCTCGGAAATCAGCTATGGGGCAAAGGAGCGGCGTCCTTATTGGGCGCGGAGTCATCCGGCAAACGAAATCTCACGAGAGAAGCACTCCTAGATGCTTTAACAGTTTTATATGATGAATGCAATAAAGATGTCCTTAAGAAAAATGATGATTTCGTCGCTAAATTCATCGATAAATGTAAGTTATTTGATTATTTTACACGTTTCATTTTTAATTTCCACTGCTATCAAGAAATGCATCCATTTTTCTCATGTGTTTTTCTCATCATTATTCCTTTGCAAAATCTACTCCTTCAGAAGTAAACTGGCAGGTTTGCACGGTAACCCTGTCCTTTTATTTTCGCAACACATTAATAGCCAAAGCATCCCTATTGAAAGACCTGAGAAGATAAATGCATGCGAAATGCTTTTTGTGAATGTATTTTTTTTTTCGTGTTGTAGATCGCTGCATTTTATCTGAACTCAAACAGCTACGTGTAAATATATCAGACTTTGAAATCAAAGATTTAATTGGACGCGGTCATTTCGGCGAAGTACACGTAAGTTTTATTATGATTTCATTGTTTATATTTTTCATCCTGCGTATTAAAATAATTACGTTATCATTTAACAACAGGTTGTATATGAAAAACATACTGGCGATGTCTACGCAATGAAAACGTTGAAGAAAGAGACCACTTTGAAGCATTTAAATATTGCATTCTTTGAAGAAGAACGCGACATAATGGCTCTATCCCGATCGGATTGGCTTATCAAACTGCAATATGCTTTTCAGGTAGGAATGAAAAAAATCATCGATTCGTCTGAACCAATACGAAATTATTAAATTTATCATTTTGAATTTGTATTTTTATATAACAGGACACTGCACAATTATACCTCATTATGGAATATTGTCCTGGTGGAGATCTTGCAGGTCTATTAGACAGGATGGGTAAACCACTTCCGGAAAATGATGCCGTTTTCTATTTGGCTGAAATAATACAAGCATTAAATGATCTCCATTCCTTGGGCTTTATTCATAGAGATGTTAAACCCGATAATATTTTATTAGATAGGTAATTTTATGAAGCAAATATATATTATTTATCAATCGACGTCATTAAATAACATTTGTATTTTTAAAGATGTGGTCATTTGAAACTCGGCGATTTTGGATCAGCGGCACGGATATCTTCACTTAATAAAATCAAAGCATCTATGCCAATCGGAACCACGGATTATATTGCACCTGAAGTATTGATGGGCTTAGAAAATCCAAAACAAATATCTCATAGTGTAATTTTTGCTGTTATATTGTACAAATTAAATAGTAAATTATAAACAACATGCTTAAAATCTCTTAATTTTACAGACTCCGTGCGACTATTGGTCAATGGGTATTGTTGCATATGAACTCGTCACGTATTGTACTCCGTTCAAAGCTGCTGATAATAAAGGCGTTGTTCATACCTATAACAGTATTATTGATCATGGAAAGAAAAAAGATGCCGTTCCTATTAAGTATCCATCTGACTTGCAGAATAACGTATCGGATGAATTAAAAGATCTTATTAAAAACTTGCTTCATCCAGTTCCTAGCAAACGACCCGTTTATAACGACTTGATACGATACAAAGTATTTGCAAAAACTTTATGGGATTCTTTACGACAACAGGTATTCACGTTGATTTATATACACGCTTATTTCTAATTTGATTCAAATCTAATTAAATATTTTATACATAGGTACCTCCATTTGTTCCAATTATTAC